>JAZKLR010000028.1:1200000-2400000 GCA_037103525.1 Ganaspis brasiliensis
CATCCTAAAAAGGTAAAATGTACAGTCGAACTTCCCAAGAGTTAATTTTGGTGGGGATTAACTTATGGGAGACAAAGGCAAATGAGGGGAAATTTTATGTAGATTGTCACCATCTTGTCCTGTCTGCGCATGACAAAACATGAGGAAAGGGACCACAAGAGGAGAAAATTAACTCTTGGGAAGTTCACTCTTCGGAAGTTCGACTGTAGTAGTATGTATTTACTGAGAGAAAAAGTCGAAAGTCGACCAGCAAACTCGATTGCAATCGATTTTCTGAAAAAAAATCGATTACGAAAAGTCGACTTTTGGCACATGAAAGTCGATTTTAATCGAAACTCGAAGTCGATTTGCACATCCCTAGCTCTCATTAGTCAGTCTGGCCTCTAGACTGCTTACTCTGGGATAGTGGTGATGTTTTTTATTCGAGATAACAAAAACTTTTGGTTGTCACATAAAAATTTTTTTTTTTGGGATCTAACTAACCCAGGTGCGAATTTTAGGTCGGCCAACACACATAATTACATCATTCACATGTTACAAATTTAATTACACAAATGTAATCAGATGAGAATGTAGAAGTTTAATATTAATGAAAACCTGAAACAGAAAAATTTTATTAGTTATGAAAATTCGAACCCGGTTTTTCCAGCTGCCAGTCCAGTACGCTAACCACTAGCCCATGAGAGATGTAAATGACCATGGATAAGACCAATAAGAAATAAACCTTATAGCTAGACAGTTCAGTAACACAGACCGTTGGCCTAACTATCAGACCCAGGTTCGGCCGACCGTCTGGTATTTATCTGGTTTTTATTTAGATTTTATTTATATTATTATCGACAGCTTACTTACAAAGTAATCACCCATTTTTTAAATAATAAAACAAGTTATAAGGAACAAATTATTCACACGACAGCACATTATAATGATTTCATGGAGATCGCAGTCATAATGAAAATTTCATTTCCGTTTAGCTTACTTCTAAATGTCGCGTTCAGTTTTATTACGTATGCATAAGCACTTAGCTACTGAGATCCAAACTGTTTGGTTGTGACAACCAATTTATGTTTGGTTGTCACAATCAAATTATATTTGGTTCAACCAAATAAGACAAATTTCGGAACGCCCCGGAAGAATACTGATTCAAACTGATTGGAATTCGAACCGATAATTTCGCCTAGGAGTTCTTGATAAATACAGTAAAATGATTAAAAATTAGTTTAAGAATTTTTACACGATGTTTATTAATTAGAAAAAGTGCATTTAAAAATTATTATTTTTAAAATAAAATTTTATCCCCGTGGCCATAAGTTACCTATAATATATTGTTCTTTTATCAGGTATAAAACATTTCAATATCTCTTATTTAGTTTGGATACTAGAGCATTAAATCGAAACTATGTCCATTTTATGTCCCTCTTCCTACAAAAATATAATAATTAACCCTTTGAAGCACAGCGGGACACCAGTAGAGTCCCACCTGTTTGTATATAATATTTTACGTGTTTCGCGTAAGAAAAATACAATACAGACATTGTTTTTTGCATTTTATTATACGAATCCATTAATAAATAAACAATTGTGTCTATTTTCTGCAATTTGAATTACAATTTATTGTTATTAACAAATTTATTATAAAATATTGATAAAAATTGGAATTAATTTGATTGGCACTAATTGTATACCAGCAAAAACTTTACCCTTGGTATTCGAAGGTTTTTAGAGTCGCTAAAAAAACAAATCCGATGTTATTTTTAAAAAATTCAAACTGGCGGATTCAATATGGCGGACATGAATTTTTAACTTTTTATCAATTTTTATGAAACTCGGTATAAAAGGGTTTCTGGAATCGCTGAATACGAATTCAATGTCATTTTAAAAAAATTAAAAATGGCGGATCTAATATGTCGGCCAATTTTTTTAAAATTGATTGGATTCGCTTGAAATTTGTTACTTGGAGAATTTCAATGGAAACCAATCAATTTTAAAACAATTCGTCTGCTATATTGAATTTCTGGAATCTAATTTAAATTTTGTATTCAGCGACCCCAAAAACCATTTTATACCGAGTGTCATACAAATTTGTAAAAATTTAATAATTTTTGTCCGCCATATTAGATCCAATATTTTTAATTTTAATAAAATGACATCGGATTCGTTTTCAGTGACCCCAAAAACTATTAGATATGCTGACATTGTTAAAAAGTTCTTTAGATTACAATTACTTTAAGGAGATATAAGACACACTTATTTATAATATCTTAAAATATTTATAAATACCTAAAGATTTCTTGTCAATAAGGCTTTTCGATGTGTCACGAGTCTCTTTCAAATAAATAACCAAACAAAATGATTATAGTCAAAATTGTTAAAATAGAGAGCCAATTTTTAAGAGTTTTTAATTTCTAAAATAATTAAAATTTTCTATTTTCTTTTGTTTAAAATTAATCCTTATTTCATTAACTTTAAATTCATCTGACACAGACTTATTAATTTTTATTCTTTTTTTATTTTTCATCACTTAAAATATTTAAAACTAGGGTAAGAACAAGTAGACTTGCAAGAGTAAAGTCGAACATTCAAAATTTAATAAGCCCTTATTTAAACTAGAAATTTATGTAATATTAATTGGGAGAAGTAACTTATATTATAATTAACATTTTAAAACAAAAATCAATAAAAAATATATCAAAACCATCTAGATATATCCCAGGGACGTAAAAGTTAAAGGTTCCTGAGATATGCCCATATATTTTAACAAATAAAAAACGAAGGTAAAAGTTTTAAGTATAAATAAAAAATTAAATTGATTAAAAGTTAGATTGTTTAAAATTTCGTTTGAAATATTCGAAGGAGGACCCAATTTTACTTCCTGCGGGAGGCCCTTAAAACCAGGTTACGCCACTAATAATGACGTCAGTTGCTCCGATACCCAGGTGCGAATTGTCCGTCGGCCCACGGTCGGGCCAACCTTGCGGCGGTTGGTCCGACTCTGTATGCCGTAGGTCGGGCCAACTAGCAAAATGATAACGGTTCACCGACCAACGGTACTGATAGTCGGCCCAACTACTGAGCCCAAAGTTGGGCCAACCTCAAAGCCCAGAGTTCCCCCAACCAAAAAGTCGGCTTAACTACTGACCCCAAAGTCGGGCCGACTACTGTTCCCAAAGTTGTCCCAACTATTCATCCCAAAGTTGGGCCAACCAGCAAAATGATAACGGTTCGCCGACCAACGGTATTCATAGTCGGGCCAACTACTGCTCCCGAAGTTGGCCCAACTACTCATCCCAAAGTTAGGCCAACCTACTACTTTATCTAAATTTTATCATTAATTAAAGTACATATAATTACATAATGCAGTTTATAAATTCCATTACATAAATATTAATAGTTTAAATTACATATATTATTAGAACCTGAAAAAGAAAAACTTTTGTAGTCACGAAGATTCGAACCCTGGTTCTCCAGCTGACAGTCCAGTACGCTATGCACCATAGTATCACTGATTGCAATAAGAAATTGTAAATCAACTATATAGCTTAACTCATTACCGCCTATTCTTAGAGAGACTAAGATACTAAATAATTGAATACTGGAATGATGACCATGGACCAAATAATTATTTTTGACGTTAATAATTGTTTAAAAAATAATTTGTTTAAACAAACTCTTATAAACAAATAGAAATAAGATGAAAATTATTAAAAATAAATCGCGGCAATTGATAGTAAAGAAAAAATTACAAAATAAACAAAGTGATTTTTTAAAATTTCCAATTCTGTATATTTTAAATAGTTAATGAATAATGACAATGACTCTGTACTCATCTCAGCTTACGCTTAGGAATACAATAATATTCCTAAAATCATATTAAAAAACGATTATAGGAAAGAGCAGAGTGGAATAAATGATGACTTTGAAGTTAAAAATTGTTTGAAAATTAATTTGTTTAAACAAATTTTTATAAACAAATGGAAGAAAAATAAAAAAATCAGGTCTGCTACTGATTTATCACTTTGATTTAAATCATCGCATCATCATTTATTATAAGATTACAACATTCAATAAATAAATGTCTATTTCTTTGTAAACTTAATTATTATTTCCAAAACATTTTTGATTCTCAACAAGTTTTTAAAATTGATTTTAGAAGTGTTTTAAGACTATTATTATTAAAATATTTTTGGTTTAATTTTCCTAAACTTCTTATTGTTGAAATATTTTTACATTTCTTCTGTAGACTTCTTTTTATCTATTTAAATTTAAAAAAATATTTTTGCTACTTTTTTATTATGCTAAATAAATTAATAAATAACATTTTTAATGTTTCTAAAAAACATCAATGATTTTCCCCAACGATCGGGGAAACTCTGGGCAAGGTTGGGCCGACCTCCAAATTTAGAGTCTTTTAAAATGTGTTTTACAAAGTTTCCCCAACGGTCGGGGAAACTCTGGGCAAGGTTGGGCCGACCTCTAAATTTATAGTCTTTTAACCTGTGTTTTACAGAGTTTCCCCAACGGTCGGGGAAACTCTGGGCAAGGTTGGGCCGACCTCTAAATTTAGAGTCTTTTAACCTGTGTTTTACAAAGTTTCCCCAACGGTCGGGGAAACTCTGGGCAAGGTTGGGCCGACCTCCAAATTTAGAATCTTCTAACCTGTGTTTTACAGAGTTTCCCCAACGGTCGGGGAAACTCTGAGCAAGGTTGGGCCGGCGGTCGGGAAAACTGAGAGTGCCACAGTTGGCTTGCAGAGTCGGCCCAACTTTGGGAACTTGAAAAAAAATATAGTTGGGCCAACTCTGGCAGACGTAACTACACATGCCAGAGTTGTGCCGACTTTGGCCTGACGGACAAACTCTGGCTGCCGACCAAAATTCGCACCTGGGTAGCCAAGAGGCCTAATGCAAAAGCGTGCGTTTTCAGGGTTGCGACATACGTATTTAGATATAAGTTCAGTAGTTTGATCCCGTTTAATAGTAGAATTTTTTCGAAATTTTCACTTGTTAATTCTAAGTATATGTATATTAGAAGAATGAAACTTGTAAATTAATAAATTTAAGTGTATTTAGAAAGTTAAATATGTCGAACAATCTTTTAATGTTACTTGCATTTATATATTTTATAAAGAATTAAAAACAAGAAAATATTATTTTCTATATTTCATTCTTCTTCTTCTCCCCCCGTGTAGAAAAGTTTGGTGGGCGCCAGTTGGGCCCCATATGGGTTTCCCAGATTAAAGGTGGGCCCCAGTTGGGTCTTTCACTGGGAAATTAGTGGGCTTGTAATGCTCAACCCAGTGGCGTAACTTGGTTTTGAGGGCCCCCCCCCGCGAGAAGTAAAATTGGGCCCTCTTCGGAAATTTCAAACGAAATTTTAAATTATCCCACTTTTAATCAACTCCATTTTTTATTTGTATGAAAAACTGTTAATTTCGTTTTTTATTTGTTAAAATATATGGACATATCTCAGGAACCTTTAACTTTTATGTCCTTTGGATATATCTAGATGATTTTGATATATTTTTTATTGATTTTTGTTTTAAATTGTTAATTATAATATGAGTTACTTCTCTCAATTGATAATATATAAATTTGTAGTTTAAAGAAGGGTCTATTAAATTTTAAATATTCGACTTTACTTTTGCGAGTCTACTTATCCTTAACCCTAGTTTTGAATGTTTTAAGTAATGAAAAATAAAAAAAAGAATAAAAATTAATGACTCTGTATCAGATGGATTTAAAGTTAATGAAATTAGGATTAATATTAAAAAAAATAGAAAATTTTAATTATTTTAGAAATTATAAACTCTCAAAACTTGTCCCTCTATTTTAACCATTTTGACTATAATCATTTTGTTTATTTATCTTTTTTTAAAGAAACTTGTGACACATCGAAAACCCTAAATGAAATTAAATCGTTAGGTTTTTATAAAGAAGTGTCCCCAAGATGGACACCTTCTTAAAACTCTCTGAAAAATGTGGTAAATAAAAAATAAACATCGTGTAACAATTCTGAAATTAATTTTTAATAATTTTACTGTATTTATCAAAAACTAAAATTTCCAAAAACTTCAAATTAATAGCTTAATAGTCACAAAGTAACAAAATATCGAAAAATATCGATATATCAAAATCTCAAACAATAACATCATATTTCATGGCGGAAAATAAATAATTTCAATTAGGTGTCTCAAAAAATTATTGAGGAAAGTGTATAATCGATAACATGAAAATAAATACAACGAAAATTGGTGTCTGTCCATCTTAGGGTACATGACACCATTTGTTGAGCCCCTTTAAAAATTTGTATACAAACACAATATTAGTAAAACCATTTTAGAATATTATTATACGATAAATAAATAATATTATAACGTTAAGAACTTATTCTAAATCACAAATTTAAATAACTTTACCAACTTAAGAAGAAACTGTATAATGAAACTTTTTTAAACACAAAATCACGTGGTATGTGTATAGAAGAAAAACAAACTGGGTTTTTTCATCAAATGTACATCAAAAACTTCGTCTATACAAACAACAAAAATTACAAAAAATCATACGGAGCTATCGCCTTCAACAGAAATTTTATACGAAATGTTCATCTTGGGGCCCACTCCCCTAAACAAAAACTAAAGAGAGAAGAAATAAGTGTTAAAAAAGAAAATAAAAAATAATCATTTTCAGAAAATTAGTGAAAAAAAGGAGGTACCTACAAATTTTAAAATGTGGGAAAAATTGACAATTGTTTCTCAGCTTAATAAACAAACAGTTGTTGATTTTTTCTTTATTATAGGTTAAAGATGTTTTCAGTTGTAAATTAATAATAACTAAGTGTAGATAAAATTTTTTATCTGTCTATGAATAAAATTTAGAAGTTTGGAATATAAACTTTACTTGAGTCAATTTTAAATAGAGGGCTTTTAAAAGATTCCAGCCTTTTTTTATTGAAAAGTTAAAGGTTTCTGAGATACGCTCATATATTAATTAAAATCATAATTTATTTTGAATTTAATTCATACAACTTTGATACATAAAATAACACAAATATATGCCCTTTTCTATCTCATTCTCACGATTTAAGAATTCGACATTTCTAGCCCATGTTATATTGTTTAACCTGAGATACTGTTATTTTGTACAGCTACTAACATCAAAGGACTTTAGGTTCTAATTATCAAATATTTAATTTTAATAAATTAAAAAAATAATAAAAGATTCAATTAATTCATTAAAATAAAATATTTTATAATTAAAGCCTAAAAACTTTTGACTTTAGTAGGAGTACGAAATAACATTACTTTAGGTTAAACAATATAACATGAACTACAAAAAAAAATTTTTTGTCGAAACAGCGACAAAGTCAGCGGGCCCCCCGCACCGCGGGGTCTCGCGGGGGTGTAGTTACGCCACTGGCTCAACCCGTTTATTTGAAACTTTTCATCAAATTGAGATAGAGAGTTGAGACTTTCTCTTAAGTTTGCAACTTTTCAAACCTATAAAAGCTTAATATTAATAGTAAACGAAAATCCAGAATAATAAAAATTGTATAAACAAATTATTATTGTTTATTTGCAACTCTTCATCTTTTTGAGCTTAAGAGTTAAAACTTTCTTTTAATTTTGCAACTTTTTAAGCCTATGAAAGATGAATATTAATAATAAACGAAATTTCACAATTATCAAAATTGTTTAAACAAATTAATATTGTTTATTTGCAATTTTTCATCTAATTGAGCTCAAGAGTTGAAACTTTCTCTTAATTTTGAAACTTTTCAATCCTATGAAAGCTTAATATTAATAATAAACGAAAACCCACAATTATAAAAATTGTTGAAACAAATTGATATTGTTTATTTGCAATTTTTCATCTAATTGAGTTACGGAGTTGTACCTTTTTATTAATTTTGTAATTTTTTAATCTTAGTAAAGTCCAGTATTAATAGTAAAGTAAAATCAACAATTATAAAATTGTTTAAACAAATTAATATTGTTTATTTGGAACTTTTCATCTAATTGAGCTAGAGTGTTGAAACTTTCTCTTCATTTTGAAACTTTTGAAACCTATGAAAGCTTAATATTAATAATAAACGAAAATTCACAATTATCAAAATTGTTTAAACAAATTAATATTGTTTATTTGCAACTTATCATCTAATTGAGCTACAAAGTTGAAATTTTCTCCTAATTTTACTACTTTTCAAGCCTTTTAAAACTTAACATTAATAATAAACGAAAATCCACAATTATAAAAATTATTTAAAGGTATTAGTATTGTTTATTTAATTTTTCATCTAAATGAGCTGGAGAGTTGTAACTTTTTCTTAATTTTGCAAATGTTAAGCCTATAACCCTATCGAAAATTTCGACAACTGAAACTATGTAAAAAACGACATCGTAAACTATGTCGTAAAGTACATCGGAAACTATATCGGAACCTACATGGGAAACTATATCGAAAACTATATCGGAAACTACATAGGAAAATGGGACAGGTTCCTATGTAGTTTCCGATTTAGTTTCCGATATGATTTCCGATATAGTTTCCGATTTCACATTTTAATTTTTATTTATTTTTTATCTTTTTATCTAAGAGTTTTTTTTAATACATTATATAATATAAAAGTTAATTTAATGTTTTTTTTTACTTTTATGAACAATATTAATTATTAATTAGTCAATTTGTAGAAATCATTCCATTTGATTTTAACATATATTTATCGTCTTGCACCAGTATTTTTTTAGGAATTATCTCCGTTTGTTTATGTAAATTTTAATTATTTCTATTGTTTTAACGTTTGTAATGGGAAATATTTTCTTAATAATTAATTATTTAAGTTTCAATTAAGGAAAAGTGCATTGTCATTAAAGGCTTAAAAATAGAAAATACTAATAAAATTATAGTTAACGATTTTTAATTTAATTAAAAAATTTATTGATTTTTGCAACACTTATAATTATAAAAAATATGCAGTAAAGTACATGAAAAAGTTTTTTATAATGTAGGAGCTTTAAAAGCTTCATTTCGATTCCTTAACGAATAATATTATAATATTAATACATTAATTATTCTTTTATACGTAAGATTAATGTAATTTTTTTTTTTTAATTAATTAATGTTCTTCGATAAACGTCGTACATCGTCAATTTTTTCAGTCATGTAAGAGGAAAATTTTTCTAGTTTGATTTGTCTAGCTGCTCCGGAAACTTTTCTTTCTGTTATTTTGTTGTATAAGTGATTTGTAATGAAAAGAAAATATTTATTTATGATTCAAGTTTGTAAAATGAATGAAATCAAACAGACACACCCTCACATCTGGGCGTTTGCTTAAAAAAAAAATTACGCTTTTTAGATAAAAATGAGTTGATTTAGACTATTTTTTGAAAATCGAAAATCTTAACAATTACAAATCTTTCTCTACGATGAATAAAAAATAATGTATAAAGCGCAAAAGTTTACGCCATTTTTTTATTTCTTTAAATTCGAGTAGTGGAAAATACAAATTTGGTGAATTAATCGATCGCCAAAAACAATATAGGTAAAAAATTACCTTCATAAATATAATTCCAAAGAATTAAAAATGTTTAATTCTGTAATTTTTTGTTTATTGAAAATGTCGATAGAAGCGAATAAATGAAAGTATATACTCTCTAAATTTGAATAACTAAAAATTCACTTATTTAGATGTCAAAAGTCTTCCACTTTTTTAATAACTGTATATAGGCGATTCCATATCAAATTTGCAGTCCACATTTTAAAATCAATTTAATCTATTTTTTATTTGTTTCTTAAAAAAAAATGTTAGATTCGTATTTTTTTTTTTTTTATATAAGTTGCAAAAGTTTTCGAGTTATAAATTTTTAAAGTTCGAGGTTTTTAAAAGTAGACCTATTTTTAATGACATGTAACTCTGAACCTATTGAATCATTGAATGTAGATAAGTTTTCTTAACACATAAAAACTTAGGTTTTTCTTTCATTTTTAAATAGTGTTTATAAAAAAAAGATAATACTTTTTAGTTTAAAAAAACAATTTTTTAGAAACAAATTCATTTTTTTAAATTTAGACCCGTCTAAAGAATTTTTTTTTATTTATACATACCTTCAAATATCAAGAAAATTTTACAGAAAGATTTGGGATGGCATTATCAGTATTATGAGTTTAATAGTATATTATGCATCAAGGGAGGGAAGTCCGTGTTTTTTTGTCAAGCACAAATGTTCGAAGAACGAGTGTAGCACGAGCGTAGCGAGTGCGAAACGAGTTCGGAGAACATTTGTGCTTGACAAAAAATCGGCCTCCCGAGGTGCATATGCTATTTTCTATCACATATGTACGAAAATCTCGTGTTTCGTTCGCGTTAGCGGGTCAGCACTCGCAGTCTTTAGGTTAGTGACGTTAGAGATAAAAAAACTTCCGAACAGTGAAAAAAACTCTCATCGCGCAAGCGGCGCGCCGCAATGCGCTTGCGCGATGAGAGTTTTTTTCACTGTTCGGGAGTTTTTTTACCTCTAACGTTCACTGACCTAAAAACTGTGAGTTCTGCCCCGCTTAAGGCGAACGAAAACACGAGGTTTTTGTGCATGTGTGGTAGAAATTAATTTTCATACTCTACCTGCTATATCCACGTGCTGCACTGTGCCTGTTTTGGTTATTTGAATTCAATTTGGCATTAAAGAAAGAAGCGTTGCATTATATTCAAGTCAAAATAATTGTTTGTACTTTACATAGGCAAAGTACACAGCACGTGGATGTAACAGGTAGAGTTTGAAAATTGATTTAAACTCATAATACTTATAATACCACCCCGAATCTTTTTGTAAAATGTACTTTATATTTCCAGGTATGTATAAATAAAAAAAAATTTAGTCAGGTTTTAACTCGAAAATTTAGTTACTTATATGTGTCGATTCAGGGTGAAAGGGACCTTAGCTGCAATACATTCAATTTTTAATTTTTATTATGAATCGATAGAATTTGAGTTACATAGGCAGGAACAAGTTCAAACTCCCGTCCTGTGAAATTCAAAACATTTGATTTTTAATTGTTATTATGAATCGATAGAATTTGAGTTGCTTTTTAACATACATAAATCAAAACTTGTTTATGTCTATTAGTTTTTGTGTTATTAGAGGTGAAACATAGGCATAACCTAACAGTGACATAGGGAGGCTCAACTTCAAACGCCCGTACGCGTAAAACTCAGTTATGCAGCTAAGGTCCCTTTCACCCTGAATCGACACATATAAAGAAAACAAAAACATATCTAATATTTTTTTATAAGGATCAAATAAAAAATAGATTTAATCGATTTTCAAATGTGGACTGTAAATTTGATATAGAATATATATCTTACAAATATGTGACAATTCACTCTAAATAAGTAGAATTTTAACTTATTGTAAGTGCGTATATACAGTTATTGAGAAGGTGGAAAAGTTTTGACTTATTGATATTTAGAGAGTATGAATTAATGAAAAATTACAATATTTGAAATATGACCAAGACTTTGAATTACCTTGTATTATTTTACACTTTTCTGGTGTCAACTCCTTCCTCTCCTGTTGATTGTGAGTCACCTTCGATTTATTTACACAACGATTTTGCAGAGTTTCTCGACCCCATATGATCTCGGCAAGATCTTTTACGAATATGGAATCTGATTCTCTTTTAACTGATTCCCAATCGTCAATGTGGACGTAAATACCTTCACCGATGTGGAACTGTTATAAAAATGACAATTGTTAATTTCAATATATAGATGAATTTGTATCTCACTCGAGAAATATTATATAGTTGTAAGGGCCATTATTTTCGAGTCAATCAAAAAGCAGAGATAATTGTGTAATATAATTATTAATTTTATTTTAAAATTTTGTTACTAAAAAATATTTCCTTAAATTTAAATAAATTGTAAGGGAATATGCAAGTAATAATATATGAATGTTTGTTAATTTACTTACTTGCTCATCCCCATTTTTTTCGTGCTCATATTCATAACTCCTAGGTCATCTTCTCCTAGGACGATGTTTAATTGACCTAACTACTGGGATTTCAACTGAATCTCCATTGCTTTCTGTATGGAGAAACGGAAATTTTTTTTATTTTCAATTTCTTTAAAGTACATGCAGTTGGCTTACTTTTAATATATTTGTAATTAATCCAGGTGTGCAAAAAGCTAGAATAATAATAAAATATTAATAATGAAGATATTATGATCTTTTTTACTTTTCTTAATTAAATATTCGTGGTTTCGATATACGTGTGTTAGAGAAAATAGTTTATTCAATTCTGGAGGTAAATGAATTCCAAATCGTGTGTTTAGAGTTCTCCCTTTTGGTTAAACTGTAAAGGACACATTCTAGGAAATCAATTATTTTATTTCCCAGCTGAACACTCTATGAAAAGATCTGCTTAACCTCATAAAAGTCAACTCTAATGTGAAAATTTCGAAGTATCCTGCTGAGTTTTGCCGTTCGTTGATTCGTAGGGTCTCTTCCTATTTGTCTTCAATTATTTTAGGAACTATTGCAATAAGTTTCTGAGTGTCTAATGTCAGGCCCGTGCGCGGGGTGTGTGTGGGGAGTTTAAACATCCTCCTCCCCAGAGAGGTCTGAACATATTTCAAAAGTCTTCAATCTTTCTGATAGAAAAATTATTTTTAATAAAAAACAAAGTTTTTACAATTTATTTAACTCCCATCCCCCCTATTTAATTTTTAACGATTGTATTTACGTTTGAAAATAATCTAGAAATAGAAAATATTCATGTACATTTCAGATACGAATTCGCGTTAGATTATAGGGTTGTAAATAAATTACGTCAAAAATTTTTGTCCACTTCTCGATCTTCATATATTTCTCAAATCTTCATATATTTGTTAACCAATCTTTAAAAGTTACGTCACATTTTCTTGAACCAACCCCCCAACCCTGTTTTTATTGTATTAAAAAATAATTAATAAAATTTTTTTATTCAATATTTTAAAGTAATTAAACTTTTTTATTTTGAACTCTTAAGAGCATGTGATGGATAATGATGTCACTAGAATAGGCAAAAATTGGCCGTAAAGTTTCTCTTAAAATAATTAATATTTTGACACCAAATTTTGTGAAGTTACTTCAAATGTCATTAGAAAGGTCTATGTGACCCAAGTTTGTTTAAATTTTGCCTTAAACTTAATTCTTAAAAAAATTAGCTGACTTTAGAAAAACTAAAAAAATTTACTTTATGTCACAATTTAAACAAACTTGAGGCAGAGAGACCTTCCTAATAATATTTGTAATGAACTTTGTAATTCTACGAAGTTTGGTGTCAAAATATTTATTATTTTAAGAGAGAGCTTACTGCCAAATTTTGCATATACTAGTGACGTCATTCCCCATCACATGCCCTTAACAAAATTTACTTTTTTAAATAACGCAAAAAGAACTTTTTAAAATAAAATCTAAATTATATCATATTTAACTAAATTGATAAGATAAAGAATTTAGGGTGGCCACAAGATTCAGTTTATCAAGTTCCCTGTCATTTCCCTGACATTTTACTGACTTCACAACAAAATTCCCTGAAAAAATTTTTTTATTCAAAGCGAAAACAAAAATCTGCCAACAACTCAAAAATGAACCACTTTTAATGTTATTTAATGTTATTTGTTTAAAAAATCTCATAAGTCCCAGATCTTGGGACCACTTACGACTAAAATGTAGAATTCTATCTTATCTCCCATATTTAATTTGTTAATAATTTAATTGTTTTTTAAAATTTTTAATAAGTCGAACATTCATGACACACTTTATGACTTTCGAAAACGATTCCCAAAATTTTAAATCGATATCTTCTCTAGTTTAGGCTTAAGTACGTGTAAAAAAATTAATCAATATTACCGACATTAAAAAAAGAGTCGGTAATATTGATTAATTTTTTTACACGTACTTAAGCCTAAACTAGAGAAGATATCGATTTAAAATTTTGGGAATCGTTTTCGAAAGTCATAAAGTGTGTCATGAATGTTCGACTTATTAAAAATTTTAAAAAACAATTAAATTATTAACAAATTAAATATGGGAGATAAGATAGAATTCTACATTTTAGTCTCAAGTGGTCCCAAGATCTGGGACATGCCCTTAATTGGTACTAAAAAATCAAGACTTTTAATATTAACTAAAAAAAAATGTTAATAAATTTTAAAAATATAAAAAATCATTTTTTTAGGAAGAGATTTCAAGATATTTCGATATAATCACTTCAAAAGATTTCATTACTTACTTAGATTTCGTTTCTTTTGTCAAATTAATTCGTCACTATTGCCTAATACAATTTAGAATGTTTACAAACAATTTTTAGATTGTTTAAACAATCTTAATTAACAAATAAATAACTTCGAAAATTTATATTACTTAGAATCTGTTTATTTTGTAAAATTATGTGATTATTATTGGCATAGAGTTTCATGGCAGTTATAAATAATAACCAACTGTTTTTAAATCGTTTAAACAATTTTAATTAACAAATATATAACCTCAAAAGATCTTTTGACTATTATAGTAATTAATTAATTAATTAATTGAAAAAAATAAACGAAATCTAAGTAAGGAAAGCTTTTGAAGTTATGAATTTGTTTAACTAAGCTTGTTTAAACAAACCGAAATTGTTGGTTAGTAACTAGAACTATTTAAAAATAGTTTAGATAAGTTTTGTGTATAAAATATATAATTTACTTTAGTGTAAATATTTTCTAATATCGAAAAAAATAAAAACTAATTTCTTAAAAAATAATTATTTACATCTTTAAAACTTATTATCGTTTTTTTAGTTACTAATAAAAGTCTTGATTTTTTAGTAGTTATAAGCATTATTGTACAAATATTTATAAGCATTTTCAAAAAAAGAAAGAATCGATTCATTTTTGAGATATTCAAAGATTTTTGTCAAAAAATAGTAACTTTGACCGCACTATGGTTCGTCTGAATTTTTTTAATTTCCCTGACAAAAAATTATTTTCCCTGTCATATCCCTGACTTTACTGTCAAATAATTTTTTCCCTGTCATTTCCCTGACTTTACTGACTTTACTGACACGTGGTCATCCTGAGAATCTTGTAGGGTAAATTAGATTATACTAAATCAATAATCCATTTGCAATTTTAATTATTTTCTGTTATAATTTCAATTATTTACAATAATTTCAAAATATTTTCAATAGTTTTCATTTATTTTTTTAATTTTTAATATCTTTTTTTCAATTTTTGAAACAAAAAGTAAAGTTAGTTTTCATAAATTTTAATTATATTTGGAAATTATTTTTTTGCCTGTTACATTATTTCCCTCAATCATGAATCAGTTTTTCTATTTTATTTATTAAAATTATGTATTTTTAATGTAATTTTCTTTTTCTATTTATCAATTCTTTTGATTAATTGAAAAGTAATTTCATTAAATTAAAATAAAATTCTTTTATCATTTAATAAACGTGATCAGTACTTAATAATTAATAGTATTTTTCAATAACTTTTGTAAAATTTTAATTATATTCTTGTCTTTTCAATTATTTTTATCATTTTTCAATTAATTCCCTTATTTTTAATTTTATAATTACTTTTTAAATAATTTCAGAAATTGTTACTTTTTTTTCATAATAGTCTTTAATAATATTCAATATTTTATCATTTTTAAATTAATTTATCCAACTGCAATTTATTTTTATCATAATGCTAATGAGGAAAAAAATTATTTATCAATAATATTATAATTTTATTACAAAAATGGCTAATGATAATTGATTCACATTTTATATTAATTTATTAATGTTTTAATCAAGAATGATGTTATAAATAGTAAAAAGAATACATTCATTTTTGGGAGTTGTAACACTTACCATGATTTATTTGGTTTGAATCAGAATGTCTATTATGTGATGTAGAATTAACTTCATCAGAATCAACATGTAACTGATTTGAACTAGGATTGACTGCAATTGCTTTCTTCAATGTAGAACTTGAGCTTGAATTAAAAGTACGTTTTTTTGAATCTGAAAAACAAATGTAACAAGTATATGAGCCCCCTCGTGGTGTCACCTTGTCGTGGTGAGGGGGCTTAGGACCGGTCAGGCGCTTGTCCTTCGGATGCCATCACTAAACGAGCTGTTCGACTCTTCCCAGAACTCACCGACTCCCGATGTCTGGCGAGTTTGGGCACAGGGGAATGAACGGGACCCCGTTAATTCGGGTAGCCGCCGTTTTTCGAACCTGTGCATTAGCTATCCTGTGCGGATGATGTTAATTCGGATTCCAAATGGGGGCTAACCATCCTCGTCAGCTATGGACGACATTGGTTCTGGGAGGAATAGGACACTCCTGCTTTCTTGGTTTTTCTAAGTCGGTGTGGAGTAGTCTCGATTATGGTTGGCGCCCGATGGACCGGTTGTCTGCCCGGTCTGACCAACGACATCACCAAGAAGTAACTATGACAGAACGTGCGCTTATATACGAAATACCCCAGGTAGGCCCCTCTTCGGAGGGTGGCCCTATCGTTGATTCCGATCGGGTGAAAGCTCCGGTGGTCAACGCTGGCTTTATGGATTCTGGGGAAGGCCAAAGTCACGAAACGTATAACGTTTTCGGATTGAATATGGAGGTGGAAATCGGTCCAATTGAACCTGGGCCTATCACCCAGCCAGACGCAACAATTGCTGCGAACATGGCAAAAACAGACGAAGAAAAGGCGGGTTCTGTCCCAGCATGGATAACTGCTTGGGAAAGAATGACCGAGTTGATGGAGAGGCAAGTTCTTGTCAGTGAGATGGCCGAGGAGGCACAAAAGGAACTGACAGAAAAGCTGCTTCTTAATAACTCAAAAGCGGTTGTTCAAGCTGTCAAAGACCAGGCCAAGGCTGCGCTATCCTATATTGGACAAGTCGTTAGCATCTCAAAAGCAATGAGGATGGAGGGTCAGTCACTACTGCAAAAAATTCAAGGAGCAAAAGCCCAGAAAAGGAGGCCCCTGATACCTCGGCCACGGTCGTCTTCCTTAGGGAACCCGGCCCCTCTGTCTGGAGTCGAAAAAAAGAGACAAGCGCCTGGAACATCTCCAAAAAACGCACCGAAGAAGGGGAAGAACTCCGACTCCCCGCAAAAGAAGGCTTCGAAGAAGAGCCTTCCTAGGCCGGAGAAGACAGCCCTCGCCGACAACTTAAAATTTATGAAGGGAAAGCTTAAGCCTTCTGAAAGTGGCACGGAGGTCCTAAAAATAAGAAGGACCCAGAAGAACGAGGTTCTCCTTGTTTTGAAAAAAGGAGGGGATACCTCCAAATTTTCAAAGGCCCTCACGGAAATGGTGGGGAACAAGGTGGACGTGAAAGTCTTTCAGAACATGAGGTCTCTCGATATAAGAGACCTCGATGAGACCACTACGGAGAAGGAGGTACTTTCTGTTCTGAAAAACAGGCTTGAAAAAGCCGACCTGGAAGCAACATGCCACTTGCTCAACCGATATGAGGGAATGAAGACGGCAGTTGTGCGCCTGCCAGAGGCAGAGTGTTTCACACTCTTAAAAGCAGGCAAGATCCCGGTCGGCTAATTGCCCGATCCGTGAACACGTGGAGGTCGCAAGGTGCTTTAAGTGCCTTGCATATGACCACCTATCCCGGAACTGCAAAGGCCCAGACAGGTCTAAAAATTGTCGGAGATGCGGCGAGCCGGGCCATATGGTCAAGAACTGCACAGTCGTCGAGCCTAAGTGCATTACATGCACAAACTTAAGCGTGGAGGCCCAAGACCTCCTTATGCAAACAGCCGGGGAGAAAAAGATTGACAGATTGTTCTGCACTGAACAGAACAGAAAAAACGACCTTGCTCCCTGGTATCAGGAAAAATCTGGAAGAGCAGTTATTCAGATCTGCAATTCCAAGTTACGGGCAGATAAGTTTTTGGAGACGAGCAGTGGATTCGTGTTTGTGGAAATGTCAGGAATACGCATGTATAGCTGTTATTTCTCACCTAACGATAAACTGCCAGCCTTCGAAGATCAGATTTATGACCTCGAAACGAGCCGTAAAGAATCAAGATTGGATACCCTCATAACAGGTGATTTCAACGCTAAGTCACCAGAATGAGGTGAGGCAATGCTCGATAAAAGAGGAATATTGGTCGGAGAAATGATCTCCAGAAACAACCTAATGGTTGCGAACCAGGGGAGGTCTTGGAAATTTAGGAGAAACGGTGAGGGATCGATAATTGATCTAACGATCACAACGTCTCTCCTAAAGACAAGTATTAAAGATTGGCGCGTCTCAAGGGGAGACACACTGCGGGCCAGGAACCACGGAGTCCTCTGTAAGAATGGCCCAAAGTGGAACATTAAGAAGCTCGACAAGGACAAGTTCGGCCGGTCCCTTGATGAATCCCGCCTCATAGAGGAACTTGGATGGGTGAAGAGGCCGAATAATCTGGAAGGGGAAGTGCGGACGGTGAAAAATATGATTGTCACCGCATGCGACGCGTCAATGCCGCGCCATAGAAGCACAACTCCAAGAAGAAGGAACGTATACTGGTGGTCAGAGGAATTCGTCTCTTCGCGAAAGGCATGCCTCAAAGCTAGAAGGAGATTTGACCGTTCTAACGGAGATCCTCTGCTGAAGGAGGCATACGCAGAGACCAAGAGAATCCTCAGGAAGGAGATACGCGCAGCAAAAAGGAAGTCAGGGAAAGACCTAATCGGTGAAGTCGACAATGATCCATGGTGTCTGGCTTATAAAATCGTTAACATGAAACTGTTAACGAGTCAAAAGACCCCCGGTCTGGACAATCCCGAATGGGTCCGGCAAATTATAAAAGCTTTGTTTCCCCCGGCAGAACCATGGCCTAGGATTGACTGGAGTGACTGTCAAGTGGGTGAGGATGAACTCTTTACTCTTACAGAATTACAGAATGCAGGCAGAAGGTTGAAGCCAGGCAAGCGCCTGGAATCGATGGGATAAGCAACGAGATCCTTAAACAAGTGATCGCTGCTTCAACCCAGATTCTTTTGGAATGCTACAACAACTGCCTTAAAAGAGGAGAGTTTTCCGCGACTGGAAACCAATCTGGTTTCCGTAAAGGCCTGTCCACAGTAGACGCCATCCAGAAGGCGGTGGATCTAGCCGGGGAAGGAAAAGACAAATTGGGACCAGGGAAGAAAAAGGGCTTCTGCGCGTTGGTAGCCATTGACATACGCAACGCGTTTAACACCGCGCAATGGAAAGATCTCATCCAGTCGATAAGAAACAAAGGAATACCGCCCTACCTGTTGCGGATAATGGATAATTATCTTAGCGACAGGTGGGTTATATACGACGGTGACACCTGCTCTCTGAAGGAAGAGATGCAACGAGGTGCCCCTCAAGGCTCAAGAATAGGACCATTCCTATAGAATGTCTCTTACGACGACTTCTTGCGAATGGGTCTACCTAAAGGCGCGATGATCATCGGCTTCGTGGACGACGCGTTGATTGTATGCACTGCCGAAACTGCAGAAGTCCTGGGCATATTGGTGAACGAATGTCTGACACGGGCAAAGCGCTGGCTGGAGGACAGAGGCCTACAAATGGCCCTGGAAAAGACCGAAGCACTGCTAGTCACGGACAGAAGTGGTTATACAGCCCCTGGTATCCAGATAGACGGATTCGAGGTCCAGTGGAGGAAACATATAAAATACTTAGGAGTGGAGCTAGATAAGTTCCTGAACTTCAAACACCACATAACGGTGGCATGCCAGAAGGCCGAACAATGTGCGGCAAAATTAGCTTGCCTAATGCCAAACATTGGTGGGCCTTCTGAATCAAAAAGAAGACTGGTGGCGAGTGCTGCCCTATCAAAGCTGCTATACGCAGCACCAGTGTGGGCTCCAACCCTGCGAAATGATCGAAGCAAGACCATCTGTAGAAGGGTACTGTCAGCGCAGAGAAATGTTACGAAACGTATCATTTCGGCCTATTGGACAGTGCCGACGTGTGCTACTCAGGTCCTTGCCAGCGTCCCGCCGGCAGATCTTTTGGCGCAAGAAAGAGAGGAGGTTTCCTCCTTTTCAAGAAGAGAAATTCTTCTGTTTATACGGAAAATAATAGACCCAGCAAGGGCCAAATTCGTCGAGATGCGAGAAGCAGACTCGTCGACAAACGGCAAGATAGATGGAGCGGGGAGGAGACAGGCCGATGGACGTATCGGCTGATACCAACACTCGACACCTGGATTAATAGAAAGCATGGCGTAGTCTCGTACTACATGACTCAAGCTCTCACAGGGCATGGGTGCTTCGGTTCATATCTTGAGCGATTTAAAAAGATTGATAGCACGGAGTGTGTGTACTGCAAGTTCCCAGTGGAGGACCCAGAGCACACACTCTTCAGCTGCAAACGTTGGGACGCGGAGAGGCAGGTTATGTTCGCCGGTGTAAACCGCAAAGTTACACCGGAGAACATGATCCTGCTTATGACTCGCTCTATTGAAGATTGGCGAACCATCGAGACCTTCATACATTATGTCATGAGGGTCAAAGATCTCGATGGTCGCCAAAGAAAGTAGGTCCCGTAGTTTAGGAGAGAAAGCCGTTTTAGCGGCAGAGTAGGGGATATAAGATCACTCCTGATGGCGATACGCGCGGAAAGTGCTAGCCGGGAGTGATCTTAAGGTCCCCAAATAAGGGTATGTTTTTAGCGGGTCGGCAGAACATCGCCACCCCCGCATAACCCTGTAGTGCGGGCTACAGGGTACCTGGTAGCAGGTTTTCACATCCCACGAAAAAAAAAAAAAAAAGTATATGAGACATTTTATAATATATATCTTCATTAACATCGTTGCCAAATATTTTAAAACTATTATTATACTTATAAAAACAATTTTTTTAAAAATGTTAATAAAGACCTAATACGGTCATACATTTTCATTTACCATATTTTCTAAGTTTACACTTTCCTTTTAAGTAGGTACTAAATTCAAAATAATTTATAATTATTTTTATATTATGGCAAAAAAATTTTAAAAAAATTTCAAATATGATTTTGAACAATTATATTAAGATTGTAAAACATTGTAAAGAGCAAAAAAGAGAAGGTATATTCTAATTTTTTTTTGTAAATAACAGCACTAGGTTCATATACTGTTTACATATGAAATAAATGAGTTTTATAAATTGTGTATCAGTGGACCACCAGACACCAAATCAGGAGTTTTTATTATTTTAATAAATAACGAAATGTCGGACCTTTATAGTTTTTTTTTCAAATTTGTACTACTTATTCTCATTTCAAAAGTTAACAACAACTGAAAACAAGTGTTTAACAAAATTGTTATGTAGCGTGTTAGCCAGTGATACGCTGTGAAGGGGTTTAATGGGTTTTAAAGCTTCCCAAAATCGATTGTTAAAAAATTTTTTTATTTAATAGTATAACATGTCAAGAATATTTTTCCTAAGTTTTAAGTTAATCTGATTAAAATTCTAGGTAAGAGAGAGAGAGAGAGAGAGAGAGAAAGAAAGAAAGAAAGAGAATTTTGAGTTTTCTCTTCTTATATTCGAATTGCACAGAATGGTTTGAAATCAAAAAATATTGTGCCTATCACTCCAAGTTTAGAAAATGTATGCTTCATATTTCCAATCACTAAATATTAATTGATTATTTTTCATGGATAACAAAAATTCCGCTAATATTGTGATAAATACAACTTTTTAAACCTTAAACTTTAATTGCTTTTTTTAAAAACTCGATTTTTGAAGGCGGTGGACACGATTTCTTCAAAACTAGTGCACCGATCTTCTTAAAATTCGGTACACTTCTTGCCAATAGGATTGACTTGTGCCTGAATGAAGGATTTTTTTTTAATCACAACCAATTGTATAGAGATAAAAATTGTCAAAAAGTGTGTAAAAAATGATATTTTTTGCATAAAACTCAGCCAAAAATCAAAAACTTTTTAAACCCTTCGTTCAGGCACCAGCCACACTCACCTACTAACAGAAAATTATTTGTTTTTTGATTTCGGATGAAGCTATATGGAATTATCATGTCCACCACAAAAACATTTTTTCCCCAGTTATGTTAAAATATCAGTCCTCAATGGCTCAATTTTTATAATTTTTAGGGTTCCGTACACAAAGTGTCCAAACGGAACCCTTATGTTTTCACTCGTTTGTCCGTCGCCCAAAACCATTACCCCCCCCCCCCCCCCCCTAGCGGCCAAACTATTTGAGATAGAGAGTTGAAATTTAGTACACTTATGTATTTTCACGTGTAGATTACAGGAAAAATATAGCGAACATGATTGAACGTGATGTTCATAGCGTTGTCAAGGAAATAACAAGATTTTTTTCAAAAAATGCATTAAAATTCCTATTTACCCCCCCTTATCACCTAAACTATTTGACATAGAGTATTGAAATTTGGTACACATATGTATTTTCGCGAGTAGAGTTCAGGAAAAATATAGAGAACATGATTGGAGGTGATGGTCATAGCGTTGTCAAGGAAAAACTTTTTTTTTTAAAAAAACGTGCCCACCCCTTTATCTTCCAAACCATTTGACCTAGAGGTTTGAAATTTGGTATACCTAGCTATTTTTACGTGTAGATTACAGGAAAAATATAGCGAACGTTGCTGGACTTAATTTTCAAAAGTTATTAATGAAAAGTTTAAAAATGACAAAAAACCCCTATGCTAGACCTCAGCGTATTTATCCTGAAAGGTTGGGAATTGGTTAAAAATGTGTAATTTCATGCAGAATTTTTTATAAAACCATAAAAATTGTGGCTTAAATTTATTATCATAACTTTTTTTCAAAAAACTGAAATTTTACCCAAAAAAAATTTTTTTCTTCTAAACAGCTACAATATTTTATAGTTTCAGATTATTTTTTTGTACAAAATGTTTATGTTTATGTTTAAATTACTTTAAAAGTTAAAAAATAAAAAAAAATTTAAAAAAAAATTTTTTTGGCTTTAAAATCTGAAATTATATAAAAAAGCTTAGTCTATTTAATTGGAAATTTTTAATCTTATAAAAAACATTAAGTTTATACTTAAATTTCGTTAAAAAAAAATTATTTAAATTCATCATTATTTAAATTATTATTCAAATAATCCAAATAATTTTCTAATAAATAATTAAAATAAATCGTTAAAAATAAATAATTAAAAAAAATTACATATTTTTTAATTATAATAGTTACTTAAGTTTTACTATAATTTTATGATAATTTTAATTCAATCTCAATGTTTATCCTGTCTCATCAATCTATTCGCGTTCGGTTCATTCTTACGTTTTTTTGGTTTGACAAATATTATATCCTTTATCGTTTAGCTTTACTACTATAGTTCTATTTTTTTAGATTTATGGATTTGGAAGATTATTTATTCTCATATGATTAATATTGACACGTTTTTATTTTTACTATAAGGTTTGGAAGTCTATTGACTTTAATCTCACCCATAGTTGTTTGTGGTGACTAAAAAAGGTATCTATTGTACCCACTTCAACAGATTCTATATTAGAAAATACATTGTCAATGCTCGTTAAGTCTCGTGTTGTATGCGTTTCATTAAGTCGTTCGTTGCGCACTTCAGCGTCTTACTCTATAAGGGTTTCGGTCCCCTTCAGCTGCAAAATTTTTGGCTTATAGTGCTAAAAATTTGTACCAATAAAGTTTTATTTAGTGAATAATAAAAAATATTTTTAAAAATGGTTTCCTGGTGAAAAATTTTTAATCTCTGGCTCATATAGTTGAAAAAAATTAGAGTGGTACGGAACCCTTCGACTTGGTACGAGTGTAACTCGTAATTGCCCGATTTTTTCTTGAAATTTTGAAAATTTATTCTTTAAATATTGTACTGTTATGTGATAAAAGGGCTCAATAAATTAATTAGTTTATTACATGAAAAAAAATTATTAAAAAAATGCTTTTTTTTGGCCTTTGAAGTCCAGGTAACCTTAATAAAACTCCTCTATTTTTTTAATTTACATGTACTATATACCGAATGGGTCCAGTGCTTTCAACAAGCAGTTGTATCATCGCTAAGTTTTAATAGTTTGTTTAGAAGAGAGTGAGGGCAAAATTAAAAAATAAATTTACATTAATTTTTTAAATTCATATTTACTTTAACAAAATATCGTAGAATATCTGAAAAGTCACTGTGACAAATTAAAAAAAATTAAAAATAAATTTATTTCTATATTTATTAGACGAGTTTCTAATAAGAATTTCTGTACTATTTGTATCTTTTATCTCTACAAAGGAAATAATTATATATTTAATTTCTGAATTTTTAATAAAGAACCATAAGGTTTGGAATTAATTATAAATTTATATGTATGCCATAGGTCTGTCTATTGTAAATTTAGAATTAAAAAGCGATTTTATATAATAGTAATACTTACGTTTTTCAATAACGTCATTGGTTTGTTTCTCTAATTCTGAAAATTCACTGGCCCTTAACGGACTTGAAGGTGATTCTCCATAGTTTCTTGACTCAAATTCCTCAACTGAAAGAAACTTTATGAATAAGTTGTGTGTAATGTTAATTATTCTGAGTTGCATATCAAGTTTTCTTAAAAGTTTTAAAAAGATAATTAAATCTTATTCAACAAATGTGATGCTATACGGTGAAAAGTACATACAGCGTCAAAATTTAATTATTATTTTTCATGTTAATCGGTACTATTACAGTTAGTCTTTCATATCACTGTTGAACGTCACATATTTTCGTGAAAGGTTCGGAAGTTTGTAGAACAATAAAAATGTGTATTTATGCGGCAAATATTCAAGGACAGTGTAAATACCACAGAGCCAGTATCATTTTGACACATGACTTAATTTAAAATTGTTATATTGTACAGAATGGAAATGTTATTTTGTACAACTGCTAAATGTTATTTTGTATAATTTTAAAAAATTTTACCTATTTTATATTTACTTATATTAGAAACAGAATGAACAAGAATCTGCGAAAGTTGTTTAAAAAAAAATGAAAGTCAAGCTATTTTAAAGCAATATAATAACTTAATATACAAACGAAGAAGAATATTTAAAAAAGCGGTAAGTTTATTTCTGTTACTTTGTATTAATTTTAATTCAACTTAATAAGTATATTTTGTGGTATGAGCCAGTATCATTTTGACACATGACTTAATTTAAGATTGTTATATTGTACAGAATGGAAATGTTATTTTGTACAACTGCTAAATGTTATTTTGTATAATTTTAAAAAATGAATTTGTTATTTTGTAGAATTTTGTAAAGAATCTAAAAACCTTTGGGATCACAATTAAATCCAGTTTTTAAATACTTGTACAAAATAACAAATTCATTTTTCAAAATAGTACAAAATAACATTTAGCATTTGTACAAAATAACATTCTCATTCTGTACAATATAACAATCTTAAATTAAGTCATGTGTCAAAATGATACTGGCTCATACCACAAAATATACTTATTAAGTTAAATTAAAATTAATACAAAGTAACAGAAATAAACTTACCGCTTTTTTAAATATTCTTCTTCGTTTGTTTATTAAGTTATTATATTGCTTTAAAATAGCTTGACTTTCATTTTTTTTAAACAACTTTCGCAGATTCTTGTTCATTCTGTTCTTAATATAAGTAAATATACACTACCGTCGGAAATTGTTGGTCCGATCGATTGGAGCAGATCAAAAAAAATACAGCTCAAATAAGACCACGATATCTTGGTTAAAAATTAAGATAGAAACTTAACGTTTAAAAATTTGAAAAGATTATTAAATTCTGCGTTAGAATACCTATTAGTTAAAATATTTTAAAAATCCAAAGTGATTATATTACTTGATGTGTTAGAAAAAAAAATTCTCAAATTTTTCAATTATCGTTCCATATGTTCAGTTCGTTGCCTGATGTAGAAAAATTGAATAAAAAAATTGAATTTTATATTGTTCTCTTCGTTGAATTGCTAGCTTTAATTTGAGCTAAGGGAACTTGAAAAATATTGAATGGTTCACGAGATATGACTAAAAACGTCCGAGCATATTTTTTTCAAAAACCTTCATTTTTAGGCAAAAACCACGTTTTTGATTGATTTTCGAGAAAAACATGCTCGGACATATTTAGTCATATCTCGTGAACCATTCAATATTTTTCAAGTTCCCTTAGCTCAAATTAAAGCTGGCAATTCAACGAAGAGAACATTATAAATTTCAATTTTTTTATTCAATTTTTCTAAATCAGGCAACGAACTGAACATATGGAACGATAATTGAAAAATCGAGAATTTTTTTTTCTAACACATCAACTAATATAATCACTTTGGAATTTTAAAAAATTTTAACTAATAGGTATTCTAAGGCAGAATTTAATAAGCTTTCCAAAATTTTAAATGTCAAGTTTCTATCTTAATTTTTAACCAAGATATCGTGGTCTTATTTGAGCTGTATTTTTTTGACCAGCTCCAATCGATCGGACCAACAATTTCCGACGGTAGTGTAAAATAGGTAAAATTTATGTACAATTCTTGGGCATTTCGCTTGAAATGAAACAAAATAATTTGCTTCCTTGTACAGTAAGCAATAAATCAATAATATAAATTTAATTGGAGGAATTATTTAAAAAAAAAAAAAATTTAAACGCAAACAAAATGAAAAAACATTAATTATTTTACAGATTTTTAATAAATTATAAACTTTATATAGCTCGATCATTTCATTTTGAGATAAGGAATATGATTTTTGTATCCATTCAGTTGAATTTTTAGGGTTGAAAAAATTTTTTGCAAAAAAACGATTTTTTTCTTTGGAAAAAGGTGCTTAAAAAAATTTTGTTGAATATTTTCAAAAAACCCTGTGCCCAAATGTAGATATTCACGAGCTTAATAAGTCATCAAAGTTTTATTTAAATCCATTTGAGCGTTGCTGACATATCCTGGAGACAAAAAACACTATAAACAAACACGCATACATCTGCACTTTTGCTTAAAAATAAAAATTTACGCTTTTTAGATGAAAATCAGTCGATTTAGACTATTTTTGGAAAATCAAAAATCTTAACGATCACAAAGCTTCACTCCTTAATGAGGAAGCAAAATTAGGAAAATAATACTTCTTTAACAGAATATATTAAACACAAATAATGTTTTAAAATTAAAGAGCACCGTAAAATGAAATTTAAATTATTTAACATAATTAAAACATCAACGAACAAATTTATTTATCTTACCTCAGACTTCTTTTGCCTTTTTCTTGTTAGTAAAGTTCTTTTAGATTTCTGTACATTTAAAGTATTGTTTGTGAAACTCATATTTCTTCTGTTAGGATACCTGATCCTTTTTTTATTCCGTTGCGTCTTTATATGGGAATTATTATCTGAAACATATGACATCATTCATTAATTACATAATAAAAATTCTATTAATTTTTTTTTAAAAATTCATTTGTTAAAGTAAGCGCGATTTTTTATATGTTTTTTTGAAATTGGAAATATTTTATTGATAAAAAAGAAACTGTAACTTTAAGAAGGTCTTTGATTGATCTTTGATTTCATCTTTGATTTTTGCATGGTGGCTTCCATTGAAAAATCAAAGATGGTAAAACATATTTTGAATAAATTTTGCATGAATTAAAATGTGATAATTTTAAAGGTGTCGTATTCTACAATACGTAAAAGTGAGTCACTTTGTTTATATTAACTTGCTCAATAGGGAAAGAAAAAAACGGCAACATCGACGTCAGCAAGTTTGATTGACTTTAACCTTATATTTCTTATAATATTTTTCATTCCAAAGCTTCAAACATTACGTTTTTCAAGAACTGTTGTCAAATAAAGATAAAATTCAATTATTTGACATTGTGAATAACATTCATTTCCCAGATATCGAAAAACGCATACAATGTATCTTTGCGATAAATAACGATTTTTTAATAAGCTCTCCTGAGTAATTGTTTAAGGCAAAATAGAATGTAGGTTCATAATAACATAAATAAATCCATTGACATATGACTATGTTAATAGTTATAGATATATTTTACACTGCAATTTATTTAAATATTTATGACAAGAAAAATTATTATTTTTGTGGATTACGAGGTTACGCATTAGGAAACATAATAAATTTATTATTTATGAATAAGTAATATACATTTATTTATTATACTTACGACCCAACAGGAGGATATAACCGTTTAATAAATTGTCTCCTTCATTTTTCGTACCATTCCACCAAACTTTGTATTTAAGATTTATCTTGAAGTCACTTTCGTTTATAGGAAAAAACTTGTCCACTGATTTAACGTTAACAATGTTCTCCTTACCGTTGGTGAATAAAACTAAAGCAACGTTTATATTACTCATTTTAAGAAGCACTGATTTTTAAATAAACTGAAATGTACTGTCTGAAGCCGGATAATGTGTGATGCTTGCCCTGAAATATTATAGTAATATTATATATTTAACATTTTATCTTAGAGTATTTTGTAACAATAGGTCTAGTTTCCACGAAATAACAGAAGACTGGTCTAGGACCAGTGTCTCCCACTTAAATGTACCTTTTCCAAACCTACCCCAAGATTGTCATAGGGCAGGTTTGGCAGTCTACATTGCCTCTTAGCTACTGCAAGTTGTGTTGTAACTCGGAAATAGAAGAATAAACTTACTGACTAAATCTACTGATTTATGTCAGACACTAATAATTACAATTGTAATCGTTTTATTCACGAGACCGTGACATATTTTTGGCGATCCTGCCAGGATGCTTGTTCGATATTTGCATTTCTACGGAAACTAAGCAAGTTTCACATAACAGTATCACGAACCGAATTCACTTTATTTTACAAATAAAGTAAGAAAAATCTTTTTTTTTTGGATTTCGAGTAAAACTAGAAGCTGAAATAAGTAGTCTCTATACAACGTAAACTCCCAATTCAAAAAAAAAAAAAAAAAAATTTGTTAATTAAGGGCTCGTCGATCGAGACGGTAAGACCTTGGGAACGTAAAGCAGTACGGTAAAGCCCAGAAGAAGAAGACATTCAAAAGAACGACGCTGACATTGCCTCCCCTACACAAGGATAGAAAGGGACGACGAGACGCCTTCATCGCCTTCCAGATACCAGGTGAAAAGAAAAAGATACAGCCGACACCGCATTCTACGGAGTCAGGAAAAGGCAAGTAATAATAGAAGAATAAGAAGTGAACCTTAGCTAGAATTTTGGAAAATAGAGTCAAAGTTAAATTTCTCTATTGTAGATTAGGCGTTGGTATACTCCTGGTGTTCCAGAGCACTGCCACCGTTAATAAATTCAACGAACTACCCTGAAGTAACCTTGCATGTACTCTTTGTAGCAAGATTGTGCAAGTGAGGGGTTTAAAACAAAGAAAATTTTTATTTTGTAAAAACACAAGAAAAAAGAAACAAAAAAAGGGGAGGGACCGAGATTTCTTTCCGCGACACACGTCGAGTATTGACGAGAAAATTTTCTGACACCCGCTCGATCACGCATTAATTAGAGTCATATTACACATACATACACATACACTCACACCTCAATAGATTCCCCAGTTCACTCTGGCACTCCTCGCATATTTGAAATTTTTGCCCGAATCTCCGTCGGAAGAAACAAATACAGAAGAGGAAAAGAAAACACCAGAAACAATGTCAGAAGGTAACGAAGCCATGGACCTAAAAACAATATCTGACACACTACGATTAATGTTGGATAAATTCAAAACCCTTGAAGATGGCATTAAATCATTAAATTTAGAAAATTCTACAAGAGCCCAAGAAATTAAAGAAATAGCAAGACAAGTGAACATGATCGAGACAGACGATGAAAACGTCCAGGTAACAAAGGGACCAGAAACGACGAGAAACTCAAATCGCACACATAAAGGAACAATAACAACACCACAGGAAGCAGCCTCACCACTAGTACCAGCTAAAGACATCATAGGAACAATTGACCCATTAAGTGGCCGGGACGATTGCGGAGTAGAGGACTTTATAAAGTTAGTAAAAAAAGCACACAAACGATGTAGCCAAAAAGAGTTATTATTAGACCTAATACTTTCACAAAAAATCGTTGATCAGGCAAAGCGAGCCATAAGATTTACGACCATAGACGATTATAGCGATCTCTACAGGGCCCTGCGACAAAATGTTGCTATAACCAATTCAGTGGAATCTTGTAGGTGGAAGCTCGAAAATATCAAACAATTAATCACAGAAACCGTGCAAAATTATAACTTGCGATTTAGGCAACATTTCAACGAACTTAATTATGCAATCCAAGATGAACATTCAAATCCAATTAGTAGGAAATTAGCTTTACAAACAGAAGAAAAATCGGCAATTAAAAGATACATTTTGAACCTTAAAGAGGAAATTGGAGCACAGGTAAGACCCTTACGACCTTCTACTGTAGTAGAAGCCCAACAAGAAGCGATTGACGCGGAGATTTGGTATAGGGAACGCAACCCCACAAAACAAAAACCACTGCAAAATTTACCAACAAGGCCTTTTAGACCACCAGGAATTCCAATACAATCGAGATTTGTAAATTCTAACTTTACGAAATACCCGTCAATTAACAACCCACCAAATCATTCAATGCCTCTCCAAAACAGAGTGCAACTCTTTTGCAAAATCTGTAAAAAATCCGGCCATGTTGAGTCACAATGCTATTCCAAACTACAGAATTTTCAAAGGGGCATAGTCACAAACCGACCGCCCGAGAGGGTCCACCAGTTGCAGGTAGAAGAAACAAATCCACGGAGAGAACCCTTAGAGCCGAGCCAAGAAACCCCGGAGTTTTACTCGCAAGTAAGAATTCCAATATGCAATAATGAAGGAAAGGATTTAAAACTTCAAGACCAAGATATACAATATCGTTTCATAAAAACTAGTTTGAAACAACGAGACCAACAAGTAAAATACATTTCGCGAGAAGAATTAAACAGAAGATTAAGATTGTTAAAAGAAAACATTAGAACTTTCCATATTGAAAAAGATTATAAGATAACAGTCGAGAAAATCCTAACGAGTTACCACGATGTTTTCACATTACCTGGAGACCCTCTACCGTGTACAAATTTAGCTTCTCATAGAATAATATTAAGAGACGAAAAACCTATTAATATTCGACAGTACCGACATCCAGAAGGTCAGAAAGAAGAAATTGCAAATCAAATAAAAGAGATGCTTTCCAATAATATTATCTCTCATAGCGACTCACCATACAATGCACCACTTTGGATAGTTCCAAAAAAACATGACTCCTCAGGAAAGGCAAAATGGAGAATCGTGATTGATTTCAGAAAACTCAATGAACAAACCGATCAGGACGCTTATCCTCTTCCACTGATAGAAGAAGTGATAGATGGCCTTGGAAAGGCAAAATTCTTTTCTGCTTTTGACCTAAGTTCTGGATTCCACCAATTCCCAATGGAAGATAGCTCAAAAAAATATACTGCCTTTTCTACGCCAGGGGGTCATTTTCATTTTAATCGAATGCCTTTTGGACTAAAAAATTCTCCCGCTACCTTCCAACGAATGATTGACACAGCTTTGAGAGATTTAATAGGGAAAATTTGCTTTGTATACTTAGACGAGATAATAGTATTCGGAAAAACCATTCAAGAACATAATGAAAACATAATAATGTTATTTGAACGGTTACGAGCAACGGGATTGAAACTTCAGTCAGAGAAATGCAAATTTCTGCAGCCGGAACTGGAGTTCTTAGGCCACATCATCACAGACGAGGGAGTAAAACCTAACCCGAGTAAACTCGATGCAGTGAAAAATTTTAGAAGACCGAAAACTGCAAAAGAAGCAAGATCATTCCTAGGACTCGCAGGTTATTACCGAAAATTCATACAAAATTTTTCAACTATCGCTAAACCGCTAACGTTATTGACACAAGAAAATCGAATTTTCGACTGGACGTCAGATTGTGAAAAAAGCTTTTCAAAACTAAAAGATTGTTTGTGTTCTTCACCCGTATTAAAATATCCTGATTTTAAAGAAAATTTCATTTTAACTACAGATGCAAGTAATGTGGGAATAGAAGCAGTCTTATCCCAAAACGGACACCCCGTTTACTATGCTTCAAGAACTAAACTACAGCACCACCGAAAAAGAATTATTAGCAATAGTATGGGCTACAAAAATATTACGCCAATACCTATTAGGAAGACAATTTTTAGTCCAAACTGATCATCAAGCATTACAATGGTTGTCTCAGGTTGATAACCCTTCTTCGAGATTAGCAAGATGGAAACTGAGACTAAGAGATTATGACTATAAAATTGAATATATACAAGGTAAAGAAAACAAAGCTGCAGATACTTTATCGAGAATGTACCCAATTGATGAGAAAAAGAATAACACGACTAAATCCGATGATGGAGGGAGGAAAATCGACCTTAACGAAAGCGACAGCGAAGACGAAGAACCCATAGTGACAAGACTTCGCGAACAAGTGAGTGTGGAAGAGAAGAACATTATACAAAAGTATACTTCTTGGAAAGCCAACCGTGTACCTACAAAAGTAAAAATAAGACCAATCACTAATGGAAAAAACTGGATTAAAATTAGCAAACAAAACATATTCTCTTTACTCAGAATCCAAATACCAGAATATAACGAAGAAAAATGGCTGAAACTATTTTATATAAAGATTAAAGATTTCACCGTAAACAAAAATTGGAAAATATTTAAATTTCACCTAGAAGACCCGTTAATCACGAATAAAGAAAAAGTATTTATCAAGGACATGTTAGATTTTTTATTACAGACAACATTTAATAATGTCGACTTTTTCTTGTGTGAACGGGCACAAAAATTACTAAACGAGGAAGAAAAACTTAGTTTACTAAAGGAAGCTAACGGAAGCGTGGCCACTGGCCATTTCGGCGAAAACAAAACAATTCGTCGGTTAAGGGAACAAACGTCTTGGGAGAGTATGGAAACGGGTGCCATCGAATTCATAAAGAAATGCCAAGTATGTCAACACGAAAAATTAACAAGAATCCGAGCAAGAGTTGAGGCCGTAATTCCAGATATTCCAACAGAACCAAATGATAAAATTGCGATGGACATAGTAGGTCCTTTAATCACTACGCAATTAGGAAATAGATACATTTTATCCATTCAAGACATGCTTACAAAGTATATCATTTTGATACCACTAAAAGAAACTTCGAGTGAGAGCATATTAACAAATTTGTTAGATCATTACATTTATATTTTTTCCGCACCAAAAAATATTTTGACCGATCAAGGAGCAAACTTTCTTTCGGAACTTGTCCAAAAGTTCGAAAATCTTTTCAGAATAAAACACATTAGGACTACTGCCTTTCACCCACAAAGCAACGGAGCGTTGGAACGGACACATGGAACAATTAAAGAATTATTGAAAACCTTTATGGCCGATAATGAAACGGAGTGGGATCAAAATTTAAATCTTGTTTGTCTAGCATTTAACACAGCAGTACATGAAAGTACCGGATTTACGCCTTTTGAAATGACTTTTGGTCAAAAAGCGAATTTACCCTCTATATTAGCCACCACGAGTTCACTCACCTACCAACAAATACTAGACATGTGGAAAAAACGACACGAGAGTTATTTGGAGAGTGAATGGTTAGGTCCATATGTTATAATTAGAAGAGTAAATGACGTTAACTATGAAATACGCATTAATAATAATTTATCATACTTAGTGCATGCTAATCGATTAAAACCTTATTTTCAATAATCAAATAAACAGGAAAATTTAAATTCAAACTATGCTTATAGCATGAAGCCACCAGCAATCCTGATTTTATGGATCATATTCACATCTCCTACATGGGCCAACATTACCTTTACATCACTCAAAGATGTTACCGTTTTTGCCGAGAACTTGGGCTCAACAAAACTATATCACACTACATGGCACTTATACACTTCGGTCGATATCTCAGAAATTGAACTTCGTTTCATGCACTTACACGAATTGTATAAAACTATTTCATCCATGTGTATGTCAAATTGTATAGAAAACTTTGAAATCAGCATGTTAAGCGGAAGAATCAATCGTCTAGAATCACATAAAATGTTATTAAGCAAGCTTTTAGGAGATAGGAGGGTTAAACGAGGGCTAATAAACATAGTAGGTAGTATTTCAAAAACATTATTCGGCACCTTAACAGAAAGCGATTTAGAGTACGTGAATCTGGAAATTGACAATCTATATAATGATAATAAAGTCCTTGCGAGTAGTATTTCTAACCAAACAAGAATCATAAAGACTTTGTTGACCTCGGCTTCACATGGTATCAATGTAATGATGGAACATAATAAAGAAAATGTCATAAACTTTAATAAGATAAGAAACCAAATTAATAATAATACACAAAATCTTTTTATATCGAATCAAATTATAATGTGTACAATGATTTTACAAGAATTAAGTGAAGATATAACTTTAATAATTGATTCCATTAATGATGGTAAACACGGAATTATTCACCCTCAGTTATTAACTCCTAAAATATTTATGAATGAACTTAAAGAATTCGAGGAAACCTTTAACGTAAAATACCCCATTGCACTGAGGGAGGATAATTATCAACACATTATAGAAATTAGCGAAATCGGAATCATGATCTTTAAAAAAAAATTACTATATTCCATCAAAATACCTGTACTGGAAACCGATCAATTTCAAGTACAACATTTAATACCCATTCCCCAAAAACAAGGACTTAATTTTATTGCACCTATTCCAAGAGACGAATATATATTAATTAATGAGCAAAAAACCATTTATGTACCAACGGATAAAAACCTCTTAAGAGATTGTAAAAAATACGATAAAGTTAGCATATGTCAAAGATTTCAACCAACGCACAGTGGTCGGATTGACAGGAAAAACGGGAAAAAACCGATTTTTTAAAATTGTAAAAAATAAAATTATGCTAATGTACGGAACCTCAGGAAACTCCAAAAAAGTAGGAAATTAATTTTATTTGAGCAAAAAGTTAGTAGTCTGTATACAATATGGTGCCAAAGTCACGTAATATTATCTTACTATAGAAGTGTCAAAACTGTACGCTATTACTACTAATGTTTTTCTTCGAAAAATATAAAAATATTAGCATATAATGAACAGAAGTTATTATTCAGACATTAAATAACCGAAAAATGCGAAAAATTTAATTTATTTTGTTGTCCTTTGTTTATTTTTTATTACAATAAATAATGTGTTTTAATTACAAAGAAATCGTGGGAAAAAAGAGTGCCAAAAAAAGTGACGCTAGGTGAAGTCTTCTGTTTATGATTTTTATGTAGTCTTAACTGTTGTGTAGCAGATCTCAAAAATTTAGCTGCGCATATTTGCGCCATTTTATGTTTTGTGCATTTTAGTGCACCCATGTCCGTACTCGCGCGTGGAGACAATGTACTAAATGATAAATATGTTACGCGTTAACATCTGGATATTACGGGTGAACATCCATTTTTCGCAGTGCATGTCAATGTTCTTTTAATAACTTTTCTAAAAGAATCAAATGGTACGTAGCATTTATTTTTCATTACTTAACAGTTTTCCTAATTTCTTTGCAACAATTCGTTTAAACAAATTCATCTTACAACAATTTGCCAAATCAAAAATCATTATTTAGTACTCAGTTTTTTTTCTGCAGTTACTATTTTCATATAGCTCTATGTTTAAGCATGGACATCAATATAAGTTAGGGTAAGCACAGAAAAAATTCAATTATTTATATTTATTTATACGATATTTTAGAAAATGTTCATTTTTAACAGTTACGTCTTTCGTAGGACACAATTGCGATAAATAATTTTAAGAAATGTTAATTTTTAAAAATTTTAAAGAAAATGTTAACTCTGCAGCTTAATTTGATGAAAAGTTAAAATTAAATAATTATAATTTGTTTAAACGTTTGGTAGAATTGATATTTTGAGTTTGTTGTTAGTAATTTGTATCATTCAACTTGAAAAGTTGCAAAATTGATAAAAGGCTGCAACTCTGTAGCTTAAATAGGTAAAAAAATGAAATTAAAAAACTATATTTTGTTTAAACATTTGGTAGTATTGTTATTTTTAGTTTTTTGTTAGTAATCGGCATCATTCAGCTTAAAAAGTTGTAAAATTGAAGTAAGTTGCAACTCTGTAGCTTAACTTTATGAAAAGTTGATATTGAAGGAATATAATTTGTTTAAACAATTGGTGAAGTTGTTTTTTTTATTTTGTTGTTAGTAATTGGTATCGTTCAGCTTAAAAAGTTGCAAAATTGAGAAAAAATTGCAGCTTTATAGCTTAATTAGAAAAAAATGAAATTAAACAATAATAATTTGTTTAAACTATGCATACAATTGTTATTTTTAGTTTTTTGTTAATAACTGGTAACATTTGTCTTGAAAAGTTGTGAAATTGAGAATATCGTTGCTACTCTTTAGCTTAATTTGATAAATAGTTGTAAATAAACCATTATAATTTGTTTAAACAAAAATCAATTACATGAAACAATTTTTAAAAGTCTATATTTATATTATTTATTGAAAATAACTTTTTTTATCAAAACTTTTAAAAAAATTTTAATTTTTAAAAATTTGTTAATAACAAATTATTATAAATAATTATTTTTTACATTTATTAATAGCCTCAATCGCCTCAGGGCACTAAAAAACCATTGTAATGATCATTCAAAACATATTTTACATGAAATAACGTCGAAAAATAGTTTTTCCCGTTTTTTCGGTCAATCCGACCACTGTGCAACGTATCTCATTTCGGAAATATCCACATGCGAAAATCAAATAATTAGAGCGAGCATGAAGACTCTGGATTTTAAATTATGTCAAGTATCACCTTTTAAAATCGAATTATTAACTTACATAACTTTAGCGAATGATCAGGGTTATATTCTTATACCCGATGACGAGATATCATTAAACATCAATTGCGCTGATGAAAATAAAGATGTCAAAATACGGGAAGCTACTCTAATCCGATCAAACACAGATTGCGTACTTAACTCTGAAGCTGTTATTATAAAACTGAGAAAAACCTTAAAAACTGTAAAACATACGAGTTATTCGAAAAACATAACAATTCCAATTTCTTCGGAGAAACTCGATCTTCTAAGAATACATTTGCTACCGTTAGGGAAACAAATTAATGTAGAATCTTTAGCAGAATCCAGTAAAACATTTGATAAAATAGAAAATTCTTTAAATAAGATTAAAGCAGATCGGCGCTCTAGATCTTGGACCGAAAAAGCTAATAACAGTTTCAAATATTTAGGATACGCGGCTATTGTAACGATCCTCATGTTTATCTTCCATAAATGTGGTATATTAGAATTAATTAACAAGTGCATACCAAACTTATGTATCAAAATTTGTTGCCATAAAAACAATGTCACCAATAATATAACACCACAGGTGGTCACATATATACCTTCGGCACCTGAGCACAACGACAATTTAAAAAAAAATTCTAAACCCTTAGTGGAACATCATTCAATTAAATTTAGGCGTAAGTAATAAACTCTTCCAGGAGTAAGAAATATCTACTGCGGAGGGTGTGATGCTTGCCCTGAAATATTATAGTAATATTATATATTTAACATTTTATCTTAGAGTAGTTTGTAACAATAGGTCTAGTTTCCACGAAATAACAGAAGACTGGTCTAGGACCAGTTTCTCCCACTTAAATGTACCTTTTCCAAACCTACCCCAAGATTGTCATAGGGCAGGTTTGGCAGTCTACATTGCCTCTTAGCTACGGCAAGTTGTGTTATAACTCGGAAATAGAAGAATAAACTTACTGACTAAATCTACTGATTTATGTCAGACACTAATAATTACAATTGTAATCGTTTTATTCACGAGACCGTGACAAATGATCGTTATGTATTATTTCATCAACCACGTGTACAAGATTGAAAGCAGAAAAAGGGGGGAAGATTTCCGCTAATCACGTGACTTACACTGAGTTGACAATGTACGCATGTTTAAACATGAATAAATTCAAATTTTGGTTTTTATAATTTTTTAATTTTGTATCACCTCCCGTTTTGAAAAGCTGTAAAACGAAGAAATGTGAATAAGATAAAAATTATAGAGTTTCGTAAATTTTTTCCGGCTATTTCGCAACTGCAAAATAAAATATTTTTAATTTTAGTTCTGGTAGAATGAGATATTGTGTCTTTCTTGACAGGAGCGTAGTTGGAATTTATTTCGGATAGTGCCCAAGTACACCAGATATATTTGTGCCTGGGATCCGTAACTTATTAACTCCTCCGTGTTCGTCCGTCACCTCTCCTTGCGTAGATCGATGTGGATCGCTTGTCAATTGCAACCGAAAAGTACTTGCCTTTTTTAAATGTTGTGCCCACGAAGTATGCGTAAAGTGTATTAAGACTATACAATTGACGTATAAGTAAAGAAATGTTTTAAATTATAAGTGAATTCATAATATTGTAAGTATAAAATATTAATTACCATTATGTACATTGCTTTCCAAAACTTGGAGGTTATATTGAATTCAAACTGAAATGAAGAAATGTATATAAAACTTAAATTATTTCATGCATGGCCAATGTTTGGTAAAGTTAATGTACTTTTTATAACCTTGTTATAAAAATGTTATGTTGACTATAATTTAATTTTAAAAAACTCTGGCAATGATTATGTGTAATCACTTGGGGATCACGTGCGGGAAATGTGTAAGGAACAAACGATCAAAAATGTATGAAAACTGTAAAGAATGTCGAGTAAATTATTGAAACTGAGGGTTGGAATATTTTGAAAATGATTTACGAAATTTTTATGATAATTCAATGTGACTGTTTTTTTACGTTATACAGTGGCCCGAAAGTAGAATTTACTGCTCAAAATCCACCACAACCGCCAATTCTTGAATGAATTTATAAATTATTCTTGTATTTTACGTCCGAGATAAATAATTATTTAAAAGAATAACAACACTTTCGGACAGTCTGAAATTGTCCGAAAGTGTTGTTATTCTTTTAAATAATGAATTTATATATATTTTGTTTTTAATTTACTCAGAATTACATTTTTAAAAACATAGCAAAGTCCGGTTTTCAATTTTAGCCACCGTTTTGTTATTGTTTAAACAATTGTACGAAAATTGTGTGTAATTACAAAAATTACAATTGTAATATAAAAATATTGTTTATCAATTGATTATAACAAATAGCGTTAAAAATTTACAAATTTCACACCTATTTCTTTAGTAATTTTTCGCATATAATCGAAAGGCCCTATTTTTTGACATAAATTTGAGTTTTTTTACTATTTGTTTATAACAGTTTATTTAAATAAATTAGTTTCTAAACAATGTTTACCGTCAAAAATTGTTATGTGGTCTACGATCCTCTTTCCACTTATGTTTTAATTAATAAAGCTCACTGTTTCCTTATTTTGTATTTAAAAAAAAACGTAATGTTGGTAATTACAAACAATTTTCGTACAATTGTTTAAACAATAACAAAATGGCGGCTAAAATTAAAAATATAACTTAGCTATGTTTTTAAAAATTTAATTCTGATTAAATTTAAGAAAATATATCAATTCGGTAAAGAATTGACGCTTGTGGAGGATTTTGATCAGTAAATTCCAATTTCGGACCACTGTGCGTTATGAAACATCATAAAATATACACTTTAAACATTTATAACTAAATTACCACACAGCCATTTATTATCCTAATTGCACAAATAACTTCCTAAATAGTCAAACTTTTCATTGTAATATACGTTCTTGTAGATTTTTTCAAAATTTTCACATAATTATTAAAAAATATAACGAATTTGTTAAACATTAATCGCACATTCTATGCAAGTGATCCGCCGCCAAGGATAAAATTATTCTACAGAAAAATATGTCTTTGAAATAAAAAACTACATTGAAACAATTTTACGAGGAGAAATATAGATTTTTTCATCGTGTGTAACTATTATTGTTGTAATTCAATTATCATAAAATATTTTACATTATCCTATACAATTTTATTCAAACATAAATTCATATTATTAACATTTAATTTTGAAATACATTTTTATCGTTAATTAAAAATAAACAATGATCAACACATTTTAACATAATTAATGACATTTTGAATTTTTAAAGTTCTAATGTGGCTAAGTTATTTGCAATTAATTTACAAAAAAAGAATAAAAATAAAATTAAAGATTACGCATAACTCTCTAAATTTGAATTAGTTAAAAATAACTAATTATTAGTAAAATATGACTTATTATTAGTAAAAATATAACTACAAAATAATTAAAATTTGAGTAATTGAATTAGTAAACAGAATTTTACTAAAATTTTAGCAATTTTGACATAACCTAAAAATGAATTTGACTAATAATTAGTTATTTTTTACTAAATGGTTAGTAGAAATATAACTATTTCAATATGTGACTGAGTTTTTGCTTTCAATTCAGTTATTTTTAACTAATTCAGATTTAGAGAGAATATAAACTGCTCGTGAAAATAATATATTTTATTTTGCAAATAATTTCTAGAATTAATTATACGATATTAGTTTAATTTCAAATGTAATGAACCTAATTTATTTTAGTACATTTTTAATGATTAAAAAGATACATTACTAATTGTTATGCTAATAACATGATTTTATTTGAAAGGTAGTAAAACATCATGAACAACAGCAGTCAACAATCAAATACTTATAAAAAGTACTTGAAATGGAGTTCGGAAAAAGAAATACCTTCTTCAACATGGTACCGACATAGAAAATTGAATGAGGTAAAGGTACCTACATTACACATTTACATTTAATTATAATAAAATTATTGTAATTATTTATATAAAAATAGTAATTAATATTTCAATTATTTTTTCCTTAGGTCGGTGAATCCTCATGTTTTAAAAATGACAACGATGGAATGATAATTGATCAAGACGATACATCTTCAGTTGAACAAGTAGATTTTAAGGACCATATAGAACTTAATGACGACTTTAAATGTGAAGAGGATAGCGAAACTTTTTTACGTTCTGAAGTTCAGGTGAATATAAGATGACATATTATTTATCACAGAAAATAAGAAAAATGTAAGATAAAATTTATCTCAAATCAGTGTAAAGTCTAAAATTTTACTAAATTTAAGTGTAAACAATAGCCATTTTATGAGATAAATTTTGTTACAGCTACTTTTTACCCTCAGGTGGAAGTATTGCGTTGTCTCACTAGACCACGAGTGTGGAAAAGAGAATGCCCCCACAGCACCGAAAATTTCCTGAAAATTTATTAAAGATTTATTTGCAAACTTCGGAATAGTTAGGTGCAAAGCTTAGTGAAAATTGTGTAAAGATTTAAATGTCCCGATTAAATAAATGTTTAGCGTAAAAGTTGACTGAAGATTTAAATTAAATTTTCGTGAAATTTTCATCGAGAAAGTTTCCTGGACATTTAACTTACATTTTCGTGAAATTTTCGTAGCGAAAGTTTCCTGAAAATTCAAATTACATTTTCGTGAAATGTTCGTCGTGAAAGTTGACTGAAGATTTAAATTAAATGTTCATGAAATGTTTGTCGCAAAAGTTGATTCAACATTTAAATTAAATTTTCGTGAAATTTTCGTAGTGAAAGTTGACTGAACATTTAAACTGAATTTTTGTGAAATGTTTGTCGCAAAAGTGAATTGAACATTTAAGTGAATATTTGCTAAATGTTTAGCTTAAAGTTGACCGAACAAAAAAAATTATATTAAATAGAAGGGAGACAAGTAAATTAAACAATAATTAAATTAATATAAAAACATTTATTGAATAAAATTTTGAAGATTGTGTAATGTTTTACAAATCCTTAATCTAATACAATCTTTCAACTTACAATTTCCTGTGTGTTCCATTTCTTTTGTTTTGTTACTGAAAGTTAAAAGTAAAATAAATTTTAAATAATAATATTTAATAAATGTGTTAATATTAATTTAATTACTGTTTAATTTACTTGTCCCCCTTCTATTTAATATAATTTTTTTTATTCGGTCAACTTTCCGCTCAACATTTAACAAATATTCACTTAAATGTTCAATCCACTTTTGCGACAAACATTTCACAAAAATTCAGTTTAAATGTTCAGTCAACTTTCACTACGAAAATTTCACGAAAATTTAGTGTAAATGTTGAATCAGCTTTTGCGACAAACATTTCACGAAAATGTAATTTAAATGTTCAGGAAACTTTCGCGACGAAAATTTCACGAAAATTTAATTTAAATCTTTAGTCAACTTTTACGCTAAACATTTATTTAATCGGGACATTTAAATCTTTACACAATTTTTACTAAGCTTTGCACCTAAATATTCCGAAGTTTGCAAATAAATCTTTAATAAATTTTCAGGAAATTTTCGGTGCTGTGGGGGGGTTATACTTTTGTCAGTTTCGCACTCATGATCTAATTACAAAACGCAATCATTAGACGCCTATCTCAAATTGGAGTAATTAATATATTTCTCTTTTCTTCTAATTTAAAATTCATCAGTAATTTCTATGTACTACAATAATTACTTCAAAATTTATTTAATAATGTTAATGATTTTAATTCCAGACTAACAAACTCAATGATGATACACAGGATATTATAACATTGAAAGAAAACAATAACATTGAGAAAGTAGTAGCTTTATTACTTGACGACTTAGATGACATAGAAGAAAACACTGTACCATATGTGTAGGTAAGCCACGCTACATTTATTATGTAACTTTTAAAGACATGTTTAAAATAATCTTTAAGTTGTTCATATGTGAACCGTTCGCCAGAAAAACGGCTTATGTTGGAAATAGAAATTTTGAGAAATCTTAAATTTAAGATTCATTTGTAAGTCATAAGTAATTTAATGCATTATTATCAGCATTTTCATTTCTACTACAAAGGTTTACTATTAGTCAACAAATTTTCACAATACAAACAGTGATTTTTATATTATTAATAACTTTATACTTTTTATACTCTTTGTTAAAAATGTATAAATATGAACAGTTTTATATGCGAAATAACATAGGTTTTACACAACATTAAAAAATTTCTGGTATTTATTAACCCATTAACGCCCTTGCTTAGGATAAAATTTATATTAAAAAAATTAAATACGGAAAAGAGGACCGGTGACCAAATAATGATTTTTTGACATTAAAAATTGTTTAAAACATAATTTGTTTAAACAATTTGTTATAAGCAAATAGAAAAAAAAATTATGAAAAATAAACAGCGCTATTCAATTGTACGCGAAAAATTACGAAAGTAATATGTGTGAGATTTTTTAATTTTTCACTCCATTTGTTATAAATAATTAATAAACAATAAGAATGACCTTGAACCAATCTTAGCCCAAGCTTAGAGAAATATTGATATTAAGAATGTGAATACAGGAAAGAGGATCGTGGACATAAATAACAATGCTGTTTGACATTAAAAATTGTTTTACAAAACAATTGTTCATAACAAATAGTTTAAACAATTTTTATTGACAAAAATCATTATTTGGTCAACGTTCCTCTTTCCCGTATTCACTTTTTTGATATCAGTTTTTCCTAAGCATCGGCGTTAATGGGTTAATATTCATCGCCCTTGTGTTGTTTGATTCTTTGTTATTGTTAATCTCTGCAAAAGTCAAAATATTTTTATAAAATTCACGATTGATTTGATTTAGACAACGCGGTACATATACTCGAGGTGCGACCTAGGCAAGCTGCGTCGCGTCGCGATGTTTGGCCGGCGCGCACTTCAAAATTTGAATTAAAACTTTAAAAAGGTTCATAAATGAACAATTTTAATTGAATATTTTAGTTTAGATGACACCTAACACGAAAGTGCCAGTATTTGAAAAACGTCTTAATTCGACATACTTAAGCCGTTTTTCCGGCGAACGGTTTATGTGTTCTCAATTTGCATTCGTTTAATCCGTATGTGATCCCCTCAGTCAAATAAGTTAAGCCAAGGTCATTAAATCCAGTAATCCGATATATTGCTTTCTTTGTCAATTTATTGTTCGAATTAATTGCCTATAAAAATTGATACATATTTGATAAATGAAAGGGTTGGTTTAATATTTTTACACAAAGCAATTAAACTAGCATTAAATTCGCCAATCTTTTCCGAACTTTTTGAAAGTTAAGGAAAGGTCGACAAGAGACTTTGCACTCTTCTATTAAATGCTACTATTTGCCATTTTTGTACTTTCCTAGTATTTGGGTATTTTTATTTTATTTTTTGCTACTAAAAGATTTTTCTTTTCTGACTTTTTAGAATGTTTCTTCTTTCGGGCCTCGGATTAATCGACTTAAATTATTTTTCAAAAACATTTTGACGAAAAGTATTTGTCAAATTAATAAATTATGTTCAAACATTTTAATCAAATTCCTTCAGAATTCAATTCTCAATAACATTTCTCTATTAAAATTTCTTTAAAATACAATTACTGCTGCAAATTTGTGAAACAGTATCCGCAATGTAAATATTTACAAAAATTACAATTAACAATCTTCTGAAATTCAATTATTTATAAACATGTTCAGTACGGCTATTTAAAAATAAAGTTATTTCAAAACATCTTAGCTTTTAGCAAAATTAAATTATTTTGCATACTTTTAATGCAAATTGTTCTTCTATTTCATTACTGCAATAAAGTTTTTAAGGGCATATAATGGAGTATGACGTCACTGGTATAGGCAAAATTTGTCTGTAACCTTTCTCCCAAAATATTGAATATTTCGTCACGAAACTTGGTACAATAACTTAAGATATCATTAGAACGGTCTCTCTGACCCAACTTTGTTTGAAATTTGTCTCAAAATTAATTTTTTAAAAATATAGTATTTTTCAAAAATATTCCAAAATTAATTTTGTAACCAAATTCATGCAAATTCGGGTCTGAGAGACATTCCTAATGATATTTTAAGTATTTCCACCAAGATTCATGAAAAAATATTCAATATTTTATGAGAAAGGTTATGGACAAATTTTGCTTTTACCAGTGACGTCATAATGCATCACATGGCCTTCAGAAAAAAATTAATACAATTTCGTAATTTATAATTGTCAAAAAAAAATTAATGACAACAATTGAAAAAAAATATTCAGTAATTCAAATTTACAAAACTTTAAATTTACAATGTTCTGAAATTACATTATTTATAAAATACAAATTACAGGTCTTTGAAGATTTAATTATTTTTAAACTTTTTAACTAAAATTCTTCGCTACATTAATTATTTTTATTAATGTTAGTTAATTTTTTTCCAGTGTTTCATTATTTAAAATTTTTACAAATTACTTATCTCTAGTATTCAATTGTTCTGTAAAATTTGTAAAAAAAATCTTAATTAATTTAAATATACAAAAAATATTTTTTTATTATTTATAATTTAAATAATTGTAATAATTATTATTACTATTGTTATCATTAAATTACTGTAAAAACAAAATTGTAGTTGAATTCGCATGTATAATCAGCAATAGAAAAATAACAAAACTTAATAAACAAGAAAGAAAATTTTTTTTGATTTTAACCGGAAATTTCAGTTAATTTTAATAGAATATCCAGTTAAAAGAAATGGAAGTTTCTAACAACTTTAACTACAATATTTACTAAAGCCCCACACAGCATTGGAAATTCCCTGATTTTCCCCTAAATATTGGTCCACATTTCCCGAATATTGGAACATAATATTCAGAGAAGTTTCGTGCAAGCATTAAAATGTCAGCCATGGGGAATATTAGACTTAAAATTTTTCTTGAAAATGTATTTCTAATTTTCAGGGAATTTCTGCATCTAATATTCCTTCAATATTCATAGTATTCATAAATTCACTGTACATTATGCGCACTCATCGAATTTGGTTTCTGTGACACTTACGGCTGCGCAGTAGTTTTTACTTTTATAATATTCTAAGGGTATCAAATATAATATATAATTTTGATCAATTACAAGATAAAAAAAAGTTGGAAATTTTGTTTAACTTTCCTTGAATGTTCTAGGAATATTAGATGCGGGAATTCCCTGAAACTTATAAATACATTTTTCAGGAAAATTTCTCGTCCAATATTCCTCATGGCGGACATTTTAATGCTTCCACGAAACTTTTTAAATATTAAGTTCAAATATTCTGGAAATGTGGACCAATATTCAGGGAAAATTCAGAGAATTTGTGGTGCTGTGTGGGGCTCTATTTAACAATCTTTTCAAGTTAAAGTAACAGGAATTCCAGTTACTGTAACCAAACATTTTTAAAACTTTTAATTCTTTTAATTGAATGCACCAGTAACATTTAAATCCATCAAGATTTACATTCTGTAGAAATGCCATTTCCTTTGCCGACATTTCTGATGATATAAAATTAAAGTTCATAATGATGAAATGGAAAATAAAATATTTATTACTTCATACATTTGTTCAAAAAGAAATTGAAAGTCAGAAAAAATTGAGATTGTAAGTTCTCTTATAATTTTTAATATTTTTACTTGACAATTTTTTTTAACTTTTCTTATTATTGTTTGTAATCAATTGTACGGATTTTGGAAAATAGTGACTAAATCAAAAAATTAAATTTATTAAAATTAAAAAATGATTTTAAGAAGTGGGTCAGTTTAGAACATTTTTCCGTGTATCTTTTTACATAATTTTTACACAGTTGGATACCTAGAGATAAACATAAATGAAAAATAAAGTACAAGTTATCTACCCACACAGCACCAGAAATTCCCTGAATTTCCCCTGAATATTGGTCCACATTTCCTGAATATTCGAACCTAATATTCAGGGAAGTTTCGTGGAAGCATCAAAATGTCCGCCATAAAGAATATTGGACGCTAAATTTCCCTGAAAATGTATTTCTAATTTTCAGGGAATTTCCGCATCTAATATTCCTTCAATATTCACAGTATTCGTAAATCTTCTGTACATGATGCGCAATGGTCGAACTTGGTTTCTGTGACACTTACGGCTGCGCAGTAGTTTTTAATGTTCTAGAATCCTACGGGTGCCAAATATGACATACAATTTTTATCAATTACCAAATCAAAAAAATTTTGAAAATTTTTTTTAACTTTCTCTGAATATTCTAGGAATATTAGATGCGGAAATTCCCTGAAAATTAGAAATACATTTTCAGGGAAATTTAGCGTCCAATATTCTTTATGGCGGACATTTTGATGCTTCCACGAAACTTCCCTGAATATTAGGTTCGAATATTCGGGAAATGTGGACCAATATTCAGGGGAAATTCAGGGAATTTCTGGTGCTGTGTGGGTAGGGACCTCCTATTTGCTTTTAAACTTTAGCTGGAAAAGTCAGCAATATAAACATTTTTGAAAATTAATATTATATAATATATATATATTAAAAAACCATCTAAACATTATTATACTTTTTTTTTATAATCATGTTAATTACTAGTGTAATGATAAATTTATATTATAAATGAAAACAATGTGATGTAATTAATGTATAAGAAACAAAATTTGAATTTTGTAGGGGGAGGGGCATAAATAATTTTTGAACTTCAACTCCCAAGTTGGTTTTCTTTAGGAAGTCTAATTGTTCGAATATCGAGTTATAGCTTAAAATAAAACACCGCGTATCGATTGACTTTGAACTTTTTTACCGCCTTAAAAAATCTTTACAATAAAAATGATATAAGTGTTTTTACTATTTCAGACAGAAATGAACGACGATTTTTTCATGGCATCCGACGATGAAAACTTTCCAATTAATGCAGATATAGATGATTCTGAAGAGGGAAATCTGTTATTCGAAAATTGCTTTTCATCAATAGAAAATTTGGTTACACTGAGAAAATTATATCTGTAACGATTACAGAACTGCTATGGTACTGGTGGGACGAAACGCCACCTTCAGTAAATAGTATATAAAATGATCTTATAAAAAAAAACGAGATTGTCTCACACTATTTAATGTTACAGGAACAAAGAAATTAACGTACGTAGTGATAAAATTACAGGACAAAATATGCTTAACGAGTATTAAAGAGTCTAAGAAATACTTATGTTATAACTTGGAAAAAGATATAAACTCACCGTGAAACGTTACAAAACAGTTCTGTAATTTAACCTGTTCACATATAAAAAATTTCTCTTCCAGTTTTTCAGTTGTTCTCTTTCAGTCAATTTATGTACGCAACTCGCACGTAGCCTACACTTATTTACTGATACATCCTCCCTCCTGTTGCTTACAAATATATTTTTTTTAACTATTTGAAAACAAATTCGCATGGTGAAAGATTGGAACTCGCGCGACCCGACCGGACCCTATCACGAACGCCTTAACGACCACAGCTATTACAGCACATGTCAGTTAGTTTTGACCCGTCTATATGAACTACAACGTCGTGTGCAGAGATGCCAACGACCGTCACCAAACGCATCTGCGCAAGTCTGTGGAAAGTCGTGTGATTGGTCGAAGGAAGCGGGAAGGTTTGAAATACTTTTAATAAAGCTATTTTAAATAGTTTCGCTTCTTTGGACCAATCACACGACTTTCCACAGACTTGCGCAGATGCGTTTGGTAACGGTCGTTGGCATCTCTGGTCGTGTGTAGCGTCGTCTGTTGCCGAGTGAAGCCGTGAGATGCCGGAAGAAGCCGAAAGCTGCCGAATGTTACCTTCTTTAATGTTGCGTACGTAATGCTTACAAAGCAGTTCTGTAAAATTATCTTGTCTATACTGCACTCTGTGCCTAAAGGAACCTTACAGCTTTATATAATGAGTTTTGTAATAATTTAACTTTCTTTTATGACAGACCACTGTATTTAAAGGTAATTTTTTTCCTCCTAATCCTGTAATAATAACAGAACAAAAATTTGATGCGAAGTATAGTACAGCTTATGACAGATTACAGAACTTTTTGTAAAATTAGCAGACATATTCTTAAGAACAACAAGATTAATAAGTAAATAAAACAGAAATGGTCATTTCGTTCCTGCAGTACAGGTTAGTTCTGTAATCATCACAGATAGAATTTTCTCAGTGTACTAATGATAACGTGAAGAATCCTATACAAATAGAAGCAAAAATAACTACTGGCGAAATAATAATTATGATTTTAAAATATGCGATAACTCACGCGTTGTTCTTAACACAAATCACAGACTTATTTAAATTAGTAAATTGCATCTTTGCCTTCAATATCTTGCCAAATACAAAGTATTTAATAGATAAACTATTCTATCCAAAGAATCGTACAGAACTCCATGCGACGTGTACCAACTGTGCTGCATATATAGGTAAATTTGAACGTAAAACGAAATTTGTGCAATGTGCAGTGTGCAAAACAAAAATAAATACGAAAGATTACAAATACAAAGATTTTTTCGTCACAATAGATGCTGCTTCACATATATCGGAACTAATTGAAGGTAACAGTAGATATTACAACTATATAATGAATAAAAGAACGTACCAGAAAGGTTTTGTTCGTGACATTTATGATGAAAAATTGTACCGTGATTTTGTTGAAAGTCTAAGTGAAAATGAAAGACACACATACGCCACTACTACTTTTAATACAGATGGAGCATCTTTATTCACAAGTTCCACTTATTCGATTTGGCCCATTTTTTTGATGGTCAATGAATTACCAATTCATATTAGGACAAAAAATTTAATTTTAGTTGGTCTTTGGTTTGGCAAAGACAAGCCCGAGATGAATGTATTTCTCAAATCGTTTGTTCAGCAAATGAACACTGGGTGATTCTACGTCAGAAATATCACAATCTGCAAGTGGTTCACAGAATTTAATGACACTTGGTGAAATTGTAGTATAATATGAGAGAAATTAGTCAGCAAAAGGAATTTTTAAAATATCATAAATTGTAGGAGTTATACTATTTTGAATTTTGATGCAACATTTTTTTAATTATTTTATATCTCGGTCAATTTTTAACCGATTTTGATGAGTCACCCACCAATTTCTTCATAAAATTGTGTATTTTCAGAAAATTATAGAGCGAAAAACAAAATTTATTATTTAGATAGAAAAAAAGTAAAAATAAAACTTTATTTATATATTTTTTAATTTTGACCCAATTCTTTAATTTTTTAATTTTTAAATAATATTCTCCTTTATTTCATCTTTATTTTAAAATAAAGATCATCCTGGAGACTTTATTAGATCTTGTGATATCGTCCTTTTAGTATCATCATGTCAAAGAAAAATACTACATGAATTTATGTTTTTACCTTCATTTGTTTTTCGACATTATTTTTTAAATTAGAAACTATTTACTGTGAAGATTTCTTTTCAATTTCTCTATTAAATACAGTGAAAATCAAATAAAATTGTTATTCTATTAATAGATTTGGAAATAATGATTAATTTTAAGTAAAAATAAAAACATTTAATTAAAAATTAATTTTAATTAATTTCTGCATTGAATTGTTTAATTTCCATAATTTAATTAAATGTTTTTATTTTTATTTAAAATTAATAATTATTTCCAAATCTCTTAATACAATAACAATTTTATTGGATTTTCACTTTTTTTAATAGAGAAATTGAAAAGAAATCTTCACAGTAAATAGTTTCTAATTTAAAAAAACTGTCAAAAAACAAATGAATGTAAAAACATAAATTTACGTATTATCTTTCTTTGAGATGATGATACTAAAAGGACGATATCACAAGATCTAATAAAGTCTCCTGGATGAACTTTATTTTAAAATAAAGATGAAATAAAGGGGAATATTATTTAAAAATTAAAGAATTGGGTCAAAATTGAAAAAAAATATAAATAAAGTTTTATTTTCACTTTTTTACTATCTTAATAATAAATTTTGTTTTTTGCTTTATGATTTTCTAAAAATACACAATTTTATGAAGAAATTGGAGGGTGACTCATCAAACTCGGTTTAAAATTGACCGAGATATAAAATAATTAAGGGGACGCCTAAGTGGAAAAATGACAAAAAAAAACGATTTTCTTTTTATGTGATTATCCAAAACTAGACTCATTTAGGAATAAAATAAGACTATTTATAACCTTTTCTGATGAGTAGAAGTAGCCTAAATGAATTTGTAAAGTTGGATACTTTATCTGGAGAATAATAAATCCTTAAGTTCATCAATAAATTATGTACGAAAGCTTCAATTGTATTAAAATTTCTTATTTTTATACTAAAAATGAATAAATCAAAACTCCATATATATTTCTCGACATGATTTGCAAATTCAAAATGGAGGATCCAATATGGCGGTCGAATTTTTAACAATTGAACGAATTTGTATGAATCTTGGTATATTGGGGTTTTTGGGGTCGCTGATTTCAAATTTCAAGTCAGATTTGGAAAATTCAAAATGGAGGATACAATATGGCGGTCGATTTAGGATTTCAAATCAGTAAACCCGAAAATTTCCGAGTAACAAGATACAGGTAAATTTTAACAATATTTGAAAATGCAACCCTCACATTAGATTCGAAATTATTAAATTTGAAATATAAATAACAAATTTGTACTCAGCGACCCCAAAAACGCCAAAGTAAAAAATTTCATGCACATTTAGTAATTTTATAGAAAGTTGATCACCATATTGGATCCGCCAATTTAAATATTTCAAATCTGACTTTAAATTTGAAATCAGCGACCCCAAAATCCCCAAGATACCAAGATTTATGCGAATTCAGATAATTTTTAAAAAATTTGTCCGCTATATTCGATCCGCCATTTTGAATTTTTAATATCTGACTTCGAATTTGAAATTAGCGACCCCAAAAACCCCAATATACTAAGATTCATACAAATTCGTTAAATTTTTAAAAGTTCGACCGCCATATTGAATCCGCCATTTTGAATTTTTCAAATCTGACTTCGAATTTAAAATTAGCGACCCCAAAAACCCCAATATACTAAGATTCATACAAATTCGTTCAATTTTTAAAAATTCGACCGCCATATTGGATCCGCCATTTTGAATTTTAATAATCTGATTTCGAAATTGAAATCAGCAACCCCAAAAACCCCAGTATACCAAGTTTCATAAAATTTGGATTATTTGATTCTGAAATTCATGAGATTTTTCTTCTTTTTAGTTATTCGTGTCTCCTGTGAAATTTGATTTTTTAATTTTTTTTTATCTTTCGGTACACTTTTCTCTTGAAATACTAAACCGATTTACAAGTTTTTTTTTTAATTTGTTCAGGAAGGTTTCAAGATTACGAATAAGAAGTTTGTCATCATTTTGAGTTATATAAACGGAGATGCGAGTCATTTAATCAGAAAAATTGGGAGTGTTATTTACATTTTGGTATAAATGTTTATAAAAAAGTATCTATTTAAGATAACGTCTTATTACTTCTTATTCATACAATTGATTATACGTGTAATCGAACAAAACAAGGAAGAACGCAATTGGAGTAATAGTTTTTGAGAAAAGTGTACCGAAAGTTGACTCTTTTTGCATTGTTTTAAGGTGACTTAGGCGTCCCTTTAAGAAAATGTTGCATTAAAATTCAAAGTATTATAACTCCTACAATTTATGATATTTTGAAAATTCTTTTTGCTGATTAATTTCTCTCATATTATACTACAATTTCACCAAGTATCACTAAATTCTGTAAACCACTTGCAGATTGTGATATTTTTTACGTAGAATCACCCCACTCTTTCCACAACAGGAGTTAAATGCAATATATAAGGAGAAGAAGTAACCATTAAAATTTTTACCCAACTTTCATGTGTTGATTCAGTGGCACGCGCTCCAGTTATGGGTTTTGTGCAATTTAATGGAAAATATGGTTGTCATCAGTGCCTTCATCCTGGGGAGTGGGTAAAGAATACAAATAAAAATAAAAAGCGTTCGGGAAATGTTAAGTGTGTTTTACTGAAAAATGTTCCCAAAGCCAGAAATAACGTTGATACTATAAAACACATGCAATCCGCTACTCAGTCAGGGAAACCAGTTATAAGTGTAAAAAGTTCCTCTCAATTAATTAACTTAAATTTATTCAACTTTATAAAAGGTTGTGTGTTTGATAGTATGCACTGCATTACCGGCATTGCAAAACTTTTTGAACAATTTGGTTTGGGAATAAATCGAAAAGTGGTTTGTTTCCTAAAAGCAAGGTTACTATTATTGATGCCGCCATGAACAACATTAAAGCTCTGCATCAAATTTCAAGGCTTACACGGTCATTCTCGGAAAGAGCATTTTGGAAAGCCAGGGAATGGGAAAATTGGGTCTTATTCTATAGTATTCCCTTTTTGCAGACTATTCTGCCCAATGATCTTTTTAATCACTGGATTTTATTTGTCGACGCTCTTTACATTTTAATGAAAGATGAAATCAAAACTATAGAAATAGACGAAGCTGATTCACTGTTACATAAGTTTGTAGCAAAAACACAAATATTATACTCTTAATCATGTATGACATATAACTTACATATTCTTCTTCATTTATTTAAAAGCGTCTACGAGTGGGTCCCACTTTGGGTACATAACGCATTCGCCTTTGAATCGGGAAATGGGGAATTATTGAAAGTTGTACATGCTGCTAAAGGTGTACATCACCAAATCTGTAGAAGTATTAGTCTGAAATACTCAATGTTATTCTTAAAAGACACTTTATATCCGCATTGTGCATTTAAAGTTAAAGATTTTTATAATCACATCGGTATTAAAAATGTCAAGCAGTCTATGCAAATTGGCGAGTTACGATATTTTGGAAAAGCATGCTACGTACAAGACAATTGGATAAGAAACTTATATATTTCAGAAAAAGCTGTAGTTTATAAAAAGATAGTCAAAAACAGTTGTTTATAGATGACTGGACAAAAAGAAAATAAAAGATCTGACAACAGTTTTGCAAAATTATGTATTATAGTGGTGTTTACGTTAAACTTAAATATTTTATAGTTGATCCTACTAGTAATAAGGAGTATGTTGTTGTAAATAAAATTGTTACAGAGGATTTCATTAATGAAGGTTGTAAAGTAATACAAAAGATTTTACAAATTGACAACGAAGAATCTGTTTTCTCTACTCATGAAATTTCAAAAGTATGTGTTCATATGAAACCGAGTAATGACTGTGAATATTTATGTACGGTTCCAAACTTATATTTCTATTAAATTGCTTGTATTTGTTATAAACATCTACTTTCCTTATCCTTTATTAATAAACACCAATAAAGTAATCACACATTACATTTTGTGTTGTTGACAAAACGATATGTAACTTTTAAAGTTCCTAGATTATAAAAAACTTCTTCATGTACTTTACTGCATATTTTTTATAATTATAAGTGTTGCAAAAATCAATAAATTTTTTAATTAAATTAAAAATCGTTGACTATAATTTTATTAGTATTTTCTATTTATTAAGTCTTTAATGACAATGCAATTTCCTTAATTTAAACTTAAATAATTAATTATTAAGAAAATATTTCCCATTACAAACGTGAAAACAATAGAAATAATTAAAATTTACATAAACAAACGGAGATAATTTCTAAAAAATTTCCAATTTTTATTCCTTTAATATGTGTATAATATACTGGTCCAAGACGATAAATATATGTTAAAATCAAATGGAATGATTTCTACAAATTGACTAATTAATAATTAATATTGTTTATAAAAGTTAAAAAAACAGTAAATTAACTTTTATATCATATAATGTATTAAAAAAAACTCTTAGATAAAAAGATAAAAAATAAATAAAAATTAAAATGTGATATCGGGAACTATATCGGAAATCATATCGGAAACTATATCGGAAACTACATAGGAACCTGTCCCATTTTCCTATGTAGTTTCCGATATAGTTTCCGATATAGTTTCCTATGTAGGTTCCGATATAGTTTCCGATGTACTTTACGACATAGTTTACGATGTCGTTTTTTAAAATAGTTTCAGTTGTCGAAATTTTCGATAGGGAAACGCCTAAAACTTATAGTAAACGAAAATCTATAATTATGAAATTCTTTTAAACAAAATAATATTGTTTATTCGTAACTTTAATACAGTTGGGGAACTGTATTACAATAATAATATTAACAATATTAATTTGTTTAAACAATTTTTATAATTGGTGATTTTACTTTACAACTAATACTGGGCTTTACTATGATTGAAAAATTACAAAATTAATAACAAGTTACAACTCTGTAACTCAATTATATGAAAAATCGCAAATAAACAATAATAATTTGTTTTTATCCCACAGGCACAAAAATGGCGCTTTTAGATGCCTGTAGACAGGGTCTAAACGCATTCATTTGTTCGGCCGTGTGAAAATGGCGTTCATTTTTTCCCTAGGGAAAAAATGAACAACTGATCCATGCATTTTTTTCACCTTAGGGAAAAAATGGACGCCATTTTCATACGGTCAAACAAATGAACGCATTTCGACCCAAACCTAAAAGCATTTAAAAGCACCTCTTTTGTGCCTTTGGAATTAAAAGTATCGTAAGCAACACGGGTTTAAAGTCAGTCCAATTTGTTTACAATGATGTTTGTGTACTCGTTTTGTCTCGGGCTTTGCCCTCAACTGTCACTCGTACACAAAAATCAGCGTAAACAAATGGCTGCCTTTAACCTCTTGTTGCTTAATATACTATTAAACGATTTTTATAATTGCTGATTTTACTTTACAATTAAAACTGGGCTTTTTACTATGATTGAAAAATTACAAAATTAATAACAAGTTAAAACTCTGCAACTCAATTAGATGAAAAATCGCAAATAAATAATATTAATTTGCTTAAACAATTTTATAATAGTTGATTTTACTTAACAATTAATACTGGATTTACTAAGATTTAAAAATTACAAAATTAATAAAAAGTCACAACTCTGTAACTCAATTTGATGAAAAATTGCAAATAAACAATATTAACTTGTTTAAACAGTTTTTTTAACTTTATATGTTAGCTAGTTACTAATATTGGGCTTTACTAGACTTGAATAGTTGCAAAATTAGAAAATGTTATAACTCTCTAGCTCTATTAGATGAAAGGTTTCAAATAAACAATATTGTTTAAACAAATTAAAAAATACATGCACCAATTGTTAGTTACTAATTTTTATGTAATTAAAGGAAATTTTGGTGGAAATGTTGTAAAGAATCGAAATGAATATTTTTTAACGATCTTACACGTTTTTTTCGTTTATGATGATTTTTAATGGCCCTTTAAAAAAGAGTTAATAATAAATAATTTGTTAAATAAATTATTGCATCTTATTCTTCAAACTTTTCTGAGGAGAAGCAGCTTAATCCGATCGAAAAATGTTAATTTTCATGGATTTTATATCAATTCTATGAAAAAGTTTTTTTTCCCCATGCATTTAGCATGGGAAACTTTGAGCGCGCTTTGACCGAATTTCATAAATTTTTAAACTGAAATGAAGGGAAATTGCAACAATTAAAGCTAGGTTGACGATAAGTTTAGTATTGAAACTATTATTTAGTAACAATTTACTTATTCAAAAAAACTGGGAAGCCCAGGTTGGCCCCAACTGGCGCCCACTTACAAACTGGGAAATACTAGGAACTTTTCTGCCGTCGCACACGCTTATACTGACTACATCTGTGATTGACGTGAGCACTGGAGGGCAGATTACTATTTTCTGAGCAAATATCGTTTGTGGCGATGTAAACGCCACTCCGCTTCATTTAATATTTCTATTTCATGGAGTAAATTTTGTTTCAATCAAAATACAATTTCTTTACCAGATTTAGTAAAAAATATTTAATTTTCAAACAGTTTAAAAACTACTGCTCAAAAATAGTAATCTTTCATTGAAAATATGTAACATTTATAATTTCTTTCTTTCCATGTATGTATTAATTTATATTAAATTTTAACCACTTTATATGATTTTAGCCGACTCAAGAAAAATGGAGAATTGTTTTCATGTTATCTGCAGCACTTTACATTGTATGTGCTACTTTTTATCTTATGTTTGGTTCTGGAGAAAGACAATTCTGGGACAATCCAGAAGAAGACACTGATAAGGATATAAGTAAATTGGAAGCAAACAAAAGTTTAAATGAAAGTCACCAATGACAAATTCAGTTTATATGAAATTGTTACCATTAAAAAATCGGTTATATATAAAAACAGTAATTTAAAAATTACAGATTTCTCTGAATAATAATACAAAAAACAAAAAATAGTTATTTAGATTATAATTTATATTAATTTTATTAAAAGGTACTTATCAGAAATTTGAAAAAAGTTTTAAATTAAAAGGATAAAATGAAATTACAAATAAGACTTTTATTATTTACTTTAATAATATTTAATATTACATTCATCTTTCATAGTGTATTCTTATAATAAAATAATAAATTTCATTTATAAAATTGTTCAAAATATCTATTATTTTCGAAAATTTTAATACAAAAGTATTTTTTCAAAAATTTTCAATTAATTTTAAGGAGGTTTATCCAAAAATACATTTTCTACAGATTATTGTAAAGTCTAATGACCTATTAAATACGTTACTTTACATGTAGTATGACAATTTTATTGAATTTTACCGTCCTGTTTTTAAGATATAAATTTATAAAGTTGGGAGTTTTACATAGAAACAGTAATAAAACGCGTCAAATGAAAATATTTTAATTAACCCATTTAGTCCCAAATGTCCGTTTTTTCTTGTCTACATTCAGGCTTATCGTTTTACATGTTAGAGCTGTAGAAAAAAATAAGCATAATGTATTTTTTATGTATTTAAGTGTCCTCTTTCAGAATCTGTAAGAAAATTTGACATCGGACTTAAGGAAAAAAAGTTACGATTGTTTAAACAAAGAAAGAGCGTGATTTTTTAATATTTTTTTTGCTTTAAATAAACTTTTCTAATTGAAACCGATGTAGGAAAATTTTGGATTAGCAAAATATCGCGTCCAAAAAGTTGGGGCTTTCAGATAGGAATAATAGTAATTATTGATTTTATCCAAAAACAAAATGGCGCCTCCAAAATGGCCGCCAAAAATTGAAATTTTTGAAAAATATTGTAATAAAAAAATTAACATATTTTTTTTAACGAAAAATGCTTAAATTACATAGAAAACTACCGTATCATAACAAAATTTTGGTTTGTTGATGTTTTTGAACAATGTTATAAACAATTGTTATAAACAATTAGCAATGTAGCGATTTTTAAAGGTACAAAAAAATAGTTTTTTTTGCAGATTATTTTGTTTCAACATAGAAGAGCTCTAACAGCTACAAAATTCCATTTGTCATTATTTACCAATGTTTAACAATGTTATAAACAATTCTTATAAACAATTAGTAATATACCGATTTCTAATGATACAAAAAATAGTTTTTTTTGGCAAATTATTTTTTTTCAACATGGAAAGGCTCTCATAATTTTAGACTTTCATCCGTCATTGTTTAACAATGGTTAACAATGTTATAAACAATTGTTATAAACAATTAGCAATGTAGCGATTTTTTAAGGTACAAAAAAATAGTTTTTTTGGCAGATTATTTTGTTTCAACGTAGAAGAGCTCTAAGAGCTACAAAATTCCATTTGTCATTATTTAACAATTTTTAACAATGTTATAAACAATTCTTATAAACAATTAGTAAGATAGCGATTGCTGATGGTACAAAAAAATAGTTTTTTTTTTGAAAATTATTTTATTTCAACATGGAAAAGCTCTCATAACTTTAGACTTTTATCCGGAACTGTTTAACAATGGTTAACAATGTTATAAACAATTTTTATAAACAATTAGCATGGTGGCCATTTCTGAAGGTACAAAAAAATACTTTTCTTTGGCAGATTATTTTGTTTAAACGTGAAAGAGCTTTCAAAGCTGCAGACTTTCATCTGTTATTGTTAAACAATGTTTAACAATGTTATAAACAATTATAAATTATAAATTATAATTATTATAATTATAAACAATTAGCAATATAGCGATTTCTGATGGTACAAAAAAATAGTTTTTTTTGGCAAATTATTTTATTTCAACATGAAAAAGCTCTCATAACTTTAGACTTTTATCCGGAACTGTTTAACAATGGTTAACAATGTTATAAACAATTTTTATAAACAATTAGCATGGTGGCCATTTCTGAAGGTACAAAAAATTACTTTTCTTTGGCAGATTATTTTGTTTAAACGTGGAAGAGCTTTTAAAGCTGCAGACTTTTATCCGTTATTGTTTAACAATGTTTAACAATGTTTAACAATGTTATAAGCAATTCTGATAAACAATTAGCAAGGTAGCGATGACTGATGGTACAAAAAATAGCTCTTTGTGGCAGATTATTTTGTTTCAACATAGCAGAGCTCTCAAACCTGCAGACATTCATCCGTTATTTTTTAACAATGTTTTACAATGTTATAAACAATTCTTATAAACAATTAACAAGTTAGCGATGACTATGGGTACAAAAAAATATTTTTTTTGGGAGATTATTTGGTTTCAATATGAAAGAGCTCTTAAAGCTGCATACTCTCATTGTTAAACGTTGTTCAACAATGACGGATGCAAATCTATGGCTTTGAGAAGTATCTTATGTTGAAACAAAATAATCTCCCAAACAAACTATTTTTCGTACTTTTAGAAATCGCTACCATGCTAATTGTTTATGAAAATTGTTTATAACAATGTTACACAATAACGAATGAATGTCTGCAGCTTTGAGAGCTTTTTCACGTTGAAACAGAATAATCAGTCCAAAAAAAAGTTTTTTTTGTGCCATCAGAAATCGCTATTTTGCTTATTGTTTATAAAAATTGTTTATAAAATTGTTAAACAATAACGGATGAAAGTCTGCAGCTTTGAGAGCTCGTCCACGTTAAAACAAAATAATCTGATAAAAAAAACTTTTTTTTTGTACCTTCAAAAATCGCTACCTTGCTAATTGTTTATAACAATTGTTTATAACATTGTAAAACATTGTTAAACAGTAACGGATAAAAGTCTAAAGTTATGAGAGCTTTTTCATGTTGAAATAAAATAATTTGCCAAAAAAAACTATTTTTTTGTACCATCAGAAATCGCTATCTTGCTAATTGTTTATAAAATTTGTTTATAACATACTTAAAAATTGTTAAACAATAACGGATGAAAGTCTGCAGCTTTAAGAGCTCTTCCACGTTTAAACAAAATAATCTGTTAAAAAAAAGTATTTTTTGTACCTTCAGAAATGGCTACTTCGCTAATTGTTCATAAAAATTGTTTATAGCATTGTAAAACATTGTTAAACAGTGACGGATAATAGTCTAAAGTTTTGAGAGCTTTTCCATGTTAAAACAAAATAATCTGTCAAAAAAAACTATTTATTTGTACCATCAGAAATCGCTATCTTGCTAATTGTTTATAAAATTTGTTTATAACATACTTAAACATTGTTAAACAATAACGGATGAAAGTCTGCAGCTTTAAGAGCTCTTCCACGTTGACACAAAATAATCTGACAAAAAAAATTTTTTCATTGTACTTTCAAAAATCGCTACCTTGCTAATTGTTTATAAAAATTGTTTATAACATTGTAAAACATTGTTAAACAGTGACGGATAAAAGTCTAAAGTTATGAGAGCTTTTTCATGTTGAAATAAAATAATGAGCCAAAAAAAACTATTTTTGTGTACCATCAGAAATCGCTATATTGCTAATTGTTTATAAGAATTGTTTATAACATTGTTAAACATTGTTAAACAATGACGGATGAAAGTCTGCAGCTTTGAAGCTCTTCCACGTTTAAACAAAATAATCTCTCAAAGAAAAATATTTTTTTGTACCTTCAGAAATGGCCACCATGCTAATTGTTTATAAAAATTGTTTATAACATTGTTAACCATTGTTAAACAGTTCCGGATAAAAGTCTAAAGTTATGAGAGCTCTTCCACGTTTAAACAAAATAATCTGTTAAAAAAAAGTATTTTTTGTACCTTCAGAAATGGCTACTTCGCTAATTGTTCATAAAAATTGTTTATAGCATTGTAAAACATTGTTAAACAGTGACGGATAATAGTCTAAAGTTTTGAGAGCTTTTCCATGTTAAAACAAAATAATCTGTCAAAAAAAACTATTTATTTGTACCATCAGAATTCGCTATCTTGCTAATTGTTTATAAAATTTGTTTATAACATACTTAAACATTGTTAAACAATAACGGATGAAAGTCTGCAGCTTTAAGAGCTCTTCCACGTTGACACAAAATAATCTGACAAAAAAATTTTTTCATTGTACTTTCAAAAATCGCTACCTTGCTAATTGTTTATAAAAATTGTTTATAACATTGTAAAACATTGTTAAACAGTGACGGATAAAAGTCTAAAGTTATGAGAGCTTTTTCATGTTGAAATAAAATAATGAGCCAAAAAAAACTATTTTTGTGTACCATCAGAAATCGCTATATTGCTAATTGTTTATAAGAATTGTTTATAACATTGTTAAACATTGTTAAACAATGACGGATGAAAGTCTGCAGCTTTGAAGCTCTTCCACGTTGAAACAAAATAATCTCTCAAAGAAAAATATTTTTTTGTACCTTCAGAAATGGCCACCATGCTAATTGTTTATAAAAATTGTTTATAACATTGTTAACCATTGTTTAACAATGACGGATGAAAGTCTAAAGTTATGAGAGCTTTTCTATGTTGAAACAAAATAATTTGCCAAAAAAAACTATTTTTTGTACCATCAGAAATCTCTATCTTACTAATTGTTTATAAGAATTGTTTATAATATTGTTAAACATTGTTAAATAATGACAAATGGAATTTTGTAGCTCTTAGAGCTCTTCTATGTTGAAACAAAATAATTTGCCAAAAAAACTATTTTTTGTACCTTTAAAAATCGCTACATTGCTAATTGTTTATAACAATTGTTTATAACATTGTTAACCATTGTTAAACAATGACGGATGAAAGTCTAAAGTTATGAGAGCCTTTCCATGTTGAAACAAAATAATTTGCATATTTTTTTGGATAAAATCAATAACACAGCCCCACAAAAAAAAAAAGTTTCATGTACTTTTGACCGGAATACCTTAGCCCTATGTATTTTGACGCGCTGAACACGAATTTGAAGTCCATTTTGCTCCATCACGTCAGGATTTTTTTCTAACCTCAAAAAACATGTCGGATTTTGAGAGGTAGGCGATTTTTTAAAAAAATGTATGGATTTACTTCAAACTTGGTATCTGGAGGTTTTTTGGGTCGCTGATTACGAATCTGAAGTTAGATTTTCAAAATTCAAAATGGCGGATCCAATATGGCGGACGAATTTTTAAAAAATTTAAAGATTTATCAGGAATAAGATGCAGAATGGAACAATGTACTTTCTTATTTGGCTTCTGCACCAAACATATCCAATCTGTTACCAAGGAATATTTTATGATAAAATTGTAATAGAAGTCATATTTGAAAATGTGAGAAACTCGCTTCGAAATCACACTCAGCAACTTAAAAACCTGAAGATACCAAATTTCATAAAAATTTCGAAAATATGACGTCAGATTCGCAATCAGCGACCCAAAAAACCCCCAGATACCAAGTTTGAAGTAAATCTTCAAATTTTTTCAAAATTCGTCCGCCATATTGGATCCGCCATTTTGAATTTTGAAAATCTAACTTCAGATTCGTAATCAGCGACCCAAAAAACCCACAGATACCAAGTTTGAAGTAAATCCATAAATTTTTTTAAAAAATCGCCTACCTCTCAAAATTCGACATGTTTTTTGAGGTTAGAAAAAAATCCTGACGTGATGGAGCAAAATGGACTTCGGATTCGTGTTCAGCGCGTCAAAATACATAGGGCTAGGGTATTCCGGTCAAAAGTACATGACACTTTTTTTTTTTTGTGGGGCTGTGTAATTACTATTATTCCTATCTGAAAGCCCCAACATTTTGGACGCGATATTTTGCTAATCCAAAATTTTCCTACATCGGTTTCGATTAGAAAATATTATTTAAAGCAAAAAAAATATTAAAAAATCACGCTCTTTCTTTGTTTAAACAATCGTAACTTTTTTTTCTTAAGTCCGATGTCAAATTTTCTTACAGATTCTGAAAGAGGACACTTAAATACATAAAAAATACCTTATGCTTATTTTTTTCTACAGCTCAAACATGTAAAACGATAAGCCTGAATGTAGACAAGAAAAAACGGACATTTGGGACTAAATAGGTTAACAAAAAAACACGGTTCTACAAATTTTTTCAAAAAACTAATATATTTTAAACTGTAATATAATACAACTTTTACAACAATATTTGATTAATTTACTGTACCGTTGTTAAAAAAATGTTATTCAAGGGTAGTAGTTCTTCACTTTTTAGGGTTCCGTACCGTAAAACGGAACACTACTAAAATAACTATGTGAGTAGTGTAACAGGGCTGGTTCCAAAACATAGTTCCGATGTTCGCCACTAGGTGGCGCTGTTACCTTCAGTCGGTATTACTGTGCGTCGTTAAGGTAGATTTCATATATGTTACCATGTGCGTGGTTTTACCCTCGGTCGGTAATGCAGATCTCTGTCAGTAATGATCACCGCTAGATGGCGCTAGTTTTATAATTTGCATAAATAATATATTGTTGTTAACTTTGGTACTACCACCCACCCACCCACCAACCTAAAAACTCAACACTAATCTAGCATATCTTTTCATTGTAACTATCTACCCAACACCCCACCACCTACATACCAAAACTAATATATTAGAAGTCAAAGTGTATAAAAACGATCAAAAGAAGGTCATGGGAAGTATTAAAAATAAAAACTTCACAACATCGTAGTCAAATTGTGCTACGTTTCGTCAGCTTGGTTCTGCTGACCTCGTCAGGCACTAAGATTAACACATTGATGCATATATGATCTCAAATTTCAAAAATCATAATGAAAACCGCGAGGGATCGCTGAATCGTGAGATACAGCGCAGTATAAGGAGCGTAGATTTGAGGTGGGCCGCGCTGGGCCTGACTCGACGCATGGTGAGCAACGAGATGCGTGTGGCCAATGTGAACGTTGTCTAAAGTTTAGATTTCTGAATTACCTTGTGTCGGTAATGGTCACCGCAAGATGGGGCTAGTTTGATAATTTGCATAAACAATAATTGGTTGTTAACTTTTATCTTAGAAATAATTTATATATCTTTAGTACTATCACCCACTATCCATTTAGTAAATGTTTTCAATGTATGTATCATATGCCTAACACCGACCCCCAACCCACCACCTATTTAGTATATGTTTTCAGAGTAACTAATCTATTCCCAACACAACCCACCTACCAAACTAATGTATTGGGACTTAAATAATTAAAATACCACCCACCACCCACTTTTGCATATATGATCTCAAATTTCGAAAAATCATAATGAAAACCGCAAAAGACCGTAGAATGTAAAATACCGCGCGAGATTAGCGGGAGGATTAGTGGGGTGGGTCGCGTTGGGCCTGACTTGACGCATCGTGCGCAACGAGATGCGAGTGGCCAATGTGAACGGATACTCAAGCGATGTATACATATTCGATATAGCCTGAATAATGAATCAACAATGATTCTAAAATGAATTAATAATGAAACAACAATGATACAATAATGAATCAATAATAAATTTATAGAAAAACCAATTTCGAAGAGCTATTACGTTTTTTAACAGCGCAATTATCAAATCTCATATAATATTTTGTACACTTAAATCTCGATATAACTAGACAGTCGGGATCGTGAACTTCCTTTTTTATTAAATTTCAAATTTTCACATGCGAAATAATTATTAGTACATAATAGAATAAAAATTAAATGTTTTTAATTCATTACCTGCTTTGAAATATTAATCTTTGTGGAACAAATAGCTTCTGAAATGTTTTTTTTTGTTTTATGTACATAATTTACGGAAAAATAATAGAAAAAACGAGTTCAATGTAAACTATGCATTGAAGTTGTTTAGCTCGTAATAAGGAGGATTTATCAGTTCGTTATAGAGAGCGCTCGTATTATCGAAGGTCGTTATAGTGAGATTTAAGTGTACATATAGCTGACAACGAGTCTTTTTTAATATTTCTAATTTCATTTTTCCAGAAGTTAACTTTAACTTTTCGGATAATTAACTATAAATTTTCTCGACAGTTAACTTTAACTTTTACAAAGGTAAACTTTAAATTTTCCAAAAGTTACCGTTAACTTTTTCGAAAGTTAACTTTAACTTTTTCGAGAGTTAACTTAATTCTTATGGGATTTACATGTTAATTGCATTTAACTTTTCCAAAAATTAACTTTAACTTTTCCAAAAGTTAACTTTGACTTTTCCAAAAGTTAGCTTTGACTTTTCCAAAAGTTAACTTTAACTTTTCCAAATGATAACTTTAACGTTTCCGAAAGTTAACTTTAACTTTTTCGAAAGTTAACTCTAACTTCTTCTAAAGTTAACTTTAACTTTTCCAAAAGTTATTTTTAACTTTTTCGAAAGAAATCTCTAAAAAATTAATGCTTTGAGATTACATATGGGTTGAATATAGGTTGATCTTATAAATTATCATTAATTCTTCAAATTGCGAATTGTAAAATTTTTTACCTTTATCAGTTTGTAAATTCTTTGGAATTCGAATTTCTGACGTAATATACGTAGAAAACGTAGAAAGCTAGATAATTTACATGTCAAATGTATAATGTATATCTACCCAGATAACTAGCGTACAATTACTGTGCGTACCATGCACCTTTGCATTATACTACTACTACTATACGAGTACAGTAGGTTCTTGACATAGTGAAGCTGAATAAAGTGAAGACCTGAATATAGTAAATGTTTAGGACTCGATATAATGAAGAAAATTATCCCCACTGGAAGTCAACCGGATATGAAACGGTTTTGACAATTAAAACCGTTAATTAACTTTGTTTGATTTTATTTCGTTATTTTCAAAGCATCCTGCAATTTTCTTATTTTTTCACTTTTCATTGAAGTTCTAAATATGTTTAACTTGACCTGAATTTAAAATATTAACTTAGTATAACGTAAAAATATGACACGTGTTTGTATACTCCCCTTACGCGCACATCGTTTGTACAATTTGTGCAAGCATAGCAATTAACTTACACATAGATAAAACGAAAAGAGGAGAACTGCCGAATGAAAAGTGAAATATTCACTATATCAAGTCCTTCCGGTCCCGACCACTTTACTTTATCAAGAACTTACTGTATAATGATACTGATTTTTGAAGTACTGATTCTAAATTGGTATAGTGCCAATATGCATGTACCTTTTTATTAGATTTGTACGGAGTACTTGTATCCTTCTAGTATTACATATCAGAGTTGTACTAATCCAGCAACCTTGAAAAATAAATTGGAAATTGGAATACATAGTAAGATTATAATGCAAGTACAGGGCTAGTACATAATATTGTTAAAAAAATGTACATACTGGTACTCTACCATTTTAATGCAAGTAACTGAAGATAATTACGTTATACTCGTATCATACTAGTATGTACAAGGCGAAAGTACATACACGGCACGTGATTAAATGTACGTGAACTGACGTATGCTACATTATGTAGAAATGTAGAAAGGTATATTATATAGGTATAAACTAAGAAATTGTTGCGTTTTGTTCTTTATACACATATACTTATACTTTTTGAACCAGTCAAGATATTTTAATTTCCTTTGGCTTATTTTAATGCTAATAGCTCAAGTTACATTGCTTATAAAAAGATTAATATCGAATAAAACATTATTTACATTGCTCATAATAAGATTTCAAACAATTGGAAGTATGATCCACTTGCAGTGGCGTAACTACACCCCTTCGAGACCCCGAGGTGCGGGGAGGCCCGCTGACTTAGTGGAGGCCAAACTGAGCCCTTATCGTTTTGATAAAATTTTTTTTTTTGTAGTTCATGTTATATTGTTTACCCAAAGTAATGTTAGTAGTAGAGCTATGCCAATTCTGGGCCACTTACCCTGTAGGAATTTGCCTCACCGGCCGCGAGTAGAAATCTGTTTTAACGGGTAAGAATCTGTTTAACCTTAGTTACCGACCAGATGGCGCTGTGTGGGGGATTCCCCGCGCCATTTTAGATTTTTACCCCCACTTTTGCTCAGGAATTAAAAATTTTCTCCCACTTTTGAGCGGAAAGTTAAATTTTACCCCCACTGTTAGGTTTTTCAAGCGTGCCATTTTAAACTTTTACCCCCACTTTTGCGCGGTAAGTTTAAAATTACCCACACTTTTAGGTATTTTAAGCGGGGATTTCCCTACTTTTGAGCTGGCTTTTAGTCTGTTGTTAGTGAGAGTTTTACGTTACCGACAACCATTCTAGTGAGTTAGCACACCGGCCACTACTGATAGACGGCGCTGCAATCGAATCGCGCCAAGTGTTACTTAAAATATTAACCCTTTTAATTAACATCAACTTTTCCGAAAGTTAACTTTAACTTTTTCGATAGTTAATTTTAACTTTTTTAAATGTTAACTTTACTTCTTATGGGATTTACATGTTAATTGGATTTAACTTTTCTAAAAGTTACCTTTAACTTTTCCAAAAGTTATTTTAACTATTCCGAAAGTTAACTTTAACTTTTCCGAAAGTTAACTTGTACTTTTCCAAAAGTTAACTTCATCACTTATAGGATTTACAAGTTAATTGCATTTAACATTTATGGGATTCACATGTTAATTTTTACATGCGCAGTAAGCACTTCTCTGTTGTTGCGCGCGCAACTTTACTTTCACTTAGTCTCACGAGCAACGCAACTTTACTCTTCCATGCAAATTATTAGTATTATAATAGAAAAACTTTATGAATCAATTCTTAGACGATGTCTTTGTTCTTTTTAAAAAGCAAGTTGAGACTTGTTTAAACACGCTTGTTCTGCTAAAATCGTACACTAAAGATCAAAGTGTCTTTATTGCTTTACCTTAAATTATTTAATGTTTTTCTCTGTTTTTTTTCTTTTTTTCTTTTTTTATTTTATTGTTTTTTTTCATTATATTTTTTCTCTCTTTTCTTATTTCTTACATTTCTGAAATATAAAGGTAGAATAAGAAGAAACAATTTATAAGAAAATTTTTGCTTTTATTTAAACATATATTTTAAATATTTACAGTATATTACAATTCTGTTTATTACAATATTTATTAGATAAATTTAAATTCTATAATATTATATTTTCCACCAATATATTTTAATTTTAACTTGTTGGATTCCACGGCTTCGTCGAGCACCTTGAAGTTGTCTGGCTCCTTCTTAAACAGGTTCGTAAACCTTGCTGGCAGGAATGCCCGAAATTCACCATCCAAATCAACTGCAAATTTGAATCCATACTTGGTTGACATCCTCTTTATACTAGTTACGGTATAGAGGGCATCGACATCCAACTCTGCAAGCGGCTTCGTAAGTAGAAGATGCTGCAAACGTCCAAGAGAGTTGATTTTGCTTAGGGTGGCGTCCATTGTTTTGAATATCTGTAAGCAAATCAAAATGGAGTTGTTAGATCAAAACATTATTAAGGTAAAATAAAAAATAGATTTTAAGGTGGAAGAGGGCTCACCTAGTTGAGGATTCGGAGCTGCTCTTGAAGCTGCTTCAGCTGCTGATGTAGCCTGTAACAAATATGTCTCCAATTGGCTTCAAATCCTTCTTATATCTCTTGAAACCCACTCTTTCTCCAATTTCCCATTCTTCTTACTCCAACTTTGTTGCTGAGCACGCAACTCCTTCTCACAAGTCTATCCACTCGCACTGGAACCCGTTTACCGCACGCGCATCTTTGTTACACCTTTCACTTTTGAGACTGCTAATGATATGCAAATTAGTTCTTACATAACACTGTATGCAAATTAAAAGGGTTAACATTTTAAGTAAAACTTGGCGCGATTCGATTGCAGCGCCGTCTATCAGTAGTGGCCACTGTGCTAACTCACTAAAATGGTTGTCGGTAACGTAAAACTCTCACTAACAACAGATTAAAAGCCAGCTCAAAAGTAGGGAAATCCCCTCTTGAAATACCTAAAAGAAGGGGTAATTTTAAACTTACCGCGCAAAAGTGGGGGTAAAAATTTAAAATGGCACGCTTGAAAAACCTAAGAGTGGGGGTAAAATTTAACTTCCCGCTCAAAAGTGGGAGAAAATTTTAAATTCCTGGGCAAAAGTGGGGGTAAAAATCTAAAATGGCGCGAGGAATCCCCCACACAGCGCCATCTGATCGGTAAGTAAGGTAAAACAGATTCCTACCTGGTAAAACAGATTTCTACTCGCGGCCGGTAAGGCAGATTCCTACAGGGTAAGTGGCCCAGAATTGGCATAGCTCTACTACTAACATTACTTTAGGTAAACAATATAACATGAACTACAAAAAAAAAAAATTTTGTCAAAACAATAAGGGCTCAGTTTGGCCTCCCCTAAGTCAGCGGGCCTCCCCGCACCTCGGGGTCTCGAGGGGGTGTAGTTACGCCACTGCAAGTGGATCATACTTCCAATTGTTTGAAATATTATTATAAGCAATGTCAATAATGTTTTATTCGATATTAATCTTTTTATAAGCAATGTAACTTGAGCTATTAGCATTAAAATAAGCCAAAGAAAATTAAAATATCTTGACTGGTTCAAAAAGTATAAGTATATGTGTATAAAGAACAAAACGCAACAATTCCTTAGTTTCCCCCCCTCTCTGCCTATTTGCAGTGCATTAAGCATCCAAAAGTGGAGTGAGCACTAGAATCATTGCGTTTTTTCATATGATACATTTACTTATAACTTTAGATCTAGTCAAGATATTTAAGTTTTCTTTGACTTATTTTGAAGTTAAAAGTTCAAGGTTTTATTTAGCTTGATTTTTTAAATTTTTCCAAGTACTTTTCCAGAAAATGCTGTCTGCCAAAATTAAACAATGAAGATTCACAAAAATCGAAAAATCATCTGTCTTTATCACATTGAATCTCAGTTTCTGTTAATCAAAAAAGCTTTAAAATAGGACCATTTATTGAAAAAATTTATAAGCTTTTCAATGGACTGTAATAAATTTCATTTTGCTAATATCTGACAGAGTTAAAAATATTTTAAGACGATCATATTTTTAATCCCATTTTTGTAAGTGGTCCCATAATTTTGGTCGGTAGTGTACGTCACAAGTTGAAATGCCTTATACCATATGTTCAGCAATACAATACGTGTCCGATATCATTATGCCTATTTTATGTAGATTTTCAGCGCGAAATTCAAAATTTTAAATAATAGGTACTTAAAATAAACAATATAAATATATACTTGAGATGTGATTAGTCACATCGTTACATCTTTAAAATTAAAATAAATATAAAGAAATTATTAACTCATTATTACTAAACCGTCAATATTTTTTACTTAAACTAATGTTTAGTATAAAAAAATAAGCATTTTTTGTCAGAAGAAAACAAAACTTTTGACAGTAACTGTACGGTTCGGAAACCTAAGAAAACAAAATTTGGATAAATTTATTTCCGTATTTATTTTTAACTTTATGGTAATTAGCGTATTTTAATATTTAATAAACTAAAACGTATCGCAATATACAATAATCAGATTTATTTTAGTGTAAATATAAGTGTTATTTTTAATTCCAAAGTAACCTTAAAAGCGTAACAACATGTCATATCTAAGTTTTATTTTTCACAGGCTGGTAGCAGTGTTTGAGCATCGGAGGGTTAGGTGGCTTGTTGTTTGAGTTTTGACAATTATTGCACTTAAACAACTAAAAATCGCAGAGAAATTGAAATGACAGTTAAAAGAAATGCCTACAGTAATTTATAAGTGGAATGATATTTAAATATTTATAAATAAATAATAATTGACAATCTTTAAGTAAATTAAAAAAACTTTAATATTAATGAATTTAAATTTAGCGCGCTTGTAGCCGGAACTTCTTACCGGACTCAAACCTAACTTACGTAACCTACGTTCGTTACTGCAATTGACAGCTTTACAACGTTGCTGCATCTAGACTAAATAATTCGAAGAATCTTGAGAATTTATTAGTATTTTTAACATTTTTTTGTTTTTAAATGATCTGTTAGGTGACCAAACTTTTCCAATTTATTAAACCTTAAATATTTATCTTTCAAATACAATTATTCCAAGAAATCTATTAGAAATTTACATTCAAAGTACCTTGGTTACCGTTTCTCCATAAGAGACCATGATAAATAAATAATTTTAACATCTAAATTATTTAGCAAAAAATTCTCAATTTTTGCATGCTTTTTTTGTTGTACCAAATAATATCATTTCTCAAAATTTAAAAAATTTCTGACATTTTTTAATGTTTGTCCGATTCCTCATTAACGTATATTACCTACATAATATACCTTTCTACATTTCTACATAATGTAGCATACGTCAGTTCACGTACATTTAATCACGTGCCGTGTATGTACTTTCGCCTTGTACATACTAGTATGATACGAGTATAACGTAATTATCTTCAGTTACTTGCATTAAAATGGTAGAGTACCAGTATGTACATTTTTTTAACAATATTATGTACTAGCCCTGTACTTGCATTATAATCTTACTATGTACTCTAATTTCCAATTTATTTTTCAAGGTTGCTGGATTAGTACAACTCTGATATGTAATACTAGAAGGATACAAGTACTCCGTACAAATCTAATAAAAAGGTACATGCATATTGGCACTATACCAATTTAGAATCAGTACTTCAAAAATCAGTATCATTATACAGTAAGTTCTTAATAAAGTGAAGTGGTCGGGACCGGAAGGACTTGATATAGTGAATATTCCACTTTTCATTCGGCAGTTCTCCCCTTTTCGTTTTATCTATGTGTGAGTTAATTGCTATGCTTGCACAAATTGTACAAACGATGTGCGCGTAAGGGGAGTATACAAACACGTGTCATATTTTTACGTTATACTAAGTTAATATTTTAAATTCAGGTCAAGTTAAACATATTTAGAACTTCAATGAAAAGTGAAAAAATAAGAAAATTGCAGGATGCTTTGAAAATAACGAAATAAAATCAAACAAAGTTAATTAACGGTTTTAATTGTCAAAACCGTTTCATATCCGGTTGACTTCCAGTGGGGATAATTTTCTTCATTATATCGAGTCCTAAACATTCACTATATTCAGGTCTTCACTTTATTCAGCTTCACTATGTCAAGAACCTACTGTACTCGTATAGTAGTGGTAGTATAATGCAAAGGTGCATGGTACGCACAGTAATTGTACGCTAGTTATCTGGGTAGATATACATTATACATTTGACATGTAAATTATCTAGCTTTCTACGTTTTCTACGTATATTACGTCAGAAATTCGAATTCCAAAGAATTTACAAACTGATAAAGGTAAAAAATTTTACAATTCGCAATTTGAAGAATTAATGATAATTTATAAGATCAACCTATATTCAACCCATATGTAATCTCAAAGCATCAATTTTTTAGAGATTTCTTTCGAAAAAGTTAAAAATAACTTTTGGAAAAGTTAAAGTTAACTTTTGAAAAAGTTAACGGTAACTTTTGGAAAAATTAAATTTTACCTTTGTAAAAGTTAAAGTTAACTTCTGGAAAAATGAAATTAGAAATATTAAAAAAGACTCGTTGTCAGCTATATGTACACTTAAATCTCACTATAACGACCTTCGATAATACGAGCGCTCTCTATAACGAACTGATAAATTCTCCCTATTACGAGCTAAACAACTTCAATGCATAGTTTACATTGAACTCGTGTTTTCTATTATTTTTCCGTAAATTATGTATATAAAACAAAAAAAAACATTTCAGAAGCTATTTGTTCCACAAAGGTTAATATTTCAAAGCAGGTAATGAATTAAAAACATTTAATTTTTATTCTATTATGTACTAATAATTATTTCGCATGTGAAAATTTGAAATTTAATAAAAAAGGAAGTTCACGATCCCGACTGTCTAGTTATATCGAGATTTAAGTGTACAAAATATTATATGAGATTTGATAATTGCGCTGTTAAAAAACGTAATAGCTCTTCGAAATTGGTTTTTCTATAAATTTATTATTGATTCATTATTGTATCATTGTTGTTTCATTATTAATTCATTTTAGAATCATTGTTGATTCATTATTCACGCTAGATCGAATATGTATACATCGCTTGAGTATCCGTTCACATTGGCCACTCGCATCTCGTTGCGCACGATGCGTCAAGTCAGGCCCAACGCGACCCACCCCACTAATCCACCCGCTAATCTCGCGCGGTATTTTACATTCTACGGTCTTTTGCAGCTTTCATTATGATTTTTTGAAATTTGAGATCATATAAATATGCAAAAGTGGGTGGTGGTTGGTATTTTAATTATTTAAGTCCCAATACATTAGTTTGGTAGGTGGGTGGTGGGTGGTTTTGGGAATACATTAGTTACTCTAAAAACATATACTAAATGGGTGGTGGGTTGGTAGTACCAAAGACATATAAATTACTTCTAAGATAAAAGTTAACAACTAATTATTGTTTATGCAAATTATCAAACTAGCCCCATCTAGCGGTGACCATTACTGACACAAGGTAATTCAGAAATCTGCATTACCGACGGAGGGTAAAACTACGCACCTGCTAACATATACGAAATCTACCTTATTGGCGCATGGTAATACCGACTGAGGGTAACAGCGCCACCTGGTGTCGAACCCATATGTAATTTCACCTTGGATTTACGAAAAAGATATGGAAAACACGATTAGAGCTCATGAGCATGCCGAAATCCAGCAAAAACCAATTTTTTTGACCTAAAATGCAAAAAAAATGACCATGTCCCTGCCCCCATAATCTTCCAAACTATTGGAATTAGGATGCTGAAATTTGGTACACATATGTAGATTTACGTGTAGATTACAGAAAAATTAGAGAGAAATTTTGTAAAGGCGGTCCTTACCCTATTGCGAATTCCCATATGGGATCTGAGTAGGAACCCATATGAATTCCTTTATCATATGGATTCCTTTATGGGAATCCACATGGGTTATGATAAAGGAATCCATTTGGATTCCTAATCAGATCCGATATGAGAATTCGCAATAGGGCATAGTGTTTACTAGTCAAAAAGTACGATTTTTAAAAAAAAAATCTAAAAAGTGACCAAGTACCCCCCCCCCCCTAAATTTTCTTCCAAACTATTTGACTTACACGTAAAAAAAAAGTTATTAAAAATTTAATAAACTAGTCAATCACTTTTGGATAGTACACATAGTTATTGAATTTGTAGTTGACGTTACTTAAATAGTGCAGAACGTTGTTGAAATGTTAGAAAAAGTTATAGAATTTTTAAAATATTCGTAAATTACTGAATGTTTTTTATTTATTGTGTAACGAGTTTATTAATGGTTCCTTGACTGTGTTCTAGTATTTCGACAACTGGAATGCGCAGTGACGTTTGTGCAGATATCTATTTTCTGTCATATGTTTGCTTGTGACGCAAGATTTACAAATTTAATCTTATATATAAAATATAAGAAGTACTTTTTTTCTAGAAATTGATCGATGGGAGTTACTTTTTGTAATATTTCTGACAAAAACAAAAATCTATTTAGAGTGAGGTTTAGAGTAAATGTTGTTTCTCAAAAGTTTTGATAAATTTAACTACTAAGTATATAAGGACAGTTCGAATCTTAACGTTTAATGTGTACGCGCGCGTGTATATTTAAGGGTATGTAAATGTGATATTATATGTGTTTGAAATAAAATGTATATTAATTTAAGTTAAAGCGTAAAATGATGTGTTTAAAATTACATTGGATCTATAACAGGTACAAGAAATAACTGGCTGAATGTGGATAAAAATAACAGATACAAGAAATAACTGGCTGAATGTGGATAAAAATTAATTTTTTCCCCATTCCTTGCAGTCATGGAAAGAATGCTTGACAGTTAATGAAAAGTTAGTTAACTGGTATCTCATAGTTCATGAAAGTTTTCTCAATTCTAAATAACTGTTTGCTAAGGTTTTCTAAAGTTTTTTTAAATTTTAAATAACTATTTTCTAAAGCTTTCTAAAGTTTTCTAATTTTAAATAACTGTTTTTAAAATTTTATGAACCAGTCAAGCATTGCTTAGAAAAGAAGTTCTATGTTCTTTAAATGATTTTATGTCCTATCCAAAAGTAATTAACTAGTTTATTAAATATTCAATAACTTTTTTTTTCAGTGTAGATTGCTAAACTTTGGTACACGTACGTAGGTTTACGTGTAGATTACAGGAAAATTATAAAGAACTTTCGTAAAGGCAGTATTTATATTTTTTTACTAGCCAAAAAGTATGATTCTTTAAAAAAAATTCAAAAAAAGGAACATGTCTTACCCCAATCTTTCAAACTGAGACGCATGATTATCGCCCGAAATTCAATTTTCTAATTTACATACATAGAAAATTGTATCATCGACCTGCTACTTGACTTAAGTTTTCTAATGCGAATTATCTTTTAAAATATTTTTGAATTATTCGAATTAATATTTATTATAATTTTTATGGAATAGAACTATTTGTTGGCATAATTTTTATTTAGCCAAAATATGATATAAACTTAATTTTTTGTTCTTAAAAGGACATTTGTCATAATTATTATTTTCTCGAAAAGTGACATAAGCGAAATTTATTTATAGTAAACGGTAATTAAAATAATTTATATATTTTTAATAGTCGCATAACCTAAAATCTAATACAAGTAAATAGTATTTGACATAATATCGACATTAATGATTAATTATTTGCCATCAAGTTTATTTATATGCAATTCTTATTTACTATACAATGCAATTATCTGAACGTCAATTTATTATAATTTGGAAATTTACGAAATGGTATTAGGCATAATTTTTATTTTAATGAATTGCAATTTATAATAATTTTTAATAGTACAAACTATTATTTGCTATAATTTTTATTTTTCCGACTAAGCAAGTGGCATAAGTGTCAGTTTTCTAATGTGTTTTAACCTATAATTCACTTTTACTAACTCATATTTGACTTAATATTTTTTGTTTCGAAAATTCGTGTAACTGAAAATTTATTGGAACTAAATACTAGTTGGCATAAATTTCATGAGACCAAAAATGTAAACGTTCTAATTTTCGTTTCGTCTTTATGTAATCTTACATAATTTCCATTTACTCTAATACTGGCTGTGTTGAGCCAAGGTGCTCAGTTTATTTTCTTTTGTTTTAATAATTGTAAATCGTGTTTTTCTTTATTAGTAATATTTCCATTAACAACAACACACCCCGACTTGACGCGATGGTAAACCTTTAGGGAATCCGGTAACGTTAGCAGCGAAGGGAGTGTAGCATCTTCGGTTCTAGAGAAGGGATCACAAGATACCCCGCCCATAGTAACGGAACCCAGACAGTTAACAGAAGCCAGCAGCAGCAGATCGAAGAGCTCCAAGCTAGTTTAGCCGAAGCCTTAGCAAACTTGCAAAAAGCCTCCACGACAAGCCCCAGCCAGGCGATAGGAGCACAATCAGTGCCGGGAAACTCGCGAGCCGGAAGTAGGGTACAGTTTAGTCAATCCGGTGGAACTGAGGGCCCGCAATTCGTGCCAAACTCGACAGGGGACACAAGCCCCCCAACAACGACAACCTCCCCTCCAGTGGTGTCAACAGCCTCGATCTCGAACCAATGATCTTATTATAATGGGCTGAGCTGGAGCCAAGAGAGCCACAGACGAGAGCAGAGATGCCAGGCGGAGCCGAGGAATGCACAATGGGGACAAAACGTGTACACTCTGGCACAAAATGATACATGGACAAAACCAACTTTACCGACAACGACACACTCACAACTACACTGAGAGAAAAAAAAGGTTACTACAACGGAGGACACAAGTAGGAATTGTCTGAGTGACTCAGGTAGTAAAACTCAAGTTAACGCAACTTGGGACTCCGGTAAATACTGCTTGGGTCTCAAGTCGACGTAATTGGAGACCCAAGCAGTATTTACTGGAGTCCCAAGTTGCGTTAACTCGAGTTCTACTACCGGAGTCACTCAGGCAATTCCTACTTGTGTCCTCCGTTGTAGTAACCTTTTTTTTCTCTCAGTGTAGGGTATCCAACCAACCCGTTTAGTTGGAGAGACTCTGGAGTTGGTCAAAATTACCAATCTGATATGTTTCCGCCGGTCAACCCGACAGGGGGGGCAATGGACAGTTGGAGAGGGGATACCGAAAGTAGGGGGGGGGATACCGGAACAGTTCTCTGGAATGGCGTCGTCACTAGGGCCATCGAGGCATAGAGCTGAGGCAAGTTTTCCCCCAAGCGGTGGGCAAGAGTACTTCGAGCCAGACCCGAGATAGGCTGAAGGCTCAAATCCACAATAGGCTGGCTATGATAATTTCGGACGATATTAACAACCGAATGAGTCCCACGGTGGTCCAGGATACTTGCAGGAGGGATATGCTTTCCCGACAGCCGGACCACCATGGAACCAAATAACTCCTTACCAGAGTTCATACCGTGCGAGCAATAAGACAGCTGAACCGAGTGGGGGGCAAATGCCCTACAGACCCCAAGGTCAACGTTGCGAAGGTCGTAAGCGGGTGGAACATCAAGTTCACAGGAGAAAGGGGCGAGAACTTAGAACAGTTTCTATGGAGAGTCGAGGAAGGTAAGGCAGGGGCCTACCTCTCTGACGAAGAGATACTTCTCGCTATTCCCTTACTCCTAGACGGAATGGCGTATCACTGGTTCCGTCAGAATAGGGATCGATGATCTAGTTGGAACCTTTCTCAAAAGGCATTTCCGGAACAGATTCGGAAATGCGTTGTTCCAAGAAAAGCTTGAGGATGAGATACTGCGAAGGAAATAGGAAGCCAAAAAACCTGTGGCGGACTTCCTGACCTGCATGTATAAGTTGTTTCAGTTGTCAACGGTGCACATGCCTATGGAGAAACAACTCAACCGTATCTATGAGAATCTCAGACCTGAGTTTCGTAGAGCGATCCCTAGATACAGCTTTTTAGACTACAATGGGCTAGCTGTACTGACGGACCAGTATGAAAGGGTTTCTAAAACCCTACACGAACACGCAGCGCCGCCACCCCCCGAAAAGTCGTTGATTCCGGACTTCGCGTATAGGGGGAAGACACCACCTTCCAAAAAGGCTCCGACGTTAGCAGCGGTGTCAGAAAAAACAGAGAAAGGGACCGGAGGACTTAAATCTGAAGAGTTGACGAAGATAATTGAGTCCGTCCTAGCGGCAGTAGGCGCATCGAACCTGCCCAAATCTCAGGGTCCAACAGGGTCGCGGAGTAACAAAGCGAGACAAAACAAAGGACCCCCACCTAAAAAGAAGCCCGAGAGTTCCAAAGTGGAACCGGAAGCTTCGACCTCAGGCTCTAAAGAAGCTCCGGAAGTGGTTTGTTTTAACTGTAAAGCTGAAGGACACTACCAGCGAGGTTGTCCGAAGCCACGCCGCAAAGACTACTGCATGCGATGCGGTAAAGATGGCGTATCGACTAAACAGTATAATCCATGTCCGGGAAACAAAGAGCGGGGAAAGAAGTAAGGGTCGCATCTCTTCCCCAGCAACAAGACCCAAATTCCTCAAGCGTGACCCAAGCGAGTCCAACTATCCAAGACACGAGTCAAGAGACTCTACGAGGGCTAGTAGGATCGCCATAAGAAACTCGAGTACAGGACCCGTGTGTAACGCGAGCACTAGTTGAGGAAAGGGTAAAGAACCGGACAGACCCAGACACTATTAGGGACAACATTTCTCCCTAAACCGCGGTTGCTCAACCATCCACGTCATATCCAACTAGGGCTCAGAAGTCAAGAGGAGCCAAAGATACGATTGTGATCAATGACAGGATCGAGAGCAAAGACGGGGAGGACCCCTGGAAGACGAACAAAGTCATTCTGGCAATCCTGCGATCAAGTGGTGCGCCAGAAGTGAGCGTTGCTCCAGAAGAAGAGACGCCATTACAATTAAGGGTCCTGGAACCACCGGACGAGGACAGCGGTTTTACCATTCGAGTCTTCACGACTGCACGGATCGGTAATACCTCAGATGTCCAAGCCTTAATCGATGGTGGCGCCTCACGAACTGTCATGGGAGATATAGGCCTAGCGATAGCTGAGAGGTACTAAGCAATGATACAGAAGACTCAGGTGAAATCGGTCGTCACCGCCGATGGTACCATACGCTCAGTGCAAGATAGTTGTTTACTTCCCATCGAGATAGATCGTGTATCCCGTAAGATGAGAGTCTACATCGTCCCAGGAATGGGAGAGCAGGTATTCTTCGGAATAGACTTCATGCATACGTTCGGGATAGTACACGATGACCGGAATAGGATTTGGTATATGTCGGATTACCCAGAGGTGGTCCATCGCTATACCGAAACAGGGGTGGAGGCAGAGTTTAAGGAAAACAGCGGGGAGCCGCTAAACTCGAATTTCCTCTGCGGGCTTAAGCAAATTACAGAGGGCCAACGAGCTAAGCTCGATGAACTCGTGTCACGTGTAATTAAGCCACCCCCATCATCACTTCCGGCCACGGATTGATTTGTCCACAGCATTGACGTCCAAGGACACCCGCCGATAAAGCAAAGATATCGGGGGTCACCTAAGGTCCTGGCCGCAATGCAATAGGGGACAGCATGACTGTTGGCGGAGGGGATAATAGAGCCGTCTAAAAGCGGATGGTCCAGCCCGGTAGCTATGGTCGGGAAGTCTGACGCGACTTACCGATTCTGCGTTGACTACCGGAAGCTGAACAAAGTGGCCAAAAAGGACGCTTACCCCCTCCCCAAGATGGACATGATCCTCTAAAAACTGAAAGCCGTGAAGTATATAACGACGCTTGACTTAAAATCGGCTATCACCAGATCCCCATGGCAGAAGATAGCAAGGAGTATACGGCTTTCACAGTCCCAGGGATGGGTTTGTTCCAGTTTAACCGAATGCCCTTCGGACTGTCAGGGGCACCAGCCACGTTTCAGCGACTCGTTGACTCTTTAATAGGTCCCGCGATGGAGCCGAACGTTTACGCGTATCTTGACGATATCGTAATCGTAAACGAGACGTTCCAGGGACATAAAGAGTGGATAGCCCGAGTCGCGGAAAGATTGCAAGGCGCAGGATTGACAATAAATCCAAAGAAATGCGAATTCGGCAGAAAAACCGTTCGTTACCTAGGATTTCTCGTGAACGAAGAAGGACTCAAAATTGACCCCGAGAAAATTGAGCCCTTGAAGTCATATCCGGCTCCAACCACGATCAAACAATTGAGAAAGTTCCTAGGCATGATCTTGTGGTATCGTCCATTTATACCACAGCTTGCAACAGTAGCCGAACCTCTTAATGCGTTGCTCAGAACAAACGTTGCCTGGAAATGGGAAAATCGACAGCAAGATGCGTTCGAGCAACTAAAAAAGTTAGTCACGACATCGCCGATTTTAACTTATCCCGATTTTGAGATTCCGTTCGATCTCCACACGGACGCGAGCGACTTCGGCGTCGAAGCGGTCCTCACTCAGAAGCAAGACGGAGAAATCAAAGTAACTGTTCACGCGAGTAGGACGATGACGGAGGCCGAATTAAAGTATTCCGTTACCGAAAAAGAATGCCTAGCGGTAATATGGGCTGTGCGAAAATTCCGCCATTACTTGGAGGTTTTCCATTTTACGGTCATCACTGACCACAGTTCGCTGCGCTGGTTACACAATCTTCACAATCTCACCGGTCGACTGGCCAGATGGGCCCTGGACCTCCTTGAGTATGACTTTAAAGTCATCCACCGGAAAGGTTCCGAACATCTAGTTCCGGATGCCCTTTCACGGATGTATGAGGAGAAAATGGCCATCCTCATAGCTGCCTTGGACCCTGTGGAAGATGATTGGTACAGCCGACGCAAACAAGAAGTATTGGAAACCCCCAGAAAGTTTAATGGCTGGAAAGTGTCCGACGGCATGCTTTGTCGCTATTCGCCGAATCCGCTAATTGACTCAGTAATGGAGGACCTAGATGCATGGAAGTTGGTGGTCCCTACTGAAAGAAGACCAGATGTCTTTCAAGAGGCCCACCTAGATCCACAGTCCGCACATCTAGGAATCGACAAGATTTATCGAAGAGCCTTAGTTCAATACTACTGGCCTGGCATGTATCGCGACATGAGAGCGTGAGTGCGCACGTGTGACACCTGTCAAAGGATAAAAGCTGACCAACGACCGGCAGCTGGTTTGATGGAAAGGCGAGTTGTGCAGCAGCCTTGGCAAGTCGTCGCGACCGATGTCATGGGACCGCTGCCTAAGACAGCGTTGGGCTACGAGTATTGTGTGGTGTTTGAAGACGTTTTTACAAAGTGGATCGAGCTAACACCCATGAGGAAAGCCAATGCTGAAACGATCATAAAGGCCTTTGAAGATCTAATACTGTTCCGCTGGGGCGCTCCATAAGTATTAGTGTCGGACAACGGAACCGAATACGTAAACCAAGCGTTCGAAGGGCTTAAGGAAGCGTATGGTATCCGACACTCATTTACCCCGGTGTATCATGCACAAGCAGACCCAGTGGAGCGAGTAAAGAGAGTGATCAAGACAATGATCTCGGCATACGTAGAGAAAGAGCACAGGCGTTGGGACGTCTATTTAAGAGATTTCAGGTTTGCCTATAACACAGCGGTACATAGTACGACAGGTGTTAGTCCGGCTGACTTGAATCTCGCTAGAGAACCACGCCCATGCAATAGTTTGCGCAGAGAAGTCGAAGAGCCGGTCGATCCAGTTCCGGCATATCCAACCGAATGGCAGGAAAGAATGTTAAAACTTAGGGAATTACAAGATCTCGTGACCTTGAACCACGAAAACGTGTTCGACAAACAAAAGAGCTACTACGATCGACGTCGATGCTACGCGATTTTTCAGGTCGGAGATAAGGCCATACGCAAAGGCCAAGTCACGTCCTTGGGTAGGAAAGGCATCACGCGTAGTTTTGGGGGCAAAAATCAGGGACCGCACATCGTAATCAAGGCAGTAGGCCCTTCCGTCTACGAGTTAGGCACAACGGAAGGGACAAAATTAGGTAGGTTCCCTGTCAAACTCCTCATTCCATACCGTGACCAAGAACCTAGGGAAGGGGATGAGGGTGAAGGGGATGAAAGTGACACCACTCCATCCACCAGTCACCCCCAACGTGGGAAACAAAGAGCCTAGTAGAGAGAAATTTACTTTAATCAAAGTCCTAACAATGGTACATTTTTCCACAGCCGAAAAGAAAGACCTCTTAGAGAGGGCACAAAGAAGACAGGAGGCCATCGATGACCTCCAACGGGCCCTTCAAAGAGTTAAGTTGTTGGAGGCGGAGGAGTAGGGATCCGACAGAGGTCGTTGGAAAGGCCGAGAGGAGCGCCAGGCGGTCGGAGGAGATGCCGATGCCGGTCCTCGCTATGCACCGAAAGCAGCAGGGTCTGAGAGATACAGACCCCGAGAGGCAGAAAGGTGGGAGCCGGTGGGTCACATCCGGCAACCCGAAGGCGCAGCTTAAAGAGGAGAAGGAGAGGCCCAACCCCAACGGAGCCGAATAAACAAGCCTCCTAAACACATCAGGGAGCTGGAAGAGAGGCAGGCCAAGGGATGAAGAGCTGCAGAGCAGGGACGAGAGGAAACTCGTCGCGCTTGGCAACAACGCCAGCAGGCCCAAAAGCAGGCCCGGCGTCAAAAAGCCGCAGAAGAGGCCAAAAAAGCCCAGCGTAGCCGCGTAGAGGAACGCAACCGCTGGGCTAGAAACGCCCACCTCAGAAGAGATGAGATGGAACGCGAGGCGGAGGCCCGCCAACTGGAGTACCGACGCCGACAACAGGAAAACCTCCGCCTATAAGAAGAAGAGGAACGCCAACGGGAGAGGGAAATGGCCTTACAGCGTCGTGAGCAAGAGTTGGTTCAGAGAGAGGCCGCCTTCCAAAATCGAAGGGGACAAGCAAGGCCCAAGGAACAGGGGCCAACATCCCAAAAGCCAGAACCCCCGGCGAGCCGAATGGCAATGGCAGCGAAGGCGGCGGCGAAAGCGGAACTCCGGCGTGCGCTAACCGCTCACATCGCACAAGCGCCCTTGGCGAGCGTGGAGGAAGCAGGCGAGTCTTCCGAGGAAACGTCGGAATCGGAGGAAGAGATCGTCCTACAATCAGCAGGGCGTGGGACCCGCCGACAGGGCAAAAATTGAATTCTTTTTGAAGTATTTCTGTATTCTTATTCTAAGGTCACCCCCGTAACTGACACGTGAGTGTGCGGGGGTGTACAATAAACCAAAACTTTTATATTTTTTTATGTAAATGTCGAGTTAGAATCATTTAACCCACCCATTAGCTACTGAGAAACAGGGGGGGTTAATTAGCTCCAGAGACCACCTAGTGTAGTCAAATGTCAATTTTTAGTTCCAAGAACCTTCCTAGGTGAGCGTAGAACCCGAGTAGAGTTTCAAAGGTCAGAGAAAATTTACAAAGATGTGACAAAGAGGTAAGTGAACAGGACGGTCTGGGTTAAGAGTGAAACTAGAGTCAGGCCAGAGCCAGGCTAGTGAGTCCAAAGCCTTGTGAGATAAGCGACGGAGCAATGATGTGGTACGGCTCGTCTGCTCGTCACAGGGAGCCGAGTGCAAAAATGAGCCTTCGATTTGGATGGGAGAAGAGACCGGGATTAGAGTCACGCGAATAAGCAAGAGCGGGTAGGCTTCGGCTAGGTCCGGGGGAGTTGTAATGTGGTTTTTGACAAAACACACGTTGGAAAACAAACCTCCGGGATTTCGCCGAAGCTAACCTCACCTGATCGCCGGGCATACAAGAACCTAAAAGAATTAAATCCGCGAAACACTCTTAGTACGCACTCAACACAAATTACCATTTGTTTGCCGACGTTAATCTTATGTAAATTAACTAACTCTTGATATTTTGTAAAATCGTCTGTTTTGTTTCTCAAAAACACGATGTAAAAAAAAAAACAGCTACTGTCACTATTACTTGTAAATTACCGACGCGAAGCACAGTCCGCGAACCGATCGGCACCAACATTACACTACCCGACACCCGAACCACGACGAAGAGGCCGGCGCAGAGGATCCGGACGGTCGATGTCGCGATCGTTGGCCAGCTGATCGAACCTTGTTGACATCTGGCCAAGCAGACGGCGTGAGATAACAGTTAGTCCCGAAAATGACCGCTTGGGGTCAGCAGCGGACGGGACTGAACAGCAAACCAGGGCCACCAACCGGGAAGTGCATGAACCAACGTTGCGTGGGCCGGGCCCTGGAGAGCTAAGTGTGTACTGAGAAGTGTACGAACAACGAGTGCCTGTCAATTTTGTGGTCTTTGTGAGACCGATTTTCGAGAAGATCCCGAGAGACTTCAGGTCAATTGGAGTTGTCGTTAGTGGGAACGAAAAGGAGTGATGTCAGGTCCTCGTGAGATTCTGCAACGGCTCCAAGGTTAGTCCTTTTCTCAAATTCGTAATCGGTGGCTCGAAGAGCATCATTGTGCGCGGTTGCGGCTGTGCTGAGCCAAGGTGCTCAGTTTATTTTCTTTTGTTTTAATAATTGTAAATCGTGTTTTCTTTATTAGTAATATTTTCATTAAAGTCAATTGAATTAACTTGATGTGTTTTACTGTGTTCACCCGGAATTAAGCGTGAGTGTTTTGCGATACCAAATTGTGTTCGATTATCTCTTTCTCTCTCTTTTGATCGCGAGAAGGTGCACGCCGTGGGATAAGAGCTAGCCGGCCAGTACCGTTGTTAAGGGGATCTCAATCTCGGAAGAGCCCGAGTGGAATTTTCCACTTGGCGCAGTTACAAATCTAAACGGGCCTTGCGGGAGTCTCGCAAGCGGAAAGCGTAAGGCTTGCGAGTCGAGATCGGACATCGACCATTGTGGTAAGTCAGTCTGTTTCACATAACCTTTCTCTCTCGCACGCATTGTCACGATGAGTTGCGTGTGTTAGAGAGAGAACGGTTACAATACATAAGACATTTTGCACATGTAAATAAATGAAATTTTAATTTTCGTTGAACTTAAAAAAAAAGTACCAACTATTGAAATTAGTGAGATCCCACACTGCATTATTGCGCATGTGTTATTGTCATAGACCATTATTGCGCATGTGTAATTGCCATAGAGCATTACTGCGCATGTGTAACTGCCATAGAACATTACTGCGCATGTGTAATTGCCATAGAGCATAACTGAACATGTGGAATTGCCATAGAGCATTACTGCGCATGTGTAATTGCCATAAACATCTAGTGCCCATGCGTCATAAACATAATGATCAAGTGCGCATAAGAATTAATGATATTGACTTACTGCGCATACAAATGTACCATTTTACCTTCCCGAAAGGAAGGACCTTCAATGTCCTTCCTATGCCAAGAACCTTGACGTGGTGGGAAGGCTTATGCATTTGAGTAATGTCTCGAATGAAAGGGGTGAATCCTGGGCGCGCTATAAATGCGTTGTCCCAATGCTTGGAAAAGGAGAGCCAGAACCAAAGAGTTCGGCATGCGAAAAAGTATGAAAGAAGAAGGTGAAACCGATAAACGGCTCCCTTCCCGGCTGGATGACCTCCTTTATATTTATATTTTTTATATTTTTTAAGAGAAAGACAAACATGGGATTGGTTGAGAAAATAATTGCGGAATAAGAGTAGCCTATTCCTTGTACGGGTAGTCTCCTTGGGTCGCCCACATTTTCTCCAAACTCAATTGTCAGAATATCCATTTGACCAAATTTTATTTATCCAAAATTGCATTTATCAGAAATCTCATTTATCCAAATACGCATTTCTCGGAAATCTCATTTGTCGGAAATTGCATTGATCAAAAATCTAATTTGTCAGTAATTTGAATTATCTAAAATCTTTTTTATCAAAAATTGCATGTATCAGAAATCTAATGTTTCCGAGATTGCATTTCTCAGAAATGGCATCTGTCCGAAATTGCATTTATCAGAAATTTAATGCTTCCGAAAGTAAATTTCTCAGAAATCGCATCTATTTGAAATTGTATTTATCAGAGATCTTATTTGTGGGCAATGTCATTTACTAAAAATCTTACTTAACAAAAATTTCAATTATCAGAAATCTCATTTATCCGAAATATTATTTTTCAGAAATCTCTTTTCTCAAAAATGTTAATTATCAGTAATCTTATTTGTCAAAAATTGCATTTATCAGAAATCGCATTTCTCAAAAATTGTTATTATAAGAAGTCTCATTTGTCTGATAGTGCATTTTTCAGAAATCTCATTTGACAAAAAAATCAATTATCAAAAACCTTATTTATCTAAATTTTAATTTGTCAAAAATATAATTTATCAAAAATTTAATTTATTAGACTTCTTAGTTGTCCGAAATTGCATTTAACAGAAATCTGATTGGTCATAATTTCCAAATATCAAAAATCTTATTTGTCAAAACTTGCATTTATCAGAAATCGCATTTGTCCGAAATTGCACTTATCGGAAGTCTCATTTATCCAAAAGATTATTCTCCATAACCTTTAATTGTGCGAAAGTCCATGTACAAGAAATCTCATTTTCCCAAACTTCCGCATTATTCCAACAATTCTATTTCCAAGCGAGTTGTTCGTCCCTGGTCTAATCGATAAAAAAGGGTGCAGTTCAGAAGGAATTCGGAAGAAATTCTACATCTATTGTTTCACCGAGTAGACCATGGACGCGCAATTCGCTTGGAAAAAGAAATGTTGGGATAATGGAAGTTTGGGAAAATGAGATTTCTTGTACATGGACTTTCGCACAATTGAAGATTATGGAGAATAATCTTTTGGATAAATGAGACTTCCGATAAGTGCGATTTTGGACAAATGCCATTTCTGATAAATGTAAGTTTTGACAAATAAGATTTCTGATAAATGCAATTTTGGACAAATTAGATTTTTGATATTTGGAAATTCTGACAAATTAGATTTCTGTTCAATGCAATTTCGGACAACTAAGAAGTATAATAAATTTAATTTTTGATAAATTATATTTTTGACAAATTAAAATTTGGATAAATAAGGTTTTTGATAATTGATTTTTTTGTCAAATGAGATTTCTAAATAATGCACTATCAGACAAATGAGATTTCTTATAATAACAATTTTTGAGAAATGCGATTTCTGATAAATGCAATTTTTGACAAATAAGATTTCTGATAATTAATATTTTTGAGAAAAGAGATTTCTAAAAATAATATTTCGGATAAATGAGATTCCTGATAAATCAAATGTCAGACACATGAGATTTCTAATAATTGCAATTTCTAAGAATTGAGATTTCTGATAAATGTAATTTTTGATAAATAAGATTACTGATAATTGACATTCTTGACAAATGAGATTTCTAATAATTGCAATTCCTGAGTAATTAGATTTCTGATAAATGCAATTTTCGATAAATAAAATGACTAATAATTGATATTTTTGACAAATGAAATTTCTGATAAATAATATTCCGGACAAATGAGATTTCTGAAAAATGCACTTTTGGGTTACACTTTAATGGGTTTTTTGATAATTACAATGTTGGGAAAACTAGATTTCTTACAAATGCTATTTCGAAAATATGAGATTTCTGTTAAAAGCTTTGTCTAATAAATTAGGTTACTGACAAATGTAATTTCAGACTAATGAGATTTCTATTAAATGCTATTTCGGACAAATGCGATTTCTGATAAATGCAAGTTTGGACAAATAAGATTTCTAATAAATACAATTTTGGACAAATTAGATTTTTGATATTTGGAAATTCTGACAAATTAGATTTCTGTTCAATTCAATTTCGGACAAATAAGATTTCTGATAAATGAAATTTCGGACATGGGAGATTTCTGATAAATTCAAGTTTGAACAAATTAAATTTTTGATAATTGAAAATCCTTACAATTAAGATTACTGATAAATGTAATTTTCAATAAATAAAATTCTTAATAATTCAATTTTTGGACAAACGAGATTTCAGATAAATGCTATTTCGAATAAATTAAATTTTGGATAAATACAATTTTGGATAAATAAGGTTTCTGACAATTTACCTTTCGGACAAACGAGATTTCTGGTAAATGCATTTTCAGAGGAAATAGATTTCTGATCATTTAAATTTCGGACAAAAGAGATTTCTGATAAATGCTTTTTTGGATAAATAAGATTTCTGATGAATGCAATTTTGGATAAATAAAATTCGGACAAATGGATATTCTGACAATTGAGTTTTGGAGAAAATGTGGGCGACCCTTCTCCTTCTCACAGGAATGCTGCAGCTCACCGTGGAAGGCGAGCCGAAAACTTGATTGCACGTGCCGAGGAAGCCCCGGGAAAAGCGAGCCAGAAAACTCGTTTTCCGAGTGTGTAGCTTTCTTGGGGAAAAGGAGACTAGTATAAATGTGGAAATGCAGACTATAAACATCTCCTTCGCTGATTGGATAGCTTACTCTTTCTAAGTGTAACGCTATGAATGAGATACGAGAGAGAAACCTTTAGGAAGGTTTAATCTCCTGTATGAATGTGGGTCACGTCCTTTTGAAAGGAAGGATTGATTGATCCAGAGAGACCAGACAGATTTGCGCCACTTCTAGGAAGAATAGAGTCTTCCTATGGTCACCTTGGCCCCCAGTGGCTATATACCGGGCAGAAAGGAAGGAAGATGAGAGAATGGAGTAAAGAGGAAGGAAGTAGGAGAGTTAACGAAAACACTGCGTTGCCCACGATTACAATATAGACATTGCAATCCTGGGAAGGGAGGGAGGGTGTGGGAAAAATTACTGTTTAGCGGAGTCTGAGACATCCAAACGGAAATTAGAAGACCCGAGTGTCCCTTTCGGGAAGGAGAAGTATTTAGCAACCCTTGTTAGTGCTCAGCAACGAATTGCTAAACACTCTCAAGGGCAGTACCCGCGGGGAACCTCGTGGAGGCCCTTCTTCCAGCAACCGCCGTAGCGAGTGTGCTCACTCAGTACTAGAAATCGTCATAGGAGCGGTTTCGACGACCTGGACAGTGGCCCAATCTATTCTTTCAGATATGCTGCAATAAGTTCCCAGGTCTCTACTCGGCCCAGTCCCTCATACTTCCGGGTCAACCTTCCACGCTGAGGCTCCTCTACTTGGTTCGCTTACTAACATGTACTGGCGGGGGTGACCAAGCCCCGCATTCCAGTGCGTTCCGCTACTACGTTCGATTGTTCATACAACGTGGCGCCTTCCCTTCCATATGAGCGACCTGCTCTATCACTACTACTTCGGGCACGACCAATAGCCAGAGAATCGGACTCCACTAGAGAGTCATAGTATCCTGGTACTGACCGGTACCGGCCTTCCGGGGATATGGGTGACCAGCGCAAGCCACGGACATACTTGTTTCAGTGGGCGCGACTGAACCAGAAACAGCCACGCCAGACCTACTCCTTTCAGTACCAAGTAGACAGGACCGTCCGCCCTCACCCTTAAGACCTTTTCCGTAGTCCTAGCTGTGACACATACAGAACTCGTACCCTTTAGTCAGAAGAGACACAGAGAACCTGCACCTCAACGCCAGGATCTTATATTACACGAGCCTGTACCTGCCACCGTCCATTAACCATATACCTATTGGCTTTTTCACGTTGACACCAGGCGGTATTTTGGGACGTTTGATCTTGTTACTGACTGTTTGCACAGCGCCCTCTGGCAAGCCAGAAGGCCCCCTGACCACAACGAGAAGGGCAGCGCCGATCGCATGATCATGCTGAAGCTCACCCAAGAGACGCGACAGAAGCTGTAGCTAATCTCTCATTAGGTGGCCCTATCGACTTAGCTCAGGCACCGCGGGGTCGCCAATCCCGTAATCAGATTCACGATTTGTGAGCCTGATTCCTTGCGGAAGATCCAGAGAGACCAGTGTGAATGACGGAAAATGGAACTTGAGTGTAAGGATATTTATGAATAGTAAATGAGGATCTCAATGGGAGCATCATATACTTACTCGGAACAAATACATGCGATCGGCGACGTATTGCAGGGCACCGGGAGTGACGTGTCCCTATATGGTTTTTTCCAGGCCATATGGGGGTCCCCACAGTGGGATGAAAGGGCATTTTTCGTTTCAAAATTCTATCGAAGGCCCGAATCTTAAAGGATTTTAATGTTTTTTTTTTTAAAAATACTCATGAAGAATTGTTTAAAGAGTAAAGATGCAGGAAACTTGTGACTTTCCCAAAATAACCTACCTACATGACATTTTACTAGTGAACAACACGATTTTTGTTAGAAAAATGATTTGTAAAATATATTTTCACTCATATTTAGGGCAAATTTTGATAAGAAATCTACAAATTATACTTCTACGGGTTCTAGTCTACAAACATCAACAGATTTACATTCAAAAATTCAAAATGGCGTATCCAATATATTGGTAAATATACAATTTGTGTTTATTTCTTTGAAATTCAGTGTTAAAAGGCAATTAGGGTCTGTAAGAGTGAATCTAAAGTTAAATCCTCCGATTTCAAAATGGCGAATCTAAATATTAGATTACGAATCTGAAGTTAGCTTTAAAAAATTGTAAATGACGAATCCAATATGGCAGCAAATATTATACAATTTGTGTTTATTTCTTTGAAATTAAGTGTCAAAAGGCAATTAGGAACTCTGCGAAAAAATCTGAAGTTAGTGCTTCTAAATATTAGATTATAAATATTATATAAAATAAATAAATATTTCAAAAATTGATTCGACATTTTAAAATCGGAGGATCTAAATTCAGATTCACTCGTAGAGACCCTAATTGCCTTTTAACACTGAATTTCAAAGAAATAAACACAAATTGTATATTTACCGCCATATTGGATTCGCCATTTTGAAATCGGAGGGACTAACTTCAGATTCATTCGTAGAGGTCTTAATTGCTTTTTAACACTTAATTTCAAAGATATAAACACAAATTGTATAATATTTGCCGCCATATTGGATTCGACATTTACAATTTTTTTAAAGCTAACTTCAGATTCGTAATCAAAAACACCAAAAGTCAAGTTTTTTGAAAACAAATTATTTTTTTGAGCACTTCTTAACTAAGAACTATGATATTTTAATGAACTTTAATCAAATTGACAAGTATAATCCGCCATTTTTAAATTTTGAATGTAAATCTGTTGATGTTTGTAGACTAGAACCCGTAGAAGTATAATTTGTAGATTTCTTATCAAAATTTGCCCTAAATATGAGTGAAAATATATTTTACAAATCATTTTTCTAACAAAAATCGTGTTGTTCACTAGTAAAATGTCATGTAGGTAGGTTATTTTGGGAAAGTCACAAGTTTCCTGCATCTTTACTCTTTAAACAATTCTTCATGAGTATTTTTAAAAAAAAAACTTTAAAATCCTTTAAGATTTGGGCCTTCGGTAGAATTTTGAGACGAAAAATGCCCTTTCATCCCACTGTGGTCCCGTCTGATGTGAGCTTGCTATGCCGAGGTGTTTCTGTAATGTGAAGTCAGGAGCCAGCCCCTTCGGGAACTTGATTAAATAGTGTGCAGTGGGTACAGGTGTTGGAGCCTGTACTGCTACGGTGGAGTCCGTTCCGTCCGTGTTGTACCGGGAATGGCTAAGCGAAAGGGTTAGGCATCAGGGAACTAGGGTAGGACCGTCGTGTCCGAGGTAAAGGGAAGAGCGCTGCTCCTCCGAGAGCCGACAGTTGGGAAGGCATCATTCGGCTTTTGGAACAGCAAGTGGTCGTCACCCAGGAACTCACGAATGCGCTGTTGTACGTGCAGTCAAATCGGCTGGAAAACAACGCAAAGCCGGTTAAGAAATTGATTAACGCGGCAATGGAATATAGCAAATGCCTCGAACAAGTGGCTAAAGACTTGAAAGAGGAGATGTTGAGAAAGCTAAGAGGCGTCCCCAAACAAAAGGGAGAGGAAAAGGTTCCCCTTCGCCCAAAACCCAATGAGTAGGAGACCCCAACATCTAAGGGTGATGGAGAAAAAAGAGGTGAAAAGCGAGAAGCTTCGAAGACCTCCGAAGAGAGGTCCTCGAAAAAAGGGAAGAAGCCCGAGGGACCCCAGGGCGGGATCAATAGATCCTTTTCTGCGGCAACCCGAGGACTAATCAATCCAATAGTACAAAAAGAGTGGCAGGAAGATCGAGCCACTCAAACAAAAAAGAAAAAAAGAAGAAAGGGAAGGCAAAAGCCGCAAAAGAGAAGAAAGAGGCAGAGGCGAAAAAGAAGGCCTCTCAGCAAGGTAAGGAAAGGAGAAACGATGCTATCAGGGAGTCACTAAAGGATAACGTTTCCTCCGCTAACGCCCTAAAGCATATGAAGTCGGTAGTCAACCCTGCTGACTCTCAAACGGAGATCCTTTCGATCCGGAAGACGTTGAAGAACACTGGACAGGACCGACCTGCAGGTGTCTTGCCGCCTTTTCTTCCTTAGTGCCGGAAGCAAAATAGCGGTGCTCCAACTTCATGAAGCATCTGCTAGAGCATTGCTAAAGGTAGTTAGGGTGAAAGTAGGATGGATGAACTGCAGAGTCCGGGCCAGGCTGGAAGTTGAGAGGTGCTATAAGTGCCTCGGATATGGACACCTGACCAAGAGCTGCAGTGGCCCTGACAGGAGCAACGATTGTTGGCGGTGCGGAGAACCAGACCATCAGAGCAAGGGGTGTAATGCGGAGTTCCACTGCACCACCTGCTCGGATAAAGGAATGACGGATTTCAAACACCGTCGAGGAAGTGGGTCCTGCCCTGTCTACAGTGCAGAACTAAAGAAGTTAAAAAGAAGGAGCTAAGGTGTCTTCAGATTAACCTTAACAAGGGAAAGCTCGCAAAAGATCTTATGTTTTTAACGGCCATTCAGAGGGGGTTGATATGCTGTTTTTCAGTGAATAGTGTAAGAAACCGGACCACTCTGTCTGGTACCAGGACAAAACATGTAGATCTGGGATTCAAGTGTGCAACCTGGATCTGAGCGTCAGAGATTTTTTGGAGACCGATAAGGGGTTCGTTTGGATAGAGGTGGCGGGTATACGTATGTATAGCTGCTACTTTTCTCCGAACGATCGCTTTAAAGATTTTGAGGCCGAAGTACAATCTCTTGAAGAAAGCATAACAGCTTTTGGCGGGAGGACCCTCATAACAGGAGACTTTAATGGTAAGTGTCCTGAATGGGGTGAATTACGTTTAGACAAGAGGGGCACTCTGATAAGGGAAATGGTGACCAGAAATGACCTGGTCGTAGTGAACCGGGGCCAGGAGTTTACATTTCGGCGAGGTGAATCGGGATCAATTTTGGATCTCACAATAGTCTCGCCAGTTTTGGCACGGAAGATTAGGGACTGGGAAGTGCTCGATGAAACAACATTGAGCGATCACCAGTATATTGAGTTCGTTATCTCGATGGAAGAGCTTGTGAGGTGCAAAAGACCCGGTAATCTTAGTAAGAACCTCTCATGGAACACCAGTAAGCTCGATCGAGATAAGGCAAGAAAGTACCTGGAAGAAGCCAAGCTAATCTCCGAACTTGGCTGGATAAGGGAACCGGAAACGGTTGAGGAGAGGGTGCGTGCCGCGAGGCGTGAGGTAACTGCAGCGTGCAACCACTCTATGCCCCGACGTGGACGCGATTGCTCTAGGAAGAACTTAACATAGTGGTGGAACGAGGAATTGGCCACTCTAAAAAATGAATGCAATAAAGCGAGACGGAGATATACCCGTTCAAAAGGGGACATCTCGCTTGAACAGGAATGGCATAAAGCATAAAAGGCTTTTATGCAGGGAATAAGGCGTAGTCAACGATTTATGCTGGAAAGACTTAATCAGTGACGACGAAAACGACCCATGGGGACTATCGTTTAAGATTGTGACCAAGAAATTGGTTATTAAACAACAGATCCCCAGTCTAGACAAACCTGATTGGGTCCGATAGATCATAAGAGCCTTATTCCCATATGAGGAACCATAGTCTCGAGAGAACTATTTCTCTTGCTTAGTACGGAGCGAAGATCTTTTTACGCTTGAGGAGCTATGAACTGCTGGAAAAGGGTTAAAATCTGACAAGGCGCCAGAAAGGGATGGAATACCCAACGAGATCCTGGAATTGGTGATTGATGTGTACCCCGAACTTCTTCTTAACCCTTTGAACGACTGCCTCAAGGCTGGAAGGTTCTTTATGGACTGGAAAAAGCAAAAGTTAGTTCTTCTTAGAATAGGAGACAAGCCTCTGGATATCACGTCATCCTATAGACCCATATGTCTTCTGGACACAATGGGTAAACTTCTAGAGGGTATGGTTTTGCAGAGATTTCAGGGTCTTCTGACTGGCGAAAATGACCTATTAGAAAACTAGTACGGTTTTCGCAAAGGCTGATCTACGGTCGACGCTATTTCGACAGTAGTGGAAGAAGCAAAGAAGGCCAGAGAAAGCACGGGGAAGAGCATGAGTATGAGAGCAAAACATTTCAGATTCGCGAGGAGATGACTTGTGGAGTCCCTCAAGGGTCAAAGGTAGGGCCATTCGTGTGGAACTTCATGTATGATGATTCCCTGCGTATGAAACTACCTACGGACACCAAATCATTTGGTTTCGCGGACGACAAAATTATCGTATGCGGTGCGCAAACTACAGAAATCCTTGGCATAAGTGTCAATGAAACTCTGCGAAAGTCAAACGCTGGATGGATGCCAATGGCCTGGAAATCGCCTTGGAAAAAACCGAAGCACTGCTCGTCACAGACCGGAGATCCTTTGTGGCCCCACCTATTGAGATTGATGGGACTAAACTAAAATGGAGACAGACCATAAAGTACCTGGGCGTCGAGTTGGGTAAGAAGCTTAGCTTTAACGAACATTTAACATCTGTGACAATTAAAGCCATCTAATGTGCAGGAAATATTTCTCGGCTTATGCCAAACATTGATGGTCCCAGGGAAGCGAAAAGAAGATTAGTAGCGAGCGTGGTAAACTCGAGACTGCTTTATGCAGCTCCAGTGTGGGCATCACTAAAGATCAGGCAAGCTCGCTCCCCGAGGAGGACAGACGGCGACTAAAGGCCCAGATCCGCAGAGTTGCGAGGAGTAGATTAGTCGAAGAGTGGCAGTTGAGATGGAATGGAGAATCTACCGGAAGCTGGACTTACCGCCTTATTCCCCACCTCGCTAAATGGATAGAAAGAGGGCACGGAGAAGTTAGCTATTACCTTACACAGGCGCTAACAGGTCACGGTTGTTTCAACGAGAACTTGAAACGCTTTAAATTAAGAAGAGAGGGATCGTCCTCCTATTGCGACGCCCCCGTGGACACCGCGGAGCACACCCTCTTTATTTGTAAACATTGGGAGGAGAAAAGGCAAGATATGCTTCAGGTGGTGGGCACTGAAGTCACCCCCGAAAACATGATTGACCTTATGTTGAGAAGTGTGGACTCGTGGCAGCACATTGAATCCTTTATTACCCAGGTAATGAAAATCAAGGATTTCGATGGACGCAGGAAAAGGAATCAGGGTTAATCTGAAGACATTGGAAGGTAAGAAGATCATGGAAGAAATCCATATAGAATCCTCCACCTGACACCACTTCGAAATCAGCCGTTAATCGGAGGGGGTTCTTACCCCCCTCGATTCGTCAACTGATCGACATCTGATGCTGGGCTGAGGGATCTATGGGTATGGGTGGAGTTAGCACTTGGCGATGTTGGTTGCTTAGCTCAATCGTCCCGCTGAGGGTTAAATACTCCTGTAAAGCGAGGAAGGATTAGTGAGTATTACCCAGAGACAAACTTACGGAGGAATGTTTATATTCCCAAGTAAACTATTCTCTGGACTCGAGTCCCACACACGGGAGGTGCCCTCTTTAAATGATGCCTGCATCATTCATTGTAAGGTGCTTCTTATGGTGCTTAAATGCATTTTCCAAACCTCGTAAGAAAAAAAATGGTCTATTTAATCATCTGCGCATGCGTCACTATCATGGCACACTACTACACTTAATTGTATAAGTGACTAAGTTATATGAATGTTAATAGTTCAAAAAGATTATAGGTGAATTGATTTTAAAAGTTGCTTATAAAGAAAAGTAGTGAACCAAGTGGAAGGGAAAGAACGACTGAACGACGAATTTCTGTTGACGACAAAGGTTTCGTTTTAATATAATACTAGAAAAAATAGCGCACTCAAGCGCACGACAAATTTTATTATTTCTTAAAATAATGTTTCATTTATGTGTAATTATGTGAAATAAAAGAAACACATAATTTAATAAAAAAAGAAAATGAATAATAATAAGAGATTCCAATAAATGTGACGCGTCGCGAAGAAATGCACATAAGAAGCAAAAAATTTTGATTTTCGTATTTTGATAATATTAGGTTAATTAAATGTCCCCTTTTCATTATCTAAAATCTAAAAAATTTTCATAGAATATTTTTCACGTATTTAAGACTTAAGCATCAGCGATTTGTACAGAATGCAATGGCGCGCCCGCCACTTCTTTTAACTCTCCTGTAAAATTGCCGTTTGGCTTCTAGGTGCTTTTCTTCGCGACGCAACACTTTCTTAAATTTCAATATTAAGATTGAATTTGAATTTTCTTTTCTATTATTGGTCATTAATTACAATAATAATAGAAAAAACCAATTTAAACCGATATTTTACATAATAGTACCTTTGCGGAAGCGCACTTAAGATGATAAAGTGTTAGGCATGCGCAATAATAAAACGGATTTCTACACCGCACTTATTAAAAAAAGTATACTATATGTACTGAAAATTTAATTATCTGGTAAAGCACACCACTGCGCATGCGTAAGTTCTAAATTTCGTCAGAGCACATGTGTAACTATCACTGTGCATCATTGCGCATGTGTAACACCCATACAAAACAACTGCGCATGTACAAAGTTTGTTTTTTAGTGCGCACGTTTACACAGTTGTGATGCACTACTGCGCATGTGCAACAATATGTTGTGCATAAAAAAATGTTCAGTTTAATCTGCTTGACACGAATAGTGCCAGTGCGCATTGTTACAAACTGTATAACATGGTAAAATGAACATTTTTGTAAGTTGCTTATTGGAAAAAGTAGGTGAACTTTAAAGTCTGTACGACGACGAACGAAGTTTTCTCGGTAGCGTATTAATATAATAGAAGATTACCATGTACAATTCTATAAATTCTGGGACAACTTTAAAACTCTTTATTCTCAATAAATAAGTAAATTTTTACAAAACTTTTTTAAACACTAATTAATTGCAAGATTTTTTGACAGTATATTAAATAATTATACCCCCCCCCCCCCTTAGTACCACCAGAAAATGGTATTTTTAAGTATGAAAAATTGAAAACTTTCAGAACAAAATTAGTTACATTTTATAAATATTTTAAAGAAAAAAAAAAAAAATTCATAAAATTAAATACATTTTTAACGTTTTCATTAGTTTTTATATTTAATAATATAAATATTTCTATTAAATTTCTTAAATTTTAATATTAAGGCTGAATTTAAATATTCTTTTCTATTATTGGTCATGAATTACAATAATAATGGAAAAAACCAATTTTAACCGATATTTTACATAATAGTACCTTTGCGGAAGCGCACTTACAATGATAAAGTGTTACGCATGCGCAATAATAAAACAAATTACTACTGCTAACTTATTAAAAAAAAGTATACTATATGTACTGAGACTTTAATTATCTGGTAAAACACACCACTGCGCATGCGTAAGTTCAAAATTTAGTCAGAGCACATGTGTGACTATCACTGCTCATCATTGCGCATGTGTAACAGCAATACAAAACAACTGCGCATGTAAAAAGTTTGTTTTTTAGTGCGCACGTTTACATAGTTCTGGTGCACTACTGCGAATGTGCAACAGTATGTTGTGCATAAAAAAATGTTCAGTTTAACATGCTTGACACGAATAGTGCCAGTGCTCATTGTTAGAAACTTTAATAACATGGTAAAATAAACATTTTTGTAAATTGCTTATTGGAAAAAGTAGGTGAACTGTGAAGTGTGTACGACGACGAACGAAGTTTTCTCGGTATCGTATTAATATAATGGAAGATTACCAAGTACAATTCTATGAATTCTGGGACAACTTTAAAACTCTTTATTCTCAATAAATAAGTAAATTTTTACAAAACTTTTTTAAACACTAATTAATTGCAAGATTTTTTGACAGTATATTAAATAATTATACCCCCCCCCCCCCCCCCCCTTAGTACCACCAGAAAATGGTATTTTTAAGTATGAAAAATTGAAAACTTTCAGAACAAAATTAGTTACATTTTATAAATATTTTAAAGAAAAAAAAAAAAAATTCATAAAATTAAATACATTTTTAACGTTTTCATTAGTTTTTATATTTAATAATATAAATATTTCTATTAAATTTCTTAAATTTTAATATTAAGGCTGAATTTGAATATTGTTTTCTATTATTGGTCATGAATTACAATAATAATGGAAAAAACCAATTTTAACCGATATTTTACATAATAGTACCTTTGCGGAAGCGCACTTACAATGATAAAGTGTTACGCATGCGCAATAATAAAACAAATTACTACTGCTAACTTATTAAAAAAAAGTATACTATATGTACTGAGACTTTAATTATCTGGTAAAGCACACCACTGCGCATGCGTAAGTTCAAAATTTAGTCAGAGCACATGTGTGACTATCACTGTGCATCATTCCGCATGTGTAACAGCAATACAAAACAACTGCGCATGTAAAAAGTTTGTTTTTTAGTGCGCACGTTTACATAGTTCTGGTGCACTACTGCGAATGTGCAACAGTATGTTGTGCATAAAAAAATGTTCAGTTTAACATGCTTGACACGAATAGTGCCAGTGCTCATTGTTAGAAACTTTAATAACATGGTAAAATGAACATTTTTGTAAATTGCTTATTGGAAAAAGTAGGTGAACTGTGAAGTGTGTACGACGACGAACGAAGTTTTCTCGGTATCGTATTAATATAATGGAAGATTACCAAGTACAATTCTATGAATTCCTGGTGAACTTTAAAACTCTTTATTCTCAATAAATAAGTAAATTTTTACAAAACTTTTTTGAACACTAAATAATTGCAAGATTTTCTAACAGTATGTTAAATAATTATAATCCCCCCCCCCCTCAGTACCTCCAGAAAATGGTATTTTAAAGTATGAAAAATTAAAAACTTTCAGAACAAGATTAGTTACATTTTATAAATATTTTAAAGAAAAAAAGAATAAAATTAATGAAATTGAATATATTTTTAACGTTTTCATTAGTTTTTATATTTAATAATATATTTATTTCTATTGAATTTCTTAAATTTCAATATTAAGATTGAATTTGAATATTCTTTTCTATTATTGGTCATTAATTACAATAATAATGGAAAAAACCAATTTGAACCGATATTTTACATAATGGTAGGGAAGAGTAGTCAGAGTTGGACAGTGGTCAGAGTTGAATCATCGCGTTTATTTTGTTTTATTACAGTAGATCCATATGTCTTTTTGTGTAAATACTTGTTAGCAATGCCAGAAAACTTTTTACATGTATTGCAGTGAAGTGTGCGAACTATACAAACGTATTAAGCGAGTCCGTGTTATACGCTCAACAAAAAACGTTTTTGTAGTTTCAAAATTAGATAATTAAATGTAGCAGAAATATGCCAAAGACAAATTAAGTTGACTAAAGTTGTTCATTAAGATGTTATACGAAAATGTGAAACGTAATTTTGTGTTTGTATAAAGCGTTCATGGTGTGTGTGTGATATGAAGCTAAATGACGTTTGAGTCAAGGTTGGTACACCCAAAATTTTGCAAGTCTGAAGCATGTTTGCAATGAAAATGAATTTGAAAACTTAAAAAGGTGTCAAAAACTTCATTTCTATTGGAAACAAAGAAAATTCAAATTTTTCGTAATACTCTTTTCACTTTTAGATCAATTTCGCGATACAAGAGGAAATATGATTTATTCCAGTTTCATGTTTCCTTTTGTCATTTCCAAATGTATTTGAGTGCCATTCTATCATGCAAGGCAAAGATATTGTAATTTCAATCATTTATCTTTATATTTCATTGATTTTCTACAGTGACCCAACTCTGACTACGATGTTCAACTTTGACTACCTTTTTTTTTTTAATTGCCTATAACTCCGAAACTTTTGGTACAAATTTTTTGCAATGTTTAGCAAAAACATCGCATTTTAGTAGAACTTTCCCATAATATAAGAGACATCGCAAAAGTCAGCCTACAGGAGAAGTTATAGAGAAAAGTCAAAACTATATCCAACTCTGACTACTCTCCCCTACCTTTGCGGAAGCGCAATTACAATGATAATGTGTTACGCATGCGCAATAATAAAACGGATTTCTACTGCGCACTTATTAAAGAAAGTATACTACATGTACTGAAAATTTAATTATCTGGTAAAACACACCACTGCGCATGCGTTAGTTCTAAATTTATTTAGAGCACATGTGGGACTATCACTGTGCATCATTGCGCATGTGTAACAGCAATACAAAACAACTGCGCATGTAAAAAGTTTGTTTTTTAGTGCGCACGTTTACACAGTTGTGGTGCACTGCTGCGCATGTGCAACAATATGTTGTGCATGAAAAAATGTTCAGTTTAACATGCTTGACACGCATAGTGCCAGAGCGCATTGTTACAAACTGTAATAACATGGTAAAATGAACATTTTTGTAACTTGCCTATTGGAAAAAGTAGGTGAACTTTGAAGTGTGTACGACGACGAACGAAGTTTTCTCGGTATCGTATTAATATAACTAGAAAAAAAAGCGCGCGCTAAAGCGCACGCCAAATTTTATTATTTCTTAAAATAATGTTTTATTTATGTATAATTATGTGAAATAAAGGAAATACATAATATAATAAAAAAAGAAAATTTATGATAAGACATTGCAATAAATTCAAGTTGATGTGATCATTTGGAAATTTTGATTAATTAAAAATTAATTAAATAAAATAAAGATAAAGAACAAAATGAAGAATATGAGGAGTAATTATAAAAAATTACGATATACCTAATACCATTTAAAAACCTTACTTTAAAAAGTTTACCGATCAACACTCTCTGCTCTTAATATTTTAGAACCTTCTTCCCAAGAAGACTATATACAGGAGAAATATAGCGGTAGTGGGGGTATACAAGGAAAATGGCTGTGCCAGTAGGCAGAAGCCCTTTAGTTCGGTCAGTGCGCGGTCATGTATTTTATTACTCTGCGCGCACCGGAAACAGCTGAGTGTGCGCAGAGTAATAAAATACATGACCGCGTACTGCTTAAACTTAAGGCTTCTGCCCACTGGCACAGCCACCCACATTCCCCCTCCTTTCCATACAAATATAGCGAAGCTCTCTTTCCTGTATATAGTCTTCTTGCTTCTTCCAATATAACCAGTAAATGAACGTGTGGTAAACAGCGCTTTTAAAATTCAATAACAAAAACATAAGACTTTACTCGTTCAAATAGTTTATCATCTACTATAGTTTCGATTAACTCTTTTACATTTAAATGAAAGACTCTTGCAACTTGTCAGGTTTATTAGAAGCTGACTGATTAAGTAATAAATTTTCTTCAATTTCTTTTCATTTTGAACTACATGTCTTTGTAATAAATAAATCTGGTCTACCATGAAAAGCTACATAATGGTCATTGCATATTGATATTTTTTTAACATGTTACGAGGTGAATGTATAAATGTTGAAAGCAATATCAACATCTTGACAACATGTACATTATTTTTAATATCTTGATTATCTAAATGATCAATTAATCCTTTGTAAATTTCACTTCTTAATTTTGTTTAATTATTTTTGCAAAAATGTAACCTAACTTTTTCAACTTTTACATAATTATCAACTAACCATTGCTGAAACATTCTTCCAGCATATAAAAATTGATTAAAGGTATGATCTCTTACTTCTATTTTATATTTTATACAAGCAGATCTGGACACAGTTTGATTTCTGGTGGGTTTGTCACTATCAGTACGAATCGTATCGAGACAATAACCCTTGGTTCCTAGAGAATAAAGTATACGAAATATCCAAGGTTCAACATTCGGATTAAAAGACTAACCAATTACAATTGTTTAATCGATGCATTATAAATCGTTACATAAGACTCTGGTATTAAACCTTCAGCATTCATATTAAAAACAGCAGCAACTTTAATACACCTTAAAAAATTGTAAATTAAATTTTTTTTTGTTGCTTACGCAGTTTCTATTTCAATGATCTCAAACACCATTAAAAAAGACTTTGTATATGCGTTACAATCTCTCAATAATTTAATCATACTTAATAATATATTCACATCTAAGTTGTCATGTTTGTTTAACTATATTGGCATTTTAAGATGCAAAAGCAAATAAATTATTGTAAAGTCTTATATTATTCCTAAAATGGCCAGATATCTTATGAGATCAATCTAACAATTTTTTTAATTCCTGAGGGTATTTTTCTGAAGGGAACGATACACCACCATGTCTGCAACAATAATTATAAGTTAATTTCTGTTAAGGAATATGTTAGTATTAGAGGGGAAATGAGGGGAGGTAAGAATGAACTCAGAATAGTAAAAGGGGAGAAACAGATTTTACCAAGACGCGAATACGAACTGACGTGTGGCTATGAGCTGCAAAAACGAAAAGTGTTTGGACTCAATAAAAATTGTTATAAGATTCTTGATTTCCGTGCCAGACGAATAAAAGTGTCTTATTTTATTGAATTATGTGCATTTTGAGTTTTAAACCTTTTAAATCCGCTGACTCTATCCCAAAACGCCCGAGTTTTATCTTGTGAAGAAACGTTTATTTAACAATTCAGAAGTGGGATAGTGAAGAGTTTTGGCGGAGTTTAGCGTCTGGAAAAGTGAAAAAACTTTCATGTTATCGAGTTGTTTGCAATTTAAGGATTTGGATGCAGTGCAGGACGGCAAATTATTGTGAAATATTCGTGTAATGCTGGTAAAAGCGCGAGATGGATGGTAGTTCGTAATGGCGGCTACCTCGTGGTCTGGATATTTGCAGCTTTGTGCGGTGCAATGAAAATTAGAGCTTTGTGCCGTCTAAGTTAACTGAATGTGACTAGATTCTGTCTTTGTGAGACTTTTGTGGTTGGTTCTTTTGTAAAAATTCAGCTGTGTGCAGTTATAACAAAGAATCTGAGAACGCCAAAGTTGCTGTGACGTAGATATTTGGCGCGAAAAGTGTTCATTCTCCCGCGTTTTTCGTTCTGTTGAAAATTGGAGGGAAAATACAGCTCGAAAAGTTATAGAGGGAGCTGTAGAACTGGATCCTTTTGAGGAGTTTGTGCGGCAATTGGATGTGGATATCCGCCCGGTAGACATGGAGATGGAAGAGTCTGAAAACGGCAATATGGCGGCGGCTGATTTGTTACCAGCTCAGGAGGAGGTCCAGTGGCAAATGCGTAGAAGACAAGAAGAAAGGTCGGTGTATGAGAGTCAGATCGGGGCTTTAACTTCTGACTCACAAGGCTAAGACAGAATCAAAACACGCCAGGTTCTCAAGCATCGGGAACTAGTGGTACTGACGTTACGGCTCAGGCTTTAAATTCAATAAGTTTTGCTTTACAATCACAGGCAGAAGTGTTTCGAACTTTGACAGAAAGCTTGAGGAGGACTGAAAATGTTGGTGATTCAAACATGAGGAGTTTGTCAGATCCTCGCTCTGTTGTAAGAGAATTTGTTGGAAGTGAGAATCCAGAACAAGCCAGAGTGTGGCTGTCAGAGTTGGAAAACGTTAAGGTGACGTTTGGACTATCTGATGTTGTGGTTTACAGTGTGGCACGAGCTCGAATGAAGGCGACTGCTCTTACATGGTTGTTAACGAAGGGTGATACGGTAAAAAAATGGAAAACCCTGAAGACAGAATTTCAATCGATGTTTACTGTGACGATGGATGCTGCTGATAAGTACGATGCGATGATGTCAAGGACGCAGGGAGTCAAGCAATGTGCTCGAGACTTCGTCATCGACAAAGTGTGGTTGTACAGTGATCTAAAATTCTCTGTGGACGAGGTTCGAAATGCGGTGGCGCGTTCGTTGTGGTCGAAGTGTGCTGGTGACTTTTTACTTGGTCAAAAGTTCACTTCAACGGATGAAATTATTAAATACGTTGTGGAATATGAGCGTCACGATCAAGCGAGACGTTTGCGAGTGGAGAGGGTACGACAAGGAGGAGCAAAAGTCGACGGAACACGAACAGCTGCCGAAGGTACACGAGCGTCAGGTGCGTCTACCGGAGCAGAAAATCAGAAGACGAAACGTGATGATAAGTATCCATATAAAAATGTAAGTTTTCGAAAATGTTTTAATTGTAATTCCGATTTTCATTTGGCTCGAGATTGTGACAAGCCCAGACGGGCAGTAGTATGTTATTTATGTAGACAAGAAGGCCACATCGCGTCAAAATGTTTAAAGAAAGCTGATAAAAATGTCAATTCGGTTGTTAGTCTAATCAAGGGGGATAACGAGAGCGGGTCGGTGGATAAATTCATTCGTAAGGTGCGGGTGGGAGAAAAATCGTTGACAGCGTTCGTAGATATGGGCGCATCGGAGAATACTGTCAAGTCTACCATTGTGTTACGCGAAGGTTGGAATTTGCAGAGGGGGAAATCTTTGATCAGTGGATTCGGGATGGGAGAAACAGAATCTCCAGGTATAATAAATGAAACTGTTCAATTTGACAGGTTGAAACCGCGTATGATGACTTTCCGAGTGGTTCCGGATACGGCGCAACAATTTGAGGTTATTTTGGGCCGACCGTTCACGGAAGCTTCCGATTTGGGGTATATGAGACTGGGTAATGAATTGATGTTTATAGAAATCGAGTCGGGTACATTAAATAATAATTTTTTAAAGGTTAGAGCTGAGGAAGATGTTACGTTGGAAAACGGATCGGTGAATTTTATAAAGGTGACATAAGGCGATGTTGAAGCATCCTTATCAGTTGTTAATACAGGCAATAAACCAATCGCCCTGAAACAAGGCCGAAATCTGGGGGGAAATGTTTTGGCTATCGCTCCGTTGCCTAAAGTTAAAAAGAGAGATTCTTCGGTTCGGCTTGATGAAGTTTCTATTAACGATTTAGCTCCTGAAGCTGTTAAATTAAAATTATTAGATCTAGTTAATGAATTTTGTGATTGTTTTGCAAATGACGTCGATAAAATTGGATGCACCGATATTGTAGAAATGGATATTCAGTTAAAAGAGGGCGCTAGTCCGTGTTATTCTAAACCATATCGTTTAAATAAAAAAGATTCTGATGATTTGGATAGTGTAATTAATAAATATCGTGAGGCGGGTATTATCAAGGATACACAAGCGGAGTACGCGAGTCCAGCATTCGTTGTTAGGAAAGTTGATGGTACACCACGGATGGTAATCGATTATAGAGGAATTAATAAACTGATAAAATTAGTTCATTATCCCATTCCTAATTTTGACGACCTACTGGATTTGGTTAGTTCAGCAAAGTTGTTTTGTACGCTGGATCTTACCTGTAGTTATTTACAAATGCCGTTAAGTAAAGATGCCAGAGAGAAAACCGCCTCTATAACTCAGAATCAAACGGGAGAGTTCACACGTGCGATGTTCGGGCTGGCGAATGCACCAAGGTATTTTGCGAAACTGATGTCAGAAGTATTTGGAGGAGCGTGTAAGAAGGGTATTGCTTTTACCTTTTACGATGACATCTGTGTTTTTGTGGAATCCTGGGAAGAACTTTTAGAAAATTTGCGGGAAATTCTTGAGTTACTGCGTGGTGCCGCGTTAACCTTGAATTTGCGAAAATGTAAGTTCGGAATGTTTGCAAAAAAAAAAAGCATGAGGTTCCTCGTTTCGTTGGATTGGCTAGTTTTTTTAGGCGTTTTGTGCCGTCATTCGCCATGATTCTGCGTCCGATAACTAATTTATTGAGAGAAAATATCGAGTTTGTGTGGGGCGAGAGTCAGAGTAAAGCATTCGAAGAAATAAAGTCGCGATTAGTTCAGAAACCGGTATTAAAAGCTTACAATTCTAAAGCACTAATTACTGAGTTGCACACAGACGCCTCAGCGTTGGGTTTAGGTGCAATGCTTATGCAGGCCGATAAGGCGAAGGAACCACTTAGATTGGTGTACGCTATCAGCCGAAAAACAAATAGTTGCGAGTCTAAATATCATTCGAGTCGATTAGAATTGTTGGCAATTGCGTGGGCCCTTCAAAGATTGAGACCTCTGCTAATTGGAATATCGTTTGTAATTTTTACTGATTGCTAATGTTTGGTAAATTTGAACACGTGGAAGACGCAGAATTGATCGCGATAAAGAGGAGAAGGCTAAAGTTAGAGAGTTTGCACTGATCGAGGGTTTACTGTATAATGTGGAAAAAGACGGCGAAGTAGAAATTAATAGGTACGTTGTTCCAAATGCAATGAGAAAATCTCTGGTGATCCGTTACCACGATATAATGAGTCATTTCGGTGTTAATAAAACCTGTAGGAGAATCGAAAAGTATTTTTATTTCCGGGGTTGAAAAGATATGTTAGAGTTCACATTAGAAATTGTTATGGGTGTCTTAAAACAAAGCGAAAAACCAGACGAGGTGAAGGTGAGTTGCACCCGATTCCTCCGGGGCGTCGACCATTCGATGTCGTGCATATGGATCACCTGGGACCGTTCCCAACGTCAGCAAAGAAAAATAATTATGTACTGGGGTGTATTGATAACACAGCCCCACAAAAAAAAAAGTGTCATGTACTTTTGACCGGAATACCCTAGCCCTATGTATTTTGACGCGCTGAACACGAATCCGAAGTCCATTTTGCTCCATCACGTCAGGATTTTTTTCTAACCTCAAAAAACATGTCGAATTTTGAGAGGTAGGCGATTTTTTAAAAAAAATTTTGGATTTACTTCAAACTTAGTATCTGGGGGTTTTTTGGGTCGCTGATTACGAATCTGAAGTTAGATTTTCAAAATTCAAAATGGCGGATCCAATATGGCGGACGAATTTTGAAAAAATTTGAAGATTTACTTCAAACTTGGTATCTGGGGGTTTTTTGGGTCGCTGATTGCGAATCTGACGTCATATTTTCGAAATTTTTATGAAATTTGGTATCTTCAGGTTTTTAAGTTGCTGAGTGTGATTTCGAAGCGAGTTTCTCACATTTTCAAATATGACTTCTATTACAATTTTATCATAAAATATTCCTTGGTAACAGATTGGATATGTTTGGTGCAGAAGCCAAATAAAAAAGTACATTGTTCCATTCTGCATCTTATTCCTGATAAATCTTCAAATTTTTTAAAAATTCGTCCGCCATATTGGATCCGCCATTTTGAATTTTGAAAATCTAACTTCAGATTCGTAATCAGCGACCCAAAAAACCCCCAGATACCAAGTTTGAAGTAAATCCATACATTTTTTTAAAAAATCGCCTACCTCTCAAAATCCGACAAGTTTTTTGAGGTTAGAAAAAAATCCTGACGTGATATAGCAAAATGGACTTCGGATTCGTGTTCAGCGCGTCAAAATACATAGGGCTAAGGTATTCCGGTCAAAAGTACATGACACTTTTTTTTTTGTGGGGCTGTGTAATTTGACTCGATTTGTAAAGCTGTTTGCTGTCAGAGATGTTAGCGCTTGTCAGACGGTGAAACATGTAGAAAAATTAGTACTAGACATTGGGGCGCCAGCCAGAATAGTGTCGGACAGAGGGACGTGCTTTACGTCAAAAAGTTTTTTTGAATTGTGCCAAAAGCATGGCATTAAGCATACTTTGAATTCGAGCCGACACCCGATGGCGAACGGCCTAATCGAACGTCTAAATCAGACCGTTCTGCCGATTATGAAAATCGCGACTGAGTGGGGATACGGTACTGATTGGGATAAATGTTTGCCTGAAATTGAAAGAAATATAAATTCGAGTATATGTGTAGCTACAGGGAAAACGCCTTACGAGGCTCTACTTGGGTATAATCCTCGATTCGCGGAAGGTTTATTTAGAGAAATGACTGAGAATTGTGAAACGTACGAAGATCCAAAAATTGTACAAAATAGGATTCGAAATAGTATTATTAGCGAGCAGGAAAAGTACAAGCGACGTTATGATAAAAATCGCCGGGTTAATGTAAAATTGAAAATTGCCGATATTGTTTTTATGGCTAAAAATGCGATATCCACTGGTGAATGCACGAAGCTTGAGGCAGGATTTAGTGAGCCGTTAGTAATAATTAGCGAAGGCTTAAATGATATTTACAAAGTTAAAAAACTGAATGAATTTCGCGATAGATCGTTTCAAACAACGGCTCATATTTCACAATTGAAGCTTTGGAGGCCAAGTGAAGAATTAGATAGTGAATCTGAGTCGGAAAATGTCGAAAAGATTGATAATGGGATAGGTAGAGAAGAAGGTGACGAAAGCATGACAATTGAGAATGCTGAAAGCGAGAAAATTGTAACCGATAACTCGGAAAAAGATAACGAATGTAAAGGAGAAAATGTAGCTTTAAAATCAAAAGTTGTAGGAACTAGACGACGACAAAAACCGATGTATTTAAACGATTATGAAGTCGATTTATAAATTTTAATGATGAGAAAATTTTTATTGTAATACAATATTGTGGAGTGACGATTTGTACATCTATTGTTTTTTTTTAAATTTTTGAGAGACCAAAAATGCCAGGATAGGCCGATTGTTAAGGAATATGTTAGTATTAGAGGGGAAATGAGGGAATTATCTTATTTTATTGAATTATGTGCATTTTGAGTTTTAAACCTTCTAAATCCGCTGACTCTATCCCAAAACGCCCGAGTTTTATCTTGTGAAGAAACGTTTATTTAACATTTCTTTTGAATATTTTCTTTCTTAGCAGGTTTAGCCTTATATGTTTTGCAAAAAAACAACATTTTACCAAAATAATGTTCGTTATAACTTAAAACATGTATGCTATTAATATTTTTTTTGCATAAGCAAAATCATGAACATAAATGATTTCATTCGCATAAATGACTCAATTTTTAGGGTTCCGTACACCACAAGTGTACGCACGGAACCCTTTTGGCAAGACTTTGTCGAAAATCGTATCCCCCCCCCCTAGCCGCCAAACTATTTGACTTAGAAAGTTCAAATTTGGCCCACATATGTATTTTCACGTGTAGATGAAAAGAAAATTATAGAGAACATGATTCTAGGGGTTGAACATAGCGTTGTTAAGAAAATAACAAGATTTTTGAGAAATTTTCATATTTTTTGGCTGAAATCTCTTGCCTTTTCTTTTGCAGCGCTATCACCACAACGGTCTCTATATTTTTTTTTGTAATCTACATATGATACTACATTTTTGTACCAAATTTGAACTCTTTAAGTCAAATAGTTTGGCAGGTAAGGGGGCGATTAAGTCATTTTTTAGCAAAAATTCGTTTAATTTGTATCTATCTTGCCCTCTATCTGCCAAACTATTGTACTTTGAGTGCTAAAATTTAGTACACATATGTAGTTTGATGTGTAGATTACAGAAAAACTATAAAAAACCTTGTTGCAGGCTGTTATCATAGCGTTTTTGAGCTAAAAAAAAAAAGATTTTTTTAAAAAATGTTAAAAAATGGTTGTATCCCCCCCCTGATCTTCCAAACTATTGGACTTAGAGAGTTCAAATTTGGTACACAAATGTATTTTCACGTATAGATTACAGGAAAATTATAGAGAACATGATTGTATGTGTTGAACATAGCGTTGTCAAGGAAATAACAATATTTTTGAGCATTTTTTTAACAAATGGGCCATAATTTAGTGTTATAACTTTGACAGTGCTATAATCATCACTTTCTCTATAATTTTCCTATAATCTACACGTAAATCTACATATGTGTACCAAATTTCAGAATCCTAAGTCAAATAGTTTGGAAGATAAGGGGGGGGGGATACAGTCATTTTTTTAGCAAAAATGCACTAAAAGTGTACAATGCCACCTCCATATCTGCCAAACTAATGTACTTAGAGTGCTGAAATTTAGTATACATATGTAGTTTGCCATATAGATTTCAGAAAAACTATAGAGAACTTTGTTGCAGATCGTTCTCATAGTGTTTTTAAGCAAAAACCAACGATTTAAAAAAAATGCTTAAAAATTACCGTATCCCCCCTCCCATAACTTCGAAACAATTTGACTTAGAGAGTTCAAATTTGGTACACAAATGTATTTTCACGTGTAGATTACAGCAAAATGGTAGAGAACATGATTGTAGAAGTTGATCATAGCGTTGTTAAGGAAATAAAATGATTTTTGAGTATTTTTTATGGATATTTGCTAAAATCTGTGGTATTTTCGTTAAAAATGCAATAACGATCACGTTTTCTATAATTTTTATGTTATTTACACCTGACAAAACATTCCTGTACAAAATTTGAACTCTCTAAGTAAAATATTTTGGAAGATAGGGTGGTCCATTTTTTATAAAAAATTCATTATATATTCTATTTTATTTATTATATTATATGTAATATGTATAATATATTTGTATATTATATATTTAATAGTATCAAATACATTAAAAATTATTTTGTTTTGTGTACGGAACCCTCAATTTTAGTGCGAGTGTAACTCGAACTTGCCCGATTTTTTTACTTGTATGTTCCGAAACATCTATTTTTTCCTCATCGATTACTTTTCTTTTTAATTTTAATCTTTTACGTAATTGTTTTTGTTATTTTGCGTGACTTTTTTCATTTTCCCATCACAAATTCTTATATCTTTCTCCTGCATATCTTTTGAATATAGTATTTCATTATTTTCATTCCTAGCATGGCACATCTTCTGTTTCAATTTTAATCTTTGACGATAGCTTTTTTTAAATTTTGCTTTACTTTTTTTTAATTTTCTGATTAGACGTGTTAACAGTTTTTGTCTGGCTCACTATTCTTTGTAATTTCTCATTCTTATCATCTCCTTCATCTCCTTTAAGATACTTTAACTGACTTTCAACATTTTTTGATATTCTGCACGACTCTTTTTACTTGTCTCATTACAATCGCTAGAAATTATTAATTTGTCAGAATTATTATCTCTCTTTTCTTCTTTAACAGCACTATCTATGTGTTTTTTTAGAAAAATTTAAATCTGTTTCACTACTTAAACAAACATCTTCCATAACTGATATTTCTGTTTCTTTGTTATCAATTCTTTTTCGTTTTAGTTTCATCATTTCACTATATTCTTTCTGATATTCTGCTCTAGTTTTTCTACTTTTCTCATAAGCATTGCTAAAAAATATCTTCTTACTACTATTGTTTTTAATATTTTATAATTATTACCTTCTTTTACTGCTTCAATAGAATTTGACGCATTTTCTACATGTTTTTTCTTACAAACATTTATATTCTGTCACTATTTACACTTTCCATATTTGTTATTTGTCTCTCTTTCCCATCTCTTCTTTTAAATTGGGTCTTTTACAATACATTTTTTCATATCTGGTACTATTTTTTTTAGTTTCTTAGTCAGGAATATTAACAACTTTTTTTTGTCCTATTTTTGTATGTAATAAAGGACTATTACTATCACCTTCATTTCTGTAAATCCGTCATTAGTTTGATAATCTAATTTTCTCTTCTGTGTCGCATCTTTTACATTCCTCACATGTAAATTATTGTTGTTTATTTATTGGATATTGCCAATTCTAAGTTTAAAAAATTTTGTAAAATTATCCGAAAATGAGATAAAACATTTTTTTCAAACATCGTATACAAATAAGTTATTATTAAAGCATGATTATATACAACAGTTTAAGGTTTAATATTAAAATATAAAGATACAGCAAACGCAATGGCGTATACTCCACAATCAACAAAATTTGGTTAGTGTTGTACTCTTAAAAAACTAAATTAGGTGTAAATGGATATAACCGGCATAAATATTCTCTTTAATCATCATTTAAACAACCTTCATTAAGACTATCACAAGCAAAAAGTTCATTTCCATCATAGTAAGTGCAATTCCAGTGACCCAAAAGTCCATTTCCAGTTTTCCACTGAACAATATTTGATTATGTGACTTATTCTAGTTAATTGCTTTTATTTATTACATCTAACATTTCTAAATATCCTGTAATTTGTTTTTGGAAACTACCACCTAATGCAAGTTCCAGTAATTCCTGAAACTTATACATGTGATTGTCATTTAGGATTTCCCAATTACGAATAATATCCTAATTTTTATTATTTAAATTGAAATATCTCTTTTTTAACTAAGAACTTATTTTTCAGAAACAACTTTAAAAAAAAAATTAACAGAAAATGAATTTTTTATGACTCACGATCTAACTCCACAATGACCTCTATATCCTACATGTCATCAAAGTATCTTTACATTCTAAGTCTTAATGTTTTTTTGCTTCTGTATCTCATATGTTTATCTCATATCTATTTATCTCATCTCTTTACCTGATCTCTCTCATTGTTTCACATGTTTATCTCATCACATTGTCTCATGCTATTATTTTATATTTTAACCTCATTTCTCTCATTGTTTCATCTTTTTATTTCATATCATTGTCTCATGTAATTGTCACATGTTATTGTCTAATATCTTTATCTCACCTCTTTTATATAATGATATTATTAACACTTATTTTACACTGTAACGACTCTTAAAAAACATTATAATCACCTTATTATTTATTAAACATTTACAATTAATTTATTTATTAAACAGTTATCAATCACTTGTTTAATGAATCCATTTTATGAACACTTTTAGCATTTCATAACACTAACTTTATTGAAAATAAAAAATTGAAACACTTTCTAAATATTGTTACTTTAGTCAACACGTTTTGCACACTTTCATTTTAATCACTGTCACTTTTCAAATTTAATTTTTAATGTATATTTACTATTAGAGTCACTTTATTATTTATTATTTATCACTTACAGTTCATTTCTTTAATAAACACTTTTTGTTTACCGTATTAAGAACTATTTAACACAAACTATTAATAAACAATAAGCATATTAATACTATACACTTTCATATTAAACACATTTCTATTCTAAACACTTAATACAAAATACACAATAATTAGCATTATTCGCTTCCACATTATACTTTTATACCACGCACTAATGTATTTATCTCTCTTTTCGTTAAAGCTCAACAAATTTTTTTCTTTTGCAAAATCAATTATAACACTCATTATGCAAGGGTTGACTCGAAAACTAATGGGCTTATTTAGTCTATTGCTCGTATTTAGAAAGAAATTTTTAAATTGGAAGAATATTTGAGTAATGAGGTAAAATTACAGAATATAATTTATTTTCTCTCTTTTCAATAATACTCGAAAATTTTATCTCTTTTCCTAAAGACATCAACCCTCAATATACAAGGGTTTGCTCTAATGATGATGACTCCCTGCAGGTAGGCTATTGTTTGTATTAAGAAATAAAATTTAAATTTAAGGTAATTTGTATAATGAGCTGAGAGTTTCCTTTTTCGTAAACTTTTAAGAAAAACCTTCTCTCCCTAACCAAGGAACCAAGGTATAAAATATCCTTTTTCGTTAACTGTTAACGCTTTTCCGTTTAACGCTGACCTTCAGTACTTGTTTCTTATATAGGATAGAAGATTACCATGTATATATATAACCCCCCCCCCCCTCAGTACCCCAGAAAATAGTATTTTATAGTATGAAAAATTAAAAACTTTCAGAATAAAATTAGTTACATTTTATAAATATTTTAAAGAAAAAAAGAATAAAATTAATAAAATTGAATACATTTTTAACGTTTTCATTAGTTTTTATATTTAATAATATATAGGAGAGAGTAGTCAGAGCTGGACAGTGGTCAGAGTTGAATCATCGCGTTTATTTCGTTTTACTACAGTAGATCCATATGTCTTTGTGTGTAAATACTTGTTAGCAATGCCAGCAAACTTTTAACATGGATTGCAGTGAAGTGTGCGAACTATACAGACGTATTAAGCGAGTCCGTGTTATACGCTCAACAAAAAACGTTTTTGTAGTTTCAAAATTAGCGTTCATAGTGTGTGTGTGATATGAAGCTAAACGACGCTTAAGTCAAGGTTGGTACACCCAAAATTTTGCAATTCTGAAGCATGTTTGCAAAGAAAATGAACTTGTAAACTTAAAAAGGTGTCAAAAACTTCATTTCTATTGGAAACAAAGAAAATTCAAATTTTTCGTAATACTCTTTTCACTTTTAGATCAATTTCGCGATACAAGAGGAAATATGATTTATTCCAGTTTCATGTTTCCTTTTGTCATTTCCAAATGTATATGAGTGCCATTCTATCATGCGAAGGCAAAGATATTGTAATTTCAATCATTTATCTTCATATTTCATTGATTTTCTACAGTGACCCAACTCTGACTACCATGTTCAACTTTGACTACCTTTTTTTTTTTAATTGCCTGTAACTCCGAAACTTTTGGTACAAATTTTTTGCAAACTTTAGCAAAAACATTGCATTTTCGTAGAACTTTCCAATAATATAAGACAGTAGCGTATCTAGAGGGGGGGCAGAGGGGGCAGTCGCCCCGGGCGCTAACCTCGAGCCCAATGCATTTGGGGGCGGCAAATCGATGAAATAATTTTCAATAAGGGGCGGCAAAAATTACCATTTGCCCCGGGCGCCAAAAATGCTCGGTACACCACTGATATAAAAGACATCGCAACAGTCGGCCTACAGGAGAAGTTATAGAGAAAAGTCAAAACTATATCCAACTCTGACTACTCTCCCCTATATTTCTATTGAATTTCTTAAATTTCAATATTAAGATTGAATTTGAATATTCTTTTCTATTATTGGACATTAATTACAATAATAATGGAAAAAACCAATTTGCACCGATATTTTACATAGTAGTACCTTTGCGAAAGCGCACTTACAATGAAAAGTGTTACGCATGCGCAATAATAAAACGGATTTCTACTGGGCATTTATTAAAAAAAGTATACTATATGAACTGAAAATTTAATTATCTGGTGAAGCACACCACTGCGCATGCGTAAGTTCTTAATTTATTTAGAGCACATGTGTGACTATCACTGTGCATCATTGCGCATGTGTAACAGCAATACAAAACAACTGCGCATGTAAAAAGTTTGTTTTTTAGTGCGCACGTTTACACAGTTGTCGTGCACTACTGCGCATGTGCAACAATATGTTGTGCATGAAAAAATGTTCAGTTTGACATGCTTGACACGAATAGTGCCCGTTCGCATTATTACAAACTGTAATAACATGGTAAAATAAACATTTTTGTAAGTTGCCTATTGGAAAAAGTTGGTGAACTTTGATGTGTGTACGACGACGAACGAAGTTTTCCCGGTATCGTATTAATATAATAAAAGATTACCATGTACAATTCTATGAATTCTGGAAGAACTTTAAAACTCTTTATTCTCAATAAATAAGTAAATTTTTACAAAACTTTTTTAAACATTAATTAAATGCAAAATTTTTTGACAGTATGTTAAATAATTATAACCCCCTCCCCCTTAGTACCTCTAGAAAATGGTATTTTAAAGTATGAAAAATTGAAAACTTTCAGAACAAAATTAGTTACATTTTATAAATATTTTAAAGAAAAAAAGAATAAAATTGAATACAATTTTAACCTTTTTATTAGTTTTTATATTCATTAATATAAATATTTCTATTAAATTTCTAAAATTTCAATATTAAGATTGAATTTGAATATTCTTTTCTTCTATTGGTCATTAATTACAATAATAATGGAAAAAACCAATTTTAACCGATATTTTACATAATAGTACCTTTGCGTAAGCGCACTTACAATGATAAAGTGTTACGCATGCGCAATTATAAAACGGATTTTCACTTTGCAATTATTAAAAAAAGTATACTTTATGTACTGAAAATTTAATTATCTGGTAAAGCACACCACTGCGCATGCGTAAGTTCTAAATATAGTCAGAGCACATGTGTGACTATCAATGTGCATCATTGCGCATATGTCACAGCAATACAAAACAACTGCGCAGGTTAAAGTTTTGTTTTTTAGTGCGCACGTTTACACAGTTGTGGTGCACTACTGCGCATGTGCAACAATATTTTATACATCAAAAAATGTTCAGTTTAACATGCTTGACACGAATAGTGCCAGTGTGCATTGTTACAAACTGTAATAACATGGTAAAATGAACATTTTTGTAAGTTGCCTATTGAAAAAAGTAGTTGAACTTTAAAGTGTGTACGACGACGAACAAAGTTTTTTCGGTATCGTATTAATATAATAAAAGATTGCCATGTACAATTCTATGAATTTTGGGAGAACTTTAAAACTCTTTATTCTCAATAAATAAGTAAATTTTTACAAAACTTTTTTAAACATTAATTAATTGCAAGATTTTTTGACAGTGTGTTAAATTATTATAACCCCCCCCCCCCTTAGTACCTCCAGAAAATGGTATTTTAAAGTATGAAAAATTGAAAACTTTCAGAACAAAATTAGTTACATTTTATAAATATTTTAAAGAAAAAAAAATTGAATCCAATTTTAACGTTTTTATTAGTTTTTATATTCAATAATATAAATATTTCTATTAAATTTCTTAAATTTCAATATTAAGATTGAATTTGAATATTTTTTTCTATTATTGGTCATTAAATACAATAATAATGGAAAAAACCAATTTTAACCGATATTTTACATAATAGTACCTTTGCGGAAGCGCACTAACAATGATAAAGTGTTACGCATGCGCAATAATAAAACGGATTTCTACTGCGCACTTATTAAAAAAAGTATACTATATGTACTGAAAATTTAATTATCTGGTAAAGCACACCACTGCGCATGCGTAAGTTGTAAATTTAGTCAGAGCACATGTGTGACTATAACTTTGCATCATTGCGCATGTGTAACAGCAATACAAAACAACTGCGCATGTAAAAAGTTTGTTTTTTAGTGCGCACGTTTACACAGTTGTGGTGCACTACTGCGCATGTGCAACAATATGTTGTGCATGAAAAAATGTTCAGTTTAACATGATTGACACAAATAGTGCCCGTGCGCATTGTTACAAACTGTATAACATGGTAAAATAAACATTTTTGTAAGTTGCCTATTGAAAAAAGTAGTTGAACTTTGAAGTGTGTACGGCGACGAACAAAGTTTTCTCGGTATCGTATTAATATAATAGAAGATTACCATGTACAATTCTATGAATTCTGGGAGAACTTTAAAACTCTTTATTCTCAATAAATAAGTACATTTTTACAAAACTTTTTTAAACACTAATTATTTGCAAGATTTTTTGACAGTATGTTAAATAATTATAACCCCCTGCCCCCCCTTAGTAACTCCAGAAAATGGTATTTTAAAGTATGAAAAATTGAAAACTTTCAGAACAAAATTAGTTACATTTTATAAATATTTTAAAGAAAAAAAGAATAAAATTAAATACAATTTTAACGTTTTTATTAGTTTTTATATTCAATAATATAAATATTTCTATTAAATTTCTTAAATTTCAATACTAAGATTGAATTTGAATATTCTTTTCTATTATTGGCCATTAAGGCCGTTGGAGACAGAGAATCTGCCGGTGTTGTCAGTGGTTCTCAAAGACGGTCCCCATGTGTTTGAAACACTCGGGAATTGTTTTCGACAAAACACAACATTTTATCCAGAAAAGGAAATCGTACTGCAAATTCTATGAAAATAAGGATTCTGAAAAATACTCACTTTTGATAAATCAAGTATTTCCCGAGCGTCAGTTTCTCGACGAACGTGATGTGCCGGAATCTACCTACAATGGTAGTACAAGTTTTCGGAATTTTTTCGGCCAAACCCGAAACTTTTTCCAAAAATGGGTCCCGTACTGCAAATTTGAATTTAATAAAAAAGTTAAATCTCACTTAATTTTTGAGATTTAACTTTTTATGTGGCGTCAGTTTCTCGAGGAAAAATAAAATCACTTGACACTTCACTCACAGATTCCCACTTTGACAATTTCTTCCGGCAAATCCCGACATTTTTTACAAAAATGAAAACCGTACTGCACATTTAAATTTAATTACAAATTTTATACTCACTTTGTTTTTGAGATTTTACTTTTCATTTCGTGTCAGTTTCACGAGGAAAGTTGAAACCTTTTCAGTTTCTTCAAAGAAGTAGCTGTCAAACAATATAGTTTGTTTAGCGCTGATCTGATGCGGCATTTTCGGGTACTATATTCACTCGGCGCAGGATTTGAAATTATACTCAGGCGAACATTTCAACCTGATTATAGAATTCAATTTTTACTGACAGAATTTAAAGCATATTACATACATAATTTATATCAAGTTCTAATATGACTTTACTGCCTTTTTTTAAACAATTAATATTTGCTTGTTATTTCAAGTAAAGTTAGCTCATTGAAAAGACGTATTTAAAATGCTTCAAATAATTCAAATATAAGAAGTAAATAATTTATTGCAAATTATGCCATAATAATTTCTAAACAAATAAAATATTTGTTAAAATCTAAGAGTTTCAACACAAAACAGTAGGGTTTATTTAGTTTATAAGAAGAATGCAATCCGACTTACATAGGAGTTGGGAAATAGAGATCGTATAGGGACTGAAATAATTGTTTTATTTTTTAAAACCAAGTAAACAGAGTAATTGATAAATATTTTCCATTGTAAAAATTAAAGACAATGAATATTAATCAGATTTGTTATTTTTTTTATTTTTACGAAATAATAAATCCAATTTTATATGATCTTAGATACAAAATATGTTGTAGATTACATTTATTTCATTTATTTCATGTTACACTTACATATATCTTGCTTGTACTAGAAAAAAAGTTTACTTCGTAAAGTACGTAATTAGAAATTAAAAAATGAATAAATAAATTATTTATCAAGTAGTTTCATTATTTTATTTATGAAAAATAAAATATTCAATTCAATATAATATAAAAAAAGAAATTAAAATTAATAACATTACATAAGAAAAATATTCTATTTTTTTCAAAAATAAAAAATGTGATTTAGCATAAAAAATTTGTTTTCAAACAGTAAATCTTATTTATTTACATTTAATATTTTAATAAACAATTGGATAATTTAAAAATAGAAAAAATATTTATGTATTACAATATAATTTATTTATATTTATTTTTTCACATTATTTTTGAAAATCCAACAGTTTTAATACAAAACCTTTTGATTTATTTAGAATAGAAAAAGAATGCAACCCGACTTACACCGGAAATCAAAACCAGAGATTAAATGAGGGCTCTTCTTAAAAAGTTAAAATCAATCGGGCAAAAAATTATATTACATATGGTAATATAAATGTTTTTATTTTCATATTTAGTTGCTACTTTTTAATTGTCAAATTCCTGAGCAATATTAAAAGTATACAAATAAATTAATTAATTTTCTATTTCTGGTAAACAATGTAATTAAAATATTTGATAAATTTTTAATGCACTTTCTTTTTAAAATCACAGTAAATTGAATTTATCACTATAAAAAAATTAAATAAATGGAGTATTTTTGATGCCCAATAAATGTTTCAATTTTTTATTAAAATCATATTGAATTGCATTTTCCATTTAGAAAAAAAGAAATAAAACTTTCATTTTCAAAAATTCATATTACATTCAATTATTTACATTTCTTCAATAGAATAAAATAACTGTCTACATATTTCATAAAAAAATTTTTCAAATATTTCATTAATTTTTTTTTTAATAACATATTTTTTCAAAATCTCCTTTTTCTATAATTACAATAACGTATTTTATAAATAAATTATTTATTTATTTCTTTCTTCTAAATAAAATATTAAATTTCGTAGGATTATGAGAATAAAAAGAATAAAATGTTTTATATGTAAACACTTTATTTTTTTTATTAATTACAAATAAAAGTGTTCTATTTCATATGATTTTAAAAACAAAATTATGTTATTTATGAAAAATAAAAAATTTAATTCGCTGTGATAACAAAAAAGAATTAAAAATATTTATATTAGATAACAAAAATATTCTATTTTATTCTTTAAAAAAAAGAAGTCTTATATAATACTATTTTTCAAACAGTATAAACTGTTATAAACCCGACTTACACAGGAAATCGAAAACAGAGATTGAATGGGGGCTGTTCTTAAAGAGTTAATATCAATCGGGCAAATAATTATATTACCTATAGTAATATAAATCTTTTTATTTACACTGGCAGTTGCTACTTTTGAATTGACAAATTTCTGAAAAATATTAAATCTATACAAAGAAAATAATTAAGTGGGCCCGGTGGTCTAGAGCTCTGAAATTTAAAGGTATTTTTAGTAATTCATTTAAATGTTAAAATAATAAACAATGATATAAACTTTTCAGATATTTTGAACAACTTATACTGTACATAAAAACAATTTTTTTCATTACCAAACGAATTTTTAATTAATTAGGAAATGACATGAATTAAAACGCTTTAAAAAAATGGACCTAGGTGGTGTGATGGATTTCTTCTCTTCTATTTATCTGAAAAATAAAAACCAAAAAAATTCTTAATCAGTATGAGAACAGTTATGGCTGGAACTAGAACCAATATTGTGTTTCAAACACTTCCTATTTTTTACATATAAAAATTAATAAAAAAGCAGCCTGTTTTTACAGTTTGAGTGTCAAAAGCACGGCATTTTGTCAATTTTCAATATTTTTTTTATTCTAGTTCCGGCTATAACTGTACTCATACTGATTAAGAAATTTCTTGGTTTTTATTTTTCAGATAAATAGAAGAGAAGAAATCCATCACACCACCTAGGTCCATTTTTTTAAAGCGTTTTAATTCATGTCATTTGCTAATTAATTAAAAATAAAAAAAATTGTTTTTATGTACAGTATAAGTTCTTAAAAATATCTAAAAAGTTTAAATATTGTTGTTTATTATTTTTACCTTTAAACGAATCACTAAAAGTACCTTAAATTTCAGAGCTCTATAGACGATCGGGTTTACTTAATTACTTTATTTGGAAACATTTAATATTATTTAGAAATTTTGCGATTAAAAAGTATCAACTATATATGTAAATAAAAACATTTATATTACTATATGTAATACAATTATTTACCCAATTGACATTAACTTTTTAGGAGCAGTCCCCAACAAATTGGTCGTAAATTGTTTTTTTAAAATTTGTGTCGGACGTTAAAGTTGTTTTTAATGTACAACATACTTTGTTTCTAAGATCATATAAAATTGGATTTATTATTTCGTAAAAATAAAAAAAATAACAAATCTGATTAATATTCATTGTCTTTAATTTTTACAATGGAAAATATTTATCAATTACTCTGTTTACTTGGTTTTAAAAAATAAAACAATTATTTCAGTCCCTATACGATCTCTATTTCCCAACTCCTATGTAAGTCGGATTGCATTCTTCTTATAAACTAAATAAACCCTACTGTTTTGTGTTGAAACTCTTAGATTTTAACAAATATTTTATTTGTTTAGAAATTATTATGGCATAATTTGCAATAAATTATTTACTTCTTATATTTGAATTATTTGAAGTATTTTAAATACGTCTTTTCAATGAGCTAACTTTACTTCAAATAACAAACAAATATTAATTGTTTAAAAAAAGGCAGTAAAGTCATATTAGAACTTGATATAAATTATGTATGTAATATGCTTTAAATTCTGTCAGTAAAAATTGAATTCTATAATCAGGTTGAAATGTTCGCCTGAGTATAATTTCAAATCCTGCGCCGAGTGAATATAGTACCCGAAAATGCCGCATCAGATCAGCGCTAAACAAACTATATTGTTTGACAGCTACTTCTTTGAAGAAACTGAAAAGATTTCAACTTTCCTCGTGAAACTGACGCGAAATGAAAAGTGAAATGTCAAAAACAAAGTGAGTATAAAATTTGTAATTAAATTTAAATGTGCAGTACGGTTTTCATTTTTGTAAAAAGTGTCGGGTTTTGCCGGAAGAAATTGTCAAAGTGGGAATCTGTGAGTGAAGTGTCAAGTGATTTTATTTTTCCTCGAGAAACTGACGCCACATAAAAAGTTAAATCTCAAAAACTAAGTGAGATTTAACTTTTTTATTAAATTCAAATTGGCACTACGGGACCCATTTTTGGAAAAAGTTTCGGGTTTGGCCGAAAAAATTCCGAAAACTTGCACTACCATTGTAGGTAGATTCCGGCACATCACGTTCGTCGAGAAACTGACGCTCGGGAAATACTTAATTTATCAAAAGTGAGTATTTTTCAGAATCCTTATTTTCATAGAATTTGCAGTACGATTTCCTTTTCTGGATAAAATGTTGTGTTTTGTCGAAAAAAATTCCCGAGTGTTTCAAACACATGGGGACCGTCTTTGAGAACCACTGACAACCACGGCAGATTCTCTGTCTCCAACGGCCTTAATGGCCAATAATAATGGAAAAAACCAATTTTAACCGATATTTTACATAATAATACCTTTGCGGAAGCGCACTTACAATGATAAAGTGTTACGCATGCGCAGTAATAAAACGGATTTCCACTGCAAATTTATTAAAAAAGTATACTTTATGTACTGAAAATTTAATTATCTGGTAAAGCACACCTCTGCGCATGCGTAAGTTCTAAATTTAGTCAGAGCACATGTGTGACTATCAATGTGCATCATTGCGCATGTGTCACAGCAATACAAAACAACTGCGCATGAAAAAAGTTTGTTTTTTAGTGCGCACGTTTACACAGTTGTGGTGCACTACTGCGCATGTGCAACAATATGTTATGCATGAAAAAATGTTCAGTTTAACATGCTTGACACGCATAGTGCCAGAGCGCATTGTTACAAACTGTAATAACATAGTAAAATGAACATTTTTGTAAGTTGCCTATACGAAAAAGTAGGTGAACTTTGAAGTGTGTACGACGACGAACGAAGTTTTTTCCGTATCGTATTAATATAATAGAAGATAACCGTGTACAATTCTATGAATTTTAGGAGAACTTTAAAACTCTTTATTCTGATTAAATAAGCAAATTTTTACAAAACTTTTTTAAAAACTAATTAATTGCAAGATTTTCTGACTGTATGTTGAATAATTATAACCCCTTCCTTAGTAACTCCAGAAAATGCTATTTTAAAGTATGAAAAATTGAAAACTTTCAGAACAAAATTAGTTACATTTTATAAATATTTTAAAGAAAAAAAGAATAAAATTAATAAAAGTGAATACATTTTTAACGTTTTTATTAGTTTTTATATTCAATAATATAAATATTTCCATTATATTTCTTAAATTTCAGTATTAAGATTAAATTTGAATATTCTTTTCTATTATTGGTCATTAATTACCATAATAATAGAAAAAACCAATTTTAACCGATATTTTACATAATAGTACCTTTGCTTAAGCGCACTTACAATTATAAAGTGTTACGCATTCGCAATAATAAAACGGATTTCTACTGCGCACTTATTAAAAAAAGTATACTATATGTACCGAAAATTTAATTATCTGGTAAACCACACCACTGCGCATGCGTAAGGTCTAAATTTAGTCAGAGCACATGTGTGACTATCACTGTGCATCATTGCGCATGTATAACAGCAATACAAAACAACTGCGCATGAAAAAAGTTTGTTTTTTAGTGCGCACGTTTACACAGTTGTGGTGCACTACTGCGCATGTGCAACAATATGTTGTGCATAAAAAAATGTTCAGTTTAACATGCTTGACACGAATAGTGCCAGTGCGCATTGTTACAAACTGTAATAACATGATAAAATGAACATTTCTGTAAGTAGCCTATTGGAAAAAGTAGGTGAAGTTTGAAGTGTGTACGACGACGAACGAAGTTTTCTTGGTATCTTATTAATATAATAGAAGATTTTTTTATAATCTTCGGCAAAGCTAAAAATCATGCCAAGCGGTATTGTTAAGTCGAGATAGACATTTTCTACAGTTATTCTTGAATCATCTGATATTTTTAGAAATCCTTCATTTTCCATAAAGTTAAGCTGAGGGGGATTTAAAGATACATATTTTTTCATGTTTGTAATATGTCCAACGTATTTACATCTATCAATTTTTATGCCATTTAATTCATATCGAATTTCATTAAACAGAAAACAATTAGCGATGCTGCTAAAGTGTACATTTTTGGTAAGAGTAACTCCATGATTTCTAGTCAACTTTCCGAATATGTGTTATAAACTTTTACTTAGTAGAATACACAGATCTTGATTTTGTACTGCAATGCGAATTTCATCACTATTGTTAAAGGATAAGGAAGCATAGGGTTGATGAGCATGAATCTCATAATAAGCTATGGACTTGTAAAAATTAACTGGAGTTGCAATGTTGAGGAGATCTTCTATTTTTGCTACAACAACACCCAAAAAATATATAGATTGATTCTTTTGTCGTTTTCCTTGAGGTATAACTTTTAGACCTATTTGCTTCAGAAAACTCCAATTAACACCCTGCGAGATAAATTTAGACTGACTTGTCTCTTGCATTTTGACAAGCTTTTATAGTTTCCTCCAAACTTTTGATTATAAACAATCCCCATTAAATTTATTTTATGTGTAAACGTATCGTAATAGTTTCTCCTCGAAAATTTATCAAATGACCGTCTTGATCGACAATGCGGAGCTGAATGTTATGTATTCTCTTGACAGCTATCGGAAGATAAATGACATGTGATGGTACTTCCACAATCTTATATCCTTGTGGAACTCTAGGAAAGAATTCGTGGATGGTGTGCACTTTTTGATTATTTCTATATGCTCCATTTGTAATATTGCACTCAACAAGTAGAGAATTAACTTTTAAAATAGATACGGGTAGATCTGATTTATGAGTCTCATTACCCACCAGCTCACGAGATATGAATCCCAAGAGTGTACCGATTGAATTTGGATGTTTAAAATTAATTTGATGATTTGAGAAAACCATACTGCGTAATGTATTATTATTGGGTTTTAAATTTATTGTACCATTATCTGGTACGACACTTTGTATATACGCTTTAATATCTTTTATTTCATAACTACCTGTTGTTATCGTAATTATCTTATAACCTATATGAAATTGGTTATTGGTTTTATCAATGTTGGGAATTGAATTGAAAGTCAATAGTTCAACAAGACCAAATACATAATTTTCATCTGGATTGAGTTCTATTGGTGGGAAGTATTCAGCTTCAAGAACTGAAGACGTTCCCGTTAACGTTAAAGTAAACGAATCACTCATGATGCAGTCACTTTTTACACTGAAGCTTACAAAGAGTTACATTTTCTTATATAGTCTAAAACTGCTCTTAACATTAAGTTGTTTACATAAAAATTTTAAACACAACTGTTCGCATACAAATGTATGAAAATTTTGATATCTCTTATAATTATATTTTATGAAGCTACCATCACTTAGGCATGTGGTGAGATCAGTTGGAGGAGGAAGGTTGCCAAAACTATCAAAGTACATTGTTTAATTGTTTAATTTTTTATATGCAACCCAATGTGTACCAAAACCTTTTTTATCATCCAAATTAATAGTTGCTGACACATACTGAAAAGGTCCTGTAGCAGGTAATTCATTGCGCATAAAGACTTCTCAAAAATGTGATATTTTTAGAGTCTTGGCATATTTTCACAAATCAAAGTCAGTCAATGCACGATGAGGTAGCTTCAATACTAGTTTTTCTTTCTTTCTTGAAATTTGTTTTTTTCTTAATGTTCGTTTCTTCTTTGATGTTCGTTTTCTCTTCTTTAACCCTTTTCCCAGATTGAAAGGTTTAATATGAAGTCCAAGTCCTTGTCTGTAGGGTTTTAAATGTAACCCTTTTCCAAGTGAGATTTCTTCCATTGTTTTATTATGTCGATGATCTTCTGCAAGTTGTTCTTTAGCTGTTTTAGCATCATTCACAGCCTTTGCACTACCAGATGCTCCACCAGCAAGAGCCCCTAATGCGCTGAGTCCAGCAAAGATTGCAATTAGAGGTAAAATACCACCAACTTTTGTTGGTACTGGAAGAATTCGAGGCGATAAAATTTTAGATTTACCACCAGCATTTCTAATTGCTTTGCGTGCACCAATCATTGCAGCTCAAATAGATTCTTCAGCATTATTGCTGGGCATCAGAATCTTTTTGGCAGCATCAACAACTTTTCGTAGCGCCATTCTTTTCTTCTTGCATTTGGTTTTCTTCTTAACTGAAGATTTTTTTCGTATCCCCATACCTAATGTTGATTTAGTCTTCATTGTTCCAGATATAGCTAAAGCAGCTCCTCTTTCACCAATAGTAGAATCTTTAGTTAAAACACGTTGCCACGCTTTTCCAACTAGTACTTTATCTGCAGCGTTTCTTGCGTTTATATTTTCACGATTTTGAGAATAGGCAATGTCGTGTTCTTTGCATGCAGCGTCTAATGGATTAACACCTTGATCTCCACGAGCTAATCGCTTTGCTAATTTAGTACCAGGTCCACAGAACTGATAACCGGGTAAATGTAACTCGAATGGTAAATTATTAATAACACGGTTGACTAAACCTTTACTTCAATAAGGACTTTTTTTATGCACAATCACGTCAAGCGCACATCACGATGGTTCTTATGCAACTGACTGAAAGGCTATATAAGCACGCTATTTATAGCTTTCCAGCTAGTCAATGTTAAGATGTTGTTTACGATACACACAGTCAGTCAAAATGTTGTTCACAGCACAACCTGTTAAACTGCCAATCACAAGCGTTGACGTTGCAACTAGTGAAACGTGCAACTAGTGGTCCTTCCAATTGTGGTAAAACAAACGCCCTCCTTTCTCTAGAAATACATCTAAATGGTCTAAGTTTTGAAAATATTTATTTATATTCAAAGTCCTTAGAACAACCTAAATATAAATTCTTGGAAAGTGTACTCAATAAAGAAGTATTTAATAAAGAAGTATCGTTAAGTATTTTCCTTTTAGAGAGCATGAGGAAGTAGTATCACCTAAAGAGGCTAAACCAAATTCAATATTTATTTTTGATGATATAGCTTGTGAGAAACAAGACAATGTAAGAGCATTCTTTTGTATAGGTAGACATGTAGAAGTTGATAGTTTCTACTTGTGTCAAACGTCTGCTCGTATTTCAAAACATTTGGTGCGCGACAATGTCAATTTATTGATACTTTTTAGACAAGATAAGAAAAATCTTAAAGATGTCTATGAAGATCATGTTAATACAGATATGACAATCCTAAATTTTGTGACTTAAGTTCAGAATGCTGGAAATGTGATAAATATGGGTTCATTTATAATTGGTAATACTGCTATTGTCTTTGAAGGTTCAAATATCAAAATTGTTGGAAAGAAAAATTATCTAAAAACTGCTGGATTGTTTGAATTTTTATTTAAACAAAATCCCGATGAATCTTCTATAACTTCAAATGATTTGGCAAATTATAAAGAAATTCTTGTTTCTACAAATGCACATCGTAAAAATTATAGTCTAAATGAACCCATTCAAACTTCTAGAAATTCCAAATATACCAGTATAATTGCAAAACTATTCAAGAGTACTCCGAAAAAAGGCGGTGGTTCTTTTAAGAGAAAATTACCGAAATTTATGATAGCAAAGAAACAATTTAAACCAGACTATATTTATTGAGATGATCCAAATGAACTTGTTGACCGTTTAAGACTGCTTATATAATCACAGCAAGCTAAAAATCCAAGTCATAACAATGAAATTATGTAAATAATTGAAGAACTACGTCAAGCTCGAATTATATATTAAGAGAGATTATTTGTATAAAGTATCAGTATTACAATGAGCATTAACGTGTTTGGACATCCCTTGACAAGATCTGCTGCTGCAAGTCGTGGACCCTCTGGTATTGGATTTAAACTTACGTCAGGCGGACATTACGACCTTGACAATAAAAGACTTTGTAACGTCAAAGACGCTGAAGAACCGCATGACGCTGTAAATTTAAAACATGTACGAAAGATCATTCCAATCGAGATAAAAACTGTCTTTCAAGATACATATTCTATAAAATCCTTGAAGATTCAATAAATCGAAAATTAAAAGTTTTGGAAAGTCAAATAAGTCAAGACTTGGCTTAAAGAAACGCAGAAATTATTCAACAATTGGACGCTCGCTTAACTCGTCTTAAAAATGGACGACAAAAAGTTCAAATGCGAGGCATAGATGAAACATGGCAAGCAGATTTGGTTGAAATGATACCATACGCTAAATCAAATAAAAGTTTCAAATATGTGCTTACTATTATTGATATATTTTCAAAATATGCATGGGCTATCCCCGTGAAAAGTAAAAGTAGAAGAGATATTTCTGCTGCCATGAAATCTATTCTGGTACAAGGACGTATTCCTAAAAACTTGCATACTGATAGAGGTAAAGAATTTTACAATTCTCAATTTCAAGGTTTAATGCACACATATAACATTAAACTCTATCCAACTTATATTAATTTAAAAGCATCAATTATTGAAAGGTTTAACCGGACTCTCAAGAATATGATGTGGCCTCAATTTAGTTTACAAGGTAATTCTAAATGGATTAATCTTTTACCTACCCTTATATCAAAGTACAATAATCAGAAACATCGTACTATTCGTATGAAACCCAAAGATGCCACCGTAAATGATGAGAAAAAACTACTAAAACGTATCAGCAAACAGAAAAGAATTCCAATAAAGAGAGCAAAATTCAAAGTTGGCGATAGAGTTCGAGTCAGCAAGTATAAAAATGTCTTTAAAAAAGGATATATTTCCAACTGGACAACGGAAATATTCACTGTGGATCAAGTTAGAGCAACAAAACCAGTCACATACATACTTACCGATTATCAAAATCAACCCATCGAAGGCGGTTTCTATGAAGAAAAACTTTTAAAACTTAAATATCCTGATGTTTATCTTGTAGAAAAAGTTTTCAAAACACAAGGAAATGAAGTTTACGTAAAATGGCTTGGATTCGATCACTCGCATAATTGTTGGATAAAAAATCTGAAAGCTAACGTTAAAACAATGTTAAATAAAATTAGAGTAACGTTAAAGTAACGTTAAATTAATGCTAAAGTAACGTTAAATTAATGTTAAAGTAACGTTATACTAATGTTAAATGAATGTTAAATGAATGGTGAAATAAAGTTAAATAAAGTAAACATGAAATTAATGTGTAAATCTATTCATTTATTGAAAACCTTTCTCATCAAATAAATTACAAACATTTTTATAATTTTATTTACAATTCCAAAGGTTCGTTGTCATTATTGATTTCAGCAATTTTATAATGACCCCATGCAAGGGTGTCAGTGCTATTAGTTAACAAAAACCTTTTGTAGTCGTAAGGACTTAATGCAATTTTTGTTTGTTTCAAAGTTTGAACTTTGTGAAGATTCGACCTGATACAATACTGAGATCGCGATTGAATTTTGACGATCTGCAGACAGTACACATAATCATCAAAGCTGATTGTGTTATTAACTACACTCGACTTGACACCTTTTGCTTTTTTATAAAGTCTTAATATGTACATTTTGCTCCGCAAGCCAACAAATTCAGTTACAACCCTTCCGCTGTATTCATCTTTCATGAGACCTAAGATTTTTTTTGTTGGCTTGCGGAATGTTGAAAACGTTGTTTACCGGGTAGTCAGAAGTAACAAACTTGTGTATATATGCTTTCATGTCAGCATAAATGTCAGAACACGTAATTTTATAAATCAAGCTATCAGTGTCAGTGTATAGCAGTTTACAATTTTCATTATACTTTTTAAGCACGTAATCGTAGTGAAAATCGTAGATTAAAATTTTTGATATGTCTAGTACGCTAAGTCCAGTGTAGATTGGCTTGTTCATCATAACTTCAATTTTTATAAGTTTCACAGCTACCAAACTTTTATTAAAGATAGCTCGGCTGTAAAAATTAGGTTTTGAAACCAAAGCCTCTACTCCATACCTACCCTCCCATTTTGTAACGAGCTTAACGTCAACATGTTTACGCACGTTCTCCATTGTTTTTCCATAAACTGCGTTATTCATTAGTTTGTACAAGTTTTTCTCAAACTCATTGGTAGCTCTGGATCGCAGCAACGTGTTGAAATCAATATAGTTCTTTAGCCAAGGTGATTGTTTGAATTTTAGAACGCGATGAATTTTTAGAAGAACAAGACCATTGGCTAAAACTTGTTTCAGAGCACGATAATGGAGAACATGCTTTCGTTTTGGTAGAAGGGTAGTTAGAAGCTTCTCCTCTTTAGATTCTCGTGGTTTTGAGTGGTCTGGACAAAACGTAAATCACTATGAGCATTATGTAACTCATCAGGGTAATCTAGATCAACTTCAAAAATGTATCCAAAAGTCGAGTTATCCGCAACATTAAAGTTAAAATTATCATCTATGTCTTCAATCTACTCACAACTACCCAAAGAAAGTGATTAAATCATTGCCCACCCATAAAAATTATTTGCGTCCAAGTATATGATGTAGGCTGTCTCCTTATTTTCAAACATAAAAAAACATGGCCGCGGCTTGATCCATGCTGGATTGTCTCTCACTGTCTTTCTTAATATTTGTCTTATTTTGAAGTTTTCGGGATATCTAGTGTATGTGTTCTGATAGCCTCAGCCTTGGTGAAATTACTTTAAGTATTATATTTATCGATTTTTGGGTTGTTGGCTATTAATATCTATTATTTTGCATCACGCTGTGTTCCCCACTATGGTGAATTGTGAAGAGTGCAACCTTCAAATCCAGAGGAGTAGTCAGGATGGTGTGACCTGTGGAAAATGTAAACTGTTTTTTCATCTGCTATGTGTAAATATTAATATGTCGAAGAAGGATTTCGATAAATTAAAAAAGAATGCTGATGGTTATGTTTGTGCAAAGTGCAAGAAATTTTCAGCAGGCGACATCTCTTCTGGTTTGAACCAACGTGCTGGTACTAATACACAGGAATTATCACAAGTCATTGATGATAACTCTGTTTTGAAGGATACGGTTTCTCGCCCCCCTGTTTCTATGCCTGTGCTACTCATTGGATTCACTGATGCCATCCGGGCTGCAGTACAAGAGGGGCAAGCCACATTATTCACGAATCTAGAATCCCAAATGCAGAATATGATCGACAAGTTTGAAAAGAACTTTACAGCTCTCTTCAAGGATCTTAATGATAGTGTTGCTACATTGAATGAGGATGTTCATGATAATAAACGAAGAATCGATATCCTTGAGGTTGATTCGTCCGTCCACAAAGAGATTTTAGAAAATGTAAAAACCGAAAATTTATCACTTAACCCTTTGCGGCATAGTGGTAGGTATACCTACCACCTTTTTAACTTTAAACTTTTTTTTCCAGAATCAATGTTTTTAATGCAATAACACTGAAATATTTCTTCTATGCTATGTTATACATTGTGGAATGTAAAAAAAATTTCAATAAATATATAACGTAAAAATTATAAACAATTATAAATAAACAATTTCAAAAATTCGTTCTTTTTTTTAAAAAAATTCATTTTTGATCTAACTATGAGGAAGAATGTAACAAAACTTTTAAATTAAACATTTTTGGAGTCGCTGATTACGAATTTGTAATCAGATTTTAAAAATTCAAAATGGCGGATTCAATATGGCGGACGATATTTTTTAAAAATTGATTGATTTGCATGAAACTTAGTATCTAGAGGTTTTTGGGGTCGCTGATTACGAATTTGCAATCAGATTTTAAAAATTCAAAATGGCGGATCCAATATGGCGGACGAAATTGTTTAAAAATTGGTTGATTTGCATGAAACTTAGTATCTAGAGGTTTTTGGGGTCGCTGATTACGAATTTGCAATCAGATTTTTTAAAATTCAAAATGGCGGATTCAATATGGCGGACGTTTTTTTTAATTTCTTGATTTGTATGAAACTTGGTATCTAGAGGTTTTTGCGGTCCCTGAATACAAATTTGCATTCAGATTTTGAAAATTAAAAATAGCGGATCCAATATGGCGTACAATTTTTTTAAAAATTGGTTGATTTACATGGCGGATCTAATATGCCGGACGATATTTTTTAAAAATTTGTCGATTTGCATAAAACTTAGGATCTAGGGGTTTTTGGGGTCGCTAATTACGAATTTGCAATCAGATTTATAAAATTCGAAATGGTGGATCCAATATAGTGGACGATATTTTAAACAAATTTGTTGATTTGCATAAAACTTGGTGTCTAGGGGTTTTTGGGGTCGCTGATTACGAATTTATCATTAGCTTTTAGACATTTAAAATGGCGGATCCAATATGGTGGAAAAAAATGAAAATTGATTTCGGGTTTCCATAACAATCATTTCTAAAAGTTTTTTTAGATTACATATTGCAAATCTGTAATAAAATTTAAGATATTCAAAATGGTTGATGACTAATTTTTGTGTTTTTTTGATAATTTTTTACTCTTAGCGTTATCTGGAACTAACGACGTGGACGTGGTAAACTTCTAGCTCCTCTTTTGTTTTTTTGTTTTTTTTTGTTTTTTGCTTTTTTTAATTTTTTTTGTGATTTTAGTTTTAAAGTTGTAGTCTTTGGTTGATTTGTTGAGTACATCTTCACTTGTGGTTAAGTGTAAAGCAATTCCTTTTGGGTAATAAGCACAGTGGGACATTGCATATTGTACAAATCCATGATGTTCGTCGTTGGTCATTTCTTGTGCTGCAATGTGCTCAACGCTTTGAAGCAGCAGTATACTCGGGTAAGTGAGCTGATACACATCGCCTTTTTTTAATTGATACTTTTGGTTTGTAACTGAAAACTTCAGCAGCTTGTCGCTTTCGGCCTCTTGTAGTTTGTAATCTATGCCCAACTAGTTGGTCTACCAAACGTAATCTGAATTCCTTAGAAGACAAAATTGGATTCAAACCTTTCTTTTTGTACAAAATCAAAGCATTGCCCACAGTAACGTCTAAGAAATGATAAAATATTCGAGACCACCCTTTCTTAGATTTCCTATCAATTTTGTATGTTGACAAGAGTTGGTCAGCTTTATCAACATATCGCATATGCTTAGTATAATCGAAGACCATGATAGGACAATTGATGGTTTTCAAGGAGTCATCTTTTTGCTTCCGATTTACAGTTTCGACTTTACTAGGATCATGATAATTTGACAAAAAGTAGACAGCTTTTTTGTCCATCCATTTGATCCATTCACCTCGTGAAACCTGAATATCGGGGGCATCATCCTCATCAGAAGTATCAGAACAGAAACCATCAACAACATCTTTTTAATCTGACACCATACTCTTTTTGCTTAGAGTACAATCAACAACTTCATCATCATCCAGATCAGAGTCACAAAGATTAGCAATGGACTCACTATCACTTGGAATTTCAGCCAACTCTTTTTCTTCTTCCATTTCACAATATTAAAGTGGACTGTTGCAGATAAAAACGTAAATTAATTTTATCTAGGACCAAAAGTATCAATTGAAAAAAGGCGATCTGGAAAAAATTTCAATTTTCGTCCGTCATTTTTTATCCGCCATTTTGAATTTCTGAAATCTGATGACGGATTCGTAATCAGCGACCCCAAAAAACCATTAGAAATAATAGACAAGGAAATCCGAAAAAAATTTTAATTTTCGTCCGCCATATTGGATCGGACATTTTGAATTTCTGAGATCTAATGACGGATTCGTAATCAGCGACCCCAAAAACCCCTTGGAAATAATAGACATGGAAATCCGAAAACATTTTTAATTTTTGTCCGCCATATTGAATCCGCCATTTTGAATTTTCAAAATCTGATGACAGATTCGTAATCAGCGACACCAAAAACCCCTTAGAAATAATAGACATAAAAATCCGAAAAAAAACTTAATTTTCGTCCGCCATATTGGATCCACCATTTTGAATTTTCAAAATTTTATAACGGATTCGTAAGCAGCGACCCCAAAAACCCCTTAAGGGACATAAACCCAAAAAGTCGGGTTAAGAGAAAAAAGTGTGCCGCAAAGGGTTAAGAAAAGGATTTCTCAGCTTGATCGCTCGGCAAACTATCATGATCAACAACTCTTATTTACATCACTGGATATGAATGGTCTGCCTTTTAAGAACAATGAAGACCTACTTTCTTCTTTCTGTAAGATCGCCGAATCTTTAAATGTGCCTCTAAACAAGGAAGATGTAGTCAATATCTATCGCACTCCGAAGAGAGACAATTCTACTCTCAATGTCCCTTCCACAGTGGTTATAAAACTTAGTCAACAAATATTGAGAGACGCTTTAATAAATAACTGGAAAGAGTTAAGAAATTTTTCAACAATCGACATCGGCTGGCCTGATACAGAAAAATCTTGGATTACTCTGCTGGAGTCCTTAACTCCCACTAATCGACAAATCTACTCTGCTGATGTTGCATTAAAGAAGGAGAATAAACTGAAATCTCTTTGGGTATCTGGTGGGAGATTCTTTTGTCGAAAAGAAGATGGAGGAACCAGGTACCAGGTATAAACCACAAGACTTATCTCTCAATAAATGCACTATCTATGCTTATTTCTATCTGTTTTTTTTCTTTTTTCTCAAATTTAAAGATCGGAAATTTGATTTCATTATTCTTTTTTGTTTTTTTACTCATTTATTTTTTTTTTCTTTTTCCTCTATCGACCTGGTTGTAATTATTATTTACTGTCAACTTGAACTACGTTTATACTTGCTTTCTTTAATTTCATATAAATGGGATACTTAAATAAATGCCATTATGTGCTTTTTCGTAGGGATAGAATCGGGCGTAGAGGGGGGGGGGAGAGGAGTATGCTTGTATGTACATTTAAGTTTAAAGGGACATATAGTTGCTATAAGCAACGAAATTTCTTATCAAACAGCTGAATTCTTATTCCTAGAAATCAGATCACAAGATGATAAGGCCCTCATAGGAGTCATTTATAAACCCCCCAAGTCATCATTTGGAAATGAATTTGAATTACAATTATCTTCTCTTGCTTCACTTTATAACAATATTATTTTAGCTGGAGATTTTCAACATGCCTCTCCATTGTGCCTCATAATTCCACTCACCACACTGGTAATTCAAGCACTCGAGTCGATATGATTGTTGTCGATCATTTAGGTAAAATTTCCTATTCTTCACAGCAGCCTGTTGAATTTTTATCCAATCATGATCTGCTTAATATTAAATATCAGTTTAGCTGTAATTATTTTGACAATTCTCCTCCAAACCCCTTTCGTAATTAAGGTAAGATGAATACAACCGAATTCTTATCCTATTTGAGAGGATGCGACTGGGGGGAAATTTATCTCGATATGGATATTAATGGGAAAATTGCTAAATTGAATTCCTTTCTTCATAACGCATTTGACACATTTTCCCCATTACATATACCTAGGTTTCGCAAAAAAAATTCACCATGGATGACTGAGGAAATAAAATTATTGATAAAAAAAAGAAATAGGTTATAGCGGATTTTTAAGAAATCTAAAAATATTGAGGTACAAATTAACTATAGAAAGATTCGTAAACTGATTAAGACTAAAATTAGGGATGAACAAAACCGATACAATTACAACAGAATAACCAATAAAAGAAAAACCTATAACATTTGGTTCATCCTAAAAGAGCTTAATATTATTTCTTCAAAAAAGGTCCCCACTGATCAAAATTATGAACTTTAAGATTTTTTTGAAAATTTCTCTGTATCACCTATTTTATCTTAAATTTCTTCCACATCACTGTCTGATAACAACTACACCTTCGACGATTCGAAATTTCATTTCTCCGACAGCTCTCCTGAACAATTTCTTGACATTATATCTCACATTAAATCCAACTCCTTGGGACTGATGACATCTCTATGAAAATGATACTGATCGCTCTACCCGTTATTTTCCCTGCATTGATACATATTTACAATTATTCCCTACAGGTATCAGTTTTCCCTGATATTTGGAAAAAATCCTTAATACGTCCTATTCCTAAAATCCTGACTCCGATTACAGCAACTGATTTTAGACCCATTTCCATCTTATGTGCGCTCTCTAAACCCTTTGAAAGGGTTGTTTTTAAACAAATGTCTAATTATTTGACTTCTGCTAATTTGCTTGAACCTATGCAATCAGGTTTTCGACCTAAGCACAGTACCAGTACAGCCTGCATTAAATTTACTTCTGATATTAAAATTGCAATGGACAATAAAGAGATTACTATCGCAGTACTCTTTGATTTTACTAAGGCTTTCGATCTAGTCGACCACAAATTACTGATTCGTAAACTTAGCTCATTTAATCTATCCAGATCGGTTCTTGCTTGGTTCACTTCATACTTGGAGGGACGCTTTTATCGAGTATGCAATAGTAAAGGTGATCTTTCTGAATGGAGAGAGGTGAAGTGTGGGGTTCCTCAAGGTTCCTCTCTTGCCCCTCTACTTTTTAGCTTGTTCATCTCTGACCTTGGTAATAAATTCAAATATTGCAAATACCATAAGTTTGCGGATGATCTCAAGATGTATATTTCAGGCCTCTTTGCGAATTTGGCATTATTACTGGATATGATTCAGGCTGATATAGATCTGGTGGTCTCTTGAGCTGGTGAGAATGGTCTTGCCCTTAACACTAAAAAAACTCAGGACATTATTTTTGGTTCCCCTAATTATATTGCTGCCGATGTACAAATAGGCAACTCCTCCCTCCAGGTTGCAGGATCAGCTGTTTATTTTCAAAATACTGTTAAAGATCTTGGTCTGATACTCGACAATAATCTTTCCTGGAAGCAGCACGTATTTGAAATTTCCAAAAAAGTATATATGACTTTGCGACAGTAGGGTAGGAATAGCAACTCTCTGCCTACAGCCACACGGCTACTCCTAATTAAAAGTACTATACTTTCTTTCTTTGATTATGGCTGCATAGTTTACGACGACATTACTGAAGAACTTAATATGAGGCTTGAGCGAGCACTCAATGCATGCATTAGATTCATCTATGACCTATCGACAGGCGAGCATATTTCCCCTTATAGGCGAAAAGCAGGATTATTTCCTGTAGCCACCCGTACACAATTCTTCATGGGAAATTTACTCTTTACTATTTTTAATTTCAAACAACCGGATTATCTTTTTTGGTTCTTTGAATTTAGAGACGTCAACTCAACATACCAATATAGGTTACGTGAGTCTAATGCGGTATTGACAATTCCGGCACATCGGACAGGGATCGTCCATAAATCACGTGAGCCAACAAGGGGGGGTGGGGGGTCATGGAAATTATCACGGTTCATCACCTGGGGGTAGGGGGTTTCCCCTCTGATCACGTGATATTTTAACTGCAAATTTTTATTAAAAACAGAGACTTTTTTAGTTCTGCATTCCCGGGAATTCTTCGGATTATCTTCATTCAAAAATTAGATTTGCTTGGAATAATTTTTTTAAAATCTTTATTGCAGCATAAACATACGTGTTTTTTGTAGTTCATGGTTTGATAAAAATTACGAAAGTTATAAATTATTGAACTCGTTTTTCTCCGTTAATAACAAAAAAATGAGTAATAGTATGCTAAAAACGAAATTTATTGAAAATTTCTCGACCTTTCAATATGTGCAATAAAAAATAATTAAGGGGGGGTAAGGTTTAAATAGCAAAAAAAAACCTTTTTAAACATTTTTTTTCACGAAACTACTAAATATTTTTTAATCCTTTTATTACTACATTATTTAGTAACTTTTAAAGTAACTTTTTGAATTTTTTAAGAAAAAAATGTCCAGAAACAACAGTGTTGCAGCCACTTCCAGTAGGCCATGTCGAAAATTTTTTATTTTACGGTGTCCCGGATTTAAAATCGTAGAGTCATCTGAAACACATGGGATTAAGAAAAATTAGTTATTAGGAAGTATACCTCCCAGTCAACGTTGCCCTTTCATTAAAAAAAATATATTTTCTATTTTTTTACGGTCGTTTAATGTCAAAGTACGTTTTTTAGCCTAAAAAAGGCGCCATTTTTTTTAAAAAAAAGGCTGCACAATCAATCAGAAGCAAAAAAGAAATAAAAGGGCAACGTTGACTGGGAGGTATACTTCCAAATAACTAATTTTTCTTAATCCCATGTGTTTCAGATGATTCTACGATTTTAAATCCGGGACACCGTAAAATTCGACATGACCTACTGGAAGTGGCTGCAACTCCGTTGTTTCTGGACATTTTTTTCTTAAAAAATTCATAAAGTTACTTAAAAAGTTACTAAATAATGTAGTAATAAAAGGATTAAAAAATATTTAGTAGTTTCGTCCAAAAAAAAAATGTTTAAAAAGGGTTTTTTTGCTATTTAAACCATACCCCCCCCCCCTTAATATGAAGAGAAAACACCTCAAAAATTAATATTAAACTTAAAAAGTGTTTTTTCTCAAAGAAAGACGTTATAGATTTTTTTATTTTTTTGTTTCGAAATAATCTTCTATAAGTAAAGAAGTTTTTCCGTATAATATTGGTTATTCTTTCTCGATTCAACCACCCCCCTGCGCATTTTAATTAATTAGTAAAATTAGTTAATAAAATCTAATAATATTTTAATTTTCAAGATAAAAGGCGTTACTATAGTTTAAATTTTTCGTCAAAACATCAATTTTTTATGTCGTATAGTGTTTTTTATTTCCAGCTAAGGGCTGCAAAATATCATGCTTAAACGCTTAAAACCTCCAAAAAATATAAAAATTGTGCGAAAAATAAACGAAAAACTAAAAATTATAGGCCCTACTAAAAAATCTGGACTAATTCCGTACGAATTCCGGACGAATTCCAGACAAAACAGTCCGGTCTTATCTGAAATTAATCCGAAATGTGTCCGGAAATGATCCGAATTAGTCCGAAATTTGTCTGACACAAAAAATTTGATCTGAAATTAATCCGAAATTAGTCCGGCATTCGATTCAGAAATTATTTTTAGTTAGAGAGAAGTCGGTTTTAAGTACGGACACGTCCGGAAATTGTCTGGCACAAAAATCACAATCCGTTTTAAGTCTGGATTTATATGGAATTAGTCCGGCAGTCCATTTAGAAATTAATGTTAGTAAAAGTTAAGACCGTTTTAAGACTGGTCAAGACCGGCAACTGTCCGGCACAAAATTCACAATCTGCTTTAAGTCTGGTTTTATCTGGAATTAGTCCAGGAGTCAATTCCGAAATTATTTATAGCCTAAGTGAAATCAGATTCTAGTCCGTTAACATCGGGAAGTTGTCCGGCATAAATTTTAAATCCGTTTTAAGTCTGGTTTTACATGGAATTGGTCCGGCAGTCAATTCCGAAATTATTTATGGTCTAAGTGAAATCCGTTTGTCGTCAGTTCACATCCGAAGATTAACCCGACCAAATTAAAAATTCGTTTTAAGTCTGGTTTTATCTGGAATTACTCCAGCAGTCAATTCTGAAATTATTTATAGTCTAAGTAAAATCCGATTCTAGTCCGTTCACATCTGGCAGTTGTCCGGCATTAAATTTAAATCCGTTTTAAGTCTGGTTTTATCTGGAATTAGTTTCGGCAGTCAATTCCGAAATTATTTATGGTTTTAGTGAAATCCGATTCTAGTCCGGACACGTCCGGAAACTGTCTGGCACAAAAATCACAATCCGTTATAAATCTGGAATTAGTCCGGCAGTCCATTTAGAAATTAATGTTAGTGAAAGTTAAGTCCGTTTTAAGAATGGTCAAGTCCGGCAACTGTCCGGCACAAAATTCACAATCTGCTTTAAGTCTGGTTTTATCTGGAATTAGTCCGGCAGTCAATTCCGAAATTATTTATGGTCTAAGTGAAATTCGATTCTAGTCCGTTCACATCCGGCAGTTGTCCGGAATAAATTTTAAATCTGTTTTAAGTCTGGTTATATCTGTAATTAGTCCGGCTGTCAATTCCGAAATTATTTATAGTCATCCTATTTTCCCTTCCCCGTTCGCTCACCTCCGGATTCCAGTGATTTTGGAGATTCATTGATTTGGAAATTTTCTTAGAACATGCGGAACATTCAATTATATTATTTTATATGCGACTTTTCTGTTTTTTAATCCCGTCTGAAAGCAGTAAAATATCTGCAAAAGCATTCATTTTCTGTTAGTAGCGAATTGAGCTAATTAAAGGAAATTAGGAATCTGAATTGTTTTTATAATTCGCTAATGTTTATTGGATGGTGACATCTAAAAAATTTGCAATAGATCTTAGAAAAATAGAAAATTTTATTGCTTTTAATTATAGGAAGTCGGAAAACAGTTGCATTAAAAATAATTCAATTTCTGAATGATTTTCTTTTACTTTCGCTTCAAAAGAACAATTTAATGAGGTAACCGTTAAAACTAAAATAATAGAAACTAATTCAAAATCTGAATTATTTTTAATGCACTATTTTTCGACCTCCTAATTGAAAGCAATAGAATTTCCAATTTATCTGAAATCCACTGCCAACCGTTTTAGTTGCCTTTATCGAAGACATATTTTTGCATTAAAATCAATTAAGATTTTGAATTTTCGTCAGTTAAATTGGCTCGCTGCATTTTCTAAGAACATGTCCATCTTTTTAACTATTTTTCATTTCGACCTTTTTACCGGAATACGGAAAAAGTCTGGCATATCTTTTACAATCCAGAAAGAGTCAAGTGAATGGCAAGGAGTCTGGTGAAGTTTGGGTATAATCCAGGACTCGTTTTTAAATCCAGAAAGAGTCCTGTTTAGTGCAAAAATATTCCTGCATTCTTTTTGCGATCCGGAGAAGCCAGACAAATACTGTTTTTATCCGTCACATGTTTTTAAATCTAGATTATAGTACGATTTATTAAGAAAATAGGAAACATTTAAAGCGGATTGTGAAATTTGTACCTAACAGTTTCCGGACGTGACCGGACTAAAAACGGACTTCACTTTAACTAAAAATAATATCTAAATGAATTGTCGACTAATTCCAGATAAAACCCGACTTAAAATGGATTGTAAAGTTTGTGCCGGATAGTTGCCGAACTTGACCGGTGTAAAAACGGGTTTCACACTTGAGCTATAAATAGATTCCGAATCCATTTTTTATTTGCAGTAAAACCCTCACATATCGGATTTCAAGGGTCTGAGAATTTTTTTCGATATAAGCAGGAATTCTATTTATTCGGGTAAAAATTCATTATATTTAAATTCAAGGGACCGGCAAAAATATCTGATATAAGCGGAAATCCGATATATAGGGTCCGATATACGTGGGTCCTACTGTATTTTCTATATCTCCCTTGTTACCGTGTAATAAAGTGAAATCCATCCGGATTGCCGTATTATTTTCATACTAAACCAGACTCTTTCCGGATTTGAAACGTGTGCCGGATTATATCCGTACTGTGCCGGACTCGTTCCGGATTGTAAAACGAATGTCGGATTATTTTCGTACATACTCCGGGTTCTATTAGGAATTAAGAATTAGTGACGGATTATATCCGTACTTTACCGGACTCTTTCCGGATTTAATCCACAGATTACATGTATGTTTGATTTAACAAGTTGAACCTCAGAGCTCGTATAGCTCAGTTGGTTTAGGTTCTGCGTTGCGTGCGTAACATCCCGTGTTCGATTCCCCTCATGCGTGCGACTTTTCTTCTTTAATATAACAGTTGTATATAATCGTTGTAATAAATGTATGAATATTTGTGTAATGTTAAGTTCCAAACATTGTTTAAAAATGACTTAAACAATTAAAAAAAATTTTTTTTTGCTTCTCCGACTAATTCCGGATGAAGCCGGACTAAATCCGGATTACAAAAAAAGTTTAATCAGATTAGTTCCTGACTCTGCCGGACTACATCCGGATTTAACCAACGATTAAGACCGTATTTGTTCTGGACTGTACCGGACTATATTCGGATTTAAACAACGCTCCGGACCAGATTTGTTCCGGACTGTACCGGACTACTTTCGGATTTAAACAACACATCGGACCAGATTTGTTCCAGACTTACCGGACTATATCCGGATTGTATACGGCCGGATTTATTTCGGATAAGACCGGACTAAATTCCGTGCCAAAAACCTACGTTATATCGGACACTTTCGGACTAATTCCAGATCCGGAATTAATCCGGACTTGTCCGGAATTTTGTCTGGAATTCGTCCGGAATTCATCCGGATTTCGTCCGGATTCTTTAGTAGGGGGACTAAATAACTACGAGATTTACATAAACTATTTAATCGCAAAAAAAAAAACTGAACAAGCATTATAATAAGAAAGAATACCCTCAAAATCATCCACTAAACATGAATTTTCAAAAATTAATAAAAATTCTTAAACAAGTAAACAAAAACATTCTTTAGAGAATTCACAAGCTTTAAATATTACTAAGAATTAGAGTTCTATGAAACTTGCCCCTTCAGCATCGAAAACCACCCTTAAAAATCTTCTTTAAAATCTTTAATCCAAAAAATTGACAATTTTTTATTGAACATATAAACTAAAACAATTTTGAGAGTATTCTTTGGCTTTAAAAATTGCTCAGAATGTATTACTATGTAAGGTAAAAAAGAATAAATTTTAAGCGGTTTTTTTTTTGGTCAATTTCTTTATTTTAGATTAAGGAATGATTTTCAAGTGTGTTTTTCGATGCTGAAAGGGATAAGGTAGATAAGAATACATTCAAAGCAAGGTTTTAAGTAATTAAGGGATGATTTTAAAGTTTGGTTTTCGATGCTAATAGAGGTAAATTTTATAGGTTTTTATTTTTATTGAATTTCAAAGTTTGTGAATCGTCTAAAGATTGTTTTTTGTTTACTTGTTTAAGAATATTTGTTATTTTTTTAATTCGTGTTTAGGGGACGACTACACAGCCACACAAACAAAAAGTTCCCTGGCCTGGGTATGAGACCCATATTTTCCTATGTATTTTGATGCGCTCAAACCGAATGCGCCATCAGAATTGGTCCAGCGGGTCTGCTTTTCGACCTAACCTCAAAATTAATAAAATGACACTTTTTGTTCTTTAGAATCTGAACCACATTTAACTTTAATATATTACTAGGGCCAATAGAAAGCTTGATCTATGACCTTTAAAACGCTTTATTAAAAATTATTCTACGATGATTTTTAACGAAGATATGATGTTTTACTTAACATATGATTTTTTAAAATGTTAAAAATGAGTGAATATAGTAACTTATAGAAAAAATTATTTTATGTAAAACATCAAATCTTCATTAAAAATCATCGTAGAACAATCTTTAAAAAACGTTTCTCTAACATCTCGCGTTGAAAACTCGTGTTTCCACGCACACGCATGCGAGAAAAGAGCAGACGACTACTTTCCACGCACACCTTACCTCGTGAACGCTGTTCTTGAACAGTGCTACCAACTTCGAAAACCCAATATTTTCTAACTCTAATATAATATTGTGTATCCGAAATTGACAGCACTGTTAAAGAGTAGTGTTCATGGGGTAAAGTGCGCGTAAAGAGTCCTCTGCTCTTTTCTTGCATGCATGTGCGTAAAAAACACGAGTTTTTAACACGAGGTGTTAGAGAAAATAGTGTGTGTAGCATGGGCGCAACTAGGGGAATCTCGAGCCGTGTGATTGCCACACTCGCTTCGCTCGTGCGGCAAACTTCACACGACACTCGATCCCCCTATTTTTGCGCCCTTGCCATACAAATAACTATTTAAAGGTCATTAATAAAGCTTTCTATTGGCTTTAGTGATGTATCAAAGTTAAATCTGGTTCAGATTCTAAAGAACAAAAAGTGGCATTTTATTAATTTTGAGGTAAGGTCCAAAATCAAACCCGCTGGACCAATTCTGATGGCCAATTCGGATACCTAGGCCATGGAACTTTATTTTTTTGTGTGGCTGTGTTATGAAGGGTTGTTCCTTATTATAATGCTTGGTAAGGTTCGATTATTTCTTTGAATGCGATTAAGTATTTTATTTAAATCTCCTAGTTATTTAGACTATAAATTTTATTTTTTCGTTTATTTTCCGCATAATTTTTATACTTTCTGTGGCTTTTTTTGGACTTTATGCATGATAATTTTCAACCCTTAGGTGGAAATAAAAAACACCATACGACATCAAAAAGTTGATGTTTTGGCAAAAATTTTAAGCTACAATAAAGTCTTCTATCTTGGAAATTAAAATGCACAGAGGGGTATCTAATTGAGAAAGAATGTCCCATATAGGAAAAAATAAAGAATATAAAACTGACTTCTAATTTAAATGAACGAGGAATTTGCAATAAACAGTCTGTGAACTTATTGTTTAAATGCCTTTAGTATTTTAAGTAATTTTTATAGTTATTCAAAGTCACGAGATAATTTCGTTATTTTCTTGACAACTTGGGTGGCGCATTTTTTGAGACTACTTTTTGGTAATGAGCATAACTGTTTTTCTCTTCTTTATTTCCTATTTTTTATTTTTTACATTAAAAACAGTACTCTCAACTAATTTTATGATTTGTTTTGTTTTCTAGAATTCTATGACTAGAATTATTATTTAGATTACTTTTATATCTTTTTTACTGAGTTTTACCATTGTTGTGTAGTTTTTAAGATCCTGGTTATCTAGTGTTTTTTTTTAATTATTATTCTTCGGCCATGCTATTATTTAGTTTTTGTTATAATATAACTGTATTTTGTTAATTATTTTCATAATGCTATATTGTGTACTCAATTGGTTTCTCGAAGGGCTATCTAGCCCTAGGAGCCTATCTACTTATAAATAAATAATAAATAAATAAATAAATATAAGGATTGTTGGCTTTAGCTTAACGATTCATACATTAGCTTACCCCACTCCTTATACCGCGTTCAATAAACATAATTATGTCGATATCTGTGAGGAGTTTCAGCCTGACACCCGTATACTTTAACATAGCATCCCAGCTTAATCTAGGCGTAGTATAATAATGTGCTGGGTCTAGTTTGTATGAATTAAAACATTGATTTCGAAAAATCAATCATAATCTTCATCGGAAATGTTTGAATCATTGAGGGTACTATAAAATCGTTCTTGAGCTGGTAATTGAGTTTCATCTAATTTTTCTCTAGAGTCAATATACTCATAGGACAGAACGCCTTTACGAATTAATAATTAAATTTTTCATTGCTATGATTTAAAAAAACCGAATTAACAATTTTATATTCACTGAGATTAGACGCTAATTTGTCCAATGATGATGCCATAAACCTGAAGTAGTCAATAAACTAAAATTTAATAAAACTATCTTTAACGTTTTTCGTAAAACTTATATATTTTTCTTTAGTTATTGGTAGGAGATCAATTCTATCATTAAACTCAGTTGCAATTGCTTCAATAATAAAGTGCGGGTCATAACCACTTAGGTTATGAAAAACTAGAGGTACAATTGGTGACTCGTGACAATTTATATTGCAGTCTTGATGCGCGACACCCCGGTACTTCCCTGTTAGATGACAGTGGTCTCTTACTTTTATATCATTATGTGTTATTTTTTTCGACAAATGTGACAAACATCATCAGTCCTAAAGTTTGCTTGCTGTTCCGGACTCAATGTTTCCATTTGTTTAAAACTTTTAAATACAGGCTCTATTTCCTCAACCAAGTTTTTTAATTCTTTTAAAAACAATTTAGCAGGATCTTGTTCGTCTTTGGGAGACGCTTTGTATACAGACATGGAGTCATTAAAACCGCACTTTAAATAATATACGATGCTCAAGAATTTGTGATTTTAGAAAATCTGAGTGTTGCTAGGGTCTTGTGACATTTCTGCAGAAATCAAAATACTCTCGCAATCAGCATAAATAATGAAAGGTATTCGCTCCTTGTTGTTAAAATTTTTTAACTCAGTAATATTTTTACCAGGTAATGGTAAAATTATTCTGGTATTGTTCATTTTTATACAAATGTTTTCATGATCTATAAGTTTCTGTTCATTCACAAAATAATGGAGACATCTATCACAAATGTATTTTATATGATGATTTTTTGACAACTGTGAATTTACAAGCGTTGATAAGTTTTTGATCCAGACATAGTGGTAGTTGAATGATAATATAGATGCTTAGACTTCTTCTTCTTCAACAGTAAGTGCTTCATCTACATAATGGTCTTCAACGCGTAAAAGATTTATATGACTGAATTTTTTTTCTGACGTGAGATGTAAAGGTAAGACCGTATACTTGTTATTTCTCATCACAAGACCGTACAAATTGATTGAGATGTTATTCAGAACTTCAAATTTCCTAACATCCTTAAGCGTTATAGGAAATTCAATACCTGTAAAATCAAGCATATCTTCATACTGCTTATATTTCGAAACTCGATCTGTATTCTTTATAGCTGGATACAATGCAGATAGTATTGCCCAATTGAAACATTGATTATCATTGTTTTAACCGCTGATACAAGCTTGTTTTCCTTTAATTTCAGCTGGCAGTGCAATATATGGACTAGCTCGTATTGGATTATATTTATCGATTATATTAATCAATGGATAGAATCCAATTGCCAACTCGATTCCTTTACTTGAAATTATTCAATCTTTTTTAAAATTATTTGTTTCACATTCTGAGTATACCATTCGATTCATCTAATAGGGAAGCTAAAAAAATTTCATCAGTCGTAGCAATAAAAGTATTAAAATAAAATTCTTCTTTACCGTCTGACATTTTTTAAAATTTAGCACCTAATACGGTATAAACTTGTAACGGTTCGTTGTTTCCTAACCTTAAATTAATAGGACAGGTTTGTTCGAAGGATATCAGAGCACCCGAGGGGTGTCAGTGAAACACAGGTTTTACTTTTTTTTTAAATAACACAAAAGTTTTATTTAGTTCAATCAAGGTAAGTATAAAAAATAGGTCAAATTCTCGAAGCTACAACAAAATGAAAACTAGTCTTTTTCTCCTTTTTTAGGCACCACGGCGAAGGGGTTGTTTTCACAACTGTCGGGCAATAAAAACTAAACATTCTTTTTCGTTAATTATAAAACTAGTCTCTTTATATCTAGGTTCGAAATCGGTGAGAGTAAATCTATGACCGGTAAGTAAGACAAATAAAACAATTCTTTTTAACTATAACTAAACTAAACTTTTTATTTTCAGATTTCAAAGGCGGAGAGTGTAGTACTACGACCGGTAAGTAACGTAACTAAAACAGTCTTTTTTAATTATCACAAATTAATCTTTTAAATTTCAGGTTCTTCGGCGGCGAGAGTAGTTCTACGATCGGTAAATGACACAACTAAAATAGTTCTTTCTAATAATAATGAAACTAATCCTTTTAATTGCAGGTTCTTCGGCAGCAGAGGTTATTTTACTACAGGTGAGTAATACGACTAGAACTGTCTTTTAAATCACAACAAAACTTAATCTTTTTTAATTTCAGATTCCTCGGCGGCGAGAGTAGTACTACAACCGGTAAGTAACGTAACTAAAACAGTCTTTTTAATTATCATGAATTAATCTTTTTAATCTCAGATTCTTCGGCGGCGAGAGTAGTACCACGACCGGTAAGTAACGTAACTGAAACACTCTTTTTAATTATCACAAATTAATCTTTTTATTTTCTTCGCGCACTTTTTACAATGAATTGAGCAGAAGCTCATTAATTAACGCTCCAAAATAAGCATAAAAAGTCTCTGATACTCGAACACTTGTCTCGCACTGGTTTTTCGTCACAGATCCAGAAATCACAACCATTCATTTAACATCATGAAAATAAGGAAGTCAGCAGCTGGACAGCGTGCACTGATCCTTCAAAAATTACTCCAGGCAGCCGAACAGCGTACACCCAGAGGGAATTAACCAGCAGTATGACTACGTGCACTGGTCGGATTAGGAGGCGGGTATAGGAGTTAGTTTCTCAGCAGCTGTATAGCGTGCACTGAGAACTTAGTAAGAAAACAGGTCGGCCAGAGTTTTAGGCAACGTGCCCGGCTTCCCTGCTGATACTTACGACACTGGAGTCAGATGTGCTGGAGCTCAGAGAGTCTAGGTAGACCTGCTGTCCGTGCAGTCCAGGTGGAACTAACTTCGGCGATATTGGTAGAGGCAATCTCGCCTATGATGGCTCATCGTAAAGGGGTGGGACGTATTAGGCCCTCTGGTAGCCCAAACGCGCACTAGGCTCCTCTTTCCCCGCACACTTTCTTCCCCACGATACTCTTCACACCCGTCGTCTCACACGCGCGTACCTTTTCGATGTCCGCAATAGCGAGGAGCTTCCCTACTCGAGGAACAAATGGAGGCCATATCTGAAGCTCCGTTACAAACTTTTAATGGACCATATGGCACGGATTCTCTGTAACACCAGTGCTACGGTAGCGCTGTTTGCTTTGTACTACATAATTTTAGGATATTTAAGCTGAAATGAATCAGCAGTAATGTAAATAACACTAATATGATTTGACTTTAAAAAAAAATGCGAATACACCTTTGTACTAACACAAAAAACTTGAACTTAACCCTACAAGATAGCGATTTGACATAGATATTTAGTCAAAACGCTATGAATAGCTATGAAAATCATTGAATATAGCTTATGGTCGTTAACTTTTCGTAGCAGTAGTTGAAAATAAACATGTTGACAACTACTTGGAAAAAAGCAGATTATACAAGGTGTCACGATAAATTAGAATTCGAGTAGTAAATACAATTATAATTATTATGAAGTTAATAGGCTAACGGAAATAAGGTCGAGTAGTAAATGCAATTATAATTATTATGAAGTTAATAGGCTAACGGAAATAAGGTAGTCTAACCTATAGAAAATTGACACGAGAGTCCTAATAATTTTCGACCAACGGTTCTGTGAATTTTCAATAATCTTGTAAAATTTCCATGGCTAGTGTTGTGACTTTGACTCTACGTTTTTATAAAGATTCACAGGACACTGCTGTGTAATTTTATGTGAACCAATTGTCGGTGGAAAATTAAAAGACAGTGTATCCTAATATTTTTACTCTATAGTTATACTAAAAATACTATTTTACTTTAATTTTTTTTCTTTTAATTTAGAAATAAATAATGTACTTATATTGGTTTTCTTTAAATAATATTATAAATTTGATAATTGTATATTTATAATTAAATAATGCTATTATTAAAAACTATAATTATGTATATTTGATATATGTAATGAATTTATAATTTTTATAAAGTTTTACTATTCTGAATCATAAATTTATACATTACTTAATTATATTATGAACTAAATAAATAATATGTATAAGTCTGGTTATTGTGATAAACTGAGTAGGGGACACCGAGGAGGAAAGTAACAGAGGTGGAAAGTAACAACGCTTATAACTTCTAAACCAATGAGCGGACAGACATAGTCCTTAAATAATTTTAAGTCTGTTTTGCTCCCTCTAACTCCCCCAAATTATGTTAGGGGTCTACCGGAAGCTATATATCTGATACAGACATTTTGTGCAAAAATTACGTCAAAAGTAAGTTTTTGCCTAAATTTTCAAAATGTCATATTTTTTTGATTTTATAGATATTTTAAATATGCTTTTGGTTTTTTTGAAGCTTTTTTTATTTATCTTTAAATCGTGCTAGTGCATAATTAAAAAATGCGAAATACTTTTGTGTAATTTAAACTTGTTTTTTGAAATCCAAGGAAAAGAGGGGTGAGGTGGAAAGTTACACGTTGTTACTTTCCTCCTCATCTAATGCTTTATTTTTATAAACCTGCTCCTTTTTTATAACTATGTGATTTTATATGTTTATTTTATATTTTAAAGATTAAATATTCGACTTTTAATTTGAATTTTTACGAAACGATCCTTTTTTAATGTCATTGCTATTCAACGAATACTAAATAGATAAAAAAAACTTGATTTCAAAAAAGTGCAAAATATTTGTCAATTATGTACAAAATGTAGTTAATATCACTTTGTCTTTTTATATGTTCATAATAAAAATAATTTAAATTAATAGCAGTTTTATATTTGAAATGCTACCCGTAATTTTAAAGTGTTACTTTCCTCCTTCGTGCTGTTACATTCCACCTCAGGGGTGAGGAGGAAAGTAACAAATAAAGAGCTGATTAAAAAGTCCTGCAGTGAACTATCAAATTATTATTAATGTTTAGTTTCAATTTTATTTAATAGGTGAAACTCCAAGCTTTCGATTAATATGTTTACAGAACTTATCCGACAAATAATGTTAATGCTAGCATCAAAAAACTGATTTTTGTTACTTTCCTCCTCGGTCTCCCCTACAATAAAATATAAAAATGCATATTTATAAATTGAATTTTTAAAACTAAAATTAAATGGTTAATATACCTAATTAAAATTTAATCTTTCGAGAAGCCAAGACGGTTTAGTTGTAGTTTAGTTTCTTATTCATGTTAATTTAACTTGGAAAAATTGATTAGTTCTTTGAAAAAAGTTTAAAAAAAATAATAAAGGCATTGTAAAATTAATTAATTAAAATTTATTATTTTTTAGGGTGAAAGTAAGAAATTATAAAATATTAATATAAAAAAGTAATAAACTATACAAAAATTTTACTAACTTTAACAATTCTTTTATTGAGACTTAATTACATGATTTCTTTTTGTCAATGTTTTTATTATATATTTTGTAGAAATAGTGTTACCACTAAACTTGGATGATTACTTAAATTAAGGACTTTTTTAAGTGAATACGTTAATATGAATCTTTAAGAATATGTTTAAATTATTTAATTTAAAGAAATTTAAAATAAAATATCACATACTTTTAAATATTTTTGAGTTAGAAGAAAATATAACTTAATGAATAGAACTTAATATTTCGAATTTTATTGACAGTAAATGGGTTTTAAAAATTCAATATTTTCGTAAATCAATTATTATTAATAAAATCAAATTGAATAAATTTAAAATAAATATGTAATTTTTTTAAACTATTGTTAATGATTTGTAGAAGTACACAATTATATAAGTTTGTACTTATAGTTCTAATAAACATTTATTAAAATATAAGAAATTCATCAATTAAGGGGTCTGTCTCATACAAACGACCTTTTTTTCAAGATTTTTTTTTCATTAATTTTTTTTAAAACTTTTTTATGTTTTCATACATCAAAATGCACATATTAAATTATAAGAAAAATTTTGTTTATTGATTTTTTTAAGGTTTCTTTCCGAGAAATCACTGCTTGAACTATACCACTTTTTTCTGGTTGACACGATATCTTTGGAAGGCTGCATGTAAAACTAAAAATTAAAACGGATTCTTAAAATATAGATCACTCGCTATCGTATAAACTAGAATTTTTGTGATCGGGTAAAACAGAACAAAATGGCGGCCATTTTAATTTTTTTACCTTGTTTTTACAACTTAAATGGTTTGAAAATATTAGTAAATATTAATCCTATAAAAGAAACGAGTACTGAAGGTCAGCGTTAAACGGAAAAGCGTTAAAGATTTAACGAAAAAGGATATTTTATACCTGGTTCCTTGGTTAGGGAGAAGGTATTTCTTAAAAGTTTACGAAAAAGGAAACTCTCAGCTAATTATACAAATTCTCTGAAATTTTAAATTTATTTCTTAATACAAACAATGGACTACCTGCAGAGTGTCATTATCCTTCGAGCAAACCCTTGTATAATGAGGGCTAATCGCTTTAGGAAAAGAGATAAATTTTTGAGTATTATTGAAAAGAGAGAAATTAAATTAAATTCTATAATTTTACCTCAGTATTCAAATATTCTTCAAATTTAAAATTTTCTTTCTAAATACGAACAAGAGAGTAAATAAGCCCATCGGTTTTCGAGTGAATCCTTGCATAATTAGTGTATAATTGGTTTTAGAAAAATTTTCAAGATTTCACGAAAATAACGAAAAGAGAGATAAATACATTAGTGCGCGGTATAGAAGTACATGGTAGTGAAAGTTATCAATGAAGAAATTTGAGTGTGTATGATGTGGAAGTGAAGAATACTTATTATAGTGTATTTTTTATTAAGTGTTTATAACAGAAATGTGTTTAATGTGAAAGTGTATAGTATTAATATGCTTTGTTTATTAAGAGTTTTTGTTGTATAGTTCTTAATACGGTGAATGAAAAGTGTTTATTAAAGAAATTAATTGTAAGTGTTCAATAATAAATAATGAAGTGACTCTTAAAAAGTGATAATGATTGAAATGAAAGTTTGCAAAATGTGTTGACTAAAGAAACAATGTTTAAAAAGCGTTTAAATTTTATATTTTCTTCTTATTTTTAATAAAGTTAGTGTTATGAAATGTTAAAAGTGTCCATAAAATGTAATTGTGGATTCACTAAAGAAGTGATTGATAACTGTTTAATAAATAAAATAATTGTGAATGTTTAATAAATAATAATGTGATTATAATGTTTCTAAACATTATAATTCGTCGTTATAGTCGTTACAGTGTAAAATAAGTTTTAATAATATAATTATATAAAAGAAGTGAGATAAAGATATGAGATAATAACATGAGACTATGATATGAGATAAACAGATGAGACAATGAGAAAAATATGAGACAAAAGCATGATACAATGAGATGAGAAAAACATGTGAAACAATGAGAAAAATATGAGACAAAAGCATGAGACAATGAGATGAGAAAAACATGTGAAACAATGAGAGATCAGGTAATGAGATGAGGTAAATAGATATGAGAGAAACATATGAGATACATAAACAAAAAAAAACATTAAGCCTTTAAATGTAAATAAACTTTGATAACATATAAGATAAAGAGGTGACTATGGAGTTAGATCGTGAGACATAGAAAATAAGATTCATTGTTTGTTAATACTGTTTTGCAAGTTGTTTTTGAAAAATGAGCTCTCAGTTAAAGAGGAGATATTTCAATTTAAATGATGAAGATTGGGATATTTATCGTAATGGGGATATGTTAAATGACAATCTCATGTATAAGTTTCAAGAATTATTGGAACTTGCATCAGGTGGTTGTTTACAAATGCAAATTACAGCATATCTAAAAATGTTAGATGAAATAAAAGCAGTTAATAGGAAGAAATCACATATTCAAATATTGTTTAGAGGGAACCAATTTCGAGGTCACTGGATTTGTACTTTCTATGATGGAAATGAGCTTTTTGTTTATGATAGTCTTAACCAGGGTTACTTAAATGAAGATCAAAGAAAATATTTATGAAGATTATATCCATTTGAACCTAATGTAGTTTTTCTAAAAGTACAGCAGCAACCAAATTCTGTTGATTGTGGTGTATTCGCGATTGCGTTTGCAGTTTCTTTATATTTTAATATTAAACCTGAAAATGTTGTATTCAATCATGCATTAATGAGAACTCATTTGTATATGATATTTCAAAAAAATATGTTATCACCTTTTCCGCTAATTTCAGGTCAGAAACAATTGGTTAATATTTCTGTACAGGAACCTAAAAGGAAGACTACTGAATATGAAGAAAGGTATTGTCAATGTTTTTGGTTAAAAGGAGAATCATTTAATGGGAAAGATAGAGAAATAGCAAATATCGAAAGTGTAAATAGTGATAAAAATGTAAATATTTGCAATAAAGAACATGTAGAAAGTGCGTCGAATTTAATAAAAGTAGAAAAGGAAGGTAATAATGATAACTTATTAGAGACAGTAGGGGATCCGAAGATAATTTTTAGCTATTCTAATGAGAAAAGAAGAAAAAGTGGAGCAGAATATCAAAAAGATTATCGTGAAAGAAAGAAATTGAGACGAAAAGTAATTGATGATAAAGAATTAGAATTATTACTTCTGAAAGATGTGTGTTTAAGTAGTGAAACAGATTTAAATGTTTCTAATGATAATCCTATAAAAGAAACGAGTACTGAAGGTCAGCGTTAAACGGAAAAGCGTTAAAGATTTAACGAAAAAGGATATTTTATACCTGGTTCCTTGGTTAGGGAGAGAAGGTATTTCTTAAAAGTTTACGGAAAAGGATTGTAATAAGACAAGTAAAAAAAGTCCAGCACAATATCAAAGAGAATATCGTCAAAGGCTAAAATTAAAACGACAAAAAATAATTGATGAAAGAAAAGAAGACACGTTAATTCTGAAAGATGCAAGTACAGAAATAGATTTCAATATTTGTAGAAAGGAATGTGATGAAACCTCTAAACAGAAAAATAAAAAAAGCAGAGCAGATTATCAAAAAGAATATCGTCAAAGATTAAAATTAAAAAGGAAAGTAATCGATGAGAAAGAAATAAATGTTTCTAAAAATATAGTTAAAAGAAAAAGAGTCATTTATGAGAATGTTAATAACATTGATATTAATGATATTGCGTATGCAGAAAATCATATGAATAATATACATTTTTTAAGTTGTAACGAACATTATCTTGGTAAAATGTCGTTTACTTGCAAAAAATGTAAGGCAAAACATTTTGAGAAAGAGAAAGTTCAAAATAAATTAACTTATAATGACTGTTGCAGTCATGGTGGTGTATCGTTGGCTTTAGAAAAATACCCTATCGAATTAAGAAAATTGTTAGATGGATCTCATAAGAAATCTGGCCATTTTAGGAATAATATAAGAGTTTACAATAATTCATTCGCTTTTGTATCTTTAAATGCCAATGTGGTTAATTTCAATAATAGAAGGCGAGGACCATTTTGTTATAAAATTCAAGGTCGAATTTATTACCAAATCAATAATTCATTGTTTCCTGAAATTGATAATGATCCACCTTTTGGTCAATTATTTCTATTTGATCCGGAAGATGCAATTCGCTATATAATAAATCGACTAAACAATTGCAATTAGTTAGTCATTTAGATCCAAATGTTGAACCTTGGATATATCCTATATTTTATCCTCTAGGAAGCAAGGGTTATAGTATCGATATGATTCGTACTGATAGTGACAAACGTACCAGAAATCAAACTGTGTCGAGATCTGCTTATATAAAATATAAAATAGGAGTAAGAGATAATAGCTTTAATCAATTTTTATATGGTGGAAGATTGTTTCAGCAATGGTTAGTTGATAATTATGTTAAAGTTGAAAAAGATAGGTTACAGTTTTGTAAAACTAACCAAACAAAACTAAGAAGTGAAACTTACAAAGGGTTAATTGATCATTTACATAATCAGGAAATTGAAAATAATGTACATGTTGGTAAGATGTTGATATTGCCTTCAACATTTATAGGATCACCTCGTAACATGTTAGAACAATACCAAGATGCAATGACCATAGTATCTTTGCATGGTAAACCAGATTTATTTATTACAATGACATGTAATTCAAACTGGAAAGAAATTAAAGAAAATTTATTACCTAATCAGTCAGCTTCTGATAGACCTGACATTGTAGCAAGAGTCTTTCATTTAAAAGTAAAAAAATTAATCGAATATTGAAAGAAAGTTCTAAAATATTAAGAGCCGAATGTGTTGATCGGTATATTTCAGCTGAGATTCCAGATGAACATGTTAATTCCACATTACATAAAATTATAATGCAAAATAATATTCATGGACCTTGTGCAGATTGGTGTTTAGTTGATGGAAAATGTTCTAAAAACTTCCCCAAAAATTTTCAAGAACAAACTACAATTGAAGACGACTATTATGTTAAATATTGCAGAAGATATACCGGTAAAACTTATAAAAAACCAGGTGGGTTTATTGTCGATAATAGTCATATTGTTCCTTATAATCCGATTCTATCACAATTATTTAATTGTCATATTAATGTAGAAATTGTTTCCAGCATTAAGTCGGTTAAATACTTATACAAGTATATTTATAAAGGCCATGATGCTGCTTCAATTTTTATTACAAATGTGAATGGTGAATCTTCTATTAATCATGATTAAATAAATCATTATGAAGAAAATAGGTACGTTGGACCTGTTGAGGCAGTATGGAGAATTTTAAGTAAACCTTTAGGGAAAAAAAGTCATAGCATTAACCGTTTACCTATTCATTTACCGAACGAGCAAAATATTTCCATTCGTGAAGGAAGTGATATTTCATTTAACTTAGACAAGAAAACAAAATTAATAGACTATTTTCAGTTAAATAAGCGTGATCCTGATGCATGCCAACATTATTATACTCAAATACCTGAACATTACAGATGGATTGATGAATCTTGTGAATGGATAAAAAGACAACGAAGCGAAAAAGCATTGGGTAGAATGTATTCCATTAATCCTTCGCATGTGGAATTATTCCATCTTGGATTATTATTACTAACAACAAAAGGTCCAACTTCATTTGATTCATTAAAAACAGTTGATGGGACAGTACATATGACATTTACATCTGCCTATTTAGCTCTGGGACTTATTGATGATGATAATGAATGGAGAAATTCTTTACAAGAAGCAGTTGTATGGATGATGCCACAAATGCTTCGACAGTTATTTGTTAGAATTTTTATTCACTGCCATCCAGTACATCCTAATGAACTTTGGAATGAGTTCAAGCAAGAAATGTCTGAAGATTATCAGAAAAAATATGAAGAGAAAGAAGCTTTGCGTAGAGCTTACATAAATATAAAAACTATGCTTAATAAAGAAGGGTATCAATTAACTGATTTTGAAGGTTTAGTAGACGTAGAAGATGATGAGAATATCACTCCTATTAATAATGTTATAGATGTTATAGAAGAAGCTGCAATAGGTGAAGAAAAATATGTACAATTAAATCTTGAACAAAAAATTGTTGTTGATTTTGTATTAAAAGTCGTTGAAAATTCTAACAAAGAAACTTGTAGATGTGTTTATATTGATGGACCTGGTGGATCTGGAAAAACTTTCACATACATTACTTTATGGCATTTATTAAGAAGCAAAGGAAAACAAGTCTGTAATATGGCATTTACAGGAATAGCAGCTACTCTATTACCGGAAGGTAGAACAGTTCACAAAGTATTAGGTTTACCGGTACCGCTATATAGTGATTCATCATCTAATATAAAAGTGCAGTCTAAGGATGGTTTATATCTAAGAGATGTTGATGCTTTTTTTTGGGATGAAGCACCAATGGCTCCTAAGCATGCTTTGGAAATTATGGACAGAACTTTAAGAGACATAATGAAATCAGACGTTATATTTGGAGGTAAAGCAGTTATTTTAGGAGGCGATTTTAGACAAGTTTTACCGATTAAAGAACGTGCTACAAGAAACGAAGTTATTAGTTTATCTATAAAAAATAGCTTGCTTTGTAAATCTTTTACTAAATTTTCTTTATCTCAAAATATGAGAGCATTACCTGAAGAATTGGAGTTTACAAAGTTCTTACTACAAATAGGAAATGGTGAAATTAATGACTCTAATGATAATGTTCAATTACCTGATTCTATAATTGAAGAAGGTAATGTTGATATCGCTAGAGATTTATATGTTGATTTTCTTAAACAGGGTAAATTTGATGAATTAACGAACTGTGCAATTTTAGCGCCGAGGGATGCAGATGTTAATGACATAAATAAAAGAGTTGTATCATTATTAGAAAATAGAAGAGAAATAATATACAGAAGCGTCGATTCCACAGAAAATTGTGATAACGACAACTTCAGTAAATTCATTTTACCTGAATATTTAAATACACTTTCACCCTCCGGTTTGCCTCCACACGAATTATGTTTGCGAATAAATTGTGTTGTTATGATGATTCGAAATCTTAGTATTAGTGAAGGTTTGTGTAATGGCACAAAATTGTTAATTTTAGATTTATTGAACAATGTCATAAAATGTAAAATATTAACTGGTGACAAAACTGGAAATATCGTTTTTTTACATCGTGTAACGTTATATTGTGAGAATGTGTATCCTTTTACATTCAGAAGAAGACAATTTCCTATCAAATTAGCATTTGCTATGACCATTAATAAATCACAGGGACAAACTTTCCAAAAAATTGCTGTAGATTTAAGGAAAGATGTTTTCAATCATGGGCAATTATATGTCGCATTGTCAAGAGTACGTTCCTTTTCATCAGTGAAAGTGTACTTGGGAAATCAAAGAAACATTAAGTACATAAAAAATTATGTTTATCGTGAAATTTTAGATTAATTTTGTTCTCAAATTTTTCTCATTTACTGGTATCACCTGCAACATATCCTTCTATTACATTTTAATATTCTTTTTATTGTCTTCAGAACATAACGTTCAAATTGTAAAAATATTTAAATTCACACTTAAAGCTCTTATGTTACGATAACTTCATATATGATTTTTAAACTTATTAAAGAAGGAACGCTATGGCTTCTATTTATCGATATAACCCTTAAGATTTAATTCCTCTTAACACTGTTTTCCACAATTACATTGATATATTATTATTATATATTTGTTACGTCATTCGAGTCTATATTTACTGCCTTTTCTATATTTCCTTTTTATTTACACTTTAATTTATTTCTTTCATAATATTACTGTTATTCAACTAATTAACTAAATATTACCTACTTAATAAGAAACATATTTTTATAATAATAAGTTTTATTTTAATAAACGATATATTCATATTTCAGTGATAAATGGTTCCATTAAACAGGCTGCATTAAAAAAATATTTGTTCAAAATATTATCATTGCTTAAACTTTTATATACATTTTCTTCGATTATTTTCTAATTACTTTTAAATAAAATTTCTGATCTTTTCCTATTACTGTAGATATTGAACAATTTATTATAATTGAAAAACACTTCTTCAAATTTGTATTTTTAAATTAAATTTTCTATCCTAATTATTAACGTTGTTTTTTAAATACATTATTTTGACATATTTCATGACCTAAACTACATAACTTTCTACTTGAAAATTAGCATGATCTATTAAAAATTTGATAAATTAAACCATATACAAATATAATCTTTTTAGAACTTTTATCAATAAGAATTAAATATTCTTTTTATTTTCGTATTTCTATTATTGAAATTAAAAATTTTTATCTTGTTTACTATCATTAATTTTATCTATATTTATATACACTCCTGTTTTAAAAATAACTTTTTTATATAACAAAGAAGATTTCCTTTTTCTAAACAGGTTGAAAAATAGTTTCAGGAGTTCAGAAAGACGTTTTAATATTTAGCTTCGCAATGTGCCTAAATGTTTAAATCATTGAACTTTGGCAATTTGAACAAAACATACTTCTTCACTAAAAGATTACGGAATATATTATAATTTGTTCTTCAACATATATTTGTATACGACATATATGTATTTATAAATATTTTCTTGGTAATATACAATAAGTGATTATAAAAATCATTTTTGAACCGACTTTAAGCAAGTTTCTATTAACTTTCATCCCACACAGCACCAGAAATTCCCTGAATTTCCCCTGAATATTGGTCCACATTTCCCGAATATTCGAACCTGATATTCAGGGAAGTTTCGTGGAAGCATCAAAATGTCCGCCATAAAGAATATTGGACGCTAAATTTCCCTGAAAATGTATTTCTAATTTTCAGGGAATTCCCGTATCTAATATTCCTTCAATATTCACAGTATTCGTAAATCTTCTCTACATGATGCGCAATGGTCGAACTTGGTTTCTGTGACACTTACGGCTGCGCAGTAGTTTTTAATGTTCTAGAATCCTACGGGTGCCAAATATGACATACAATTTTTATCAATTACCAGATCAAAAAAATTTTGGAAATTTTTTTTAACTTTCCCTGAATATTCTAGGAATATTAGATGCGGAAATTCCCTGAAAATTAGAAATACATTTTCAGGGAAATTTAGCGTCCAATATTCTTTATGGCGGACATTTTGATGCTTCCACGAAACTTCCCTGAATATTAGGTTCGAATATTCGGGAAATGTGGACCAATATTCAGGGGAAATTCAGGGAATTTCTGGTGCTGTGTGGGATTAGATGTATATTTTTACAAAATAAAAATGTGAAACTGCGATTTGTGTTTTACATATTTTCTCATAAAATACATTAAAAATTTGTTGTTATTACACAACTACATGAAAAATTATTTTCAGAAATTGGCGTGCGCTTTAGCACGCGATTTTTAACTAGTGAAAAATTAAAATCCTAGTTTATGCGATAGCCACTTATGTTTAGTAAAAGTCCTGAAAATTTTAACGTAATCGATGCAATAGATTTTTGAAATCGTGTCAACCGTGTCTAAAAACACGGTTTCTAGAAAAACGCGTTTAAAGTTTTTAGTTTATTTATTTGCAATGCCAAAGCTATTTCTAAATGATTTCTCATGACGTTGCATATGTAAATGTTCTTTGGGTCGCTTATTACGAATCCATAGTCTGATTTTCAAAATAGCGGTTTTAATGTGGCGGACATTCTTTTTTATCTAGACCTTTTTGAATGGTAAATTACATTTTGGTCCCACTGAGCGGAGACACCCTTCTATTTTTTGGCTTCTGAAGCCCTGTTCCTGTGCTCGGAAATATTAATAACTATTTTTTACTGATTTCTACATACATATACAGTATAAAAAAATATTTTTAAAAATCGATTTTTTGAATTTTTTGTATGAGACAGACCCTTTAACTAGCTTGTATAAATTAATACTAAACATCACTTATTTTAAGTTAGGTGAATTTAATAAAATATAACTTTTTACTAGTATGAAGAATTTAACTTTGTCAAAAAATGTAGTTTGAAGCATACTTCCTATCTCTGTTCCTTCCGGGGATTCACAATATTTAATTTTATCTAAAAAAGTGACTCATATGCTTACTATTATCGCAAGAATTTAGAGAGAGATAGAAAGTAGTCCAAATTATGGGCATTTAAACCCATAAATCTCAAATTTAAAAGGAAAATATTATATGTATGCCACCTGTAGTAATTATCTATCTTTTGAAATATTATTCATACTGAATTTAAATAGATTTTTAATTACTATCTATACAATTTCTATTCTATTTCTGATCAACTTTTAAAATTATATTAAATTAAAAATTTATTTTGTTAATATTAATAATCTCAGTTGTAATACTTGTTAAATAATATAACAAGCATGAGGGAGATCATCATTGATTTTATGATATTAACAAAAATAAAAAAAATATAAAAATAAAATACAATTATTATTAAAACAGTTAAACTTTTATCTAACATTACAATTAATAGAATTATTTTTCTGATGAAGCTTCCACCTTTAAATTAGAAAATAAACAAAAATAAAGTTCATTGACCTACTTGATTTGATTTATTTAGCCAATTTCCTCAAAAATACTTCCTTCAATCTCTCTTGCTTCTATTTCCAAAACTCGATTTATCTATTTAAAAATATTAACAAAAATTAAAAAAACCCTTGATCAATAATCCATTAATTATTTAATTTCAAAACTATAATTTTACTATATAATAAAATCCCTCCTTTAATCTTCTCTCTTATTTATATTTTAAAATAAACAAATAAAATAAATATTTTATTCTTTTAAGGAAGATTCTCCTTTCCACAAACTCATGAATAAGTCGTGATGATGCTACAATGCACCACAACTTAACAAGTTTTGTAGAAAGTAGTGTAAACCAAGCGAGGAATTTAAACAATATTAACCAGTCAATTGTTAGTTGTACTATATACTCCAACAAAAGATCGATTAACTTTCGTAATTAAATATTTACTGAATCGCAATTATTTAATTATTATTGTTCAAAAGCTTCACCCAACAAACACAGAAATTTATTTTGAGCAATAATTTGGAAAAACTCCGTTTCCAAATTATTATTCGCAATAATTCAATTATTTAAATAAATATTGAGGTTGTACTATGTACTCCTCAATAAATCAATAAATAATTAATTTTTTATGACGCTTTGTATCTCTTTATATTATTGTACTTGTTTGATATTATTAATAAAATTGTATTCTTAATAATAAATTCAATAAAATAAAATATTTTATTGAATTTATCAACAAAACCCCTCTCTCATTAAAATACTGTGACGCCAAGTACGTCGTTCTTACCAATTTTGTTGATGAAAATCAAGAGGACGAGTCCATGCAAATGAGCACCTTATATACCCTTGATTTACCCCCAAAAACGTCCAGAAAGTTCGATAACCGCTACAACTGTCAAAATTTTCAATTTCCGCGGTTTTTCTATTTTAATTTTAACGCTTATAAAGATTGATAATTTAATTCTTCTTTCTTGTTAAATATTCTATATTTTCTACTCTATATTTTATCATAAATTTATTTGTTATATAATTATTATTTCTTATAAAAAACTCTATCTGAACTTTTAAAATTGATTTATTGTTTATTCTTTAATAATTAAACCTATCGTACTTCCGCCATTTTCTTTAGCCTTTCCTATTTTTAATTATTTTTATTTTGTATTATCAATTTTTTTATTATTAATACTAATTCCATCCAATTTATTTAATTTTAAACGTTTTTACACTATTACTTAATTATTAAACAATATTTTACTAATTCTATTATTCACTTTTGTGAATTTTCTTATTTACTAATTTTATCAACTAATATTTATTTATAATTATTTATAATTATTGCAAAATTTGCACTTTTTCATGTTAATTCTAATATATCAATAATTATCAATGAATTCCGCTTATTTTCTATTTAAATCATTCTCTCATTTCTTATTCGAGGCGCATGAATATTCCCTAAATCTCATTTAGCCTAAATCCCATTAAGCCTAAAATCAAAAAGCCTAAAATGCATTCAGCCAAAATTCCATTTAATCTAAATTGCATTTAACCTAAATTTCATTTAACCTAAATCGCGTTTAACCTAAATTCCATTAAACCTAAATTTCATTTTACCTAAATCCCATTCAATCTAAATTCTATTTAACCTAAATCTCATTTAACCTAAATCTCATTTTACCGAAATTCCATTTAACCTAAATTCCATTTAACCTAAATTCCATTTAACCTAAATTCCATTTAACCTAAATCCCATTTAACCTAAATTCCGTTTAACCTAAATCTCATTTAACCTAAATTCCATTTAACCTAAATCCCATTGAACCTAAAACGCATTTAGTATAAATTCCATTTAACCTAAAATGCATTCAGCCTAAATCTCACTTCACCTAAATCCCATTTAACCTAAATCTCATTTAACCTAAATTCCACTTAACGTAAATCCCATTTAACCTAAAACGCATTTAGTCTAAATTCCATTTAACCTAAAATGCATTCAGCCTAAATCCCATTTAACATAAATTCCGTTTAACCTAAATCTCATTTAACCTAAATTCCACTTAACCTAAATCCCATTTAACCTAAAACGCATTTATTCTACATTCCATTTAACCTAAAATGCATTCAGCCTAAATCTCACTTCACCTAAATCCGATTTAACCTAAATCTCATTTAACATAAATTCCACTTAATCTAAATCCCATTTAACCTAAATTCCATTTAACCTAAATCCCATTTAACCTAAATTCCATTTAACCTAAAACGCATTCAGCCTAAATCTCACTTCACCTAAATCCCATTTAACCTAAATCTCATTTAACCTAAATTCAACTTAACCTAAATCCCATTTAACCTAAAACGCATTTAGTCTAAATTCCATTTAACCTAAAATGCATTCAGCCTAAATCTCACTTCACCTAAATCCCATTTAACCTAAATCTCATTTAACCTAAATTCCACTTAATCTAAATCCCATTTAACCTAAAACGCATTTAGTCTAAATTCCATTTAACCTAAAACGCATTGAGCCTAAATCTCACTTCACCTAAATCCCATTTAACCTAAATCTCATTTAACCTAAATTCCACTTAATCTAAATCCCATTTAACCTAAAACGCATTTAGTCTAAATTCCATTTAAAATAAATTCCATTTAACCTAAAACGCATTGAGCCTAAATCTCACTTCATCTAAATCCCATTTAACCTAAAACTATATTTGATTCAACTATACTTATCCTTAAATTAAAAAAATTTTTAGGTTCAATGGGATTTAGGTGAAGTGAGATTTAGGCTCAATGCGTTTTAGGTTAAATGGAATTTAGACTAAATGCGTTTTAGGTTAAATGGGATTTAGATTAAGTGGAATTTAGGTTAAATGAGATTTAGGTTAAATGGGATTTAGGTGAAGTGAGATTTAGGCTAAATGCATTTTAGGTTAAATGGAATTTAGACTAAATGCGTTTTAGGTTAAATGGGATTTAGGTTAAATGGAATTTAAGTTAAATGAGATTTAGGTTAAATGGGATTTAGGTAAAGTGAGATTTATGCTAAATGCGTTTTAGGTTAAATGGAATTTAGGTTAAATGGGATTTAGGTTAAATGGAATTTAGGTTAAATAGGATTTAGGTTAAGTGGAATTTATGTTAAATGAGATTTAGGTTAAATGGGATTTAGGTGAAGTGAGATTTAGGCTGAATGCATTTTAGGTTAAATGGAATGTAGAATAAATGCGTTTTAGGTTAAATGGGATTTAGGTTAAGTGGAATTTAGGTTAAATGAGATTTAGGTTAAACGGAATTTAGGTTAAATGGGATTTAGGCTGAATGCATTTTAGGTTAAATGGAATTTAGACTAAATGCGTTTTAGGTTAAATGGGATGTCGGTTAAGTGGAATTTAGGTTAAATGAGATTTAGGTTAAATGGGATTTAGGTGAAGTGAGATTTAGGCTAAATGCATTTTGGGTTAAATGGAATTTATACTAAATGTGTTTTAGGTTAAATGGGATTTAGGTTAAATGGAATTTAGGTTAAATGAGATTTAGGTTAAACGGAATTTAGGTAAAATGGGATTTAGGTTAAATGGGATTTAGGTTAAATGGAATGTAGGTTAAATGGAATTTAGGTTAAATGGAATTTCGGTTAAATGAGATTTAGGTTAAATGAGATTTAGGTTAAATGGAATTTAGATTGAATGGGATTTAGGTAAAATGAAATTTAGGTTTAATGGAATTTAGGTTAAACGCGATTTAGGTTTAATGAAATTTAGGTTAAATGCAATTTAGGTTAAATGGAATTTTGGCTGAATGCGTTTTAGGCTTTTTGATTTTAGGCTTAATGGGATTTAGGCTAAATGAGATTTAGGGAATATTCATGCGCCTCTCTTATTCTACTATTTTACAATTAACTATTTCTCAGATTTTTAATATTCAGTTATTTATTCTACAAAATTTAACTTTTAACATTATATTTCGATTTTTATTTAGAAACACTAAATCTTCTATCAAAATATGTTCTTAACTATATTTCTTATTTAATTTCTTGTAATTATTTATAATAATAATCTGATAAATTTTATTTCCAAAATTAATTATATAAACTAAATTTTTGAAAATCTAAGTAGCAATTCTTCATTTCAATTTTCCCTACAAATTTCAATATCCTGCATGCCAGGACGCACAAGCCATCGGACCACCAACCCAAACGTCTAGAGCTCGATCCCAACAAACCCTAATATTTTTTTATATTTAAATTTTCTATTTAATTAATATTTTTATTTTTATTACTATTTACCATTATATTTTTAAGATTATTTTGAAATGGTTTTTAAACCATGAAATACCATTTCAAGTTTTTATATAGGTATAAATAAAATTAATGATTTACGCGATTACTTAAATATTAATTTCCTTTACAATTTTAATAGGTATATAAAAATTCTTAACAAAAAACTAATTTTCTTAAACTATCTGTAAATATTTTTAAACATCTCTAAATGCTGATAGTGCGAAAAAACGATACTTCTTCAAAGATGTGTTCCAGTGTGGGCTTTAGCAGGGACCACAAGATCTTTTTTTCATTAAATAGAAGAAATAATATAATATAATAATAGAAATTTCGCTGGATTAAAGCTTGATTTAAATTATCTCATACTGATTTGACATTAAAATTAATTGTCAAAAATTAGATTGAAATTTTCAACCTCATAAAATTGTATTACTAAGAATTAGGAAAGATTAAATTTTAAAATTGATAAATTAAAATAGTTGAGAATTTATATTGTTTCAATTGTTATAAGAGTTAAAGATAGAACGATTAAATATATTAAATAACTTGAAATTCGGGACAGCTTCAATTTATAATTAACTAGCTTTTTTACCCGTCTTCGACGGGTTTTAGTTCCTACTGATACATTTCAACTTTTGTCTTTACATTGCTCAAAAACTCAAAATCTTCTTTACAATTTATGAAATTATGTTTTATTTTATTTTATTTTTGTTTATTTTCTACAATATTGTTTCTGAGATGTGTCACGTCAAAGTAACCAATCATTTATCTTCAAAAATAATTTTAAAATCTCCTAAGAGTCCATAAATTATAGAATAATTTATATTCATAAGTATAATTTACTTAAAAAGAACCAAAAATGCAAAAATCTTACGAAAATTAATAGTTTTGTATTGTTTTGTTTACATTATATTATATTTATCATAAGAGTATTTATAATATATATTATGTAAATCTGTTTTAATTCTAACTTTAAAATTAAATGAAATTAATTTTATTTAATAAAAATTTTTTTTTTACATTAGTTACAAATATTAGAAGTCATGTACATTAGACATAATGATATAAAATTAGGAACATTTCTAGATTGTTAGAAAAACTGTTCAATCTCCCTTTTTAAATATTTTTAAAGTTCTGTCAATTAAGGAACATTGCATAAAAGAAACAAATCTAGTAATGTGCATTTTTAAAAATTATGTTGTATCTCCAATTTCAAATTTAAATTCAATTAATTACAATTTTTGATTTAAGTATTGATTTGTGTCCATTAAATAATTAAATTAAATATTTTAATCTTGTATTTCTCAAATATTTGAATCTGACATTTTGAATTTGTAATTCTGAAATATATCCTTCTACATCAAAATCTTAATCAAAGACCTCAACAATACTACTTAATTATGCTTCAAAGTTAATTGCTACAATTATACTTTTTTCTATTTTTTTTATCCCGATAACAATTTTATGTTTTATCTCAGTTATAGAATAATAGTTTTGCAAAATTCTGCTAAAATGTGACGAAATCACATGTAATACTCAATTGTAGAAAGTTTAAAATCAGTCCATCAAAAAATGTATAATAAGAAAAATTTTTGATTTTTTGAATTTTCCGAATAAATAGTATATCTCCCGTTGTTATTAATATTTTTCAATTTTGTAAATGTATAAACCCAACTTGAGTCAAGAACTGACACTCTGTCAAATGTGTGGTTTCAACAAACAAAAAATTTTTGCTTTTTTGAATTTTGTAAAAATTTGAAAGGCAAATTTGTAATTTATTTTTCCATTTTATTTTTTATGTTAAAATATGAATTAATTTAATTATTTTTATTAAAATAAAAAAAGCTAAGTTCAAAGAGTGTTAGTGTGATCCGTCAAAACATGATAAATATCATAATTCTTTATTTTTCGTTTTTTTTTTAAAAGTGCCATATTTTCCGTTTAAAAAAATATTTTTCAATAGGGTTTGGCTAGAAATTATTATTCAATTATTAATTCCTTATTAATTATTGTCGAAATAAAAAGCTCTAGGTACAGACAGTTTAAGAGTGTTACGTAAAAAATGAAAAATATTAAATTTTTTGGTTTTTTTATTTTATTGAAAAAATGTTATAACTTCCGTTAAAATTAATATTTTTGAATGGGGTTTGGCTATAAATTTAAGTTACGCGAATATCTAACAGACTGCAAGATTTAACTTCATTCCGTCGAGCCGTTTTTAAGTGATGCCCGGACAAAATATCGCGGACATACATACATACATACATACAAACAAACATAATTTTTTTAAACACCATTTTTGGAATTGCTACTACTTGAAACGAAAAAATAAACACAAATTTTCAAGTTCTGTGCAATGTACAGACAAAACTCTGATTTTATTAATATAGATTAAAATTAAAATTACATTAAATTTTGACAACATAAATTTCAAATCGATTTACATTTTACCAATAAAAATTAGAATTTAATGAAATTTGGATCAATTAACTAAAGTTTATAGGTGATAACAATTTGAAGAAGTATAAATTTAAATCGATTAAATTAAAAATTGATGAAAAATATAATAAACATAAATTTAGATTCTGATTGAATTTTGAATTGAAATCATTTAAATGTTTAAGTGGTTAAAATTTGTATATAAATAGTAATTTACATCTTATTAAATGTATTATTTATTCATCTTCAATGGTTTATGATTGTTATTTTCCAGTGAATTAAATTATTGTTCAGATTTTTCATCAGTTAAAATAAAAATTTTTTAATTTTCTAAATTATGTAAATTTTTTTATCAAAAATTCTACATCGTGAACTAAGTAACACATTTTTAGCAAGTGTAATCTTAATTAATCAAATTTATTATTAATTAGGTGGATTTAAAACTTTAAATAGCTCGTTTGATTCTGAAGAAATTAAACATTAATTGATTAAGATAGGACCAATAGTTTTTGCAATATTTTATTTGCTTATTAAAAAACGTGTCTCTTTGTAAATCTCTAGATTTTTTGTATCTAGATATTTTACACCTTATGAGTTTTCTTTTCATTCTTTTCATGTACCGCTAAAAATTTGGTTTTTACATTCTCATCCTAAATAAGGACTTAAATTTGTGCGATTTGTGTCTGTCTGTCTGTCTGTTGTGAAAAAAATTTTGTCGTCGGATAACTTGAGTTAAAATTGTCGGATCAAGTTCATCTTTGGTACAATTTTTCTTGGTACAAAAATACAGGTCAAGTTCGTTAGCTAGCTATTTACGTCCAAAATTTCCAAAAATAGAACATTTTTTTTTTCAAAAAAAGTTTAATTTGAAAAAAAAATTTCCTCTAATTTTTTTCTTAAAGTACAAGTAAAATCAAACTAATTTCGTTAATAAAAGTGTCCGATATAATGCAAACTTAAAAAGATATGATTTTTTTAAGTTTCGCAGTTGTGTAAAAGTATTGTTTGGTGAGTAGAGGGGGGAGGGGAAGTAAATATCGGTCAGAAATCTGGTGACACATTCTCATCTTACTCAACTAAAGTAGAAATTAACAAGAAACTATCTATTTAACTGCTAAAATACTTGAAAATCCTCAAAATACACGTTATACATGCAAAAAATTGAACATAAAGTGGGTAAATCATATACAGAAACACTATTATTTTTCAAAAAAATGAATAAACTCCCGGTTTTTTCTTCCTATTTGCTTTAATTCATCACCCTTAATAAAACTGCATCAAAAAATATTGACTTTTCTAAGAAATTTTGGAAATTTTGAAAAAATTTCTTTTTACATGCTCATCCTAAATGAGAAGGTCTTAAATTTGTGCGATTTTTTATATTTTCTAAAATCCACATTTCTCGAAGTTTTGAGACCTCCAGATTCCGAAAAAATGGGGGTTTTTTTTAAGTGCTACACGCGTCTTGCTTTATAGGAAAATATGAAATTCGCCTCTCAGCCTGTAAAAACATTATTAATATTTTGAAATTCATATCTTTGAAAAAACTGAAGTTCTTTTTAAATTAATACATTTTTGAATAAATATTATTATGTTGTTATTAGTAATATAATGAGAAGGAATTTTATGTAATGAATATTCGAAATTAACAATTTTTGCATAATGGGAATAACGACACAGGCAGATAAATGAAATACATACGAGTGTATTTCTATTTGATTTTTTGCGCTGAATCGAATTTTCAAGTCAGAAGTGTCAGATTGGCTAAAATTTTTAAGAATAGGGGAGACCGGGGCTAGTTGGGTCAGCGGTAGAGTGAGTAATTGCAGTTTACTCAAATGTTATTAGTCGAATTAATTCCTCTCTACACAAAAACTATTTTACATAGTGAGATGGAAGTTTATGTCAAGTTTCATTATGATGTCATCATTTATTTGGAGTAAATGAGAGAAAAACTATTTTTGTTACTCCAAAGTAAATTTTTACTTACTTGTTTTTTTGTTATGTTTTCCTGGGTAATAGTTTTAGAAAGAGTTTAATTTTCAAATTTTGATCTTTGAATAGTTTCTTTTAAAGGGCAATGAAGAGATTTTAATTTATATTTGCAGTATCGATAGAAAAAATCAAATATTTGAAAAACACATGCGGGGTCAGTGGGGTCGTTTTGGTTGGGGTTAGTTGGCTCGACAAAATGCATTAGGAATCTACTATATACTTATTCTACATTAATAAACTACATTAATTCATTTAAATTTCACTATGAGTAATTTATTTTAGTCAATTAACACCAATAATAATACACGGAGAAAAATGGATTATTCAAAAGTCATTGTCTTGGATTATTTAAAGAAATATCATACTGAATATAATTTGTATTATACCATTTATAATCTATAATCTACTTTTTATTGTTTTTAAATAATACCAAGTATAAATAATGGATTATAAGAATTATAATTTAAATTCAGTTGATGTACAATTCCAGATTATTAACAGTCTAAATTTAACATACAACTTAACTACAACTTAACATTAAATCAAGTTGAAATTTATGAAGTTTAGAAAACTAAACAATTAATTTTTTAAAAACTAATTAAATACTATTTTTTTATTATATACTTTAATACTAAAATTCAAAAGTTAATTTATTAACCACTTCGGGAGTATGACGCCAGGGACATTTTCCATGTGGGGCACCTCTCCCCGGGGCAGGGAAATTGAAATCCACATGGGGCTACGTAAAAATTAAAATCAAAAAATTGAAAACTTTTTTTTCGCTCCTCACCCTGTTGTCAACAAACATCCTGTTGCAGGATGATCCGCGGGGGGTCATTTCTATGCTGGGGAGACTTGCACCCATGTGAAAATTAAAATTAAAAAATTGAAAATTTATTTTTGTCAACAAGTATATCGTATATTTTCAATTTTTTATTTTAATTTTCACATGAGTACAAGTCTCCCCCCGCATAGAAATGACCCCCGTCAGATTATCCTGAAACGGGATGTTTGTTGATAAAAATAAGTTTTCAATTTTTTGATTTTAATTTTTACGTGGGTGCAAGTCGACCCCCTCCCCATATAGATATGACCTCCAGTGGGTCATCCTGAGACGATATATTTGTTAACAAAAATAAGTTTTCAAATTTTTTATTTTAATTTCCATGTGGGGCACCCTTCCCCAGGTTTTTTATTATTATTTTATTTATTACCGTTAACCATAGTTAGTAGGTATTTAAAGTTATCTTTGTTGCTAGATGTTCAATCCTACTGATTAATAAATAAACTAACTCATATTTTATAAGCCAAACTAATATCAGGTATAATTTTAAAACTATAATACTAGGATGAGTTGTTTATAATCCTGTTAATTGTCCCACCGTCAGTGTTAAAATATTATAATTGGTATAATCCAGATTATACCTGTTATAATCCATTTTTCTCCGTGTACTTTTTAACAATTAGGAATTAAAAAATACGTTTTTTTTAATATGAGCAATTTTTTTATTTTATAATCGTGTACTTTCACTGCTCTAATTTAAATATATTTATTTTTCAATTTCTTTTGTTATAAAATAACCCTAAAAACTAAGTTTATTATAAAGTAATGTTTTAACATTTAAACTGTAACATTTTAAACATGACCAAATCTGCCCCGGGTCGGGGCGGGTTGGGTCACTTTGGATTTCTCCAAAAACAATGTTCCCCAGAAAAAACTAAAAATAATAATGGGACTTTTTCTTTTTTAAATGGGAGCTGAAATATTAGAACAATTTTTCTGTACGATAAGGTTTTCATAAATTGGATATTAACGAAGTTAAACAACGAAGAGTGCAAAGTGACCCAACTAGCCCCGGTCTCCCCTACCTCAAACAACTGCTCAAAAACACGAATTAGAGCCGTAATACAAAAAAGTCTTTTCCGAGACACTGCACTGGTGTATTCCTTTGTATTTTTTCCTTCTGTATCTGAAGTGAGATTTGTGAGATTGGCTCAAGTTGTTAACACTAGTCAATTTGTTCATTAGTGTAGTCTCTCGGCGAATTCTTTTTTCTATTTTGGCTCAAATTCGTGTTTTTTTGAGCAGTGTTTTTAGGTATTGTTAACAAATCAAGCCAATTTGACAATTCTTATTTTAAATTTAGATTCAGAGGGGATATATACGTAGTGCTCGGCGATTTTATTTTCCTATTTTTGTTTAAATTCGTGTTTTTGAGCACTTGTTGGATCTAAACTCACAAATCAAGTCAATCCACAGTGGGCCGGGAAGGACCAAAAGTTGGCAAAAGACACTATTCGGAATTCCAAAAACATAATTAGTTGTCTTAAATAAAGACATATTAAACTAGAATTTACTATAAAGTTTCACAGCATTAAGTTAAAAAATACGTTGTTGACAAGGAGATGTATTGAAAAATTTTGCGCAGATTAAGTTAAATTTCTTTTTTCAAGTACTAATCAATTTTTATTTCTCTATTAATATAAAGGGTTTTTTTTTTGTTTTACCACAATTAATTATGTTATGTAAGTCTAAAATAATACTTCATAATTTTCAAAATAGTCGTAAATGTATTTTTTGCTATTATATTTTCCAAAAATAAACGTGATTTTTAATATTGCACTTATTTTCGAATTATGGTTCCCCTACGTTCCACCAGATATTGAGTTTTAATTTACATGGATCTATTTTCTGAAATGTACTCTTCAAGAAAAATTTGCGCCTTTTTGCGCTTTTTTTATTTGCGTGAGAAATCAAGCAAAACGTGTGCGCGCAGTACTTAGCGCACGTTGTGGAACGTCGTCTACTACTGATGCATAGCGCGATGACTTTTTTCATTTTTGCGATGTCGGTTCGATTAGGAAAAAACACAAGAAAATACATTTTTACCACAAAAATTCTTATAAAAAAAGACGAAAATGTATTTTCTTGACCAGGATAACATACATTATGTTATTTTGACTAACTGAATCTAAATCCACTGTCAGTTTAGAAATACAAAATGGCGGATCCAATATGGCGGTCACAAAATTTAAAAAACTGTCGTATTCGGTTAAAACTAGTTACCTGTGAGTTTTTGGGATCGCTGATAACGAATATGATGTCGATTTTTAGAAATTCAAAATGGAGGATCCAATATGACAGACATGTAAAGTTTCAAAATGGTTGAAAAAATTAGGGGAAATATTTTCGAATATGTTTCACTATTTTAGAACTTCAATGTAATTTTTTTCTATTTTTTTCGACTTTTTTCCTCAAGGATTGTTTTTAGATTATTTTTTTTGCAAGAAATTAAGGTGCATATTGAGGGAACTATTTTCGAATATGTTTCACTATTTTAGAACTTCAATATAATATTTTTCTATTTTTTTTGACTGTTTTCCTCAAGGATTGTTTTAAGATGATTTTTCTTTGGCATAGTTTTAGGGGTTGATAATTCTGGTTATCATTTGTTGAAATTAAGGTGCCAATCCCTAAGTATTTTCCGCCATTTCAGAACTTCATTAGAATTTTGTGGTAGAAAATGATAATCTTTTTCAATATTTTCTTCGACTATTTTTCTCAGGGGTGGTTTTTAAGGGACGATAATTCTGGTTATCAATTGGAAAGGTTAGGGGTCACATTTCTGAGTATTTTCCGACATTTAAGAACTTGATTAGATGTTCCAAAATCCCCCATGTAACCAGTTTTAACCGAATACGATAGTTTTTTAAAACTTGTGTCCGCCATATTGGATTCGCCATTTTGAATTTAAAAAATCTGACGTCAGATTCATAATCAAAGACCCCAAAAACAGTAGGTAGCATAATTGAAATTCATAAAGTTTATGTACTTCCAGAGATAATAATTTTTGCCAGAAATTTTCCCTTTCTGGCCCACTGTGCAATCTGACAATTCTAACTCCAGACTCGGTATTAGCACGAAAAACTACATAGGAATACAGTACTGTAGTGTCTTGGCCATGACATTTTTTTTTTGGGTGCCTGTAAATTATTATACTGCGCGCAAATAAAGTGCCTACACTGTTAAAAATATTTTGAAATTTAGTCAACTTTTATGTTACATTTGTAACAGAATTTTCTAAAACGTCGATGCAGACATTAAATTCTGATACGCGTGACAGAAACTTCTGTCACAATCCTCTTCGAGCATGCGCAGAATCAATAAAGTTATTAGAGGTCAAATAATTTTTATTATTATAACCTAAATATCAATAAAGTTATGTTAAATTTCTGACAAGGTAACAGAATTTTCTGTCACATGTGACAAGAAAAAATTGCTGTTACAGGTAACAGAAAATTCTAAGTTTGAGTTTAATACTATATTGATTTGAAGATTAATCTTACTCAATCATGTAATTGTGTCGAGGCAGGAGTCAACTAATATCAATAAGTTTAAACAGAAATTTTAGTGTTTTTTGAATGACATTTAGGTGCAACAGTTCTTTGCTTTGAGAATTTGAGTAACTAAAATTTTTCTTTTTGCTCCAGTACGTTGTTTAAAATTTACAAAACTATTTCTTGGACAAAAAAAATTGCTAAAAAAAGCTATTTCTTTGGCTTTTAAACAAAATTCAAAATAACAAACCAACAAAAAATATTTAATAAAGCGATTTCAAATATAATAAAGTTTTTTTACAACCCGGTCTCCCGGTCTGCAGTTGCTTGCGCAAAAATTGAATTTAAAGTTTAAAATTTACAAAATTTACAATATCTGTACGTAAAAATGAATTAATTTTGATCTTCTTATTTTACAGGGCTAAAAGTTTCTTCTCATTCTAAATTAATGTCGTTTTTTCAAAAAAATCAAAACTTGTGTGTCAAAATGAATAATAATTTTTCTATTAAGGTTAATGGAATTTGTGAACAAAAATACTCTCACCTCATTTTAATGTTTATTATTCTCACAAGCCTGTTCGAAGAAGAGACTCCTCTGTTCGAAAATTTATTTGAAACTTCAATGATTTGCCTAATTTTCTTAGGAAAATCTAATACTTTTCAAAAAAAGGTCCATGTTATGCAAGTAGTTAAAAAGTAGAAATTCTAAAACAGTGTCGGATCTCATGGACTAAAAGTCATAACAAAAAAGAAATTTAGTAAAATAATATAACGCCTAAGAATGAGTATTCGTAAATTTTAAAGGCTGAAAAAATTCCACTAACAGAAAGGTCAAAATTTATTATCCATTTCCATTTTTTTTGTTATTTAAAAAAAAAAATTGCAAATTGAAATTTATTCTCATTTTACGTTCATATTTTATTAAAAAATAGTTTGTGATTTATGTTTCAGACGACTTTTATTTATTTGTTTGTTAAGGGGGCATAGGCAGTCAGGGACGCTTCAATATACGGTTTTTCTCGATTTTTTTTAAGGAAAACGAATGACGATTTTTTATTTTAAATTTTTACATGAAATTAATCTATATTTAAAGAACATTTCTGAATTTATTTATTAAAAAATTATAAAAGTTATAATAAATTTATTCGGTCTCCTAAAAAAAAAGTTTTTTTGTGGTGGAGATCATAAGTCCTGACAGGATCATCTAAAATCAAAATACTAGAAATTTTTCGTTAGTATATTAGCTTCTTTAGTACTTGAGCAAAGCACATTTGAAAAAAAATTTTTTTAATTTTTTATAGCACTTTAAAAATCGTGATTTTTGCTTAAAAATAGGATCCATTTTTATTTTTTCAAACAAATTGTAAACGTTATAAAAAAAAGTCTTCCTCTCAAGTACAAGCTAAATATGTATAAAAGATGTTGCAAAAAATTGCAAAATGATCGATGAATAATTTTTTAAGATATAGTGTCCACCGACTCTGAAAATGTGGTTTTGAGAAACACGCGTTTGACCTTCTCGCTATCTCAGAGATTTGAAATCAGAATTTGATGTTCAAATTAACTTTTAGAGAGAACGGGTGCATGGATTGTCAATTTTTTTTTAAACATTTAGTAATAAATTCTTAAGAGATTTGTGAGATTGATTTGAACATCAAATTTTGATTTCGAACCACTGTGCGCCACAAGAAACGACACGACAGTCACGGGCCTTATAAAAGACTCACTAAACGCGCTCTCTCTCTTCCAATTTTGCTCGCATCGACTTGAAATTTTCAGACAACATTTCTAAGATGCTGTACTTTAATAAAAAATAAATTCCAAAAATCGATTTTTTAAATATTGTGTCGGCCTATGCCCCCTTAACTTTAATGTTGAAATATATACATATTAAGATTTTCACAAATCAAAAATCGACAATTGAAACTAATTATTCAAATTTTTTAGCAATAATTAACAACAACCAGACTTTTATTATGACAATGAGAGAAAAGATTTCTTTTAATAAGAACGGATTAAGAGATTATGCGACGGATAATATAAATATTCCATAGAGTTTAGTATTAAAAATTCCCATAAAAACTGTTATTATGATGTAGGATTGTAAACAAAATTTGTAATTTATTAATACTAGCCAAAAATACGCGCTCTAAAGCGTGCGAGAATTATTTTTTTCATTGCCTTGTATAGTTTCAATACAAAAAATAAACTGAACTTATTTAGATTAAATTAATTGAGGAGCACTTTTTCAAAAGTTGATAAATCCATTTTTCAAAAAAGTTGAGATAATTACAAATTTAACATATTAGGAACCTTACAAATCGATCTGTCACTGTTGAATTCAAGAAAAAATGTATTACCAAAGAATTTTCAATTTAAAAAAAACTTGAACTTAACCAAGATGATTTAAAATTTTAATTTTTTTCCTAGAATAAATTACAAAAACCTTTAAATTCCTTTATTACTATAAACTGTAATTAAAAATAAATCTCCTTAAGTACAAAAAACATTCGTATATAAATAATTTCATATATTTTTTCTACTTTATAATTAACTCTAGGGGTTAGGTGCGAAATTGCATTTGTTTAATTTTCTCGAAATAACAAAATGTGGATTTATCAACTTTTGAAAAAGTACTCCTCAATTATTCTATAATTATAATTAAATTTTGTGAATTTGTTCAAATGTGTTATAAATTAACAAATACATAGAATTTTTAGAGAATAAGACCGATTTTCTTCCTAAGTTGAAAATAAAAAGTTTTTATAATACGTTACAAAAAGTTAAAATATATTTATAAATAGTTTTTTGAACAAAATATGTTTTTTTAATACAATTATTACAATTTTCTATACAAATTTCATTTATTTTAAACTTCTATTGATATGAAATCATTTTTAAATTTTCTTTAAAAGATACGAAAATTAGTAAAAAAAACCATTCTTAAAAATTTATAATCAATATAAATTTTAATTTTTCTAAATTAAAAAATTCCCAAATTCTATTAATTCAAATTTAAATTATTTTAAACTTCAATTCTAATCAAACTTTCAATATAACCAACGTTTTAAGATTTATAAATCAAGTTTAAGATTTTAAATTTAATTCAATTTGTAAAAGTGAAAGATTGAAATAATTTGTGATACCCACCATTAGGAATTAAAATAAAAATAAGTTAATTTTATTTTATTTCAATCTTTAACTTTTACAAATTCAATTAAATTACAAACTTTAAACTTGATTTAATTAATACGAATTCAAATTGTTTTAAAAATTTTAATTAATATACTCTAAAAACAAGTGTTTTGAAAGTGTCTTAAACTATGATATTTTGGTATTTTTGATTGTATCTGAGGCGCAAAAAGTGTCTTAAAATGAGATATGTAGGAATTATGAATTACTCAAATTTGAATAATAATATACTTCAATTATTATTTAAAACTTTTAGTGGTGCAAGTTTTAATCAATTCATGTTGAAATTATTATAAACTTATAGATATTTCTTAATTTTCACAATGCATATTTAAATTAGGAATTTCAAACTTCAACCAATATTAAAATTTTCAAATGATAAAAAATGTGTATTATAGTATCAAAACTTAAATCAATTCAAACTTTATGACTACAATTTTCACTATTGAAGTCTAAAAATATTATAATAATTGGAAACAATGGAACCTGAAATCATTTGCGAATTTAAAAACTATTTTTCAACTTATGAGGCATTCTCTGAACAAAAAGCCACCATAAAAAAAGTTGCCTAATGTTTTGGTCAAGGATATGCAGTCAAAAAACAAAAATTTTAAGTAGGTTTTTAGGTCTGTGTAATGCGTAGTTGCCATGTTATCAGGGGCACAATTTTATTGCAGCGTAATTTTCAACTGCCAATAACTTTTAACCGGATAAATGGATTTAAAAATCTTATAGGTGTTTTTTGTGCAGAATTTCCCAAACTTTCAAATAAAATTACTCATTATTTTTATAATTTTATTTTTGATAAGACAAATGCAAAAAAATGTTTGTTTTTTAATTTTTGACCAACACTCTCCCCTAGGAACTTTTTCATAGCTACCTAGAAATGATCTTTATTTTATAAGCTTTTCAACCCCCTAAATGCCATTTTGGGAGAGCAAGATTCGTAGAAGCTATAGGTGAATGTGTGCTACAGTACACCTTACAAATCGTTCTTTTTGTTGTAGAAAAAACAATATATACTATTTTTTCACTTTTTTGTTCAAGTATAGAAAGTTGGTAAGATTAAAATCATTTAAGACTATTATGAAAGAAAACTGGATGCAAATTTGTAAGGTGTACTGTAACACACATTCACCTATAGCTTTTACGAATCTTGCTCTCCCAAAATGGCATTTAGGGGGTTGAAAAGCTTATAAAATAAGGATCATATCTAGGTAGCTATGAAAAAGTTCCTAGGGGGGAGTGTTGGGCAAAAATTAAAAAACAAACATTTTTTTGCATTTTTCTTGTCAAAAATAAAATTATAAAAATAATGAGTAATTTTATTTGAAAGTTTAGGAAATTCTGCACAAAAAACACCCATAAGATTTTTAAATCCATTTATCCGGTTAAAAGTTATTGGCAGTTAAAAATTACGCTGCAACTTTACAGGGTGAGTGTTTAAAGTTTTTGCAATGTATTGAAGTCAATGTAACGTGCCTACGCTTCTTGCCTAATAACACCAAAATTTCTTTAAAACAACAATTTGTTATTTTTGGAAATGAAAGAGCAAATAAACATCTGTTGGTTGGCATTAAAAAATCAAAATATATTTTTTGGAGCTAAGGCACGTTTTGTCATGGACAGTCACATATTATGTTTAAAGTGTTGTAAATCTTTATTAAAAACTGTAAAGTAGATTAAAGTAAAACCTCGAGTAAAACACGCATTTATATTTTCTTAAAAATTTCTTTAAATATTTTTCATTTTTCCTAATTAAAAAATTCCCAACTTCTATCGATTCAAATTGAAATTATTTCAATCTTGAATTAATCAAAATTGAAATATAACCAAAGTTTTAAGATTTACAACTCATTTCTATTTTAATCCCTAATAGTGGGAACAATTATTTCAAACTTTTACCTTTACAAATTAAATTAAATTAAAAATTTTAAACTTGATATTATCAATATAAATTTAAATTGCTTCAAACATTAGTTAGTATATGAACTATGAATTATTTAAATTTTAATAATAATAAACTTGAATTATTTAAAACTTTTAATTGTTCGAATTTGATCAATTCCTAGAGTTATTATAAACTTTAAATACAACATTTATTTGAAGAAACTAAATTTGGTACGTATTTTTATTTAAAATGGGGAGGAAAGTTTGACATTAAAAAAAAATATGGTTAGAAAAGAATAAATTATAAAAAAGGCATTTTAAAAGTCTTAAAAAATATTTGAAAACCGTGCTCGCTTTTTACCAATTACATAATGATTTTTCATTTTTTATTCTTATTTATATTGTATTTTTTAGAAGTAATTAAAAAATAAATATTATTTTGAAAATTATTCATACATTATTATTAATTATAATATAAAATATTCATTATTTTTCATATTATGTTTAAAGTGTTTTGAATCGTTATTAATATCGGTAAAGTAAATTTAAATAAGACACGTTTGTATTGTAATACATTATTATTATTAAAAATAAAATATAAATTTGTTAATTGATTTAAAAATTACATTCAGGAGAATTTATAATTAAATAAATAAATTTAGAAATCTTATAATTAATATAAAAATACATTTTTTAAAAGTTATTGATTTAAAACAAAAAACATCTATTGTGCCAAACTTCAGGTGTGGACAGAATGAAAGAATTAAAGAATAAAGTTTACGATTATTATTATTAATTCTCAAATTAATAATTTCATTTATGCAGTTTTCTATTTTATATTTTCACTGATTTTCACTTGAAACACTTTTACCAACCTAAGCATGTCAATTAACTATATTTATTTTAGTCACCTGTCATTAAAAAATTACTTTCATCTGAATATAGTTAAAAGCGCTACGTAGCGCAGGGTTACATAGCGTTGACGCTTTAAAGAATCCGTGCCCTGTTAAGACATCTTTAAGTTAAGTAAAGGCTTCACCTAGGAACTCGTTAATGTCCTTGTGAATTAAATTAATAATAATTCTCGACTGTAAACGACGATCGAAAGCTTCTTCCGTATTTACCTATCTAATTCTTTCAATAGACTGATGTAAACCTGCTCCTCGCTTCAGTATCACATCAAAGTGGCAAACGCAAGTACTCATTTTTAATTAAAAAAATCAGACTCCTGGTGAATTTAATTAAAATCGTCCATTTCAATGCGTTGTCTAGCCTTCTTTCCACATTTACACTTAGGCTTCTTGACACTAAATACTAACTACAGGTATACCAAAAAAAACTAAAGAAAATATTATATAAAAAATAAACACCGGAACAAAAACTAATTAGGAAAGCTGAAACAGAGGAAAAGCTGAAACAGAAAAAAACTGAAACAGAAGAAAAGCTGAAACAGAAAAGAAAGCTGAAACAGAAAAAAGTCTCCTTTGATTGCTGATCTCTGGAACTAGTATACTGCACCTGTGAACAGAAAAGAATGATTCTGGTGACTCGGGAGCCTACGGATATACCCAACTTCCCACCACGGTACGCTCCACCACCACTGCTCTTGACGCGCATGCGTTGATACACTCAGAACTGGGTAGGCGTACAGCAGATCAGGGATTGCTTGCTCGATGTGATTCTTCATTGATGTAGACTAGCGCGAAAGTTTAAATAATAATAATAATAATAATAATATTTTCGGTTTATGATTATTCTATATTTTTTCAAATACTCTTTTTACATTATATTTTAATATTTTTAGTTTATAATTATTCTATATTTTCTAAAATACTCTTTTTACTTTATATTTTAATATTTTTTGTTTATAATTATTCAATATTTTCTAAAATACTTTTTCCTCTATATTTTAATGTTTTCTAAAATTAAAATTAAAATTTCGCAGGGTTAGGGAATAGACAAAAAGAAGACATCTTTTATAATTAATGTCCATTATATATTTTTACAATAAGATTTTTTAAATACAATTTTGCACACTTTGAAAAAATTATTTAACTTTAAAATCAACAGCGTTACATGAATTGAAATCAATTTCGTTTGTATTCTTTCGAATCTCACAATTTCTTTTAATTTCTTTGAATTTGAACTCTACAGCGTTATATTTGCCACCAAGATACTGTGGATCATCCTGGAATAACTTTACGAAACGTGATGGTAGGAACATTACAAAGTCTCCATTCAGCTCTACGACGCCTCTGTCTCCATATTTTGTTGATATAATGGACATTTTTGATACATCATAACGAAGCTTGGGAATGAATTCTGAGAGCAGTTTCGTTGGTAAAATCTTCTCCAAACGTCCAACAGCATTGATCCTATCGAAATCCATTTTTTTGTTTTAATGTCTGTGAACAGAAATTCAAGATATGAAAAAATTGAACTTCAACATAAAAAAAAGTCTGGAACATAAGAAAAGAATATACCTAGGATTAATTCTGATCTATAGTTGTTGCACTTGTGAACAGAATGACTCGCTTGAGCTCCGAGACCGCAATTTATAGGTTATTCACCACCATTTGAAATATCCCTAACATTTATAATATCCCCACTTCATTTTTCACGCATACGTATTTCATAAACTCCACCCTCAACAGTTTCTTAAAAAGTGGGGGCAAAATAAATATGGCTGAAAAGGAAGGTTTCTAAAATTCAGCAGGGTTGGAAAACCCCAAGCGAATTTACCAAAGTCGGTAAAGGTGACATCTGTTGGCAGTCAAAGCAACACACTTCTTAGTCGGTACTTACAATGGCGCGAAAATTTAAAAATCCCCTCTTCAAACAACCAAAACACTGTCGCGAAAATTCAATGTTCCCAACAAAATCAAACTTTTTCATAGGCGTCAAAAAGTAGCGCCATCTAGCGGCAGCTACCGCTTGGTCGGTAAAACAGAACACCCGGCAGCAACACCACTTTTCACTGTCGGTAAAATAAAAATCCGCATTATCGACTGATGGTAACCCTACAGAAAGACGACTTTTCACGGTCGGTAAAGTAGAAATCTGCATTACCGACGTTTGGTAAGTAAGCCCGTAGTGACATAGCATTACTACTGTTGACATTTTCCGACATTGTGCATGTGATTCCCTTTCAATTAATGAATTTTTTTGTAAATTTGCGTTTTCGAAAATATTATATTTTAATTAACAAAAATTAGAGAGTATTGTGCTTGTTTACAAAATTTGTTCCAAAAATATCCTATTACATGAATTTTATTCTTTACTAAATATAAATTTCGTAATTTTAATTTCCACACACGTAACAGATACTAACATTGCCAATTAGATGTACATGTAATGCCAAATATACTGATTTCCCTACTGAAAAATCCTATATAGGATCCTACATAGGATCCTACATAGAATCCATATGGATTCCTATGAGAATCCACGTAGGATCCTATATACGATCCTATATAGGTATTGTCCTATAGGAATCCATGTGGATTCTCATAGGAATCTATGTGGATTCCTATAGGTCGCCTATAGGACACGTCCTATATAGGATCCTATGTGGACTCTCCTATAGGAATACATGTAGGATCTCATATAGGGTCCTACATAGGCGTCCCAAAAAAATTTTTGTACACCCCCCTACATAGGATCCTACGTAGGTTCCCATATAGGATCCTATATAGGATCTTTTATGGGCACCCAAAAAAAAATTATGTACACAGAATTAATTGTTTTTTTTAACAACATTATTCAAATATACATTAAGCACCATTATAAGGACGAAAAATATTTACTGCGCAGGCGTAAGTATTGTAGAATACGTAAAAGACGACTGCGCATGAGGAAGGGGTACAAAAAATTTTTTTGGGGGTACCCATGTAAGATCTTATATGGGTTCCCATGTAGGATCCTATTTGGGAACCTACGTAGGATCATATGTAGGAGGGTGTACAAAAATTTTTTGGGACGCCTATGCAGGATCCTATATGAGATCCTACATGTATTCCTATAGGAGAGTCCACATAGGATCCTATATAGGACTTGTCCTATAGGCGACCTATAGGAATCCACATAGATTCCTATGAGAATCCACATGGATTCCTATAGGACAATACCTATATAGGATCCTATATAGGATCCTACGTGGATTCTCATAGGAATCCATATGGATTGTATATAGGATCCTATGTAGGATCCTATATAGGATTTTCCAGTAGGGTTACTTGTTTATAACTAATTAAGATAAAGATTTTAATTAGTTAAATTTTTTAGACATTGTTTGGGATGTGCTCCTCTTTTAGTTAATATAATTTTCGTTGATAAAATTGCATCTGTGTAGAAATTAGATTTTATATTAAAAAAATTGGAATGATATTTAATTTGTTAATTAATATTGTTTAAATAATATTTTTGCACATGGAACCTTATTATGCAAAAAATATAATTTTGTTAATTTTAATTTATAAGTACGTAAACGGAGCAGAAATTATATTTTTATCATAAAAATTAGAAAATATATACATTTGTTAAATAAAATTGTTATATAATTATTATTAATAACTAATTATTTTACAACTTTTTTGATTCTGAAAGAGACAAAAATTCTATTTAATCTAAATACACACGATCTATTAATAAAAACTATTTGCTACTTATGGAATGCCAAATATACAGTGCCGCTCAAAAGGATTTGCCCACCCTACGGCATGCAAGGGCATTACAAAAAGTTTAGTACCTTCATTAATAATATAGATAAATCCTTCATCAAATATTTATTTAAAAGTTTAAATATTTGACTTGAAACGACACCTAAACAAAAATAAAAAAAAATTATTTTACTGTTTAATTGCTTATATTAAAAAAAAAATTTTTTACTTTTTTTAAAAAATTTCAAATTGATACAATGTTTGAAAAAATAATCACATTTCAATTCTACAAATGGCATTTGAAAGCATTTTTTGTCACCTTTAAACAGATTTTTTAAAAACTGCTCTACGATAATTTTTAAGGAAGATATGATTTGTTAATAAAATTGGTTCTTTTTTCAATTGTTGGTAGCTTGAGACCAACTGACTTTTAAAAAAATTGTGCCTTTTTGTGCGTAGAATTAGGAAAAAAATATTTAAACATTAAAAAAAAATATTTTTTTATACAATTTTTTCTTCTGTAATATACCTATATTTTTAAGACGAATAACATACATGCTAATACATATAGATAAAAATGTTTTTTTATTGTTTAAATATTTGTTTCCTAATTCTACGCACAAAAAGGCACAGTTTTTTTCTTAACAATTTTTTCCAAAAGTTAGTTGTTCTCAAGTTACTAACAATTGAAAAAAGTGCCTATTTTCATAAACAAATGATCATATCTTCCTTAAAAATTATTGTAGAGCAATTTTTAAAACATCGTTTTAAAGGTGACAAAAAATGCTTTTAAATGTCATTTGTAGAATTGAAATGTGATTATTTTTTAAAAAATTGTATCAGTTTGAAATTTTTCAAAAAAAGTGAAAAAAAAATTTGTACCACACATGCACAAAAACTCATGTTTTTATTCTTGTTAAGCGGGGCAGAACTCGCAGTTTTCAGGTAAGTGAGCGTTAGAGATAAAAAAACTTCCAAGCAGTGAAAAAAACTCTCGTCGCGCAGGCGCATACGGCGCATGCTTTTTCACTGCCTGGAAGTTTTTTTACCTCTGACGCCACTAACCTCAAAACTACGAGTACTGCATCGCTTAACGAGTACAAAACATGAGTTTTTCGTACACATGTGGTAGAAAATAGCATATGCACCTCGGGAGGCCGATTTTGTTAAAAAAAAAACACGGCCTTCCAACCCTCGATGCATAATGTACTATTTTTAATCTAAGCAAATAAACAATAAAAAAATTTTTTTTTTAAATTTTGTTTAGGTGTCGTTTTAAGTCAAATATTTAAACTTTAAAATAAATATTTGATGAAGGATTTATCTTTATTATTAATAAAGGTACAAAACTTTTTCTAATGCCCTTGCATGCCGTAGGGTGGGCAAATCCATTTGAGCGGCACTGTACTAATTTAAATTTTTATAACTATTTAAGAAAAACATTTTAATTAGTTAAAATTTTTAGACATTGTTAGTGATATACTTCTCCTCTAGTTAATATAATTATCGTTGATAAAATTGCATCTGCGTAGAAATTAGATTTGTATAAAAAAAATGGAAATAATATTTAATTTGTGAATTAATATTGTTTAAATAATATTTTTGCACATGGAATTTTATTATGCAAAAAGTATAATTTAGTTAGGTTTAATTTATAAGTACGTGAACGGAGCAAAAATGACATTTTTATCATGAAAATTAGAAAAGATATACTTTGTAAACTAAGATTGTTATAAAACTATTATTAACTAATTATTTTACAACTACTTTGCTTTTTAAAAGAGAAAATGTTTTTATAAATGCAAATATTTATGTTTTATACATAAATATTTTCATTTGAACATAAATTGCTAATTATAAAAATTTATTTGTTTATAACTAATAAAAAAAATTATTTCAATTATTTTACCCATATAGAAATTGTTTGTGAGGATCTCCACTTTCAGTTAAAAAAATATTTGTGGATACAATACCATTTCCATAAAAAATAGACTTGATTAAAAATTGTTATTGTTAATTAAAAAAAAAATTAGCAACAATATTTAAAATTTGGCTCCCACAGATCGATCCGTAATTTCATTATCTTTCAAAAAAAAAAACTTTGGAATTGCGTAAAATTTGTGAGCTGCAGACGACTTTGTCCACCCACTGTGATGAGGCCGGGCGTCTAGACTAGACGGTCTTGACAATGCCCGACTAGTCGATCGTAAAACCTGGGGCTTGCCCCAAGATTTTTCCACACATGGAAATTTTACTAACAGAACTATTCCATTTTAACAAAAATTCAAGCATTTACATATTAAAACTTTCACAATCTTTGTTGTTTAATTTATAATTTATAACTTTTAAAACAATTTTATTATCAAAAATTTTTTTAGATTTAGCTGTAAAAGAAAATTTTAATATTGTACTTGTTTAAAAAATTGTAAATTCAGGGCAAGGATTAACTGTTTTTATTTACACTCCAACTAACCCTATCAACTTTTCATTAAAGTTGAGTATTTCATTTACATGGCAAACTATAAGATGATTCCCTGATTTTGTTAACCTAAAAGAGAGTTTATAGCTCAAAAACAAAACATGTATCACAACTAGAGACTCTCCATTAAAATGATCTTCTGTAATTCGATTAATCTCATAAAGAGCCATTAGACAATGTTCCATAGGATATTAAGTTACCCAAGTATAATGGATTTTTTGTTGTGCATTTAATGTCACTAACTTTCTTTCTTTTTTCTTTTTCAAGAAAGTTGATGCTCATTTTAGTTATATGTTAAACCGTGATTCAGAAAGTCCTATTTGTAAAAAATACGTTTATGAACAACGAATTTTTTGGTAATTCAAAATGAAGACCATTGTGTTTTATGTATGTTATTAAATATTACTTATTACTTCTGTTATATGTGAGCAATATGAACTACATCTATACAGCATCAGATATTCCGGGATATTCTAAAAATATCTCGTGGATAGTCCACGGGATACATATGACGGTTCCCTAAAATGATTATCTAGAATGTTAGTTAGGTATAATTTCAGAAGGCAGAATGTTTCTTTTACCGAATGTTTGTTTTCTCGAACTAGAATTTGTAAGAAAGCGCATGTAGACAAAAATTTGTAAAATCAAATTGACAATTATAAAAAATTTCTTATACATTAATTTGTAAATAAGGGAAATTGTAGTTAACTATATTTTTAAATGTACAAATTTTAGTTAAATATGCATTTTTTCCAACCGAAATTTTATTTGTACCAATTTTTGATAAATAGATTGATACTTTAATATAAATGTCAAGTAACCTAACTTTTGTGTGTCAGAATTTTTATAAAAGCTTATTTTTATTTCTCAAAATTTTTACTTCAATGAATTATAATTTGACAGATTTTATATAACACAGAAATTTTATTTGATACATAATCTATTTAGCGGAATTTATATATGCCAGAATTACAATTTAACAGATATACCGAAAGTAAAATTTTTATTTAATACAAAATTTAACAGATTGTTTTATTAGTCGAATTTTCCTTTGTCATCATTTTTATGAGTTAGAATTGTAATTTAATAGAATTTACATTTGTTAGAATTTGTATATTGCAGAATTTATATTTAACCAACTTTTTATTTATCCAAAATTTTATATAAACGGATCTCTATTTAGTAGAATTTGTATTTAACAGAATTAAAATATAACACATAATTCATGTATCAGACTGCTTACGAACCCGAATTTTAATGCGAAAGAAGTTCTATGTATTCAAAACCATATTACATAGAATCTCAAAGTGGCAGAACTTTCAACTGACCGACAACTCATATCGTCGCACTTTAGTTTGGCAGAATCGCTATGTGACAGAATTTCCGATTGGCCAAATCTTTAGCCAATCAGATACAACTATGTACTTGAACTTAAATCTGATTGGCTAAAGATTCGGCAAAACGGAAATTCTGTCACATAGTGATTCTGTCAAACTAAGTTCGACGATATGAGTTGTCGGTCAGTTGAAAGTTCTGCCACTTTGAGATTCTATGTAATATGGGTTTGAATACATAGAACTTCTTTCGCATTAAAATTCAGGTTCGTAAGCAGTCTGTTACATGAAAATTCGGTTGCATGAATTATGTGTTATATTTTAATTCTGTTAAATACAAATTCTACTAAATAGAGATTCTTTTTTATATAAAAATTTGTACCCAATGGGAAATTGCCAATGATCACCATTGGCTAAATAATGGTCCCATGATTGGCGGCCAACAGTTTTTTCTTGGCAAACTATTGGCAACTAATATTGGACCACAGTTGGTCAATCCTTGGGATGATAACGGGTTTGCCAGTCATTGGCAGCCATCATTGGTTCAATATTGGTTGCCAATGATAATGCCAATAAATAAAAATTTTTAAATTAACAAAATATTAAAATCTATATTTTTATATTGTTAATTTATTTATGGTTTAAAAGAGCTGAAGAAACTCGATCGTGAGAGAGGCTGACCGATGCGCGCCCTATGCCAGTTTCCGAAACCACAAATGCGTGAGAACCCTCGGCGCGCAGACGCGGCATAGATGCGGCGGGAAACTTCCACTATTTGAATTTGAATTTTTTATGCATTTAATCAAAAACAAGAAAAGAAATATAATAATACAAAAATTATACAAATTCTTAAATTTGTATAGTTTTCTGATTGTTATTAAAAAGTAATACGCTTAATTATAAAGAAATACTTATAATAAATATCCTCCATAAATAATTGTTCAATTCTTGAAGATTTGAAAAACTCTTAAAGGTGTGTCCTAAGGTTAAAAATTATTGTTCTAAATCTACTTTAATCGATTTTCATGTTATAGAAATTATTTAAATAAATTAATTAGTTTTAAAGAAATCAGAAAGAAATTAAATTGATGAAAAAATAAACATTTAATATTAAAAATAATATTAATAAAAATAATCACATTAAAACTTTGCTTGTAAAATAAACAGAACGAAAAATTTAAAATTAAAAAATTAATAAACAATTACAAAATATTAAAGAAGACTTTAATTTTATTAAAATGTAAACTTAAGTCACATAAATACAAATATTCATGTAAGTATTTAAATTTTAAATTCACCATTTTTTCTGTTTAAATTTAAAGTAAAATTTAACAAATTGTAAAGAATGATAGTTAATAAATATTTAACTTTATTTGTTATTCTTTTCGTTTTTCACATGCAAAAAATAATCATTTTTTTTGATAAAACTAAGAAACAGATTCTCTAAATTTGAATACAAATTAAAAATGAAAAAAATTTAATATATGGAAAAACATTTTAAATTTGAATCATTTAATTACATAATTTATTTTAACAAAATGACTTTCTAAATATAACTATCCAGAATATATAAAAAATATGAGCAAAAAAAAATCAAAATTGGTTTTTAAAAATAAAAAAATAAACTTTTTAAAGTTCAAAATAAATTAAATTTTTTTTAAATTTTGTTATTCTAAAATTAATATTAAACTTGAATAATAATTTTCAATACAATTACTTAAAGTTAGTTTTCAAAAAATTCAATTATCATTAAAATGAATCTTTCCAAATAATAAAACTTAAACAGAAAGAATTAATGGTTTCTTTTAAATTAAAGAAATAATAGAGCATTAAACATAGTTAATTTAATATTTTGAATACTATTAAAAAAAATTTAACTTTAAAAAAATTAATGATAAAATTTTTTAAACTTAATTTTTTTTTAATAATATTCAAAACATTAAATTAACCATGTTTAATGCTTTATTATTTCTTTAATTTTAAAGAAACTTTTAATTTTTTCTGTTCAAGTTTTACTATTTGTAAAGATTCGTTTTAAAATTAATTCAAGTTTTTGGAAACTAACTTTAAGTAATTATATTTGAAATTATTATTTAAGATTACTATTATAATTTTAATATAACGAATTTTAAAAAATTTTCAATTCAACTTCAAACTTTAAAGTGTTTATATTTTATTTTTAAAAACAAATTTTAATTTAATTTTAATAAAAGATATGGACATGAAAAAAAATAAGATGTAATCTAATTTAAAGCTTAATACCTAGACACAAATTTTAAAATTTAAAAATCAACACTGTTCAATAAAGCTAAATTAAAATGAATTTTTTTTTTAAATTACGATCGAAAAATAATATTTTTGATATCATTAATTTTTTTATAGTTAAATTTTTTTTATAGTATTTAAAATATTAAATTAACTATGTTTAATGCTCTATTATTTCTTTAATTTAACCCGTAGTGGTCACACCTATAAATGGTCACATTGGGTTTTCCGCACCCCAGGCCGCAAAAACGCTGTCATTCTACTTCTTTATGATATATCCATATATGCCATGTATTATGCAAAAAGTATATTTATTTTGAAGATTAAAGGTTTTTATGCGTGGTTTCAAAGACATTGAACGCAAAGTAGTCCTGGGGTGTCCTACACCCCGGGTGACCACAACGGGTTAAAAGAAACCATTAATTCTTTCTGTTTAAGTTTTATTATTTGGAAAGATTCATTTTAATGATAATTGAATTTTTTGAAAACTAACTTTAAGTAATTGTATTGAAAATTATTATTCAAGTTTAATATTAATTTTAGAATAACAAAATTTAAAAAAAATTTAATTTATTTTGAACTTTAAAAAGTTAATTTTTTTATTTTTAAAAACCAATTTTGATTTTTTTTGCTCATATTTTTTATATATTCTGGATAGTTATATTTAGAAAGTCATTTTGTTAAAATAAATTATGTAATTAAATGATTCAAATTTAAAATGTTTTTACATATATTAAATTTTTTTCATTTTTAATTTGTATTCAAATTTAGAGAATCTGTTTCTTTGTTTTATCAAAAAAAATGATTATTTTTTGCATGTGAAAAACGAAAAGAATAACAAATAAAGTTAAATATTTATTAACTATCATTCTTTACAATTTGTTAAATTTTACTTTAAATTTAAACAGAAAAAATGGTGAATTTAAAATTTAAATACTTACATGAATATTTGTATTTATGTGACTTAAGTTTACATTTTAATAAAATTAAAGTCTTCTTTAATATTTTGTAATTGTTTATTAATTTTTTAATTTTAAATTTTTCGTTCTGTTTATTTTACAAGCAAAGCTTTAATGTGATTATTTTTATTAATATTATTTTTAATATTAAATGTTTATTTTTTCATCAATTTAATTTCTTTCTGATTTCTTTAAAACTAATTAATTTATTTAAATAATTTCTATAACATGAAAATCGATTAAAGTAGATTTAGAACAATAATTTTTAACCTTAGGACACACCTTTAAGAGTTTTTCAAATCTTCAAGAATTGATCAATTATTTATGGAGGATATTTATTATAAGTATTTCTTTATAATTAAGCGTGTTACTTTTTAATAACAATCAGAAATCTATACAAATTTAAGAATTTGTATAATTTTTGTATTATTATATTTCTTTTCTTGTTTTTGATTAAATGCATAAAAAATTCAAATTCAAATTGTGGAAGTTTCCCGCCGCATCTATGCCGCGTCTGCGCGCCGAGGGTTCTCACGCGTTTGTGGTTTCGGAAACTGGCATAGGGCGCGCATCGGTCAGTCTCTCTCACGATCGAGTTTCTTCAGCTTATAATTTAATAATAATAATATTATATTATAATATATATGATATATATATATTTATATATTATTATATATATATGTAATATATATTATAATAATATAAAAAAATAATAAATTAATATATTTCTTCAGCTCTTTTATATAAGGCCTGATCCCGTACCTCTGAAAATACATTTCTAATGTGTCCAACACTCAAATCTTCATTGTCAAATATTGGCTGAAGATTAAATTAACAACTCTGTTTCCATATAGAGTTGTAAAAATAAGATTGTTGGTTATTCATTGGCTCCCAAGGATGGACCAATATTGAAAGCCAATTATTGTACCAATACTTGACATGCATTAATAAATAAATTAAAATATTTATTAAAAAATTTTAAACCATAAATAAATTAACAATATAAAAATATATATTTTAATATTGTTAATTTAAAAATTTTTATTTATTGGCATTATCATTGGCAACCAATATTGAACCAATGATGGCTGCCAATGACTGGCAAACCCGTTATCATCCCAAGGATTGACCAACTGTGGTCCAATATTAGTTGCCAATAGTTTGCCAATATTGTCACCATTGGCTCCCAATACAGGTCCATTAATGCGCCAATCGTTAGTTTCCCATTGGGTATAAATAGAAAGTTGGTTAAATATAAATTCTGCAATATACAAATTCTAACAAAAGTAAATTCTATTAAATTACAATTCTAACTCATAAAAATGATGACAAATAAAAATTCGACTAATAAAACAATCTGTTAAATAAATTTTGTGTTAAATAAAAATTCTGACTTTTGGTATATTTGATGAACTGTAACTCTGGCATATATAAATTCTGCTTAATAGATTATTTATCAAATTAAATTTCTGTGTTATATAAAATCTGTCAAATTATAATTCATTGAAGTAAAAATTTTGAGAAATGAAAATAAGCTTTAATAAAAATTCTGACACACAAAAGTTAGGTTATTTTACATTTATATTAAAGTATCAATCTTTTTATCAAAAATTGGTACAAATAAAATTTTGGTTGGAAAAAATGCATATTAAACTAAAATTTGTACATTTAAAAATATAGCGAACTACAATTTTCCTTATTTACAAATTAATGTATACGAAACTTTTTATAATTGTCAATTTGATTTTACAAATTTTTGTCTTCATGCGCTTTTTTACAAATAATATTCTGAGGAAATAATCATTCGGTAAAAGAAACATTCTGCCTTCTAAAATTCTGCCTATCTAACTTTCTAGATAAACATTTTAGGGAACCGTCATACGACTCAGTCCACGGATGTACTATGGATAATCTGGACCAAGCTTAAGTGGTCTATTTTAACACCAAAACAAATAGTCTGTTGGGAAGGTTGAAAAAGTTATGTTAAAAATCAGTATATTAAAAAAAAATGAATTTCTTAACCATCACGGAGAAAAGTGGATAGTAAAGGCGACTTTCATATTAGAGACTGATAGCAAAGTTGGTATAAAAAACAGTGGAAGTAAAGTGGAATAAATAATAATTACTTTGGTGGAAAAACGAATTAAGTTGAGCACTGGGAGCAAAAACGAATTGAAATTTTAACAGAAGCAAAACGGGATAAGATTTCAGTGGGCGCAAAAACGAAATACGAATATATTCCGTTTTTGCCCGAACTTATTTTTGATTCGTTTTTGTTTATAAATAAATTTACGTATATTTTCTTTTAATACAATTTAAATAATCGTACACGCAGAGAAATCTCTTACTTAAATTGCATGATGAACGGTTGCCATTTTTGCATGGTTGTTTATGATGTAAGAAACGTATATGACAGTAACTATTTTTCCATGAAAATCATACCTTTCTGGTACTAGGTTATTCGGTGCGTGAATTTCAAACCACTCGTATAATATCTCCATTTCTATGGCACTAAAAACGCACGTTTTTTTCTGTACTAGTAAAGCAACAGAAGTTCATGAGCTTTGTCCATGTCACGTTGAAACAAATGCAAGGAAGGTCATACGAAAGGCGCACGGGCTCGGTGCAATTCTAGTACCAAAAATTGACGTGCGATATCAGCGCCACTGTAGAACGATATTAGTAATGAGGCGTTTAGGGGTCGTCCACATATCACGTGATATCTTTAGGGGAGGGAGGGGGGTAGGCAAAATATCACGGCCCATGGAAATTAATTTTTTTAGCAATAGCAAAAGTATCACGAGGAGGGGGGAGGGGGTTCAAAATAGCTCAAATTTGTATCACGTGACATGTGAATGATCCCTTACTATTTCTGTACAGAACTTTGCCTTACTATTAATTCATGAATTTGTGGAATAAAAGCACGTCACTTCAGTTGCGATTAGCGAAGGTTAGGTTTCCATGCGTTAAAGGTAACAGATTTCTCTCCGTGTATGAACAGTAAAATAAAATAAAAGATTCATTAACAAAGATAACCTTATTAAATGTTAGAAAACATTTTTTAAAAAATGCACTTAAATAATTATTAAATACTTTCTATAAAAAGGATGATTGAAAAACAAGCAAAAAATACATATATTCTTTAAAAATAAAATAGTTGATAAAAATTATAAAAAAGTAACACATTACGAAACAATACTTAGACATATACCTAATAAATGCTTTGAAAAAATTATAAAATTATAAGATAAAAATTAAAATTTTTTAAAAAAGTGACAAAAAAACTTTTTAATACAAAAAGGAAACTAAAATTTAATAAATTTACAAAATGTTCAAAAATTGATAAAAAATCATAAATGAACTGAAAAATCAAAGGAAAGTAAAAGAAATTTAAAACGTCAAAAAGTTTGAAAGAATGAAAAAAACTAAGAACATTTATTAAAAATAATACAGCAATATTTTAAAGAATGTTAAATTGTATCTTTAAAAAAACATGTGCCAAACATCGAAAAAATTCCAAAAAATGTTTATGCTAAGCAAAAATGTAAAAATTATGAAAATAAACTGAAATATTAAAAACAGTAATGATGAAAAAAGAAAATATAGGAAGTTAAATTTAAAGTAAGATAAAAAAACTATAAAATAAATGTGACTTTTCTTTTAAAAAAAAATAGCCAGAACTTATTCAAAAAGAAAAACAAATCGTATAAAAAAAAGTTTTAAACAGAACCAACTTTTAAGACATTAAATATAGAGTATAATTGAAAAATAATTTAGTGTAAGTCGGGGAGAGATGGAACACCTTTTCTAAAACCACTGCACAATCTAAGGAATTTAGCAGAAAATTCTAATTCTTATAAAATACTTTAATAATAAACTTCGTACATTCGCACGTAAAACGGTTTTTAATTTTTTTCATTTCTTCTTAATTTATAAAGAAATTTGAATAAAAGCAACGATTCCGGGAGAGATGAAATTGTCCGGGAAAGATGGAACTCGGTGTTTTTATTTTTTGTAAATGCCCTTATGACAGAACATTGAGTAGTAGAAGCCAAATAATAAATAAAATACATTTTCTTTGTGTCATTTTAAAACATTTTTTTGCAAAAATCTTCGAATCTTTACAATCTTTAATCTTTCATACTTAGATATTCTCGCGAACCTTGGTTTTACAAACAATGAAACGTAATTTTATTTATAATTTTTCTAGCAAGAAATTACCATTTTATATTTTGTTTATGGACTGTTTGACTCTTACGTATGTAATTAAAATTTTATTTGATAATTAATTTTGCGACATACCATCTCTCCCGGTGTTCCAACTCTCCCGGAATTACCCTACACAATTTTTTTCAAATTATGAAATAATATTGAATAAATTTACAAAAAACTAGTGGAAATAAAAAAAAACTCATAAAATTGAACAAAAAATTGTATTTTGATCCAAGGAATAAAAATTAATAATTTTTTCTAAATATAGATAGAAAAAAGAATAAAATGAACTTAAACAATTTGAGTGAAGAGAAAAAAATTAAAGAATATACTTATATAATGAAAAAAAATTAAAAGCATGAAATTTTTAAAACGCGAAGAAAATTAAGAAATCGTATAAGTTTCTAAGAAATAGTAAATTATATACCGTCAAGAAGGGCTTTTTTGTGCACCCTAATTTTTTAATAAATAAAATCTTTATATTAAGTTGCTTAAATTTTCTACTTGGAATAAATATTTTTGGATGTCTAGACTACGCAGATAAAATTACCTAATTCTTCATCAAAAAAAAAAAATAAATAAAAATTCGTAAATTTGTGGAAATTAAGGTTAAATTCTTCAAACAAGAAGGCCCAAGTACCCTCCACTCGGAACCACCCTATAGGGAGCTCCCTATAGGACGCCCGATATCGATCACGTCTAATATACAATTATTCCCCCTTCGATTTTGAATCCCCCTCATTCAACTCAGGGGGGGGGGGGGTCGACCACCCAATTATAAAAATTGTCAAAAATCATGTCTAATATGCAATTAACCCCTTCGATTTTTGAATCGACCTCTTTTACCTAGGGGTGGGGAGGGGGTGACCCCCCAATTTAAAAAATTGTCAAAAATTATGTCTAATATAATATTATTCCCCCATTGATTTTTGAATCCTTCTCTTTCAACTCGGGAGGGGGGCGACCCCCAATTAAAAAAAAAAACCAAAAAAATTCGGGGCCACCCGAATAAATAATTTGAGACAAAGGATATTTGGTATATTATAATTTTTCTACCCACTACGATTTTTTAAATCTCCCTCTCTTTCAAGTTTTTTAGCGTACGCATATTTCGGCGCAGGATTCGATATTTAATTCGATATCGACAAGCCGTATACTTTTTTCGGAGGGTACGACAGAGTCTACATAAAATATTTTAATTATATAATAAATATTTAATTTTTCGACTTCTGTTATTGTAGTGTCATTATGAATGCGCGGTGTTTACATCACCTCTATTTATACACGAACGTGTAGTGATACTTTTGTATCAATTTCAATGTCTTGTGTTTACATATAGGGGCATTCCATTTGTCGGGAAACTTTTGAATTTCAGATTTTGTTAATACTTGAGCATTTTGTTGTATTGGGGGTGCAGATAAAGTATACCAAAGAGTTTTGCAAAAAAACAAATATTTTGCAAAATATTGTTTATTGAAATTTTTAGGCACTTTTTTTCATGAATTTTTATCTCGTAAACTATTGGTCTTAGAAAAAAATGCATAACATGAAAATTGTAGGGAAAATATTAGATTTTAACAATATTATTTTTAAAAATAATTTCATTAATTTTTTGACTAATTTGTTTAAACAATAATTATTTATTGTTGTTTTTTTACCCGAAGGGAATCGGCAAATGACATAAAAAAATATTTTTATTAAAGTTTGAAATGTCCTTAAAAAACGCTGTAAGTCTCAAAGATGTGTTTCTTGATTTTGTCGAGAAATTAATTTTTGAAGTTTAGATTACGCGACTCTGTACACACGACTTGCGTGGCAGCGCCAGGGAGCTGTTCAAACTCAACCTACATAATATTGTTTTTTTACCTGAAGGGAATCGCCAAATGGCTTGGATAAATATTTTTATTAAAGTTCGAAATGTACTTTAAAGACCCTATAAGTGTCAAAGACGTGATTTTTGATTTTGTGGAAAAATTAATTTTTGAAGTTTTGACTGCACGACTTTACACACGGCATGCGTATAGCAGCGAAGGAGATCTGTTTAAACTTTCTCTACAAAACATTGTTTTCTTACCCTAAGGGAATCGTTAAATGATATAAAAAATATTGTTATTAAAGTTTTAAATGGTCCTTAGAAAACTTGGTAAGTTCAAAGGTCTGATTTCTGGTTTTGTGGAAAAGTTAACTTTTGAAGTTTTGACTCTCTGCAAAACATTGTTTTTTCACCAGAAGGCAATCGTCAAATGATATAATAAAATATTTTTATTAATGTTGGAAATGTACTTAAAAGACCCTTTAAGTTTCAAAGACGTGATTTTTGATTTTGTAGAAAAATTAATTTTTGAAGTTTTGACTGCAAGACTCTACACACGGCTTGCGTGTCAGCGTTCGAGAGTTGGTCAAACTTACTTTATTATAAAGCATTATAGTACCACGCAAATAACTTATTTTGAACTGATATTTCGCATTTCTTTCAAATGCCTTTATGCTTTAAAACAATAAGATTTATAAAATTAAAATTTTGTCTAGTTCCTACATGCAATTTAAAACACATTAAGTCTCACAATTCCTTTTTAGATAAAACATAATTTTAGTAAAAGGACAATGCCTTTTAAAAGTAGGAAATTTTGTTCATTACCAGTCTAAACATGTATAGTTCTCAATATCACTGCAAAAACATGGTGTCTTAAATTGGATAAAAATGTTTTAAATTAAGATATTTTTGGTGTCTAAGATATAAAAAATGTCTTAATTTAAGACATTTTTGAAAAATTAAAGACACTTGTTTTGCAGTGATGTTACTTAAAAAATTGAATAGATTTGTTGTAGTAAGATTTAAAAATGAGTAATAGAATTTATATTCAAATATTTATTAATTTTACATTATAAATTTATATGTGAATTATCAGTTCAAAATAGTTATATGAGTAGCACTGCCGCAAAGCCGTGTCGACAAAGTCGAACAATCAAAACTTCCAAAATTATTAACTGGACAAAATAATAAATTACATTGTCAAAACTTACCAAGTTTTCTAAGGACCATTTAAAACTTTAATAACAATATTTTTTATATCATTTAACGATTCCCTTAGGGTAAGAAAACTATGTTTTGCAGAGAAAGTTTAAACAGATCTCTTGCGCTGCTATACGCATGCCGTGTGTAAAGTCGTGCAGTCAAAACTTCAAAAATTAATTTTTCCACAAAAGAAAAAATCACGTCTTTGACACTTATAGGGTCTTTAAAGTACATTTCGAACTTTAATAAAAATATTTATCCAATCCATTTGGCGATTCCCTTCAGGTAAAAAAACAATATTATGTAGGTTGAGTTTGAACAGCTCCCTGGCGCTGCCACGCAAGTCGTGGGTACAGAGTCGCGGAATCTAAACTTCAAAAATTAATTTCTCGACAAAATCAAAAAACACATCTTTGAGACTTACAGCGTTTTTTAAGGACATTTCAAACTTTAATAAAAATATTTTTTTATGTCATTTGCCGATTTCCTTCGGGTAAAAAAACAACAATAAAAAATATTGTTTAAACAAATTAGTCAAAAAATTAATGAAATTATGTTTAAAAATAATATTGTTAAAATCTAATATTTTCCCTACAATTTTCATGTTATGCATTTTTTTCTAGGACCAATAGTTTAAGAGATAAAAATTTATGAAAAAAAGTGCCTAAAAATTTCAATAAACAATATTTTGCAAAATATTTGTTTTTTTGCAAATCTCTTTGGTATACTTTATCTGCACCCCCAATACAACAAAATGCTCAAGTATTAACAAAATCTGAAATTCAAAAGTTTCCCGACAAATGGAATGCCCCATAAACACTTCTAATTGTACATAAACGAGTGGCTCAATCATAATTTTTTTACTTGAAAAATGCAAATCTAAATGACTTATTTTGCATTCTTTACGGGGAGGCATCGTTGAAATTTTAACCTATCCAAATCATGATGCCTAGAGGTGCCAATTTTTTATCTATATCTGAAAATTTGAAAATGTTTATAATTTTATTTTCGAAAAAACTGAAATTTTTCATAAATCTATCTCCTTCCACAATTTTTACTATTTTCTATCGATACTTTTTTTACTGCCTTTTTTTACAATTTCAAACGAAATTACGCATGGATATTAAAAAAATTTTATTACAAAAAAAAAGAAATTTTTTTATCCAAAAAAGTTGGGAGTTTTTCCCTTGGGGCAGGGACCAGACCCTGAACCAGTACAGTACAACTTAATGTTCAAAATTTAGAAGGCGCCAATATTAAGGGATGCTGCTTGCAACCCCTATTTTCTCATTAAAAATACATGGGAAAATTGTACTTTTCTTAAAAATTGCAAAAAACTGTCTTTAATGTTATCGAGAAGGCTCAGAAGTTTGTGAGACCTTGATAAATAATAATCAAATTTGAGGAAGCTGTCCATTATTATAATATTTTTGCAAACTGACCCTCTGTAGGGGTGCCTTAAAGAAAATGAGTCTAAAATTTTATTTTTTCAGTCACTTTTTTTAAAAATTTTTTACCTAACAAAATACAAGGCCTGCTACATTTTTTAATGAATTTTTAATTGTTTAAACAACTTTTTTTATATTTTCTGTTTTAATTAAATATCTTAAAAGCTTACAACATTTTAAATAGCGAAGGGAAAAACAATTAAATTGGTTTATAATTTAATTGATTTAATTCAATTGATTGACTAAAGAATTATTAAAATAGTTTATAATCAACTTCTCATTAAATTCAGCTAGAATCATCTGATTTTTGACATTTTTATCGAAGAATTATAAAGAAGTTATTTATCCATAATTTTTAATAAACATTTAATTGTTTAAACAATTTATTTTTCTTATATTTTTGAATTTAAATATTTTTTTAATATCTGTTGTTTCTTTAGTAACAATTAACAAAAAATTTGTTCATTAAATATTTAGTTTAATTGTTTAAGCAATTAAAATTTTTTAAAAGAACTTTTCATTAAATTCTCCTAGGAACACTTCGATTTTTGCTCTCTTCATTCAAAGAAATATCTTGAATTTATCCTTCTGAAATTTTCAATACTTTGTAATTGGTTAAGCAATTTGTATTTGTGTATATTCAAAAATATACACAAAGAAATAAACAATAAGCGTAAATTTGTTTTTTATTTGTGTAGTCTATTTCCGAAGATCTTCAAAAAATATTTGAAAACTAGCAAGATATTGCGCGCGTCTAATTTGTAACAATAAAATGTAAGGCTAATATTAGAATGTATTCCATTCTTTATTTTAAGAAGTAGCCAAGTTTAAAAAGTTATAATCATATTTATTACTAAAAGTAAGTTTAATAATTTGTTAAATTTATTAATTTCATAAATCTAACATAAAATCTTTGTTCGTCCTTCAAATTCTATGTAAACAGTAAAAGTACATCTTAGTCAAAAGATAAACTTGAACTTGTTTCTTAGGCGTATTTTAGGCTATTTTATTTAAAACGTAATAAATGAAAATGTGAATAAAATAATTTTTTAAAATCTTTGAATTTTCTTTAATGAATAAAAGTATTCTATTATATTTATTTTATGCAATGCAAACAAAACCTTCTTTTATATTATTTTTATAATATTTCTTTGAAAAGAGCATCCACATTCGACTTCTAATAGTTTTTGAAAATTGTACATACGATTATAATTTAGGATTTCTCCCTTAATGAGAATTTCTAAATTTTTCTTATTCAAACTAAAAAATTTTCTTTCTTTTGCAATACACATCGTATTTTTTTATAGGTTAAATAAAGGAGAAATGTATCACGAGGAGAGATAAATTACTTTTTGACACAGCAAGAAGATGCATCTTGTATCTTTTTAACAAACTGTTCTGATTCTTTATCAGTTATTATGTTATGATACATAGACTAAAAGTTCAAAAAGTCTTATAATTATTATCTTTATTTTGGAAGCAATAGAACAATTCTTTTTTAATTTCGCTCAAAAAACACTCCGAAATTTGCGTGGTGTGCCAAAAATAATACGTTTCCTCTTTAATTTTTTTAATTCGTTACTAAATGAACACATTCGTCAATGTGTAGCTTTTACCGCAAATGAATATATGTCAATAAAACATGATTCTAAATCTTATTTTATTTAAATAAAAAATAAAAATAAATCAATCTCTCTCAGTCATTTTGATTTGTCGCGCAAATTCTTTTTTGTCGATGTTCGAGGAAAGATAGTTCATTATACTCTATAAATATAACCTAGAGAATATATGTATAAGCGAAACAGAAAGTAAATAGAAGAATAGATATAGATATAATAGAATGATATAATAGAATTTTTAATATCAAAATGTAAATTCTATTAATAAATTAAAAATTTAATTTTTACTAAGAAAATGGGAACATTTATTTAAAAATTTATATCTAAGGGTTCCTAATTTTGCTAATCCGCCATACTATTTTGAATTCTTAAATATTGACTCCAAAATCTTCATCAGGAACCTAAAAAACCATTAAATGCAATATTTCATAAGAATAGAAAACTTATGGGGATATTTTCCAATTTCTGATTAAGCATAAGGGTTGTTCTAAGATTAGGGGTAGGAGCTAAAAACTGAAACTACACTTGAAAAAATTTATAATTGTACAACAATACTTGTAAAAAAAAGAAATATTTTTTATTTTTTACGATAGTTTTACATAAAAAATAAAAATAGGGGTAGTTTTGGGGTTGATGATGGACTTTAAAATTCTCTTAGATTATATTTGATGCTTTTAAAAAACTTTTGGACAATTTTCAAAAGGAAATTCATCATTTTTCTTAATTTTTTTAAAATTTTTTTAGGGTTTTCAATATAAATCTCGTTTTTACCCATGAAAACCGTATATAAAATTAACCTGGAAAAAGCCACAGGTAAGGGTATCTTCTTTTAGCTCCACTTTCCGAAAATGATTGACTCGTTTATTAACATTTTGTTTATCACTACTTGCAATTTTACTATTATCTGAAATAAGAAGGAAATGACATAAGCAATTACTTAAAAAAATTGTCTGTAAATGTTCTTTCATTACTGCATGATTATATACTACACTTTCAGGTTTAACATTACAATATACAGAAGTTGCAAAAGCAATTGCATAATCACCACAATCCAATTGATTGGGTTGGTTTTGAACAGTGGGAAAAACTACATTAGTTAGTATAACTACATTTCTAATGGGTTTAACTTCATCCAACATTTGTAAATAACCCACATTTTTCATTTGAAAATGACCACCAGAATCGACTTCTAATAGTTCTTGAAATTTGTATATATGATTATCATTGAGCATTTCTCCACGAATAAGAATGTTTTGATCTTTTTCATTTATTATAAAATATATTTTTTTATTTGTAGAATCCATTGTATTCTGTTTTACCAAAACATATTATATTATAAATTATAAAACTTTTGAAACATTTCATGCAATTCATAAGATTTCAGAATTTTGAAGCATATGCAACAAGTATAATATAAATTTCTCTTCTCCAGTGGGACCTGAAAAAAACAGTTATTTATATAAAAATGGATTTCATCTTAATGCTATTAACAAAACCCTGCTAGAAAAAGTAAATATGTTTTTTATAAACATGCTTTAATGTGATTTTAGTAATTTCAGCATACAAACGTTTTCATATATATAAAATAAAGGGAGCCAAGATGAACACCCTTTCTATTTAATGCTCCAGAATCCAAACCGAATAAAATATTATATATTAAAAATTAATTTAATTTAATTTTTTTATTTATTAAGAAATAACATTCCTAAATATTTCAATTTAATAGATTCACAGTAAAAAGTAATAAGATATCGAAAACTATCGATATATCTAATACTTTAACGATAACATCACATTTTGTGTTGGAAAATAAAAAATTTTAATTGGTTTAAAAAATTATTGAAAAAAGTGTAAAATCGAAAATATAAAAATAAATACATTGAGATTTCGTGCCTGTCCATCTTAGGGTACCCGACACAATTTTTTTATCCCCAGTAAAATTTTCTATACAAACACAAAATTAGTAAATTCATTTTAGAATATTATTATACGATAAATAAAGAATATTATAACGTTAGGTACTCATTCTTAATCATAAATTTAAATAAATTTACCAAATTAAGAAAAACATATAAGAAAACTTTTTTTCTTCGTCTATACAAACAACAAAAATGACAGAAAGCATAAGGCGCTGTCACCTTAAAATTATATATGAAATGTCCATCTTGGGGCCCTGTCTGTCTTGGGTCACTCTCTCCTACATAAAAATAAATGTTAACTACACTTCAATGACACCTTACATTAATGTAATCAAAAATAATTTTAAAAAATCTTAAATATTCCCATAAAAATTTTTTCTTCATATTCTTAAATAATGACTAAAAATAAATAATTTTATTATTTACAATTAAAAGCATACTAATAAATAATATTATTATATGGTATTATTAAATATTATCAACATTAAAATTAATTTTATAATAAAAAATAATAATAATTGTATTGTATTTAGGGGAAGTAATAACTTAGTCAAGTATTTTTGAAAAATTTTCAAAATTTTAGGAATTACGTCACTTTGAATTTTTTACCCTTTATTTTTTCAAATTCTTGTAATTTAAAGCGTTTTTAATCGATTTCAATGCAATTTATAGGGTGTATATAGAAAACTATAAGGTTTTAAATAAATTTGAAGTAGATTTAAAAACTTCAAAAATTCATGTAATAGTCTAACAATTGTTAAACAATGAAAAAAGTGTATTACAAATTTTTCTTTGTCGACAGTAACACAAAAATCTGTAAGGCATCAAAATATGGATATTCGTGGATATTTAAATTTAGCATCCACATATTGAAATTTAGTATTTAGATTATTAACCTGTAGACTGCCGGGAAGTCTATATATAGACTCTGCGTGTGATTGGAACTTTCTATAAGATATTTTGAGGCTATGGCCACATCATTTTTGAATTTTTAAAGCTGAATAAAGTCTATCAATACCCGGCAGTCTACAGGTTAAACATAATACCCAGATATTAGAATTAGTATATTTTAATATCGTGGATAGTAAGTTTGAAGATCTATTTCTCTCAGTGAGGTTCGAAAAATCGTTGCAGATTAATTTAGTCTAAATTTACTACTAAATTCTAAGATTGATTTCGTAAAATAAATAATTTTTAATATATTTATAGTTAGAGTGGCTATCCAACTTAGGTCAGTTTCCCCTAAATAACTGTTAGCAGTAGACCAGAAAATTTGTACAACTATACATTTTTAACTATATACTTATTTACGAAATCATTCGACTTAATGTGGTTGCCAGGGCCATTTTAACGTTTTGCTTTTCAAGCAATCTTCTTTTTTAGAGCAGATTTCGGGATATCTACAGTTTTTGAATCAATGAAAGCAGAAAATTAATTGCAAAAAATTTTCCAAGATACTCTGCAAACGATTTTGAAGATTGTCTGCAAACGATTTTCTGCTTTCATTGACACAAACATTGTAGATATGCAGAAATCTACTCTAAAAAAGAAGTTTGCTCGAAAAGCAAAACGATGAAATAGTCCCGGCAACCACATGAAGTCGAATAATCTTGTAAATATGTATATATATATGTATAGTTGTAAATACGTTTTGGTCTGTTGTTACACTGAGAAAATAAGTTAACTAAATATAACCAATTTTTGATTAAATGTAGCAGAGAGAGGTTGTTGATATAGCACCTGCAAAGATCTTTGTTTATCATTAGCAGATTAAATGCTACTGTTAACCTTGCAGTTTGGTTGTGATCGCCGGTATCTTGTGTGTTTTGTTCAGAGTCCCTTAACCTAGAAATTGGCTAGAAGCTTATTTTCTCAGTGTAACAATAATTTACGTAGAATCGATGAGCTTCAACAATAGCGTAACCAGAAAATTATTTCAATTTTTTCTTATTACTGTTTTCAATTTTTAATAATAAATTAATAGGAATAACTACTAATCTTAAAGTGTAACAAAAAACCAATGGTTGGAGTTTAGTGGTAAAGTAAGATTAAATTAATCTGCAACGCTTTTTTATGCCTTACAGTTTTTTGAGTTACTGTCCAGGCCCGTAGCCAGAAATTTTTGTGTTTTTATACATGAATTTTTGAAGTTTTTAAATCTACTTCAAATTTATATTTAAAACCTTATAGTTTTCTATATACACCCTATAAATTTCAATGAAATCGATTAAAAACTCTTTAAATTACAAAATCTAATTTAAAATTTAAAAAGTAATCTAAATCTGTTTGTAAATGTAAATAAACTTTTTAATTTATATTTAGAGACAAGTAAAATTACCTACCTGTCAAAAATTCACCTCAGATCCTCTTCGCGTTTTTAGATTCAGGACGATCCTTTCACTCGGACTTACAAAACAAAACTATCCCCTGTCATCAACATCATTTTTCAAAAAGAGGCGAACCTTACTCACAGAAAACCGAATCATTTGGTAATATCAAGTAAACGCCCAGAATACCCTTACTCCTTAAAGGTAAAGAAAAGATTAATAATCACCTCATTGTAATTTTGACAAAAGGCTAATAATAAGGTTATTGTAATTTTGACAAAAGGCTAATAATGAGCTTTTTGTTATTTGGACAAAAGGAGAACAATAGACTCATTGTAATGCAGACAAAAGGAGAACAATGCCAAATCTCCGCCCATTTTGAAACGAAAATTTTCAGCTAAAGGGACACTGGCAAATTATTATATAGGATGGCAAATTATTATAAAGGATTTTGATTTTTTGAACCACTGTAGTATACATAACAATATATAAACTCACAACTTAGCACCAAGTTCAAATTTTGTTCTATCTTACCTAAAATATCTATCTTTTTCTACAATTTTCAATTTTTTTTAACACCAATTTTTTTAAGAGTTTTTGTACAATTTTGAACAAAGATACAAATGGATTGAAATACTTTGATTTAAGGGCATGTGTTGGAAAATGACGTCATTGGTAGAGGCAGAATTTGTCCGTAAACTTTGTCTTAAAATAATAAATATTTTAACACCAAACTTTGTAGAATTACTTAAAATATAATTAAGACAGTCTCTCTGACCCAAGTTTGTTTAATTTTTATCTTAAAACTTATTTCTTTAATTTTCCGAATATCAGCTAATTTTTTTAAAAGTTACCTTTAAGGCAAAATTTAAACAAACTTGAATCAGAGAGACTTCCTTAATTATATTTTAAATAATTTTACAAAGTTTGGTATTAAAATATTTATTAGAATCTTCTTGCTTTCGAGAATTCTTGCCTGAAAATCTTGCCCAAATGTATCAGTACTTTCTTTTCTACACGGCAAATTTAAAAATGGCGGATGGATTTGTTAAAATTGTTTGGAACTTGTTACTCGGGGTTTTTTTGAGTTGCTGATTACGAATCAGAAGTCAGAATTAAAAAATTCAAAATGACGAATCCAATATGGCGGGAAAAAAATTAGAAATTAATCACTTTTGCTTAAAGCTTAATATTCGGGATTTTTTGGGGTCGCTGAATACAAATCTGAAGTCAGATATTTTTGAAAAATTTTAATCGCGGATTCAACATGGTGAACGATTTTTTGTTAATAAACTGAATTTCCTCTTTTAAATTACTTATATCTAACTTCAGATTCGTAGTCAGCAACTCCAAAAACCCAACGGATATAAAATTCCATAAAATTCATAATTTTTTAAAAAATCATCTGCCGTATTGGATGCGCCATTTTTATTTTTGTAATTCTGACTTCAGATTAGTAATCAGCGTCCCCAAAAACCCAAAGATACTAAATGTTATGAAAATTAAATATTTTTTTCAGAAAGTCGCCCGCCAAATTGGGTCCGCCATTCCGAATTTTTAAAATCTGACTTTAGATTCGTTATCAGCGATTCCAAAACTCCCCAAATGAGTAGAGAATTTGCTTTACAATGTACTAAATCTTAATTCACAATTAAAATGATCGAAAATGTCAAAAAATAAAAAAGGCGTTTACTATTCTAAAAAGAACAGACGTTGTGGTTAACTTCAGATGTGTAACTCCATTTCCGAGTCTCCCATTGGTCAGTACATATCAAACCTCACTATCGATAGTTTTCAGTTTCGATTTTTTGTTTTGCAGACGAATTAAAATCTTTTAATTAAATATATTAACTTCAAGTTTATTTTTTAAAATTTCTTATAATGTTAGCAATCTAAAATAACAAAAAAATTTATCAAAATAGTTAATACATTGACATTAGCTTTGACCTTGACTTCCCTATACGAGAACCCTTTCGACCAACTTCAGAGGTGTAACACGTTTTATCGGGCTTCTGATTGGCTAGCATATTTTCGATATTTTTTGTCAACAATAACATCACAGTTTAGACGTTTATTTGTACTTTTTTTCAATTTATTTAAAATTTTCGTTTAATAAAAAATTGCCTTTTATTAAGTAATAATAAATTAAAAATAAATTAAATTTTAAACTTAAGGAGTGATAGTTTAAGAAGTGACAGTGGTTTAAGTGAAGTTGTTAAGGTTATAGTGTTTTGAATGAAATAATGTTTTGTTTTCATTGGCATTCGTTTCTGACAGGTGAGTAATGATAATAATATTAATAATTTTTTATTCCTTTTTTTTTTATTTGTAACTTATTTATCTCTTTTTTAGTTCTATTATTAAATGTTTTTTTGTTCAAAAAGTATCATAATTATTTATGTCATTTAAGATTTTGATATATCTTTTTTTATTTTAATGCACGTGGCGATTATTATCTGATTTCTTTTCGGTCACGTGGAAATTGTGAAACTGGTAAGTTATAATAATTTTTAGTTCTTTATTTTGGTTTATTGTATGTTTATAATTCATTAACTTTTTAAGTTTCTGTAAAATAAAAATATTATACTTCCATGTTTAAAGTTATGTTTTTTGTTATCATTCTTCAGTTACGTAGTAATGGTTAGTGACAGGTAAGTAATAACAATTATTTTCAATAATTTTATTTTATTTTATTGTAAGCTTCTAATTTATTCATCTTTTTTCTGATTACATTAATTCAGTAGTTGTATTTTCTTCATTAAAGTATCATATTGATAAATGTCATTTCCGGTTAGGATGTTTGTTTCTATTGTAATTCAATAATTACATTATGTGATAATTATCATTGAAGATTTTTGACAAGTAATTCATTTTATTAAGTTTATTTAAAACATTAGTTTATTAAATAATTATTTTAAATTTATAACATGAGTATAGTTCTAATAAAGATAATCATAAAATAATTGTAAGTATGGGAGCGTTCACAAATGACGTCACGCATTTTTTTCAACTTTTTGACCCCTCCCCCCCTCCTGTCACGTTCTGTCACGTGAGAGTAAACACGTACCCCTAAAAGGACGTTACGTTTCTTGCCCCCCCCCCTATTATTTTATAATAATTTTATTTTCAACGTTAAAAACAAAAAATTCAAAATTAATAATTTTCAATTAGTTTTATTATTCTAAATTTGCAGTTATTTGGGTTTATTACTGATATTTGGTTAATAAATAGATTATACACTGTGATTAAAGAATTTTCTTATTTTTTGCACAACAAATACATTAAGGGCATGTGCTACGGAGGTCAACTATTTCACGGCCTATTTTTTTTTTTTTTTGTAATAAAATATATATATTTAGTAATAATAATTAATAATAATTAATTCTACAATGTTTATTTAGCAAACAATATAAATTATTTTTAAAAATTAAAGAAATCTGTAATGGATATATATCAACTAGTTCGTGCCAAGGCGGCCACTTACTTGTAGCGCCACTCCATGCATGCGGATAATCTAGAAAATAATTTGAATTTCGCAATATCGGTAAAACAGGAACATTTCGATCTTCAACGAAAAACGAGCGCCACATTTAAATTCCTAAACAAACGTGTCCCCGTCACAAGATAAAAAGTTTATCAAATTTATTAAAAAAATAATATATTTTTGAAAGTATTTTGTTTTGTAATGACCCACACAAGACCGTTTTGAAAATTATGTAAATTCAAAATCCAAGATGTCGGACAATTTTTCAAAAACTCGTCCAATCTCGCTGGAACGAACATTTAGGGATATTTTGGGTCGCAGATTACGAATTTCGAGTCAGTTTTCCAAATTTCCAAAATACAAAATCCAAGATGGCGGACAATTTTTCAAAAACTCGTCCAATGTCGCTGGAACGAACATTTAGGGATATTTTGGGTCGCAGATTACGAATTTCGAGTCAGTTTTTTTTTTTTTTACCGGTCGAATAGTTTGACGTGTTTAAATTCACTCTTGCTTACTCTTGCAAATTATGTATTAAATAAAATAAGTGGATGTACTATTGGTCGGTTGAAATATCTGTTATTGGGATTATCAGTGTTCTGTCATAGAAGCATTTGTTTAAACTCTTTTGAATTGTTTTTATCAGTTGAATTGGTTATTATAACCTCTTCGCCATGCTGGACTGTTCTGTGTGTGAAATCAAAGTTGTGAGACAGACAAGAGATGCAATGTCTTGTTCTAAATGCAACAATTTTATTCATCATGTATGTGCAAAAGATAAATATAACAAAAAAGAAATTGAACAAATTAAAAAAGGAATTATTCCTTTTGTTTGTACAAAATGCAAAGAGAATGCCATCTGTCGTTCCAATGATACATTGTCTGGTGAAGTTACTAATATGACTTTATCTGCTGTTTCCGATGCTCCTTCAGATAAATTCATGGAAGCAATGCGGATAGTGGTTAAGCAGGGGCAGCGTAAAGTGTTAGAAGAATATACCAAAAATATGACGATGATGTTCGATGATTTCAAGGTGACACAAACTGAATTTAATAATAAACTTTCGGATTCAATCTTCAACATGAAAGAAGAAATTAAACAAAACTCCAACAACATCAGTGTATTACAAGTAGATTCAGCAACTTCACTTAAGGAAATTAAAAAACTAAAGGAGGAAACGGTGCAGTTAACATCTAAAATTCAGCAACTTCAGAATAGTGTTAATTCTCAAGACCAATTAGCTCTTTTGTCATCTCTTGAAGTCCATGGGCTACCTGTGAAGGCAGAAGAAAATTTACATAACATTTTTATGGACATTACGAGAAGTTTAAATGTTGAAATCAATGATATTGACATTGTTAACATCTTTCGACTTCGGAGACGGGAAGGTAGTGAAGTCAGTTCTCTGCACCCAATTGTAATTGTGAAAATGTCAACACAGATGCTGAGGGACAAAATTATTGAAAAACGTAAAACATTTAGAAACTTTTCTACTTTGAATTTTGGATGGAGTGATAAAGATAGGGCGAATGTCTATATTAAGGAGTCTCTCACCCCTTTCAATCGCAATATTTATGCAGCGGCTCTTAATATGAGAAGAAATGGCAAATTAAAATATCTGTGGATTTCTGGTGGTAAAATTTTTGGTCGCAAGGAGGATGGATCACGCAGATTTCAACTGAGATGTATTGAAGACGTGAAGATGTTGGAGTAGCAACTAGCGGACGTTTGGTTCTATTATGTACTTTTCATTTGTTTATTATTTCGTATCAAAAGTTTAATTTTTTTAGTTTTTACATATTTTTATTTCGGTAGATTTTTATCATACCAAGATTGTGTTAAATTTTTGGCAAATGTTATTTCAGAAGATAATGTAACTAGTTATGCAGTAAATAATGTAATGGAATTATTTGTTTTTTTAATTCATGAGTTTGTCTTACATATTTCATTCACAATATATTATAATATGATGGAGTGCTTAAGGTATATTTATTTGTATAATTCATTAGATAATGAATTAGTTTCATTAATTGGTAATTTTTTTTTTTTTTTTTTTTTTGAATAATTAATTTAAAAATTGTATTTTTGAAAATTTTATACGAAAAAAAAAGTATCTAATGGAAAGTATAAATATTTGCCACGTTAATGCACAATCTATTAGTGCACATTTCACGGAATTTAAAAATTTTTTTGAATATAAGTCCTATGACATAATAGCGGTGTCTGAGACTTGGCTAACACCAAACATAACGACAAATTTAGTAAGTCTTGATAATTATGTCTTGTTTCGTAATGATAGAGATTTGCGCAGGGGTGGAGGAGTATGTCTATACGTTCATAGGAAATTAAAATGCTCCTTGGTATTTGTGAGCGAGGAGAGTCCTTATCCGACAACTGAATTTTTATTTATAAAAATTCAGTCTGAAAGTGATAATGCATTGCTGGGTGTGGTCTATAAACTGCCGAATTCATCATTTGGGAATGAGCTTGAGAATAAAATGTTTTCTAATTTGCAATATTTTAATAACATTATTATATTAGGTGATTTTAACAGCAATTTAAATAAAACTTCTCCTTCTACTAATTATTTAATTTCTATGATGTATTCGGCGGGTTTATCTGTTGTGCCTCATAACTCTACTCACCACACTAAAACATCCAGCACTCGTATCGATGCTATCTTTGTTGATAATTTGGAAAAGGTGCTAAACTACGGACAGCACCCAATTTCATTTCTATCTAATCATGATTTGTTAAATAATAAATTTGAATTAAATGTAAATGATAATCGGTCTAATAGTCAATCCAATGTCATTCGAAATTTAAAAAATATTCCTGAGAATGATTTTCTTTCACACTTAGCAACATACGATTGGCCTAGCATTTACTTAGAGTGTGACATAAATCTTAAGGTGCAGAAATTAACCTATTTCTTAACCTCCGCTTTTGATGTTTTTGCGCCCCAGCACTTGTCAAATACAAAAAAAAGTACTCACCATGGATAAGTAACGAATTAAGAGCTCTTATCAAGGAGAGAAATAACTTACGCAGTAAAGCAAGGAAAACAAGAAATATTTATGACCAAGCAAATTTTAAAAGAATGCGTAATTTAGTTCAAACCAAGATTCGAGATGCTTTTAATAAATATAATCATAATATAATTAGAAACAGTAATAATAGTACAAATACATGGAAAATCTTACAAAAATTGAATTTAATATCAAATAAACAGTTATCCAATGATCACAGTTTTGGTGCGCAAGAATTCTTGGAATCATTTTCTGTGAAACCAATACTCAAACGATGTCATGATGATAATTTTCCAACATATAAAAGTAATGTTTTTAATGACAAGGAATTCTTTTTCTCCGATATTTCACCGGAAACTCTGTTGCGAAGCATAAATCAAATAAAGTCGAATGCTATGGGACCGGATTATATTTCTATAAAAATGATGAAGTTAGCATTACCTATAATATTTCCGATTCTTTTGCATATATATAATTATTCTTTGCAAGTTAAAATTTTTCCTGAGATTTAGAAAATGAGTTTTGTCCGACCAATCCCTAAAGTAACAAGCCCAAATAGATTAAATGATTTCAGACCAATCTCTATTGCTTGTTCATTAGCTAAACCTTTAGAAAAAATCGTATGTAGTCAAATGACATCTTTTCTTGAAAAAAACGATGTACTTGACCCCTTGCAATGTGGTTTTCGGGCTAAAAAAAATGGTTTGGCACTCAATCCAAATAAAATGAATGCAATGATAATTGGCTCATCTTGTAAATCTTATTCCGAACTTCTGACAACTCTTCCTCCCTTAATTGTACATGGCGTTCCTATTATTTACAAAGAAACAGTGAAAGATCTTGGTTTGACTTTAGATAGAACATTATGTTGGAAGGAACATGTATTTGGCATTGCACGTAAAACGTTCATGGTTTTAAGACAACTAAAAAAAAAACAAAAGTTCCTTTCCAACTTCTACTCGTCTGTTGTTGATCAAGTCTCTGATACTGCCTTACTTTGATTATTGTAGCATAGTATACGACGACATAACTGATGAATTAAACGATAAGTTGGAAAGAACACTGAATGCCTGTATTAGATTTGTTTACAATTTACCGAAAGCAACGCACATCTCTCAATATCGAATCAAATCCAATTTGTTAAATGTTGCAACTAGGAGGCAGTTTTATATGGGAAACTTACTCTACTCTGTTTTCAATAATAAGACTCTATCATATTTATTTGATCTTTTTCAGTTTCGAGAAAATAATGATACAATGAATAACAGACTCCGAAGTAGAGAATCCATACTTAAAATTCCATTGCATCGGACTTGCAAAATGCAAAAATCTTTTATTGTTAGAGGCTCAAGACTTTGGAATAAAATACCAAATACAATTAGAAGTATTTCAAAGCAATGGATGTTTAAAAAATTATTTTTTGAGTTTTTGTTTAAACAAGATAATAATTTCATCGATATAACTTATTGGTGATATGTTTATCACACACTTTATTTGATTTGATTTAGTTTATTGAGTTTATTTTTATAGTTATAAGTATGTATTAATGCTTATTCTGTTTTTGTATACATATATGTAAAATTCATTTAACGAATTTACTTTCATGTTACTGTTTAGAACTTTATCCTATCTAATTCGCCAAAGATTGTAATAATTTAGCTCCAGGCGTCCAATAATGATAAATCACTTTAGTTATCATTATTTTAGTTTGTTATAATAATTAGTTTATATTGTTCAAATCTTTTTGTTCATTTTGTTTTTTCGACGGTATTACTTACGTGTTTTTGTATACTTAATGTATATATCACTATGTATTCAGATCCTTAGAGGGCTTCTTAGCCCTAGGAACTATCATTTTCTTAAATAAATAAATAAATAACTAAATTTCCAAAATGCAAAATCCAAGATGGCGGACAATTTTTAAAAAACACGTCCAATCTCGCTGGAACGGACATATAGGGATATTTTGAGTCGCTGATTACGAATTTCGAGTCAGTTTTCTAAATTTCCAAAAAGCAGAATCCAAGATGGCGGACAATTTTTAAAAAACACGTCCAATCTCGCTGGAACGGACATTTAGGGATATTTTGGGTCGCTGATTACGAATTTCGAGTCAGTTTTCTAAATTTCCAAAATTCAAAATCCAAGATGGCGGACAGTTTTTCAAAAACTCGTCCAATGTCGCTGGAACGAACATTTAGGGATATTTTGGGTCGCAGATTACGAATTTCGAGTCAGTTTTCTAAATTTCCAAAATTCAAAATCCAAGATGGCGGACTATTTTTTAAAAACTCGTCCAATCTTGCTGGAACGGACAATTAGGGATATTTTGAGTCTCTGATTACGAATTTCGAGTCAGTTTTCCAAATTTCCGAAATGCAAAATCCAAGATGGCGGACAATTTTTTAAAAACTCGTCCAATGTCGCTGGAACGGACATTCAGGGATATTTTGGGTCACTGATTACGAATTTCAATCAGTTTCCTAAATTTCCAAAATGCAAAATCCAAGATGGCAGATAATTTTTAAAAAACACGTCCAATCTCGCTGGAACGGACATTTAGGGATATTTTGAGTCGCTGATTACGAATTTCGTGTCAGTTTTCTAAATTTCCAAAATGCAAAATCCAAGATGGCGGTCAGTTTTTCAAAAACTCGTCCAATGTCGCTGGAACGAACATTTAGGTATATTTTGGGTCGCAGATTACGAATTTCGAGTCAGTTTTCTAAATTTCCAAAATGCAAAATCCAAGATGGCGGACTATTTTTTAAAAACTCGTCCAATCTTGCTGGAACGGATTTTTAGGGATATTTTGAGTCTCTGATTACGAATTACGAGTCAGTTTTCCAAATTTTTGAAATGCAAAATCCAAGATGGCGGACAGTTTTTCAAAAACTCGTCCAATGTCGCTGGAACGAACATTCAGGGATATTTTGGGTCGCAGATTACGAATTTCGAGTCAGTTTTCTAAATTTCCAAAATGCAAAATCCAAGATGGCGGATTATATTTTAAAAACTTGTCCAATCTTGCTGGAACGGACATTTAGGGATATTTTGAGTTTCTGATTGCGAATTTCGAGTCAGTTTTCCAAATTTCCGAAATGCAAAATCCAAGATGGCGGACAATTTTTCAGAAACTCGTCCAATGTCGCTGGAACGAACATTTAGGGATATTTTGGGTCGCAGATTACGAATTTCGAGTCAGTTTTCTAAATTTCCAAAATGCAAAATCCAAGATGGCGGTCAGTTTTTCAAAAACTCGTCCAATCTCGCTGGAACGGACATTTAGGGATATTTTGGGTCACTGATTACGAATTTCGAGTCAGTTTTCCAAATTTCCAAAATGCAAAATCCAAGATGGCGGACTATTTTTTAAAAACTCGTCCAATCTTGCTGGAACGGATTTTTAGGGATATTTTGAGTCTCTGATTACGAATTACGAGTCAGTTTTCCAAATTTTTGAAATGCAAAATCCAAGATGGCGGACAGTTTTTCAAAAACTCGTCCAATGTCGCTGGAACGAACATTCAGGGATATTTTGGGTCGCAGATTACGAATTTCGAGTCAGTTTTCTAAATTTCCAAAATGCAAAATCCAAGATGGCGGATTATATTTTAAAAACTTGTCCAATCTTGCTGGAACGGACATTTAGGGATATTTTGAGTTTCTGATTGCGAATTTCGAGTCAGTTTTCCAAATTTCCGAAATGCAAAATCCAAGATGGCGGACAATTTTTCAGAAACTCGTCCAATGTCGCTGGAACGAACATTTAGGGATATTTTGGGTCGCAGATTACGAATTTCGAGTCAGTTTTCTAAATTTCCAAAATGCAAAATCCAAGATGGCGGTCAGTTTTTCAAAAACTCGTCCAATCTCGCTGGAACGGACATTTAGGGATATTTTGGGTCACTGATTACGAATTTCGAGTCAGTTTTCCAAATTTCCAAAATGCAAAATCCAAGATGGCGGACAATTAATATTATTATGTGGGAAGTAAAATAATCTGAAAAATTAAGTTTCGAAAAATTAAATACGAGGACAAATGGTAAATTAAATGAATACCATTTCTGCCAAGTGCATTTTCGGAAAGGTGAATAATCTGACAAATAGAGTTTTGGGTTTTAAATTATTCCGACAGAAAGTAATTCTGATAAATACCATTTCTGGAAAATGCATATTCAGGATGTTTAATGTTTCGACGAATAAAATCTCAGGAAGTTAAATATTGAGACAAATGAAGTGGCGGGAATTAAAATATTCGGATAAATAAATTTCGGTCTATTAAACATTTTGTAAATCGAGTTTTGATCAAAATGGCGGCTTCCCAAGTTAGTATAGGGTTTATTTATATAATTTCATAATTTAATATATACTATAAATAAATAAAGCATTTTAAAAATTAACATGAGGAGAACGTACGTTTTTTCTTATTCTGAATGTACTTTGTAACTGTAAAATTTTTTAGAAAACATTTGCAAAAATAAGCAATGTTAGTTTCAATGCAATAAGATAATAAAACATGCTAGCAAAGACAACCTGCAACCACATTTGTGTTCAGCTTTGTCTCTTAATATTTTGAAAAAAATTTCCAGCGCTGATTGATTGCACAAATCGCTTCCCTCGCTGACATTTTTTATATTTATTTAACTATAGGTTACAAGTGTCCCTCACTGTTGTATTGCATTTAAATATTTTCAACATATATTAGATGCATCCCTCGCTGCTGTAAAACATGACATTGCTGTTAATAAAAATTATAATGTCACTAGAACTCGTATTATTTGTACAGGTCGGACGTGGGTCTAAATTGGCAAGGTCACCTTGATGAAAAACATGCAAACATGCAGGGCAGTGCGAAGAATTTTAGTCTTGTTCGGAAAAGTAAAGCTTTAGCGACTGGGGGAAAGGATCCACCAATAGGTGCGCTCTGAATTGCTCGAGTCGAGCTGAACTTTATCGCTCTCCCCTCGTCCCGCTTTAGCACCTATAATCTTCTAATAAAAAAGTTCCGAATAAAACGAGTTCTGGTGTACTCTGTAAATAAAAATTTTATTAGAAATGAGTAACAAAATATATATGACTATTTTCCCTCGCTGTTCCATACACTAAACTAATTTCAATTCATATGCATCCCTCGCTGCTGCATTACTGATAATATTAATTATGAGCAATTTGTAAATAAAAATGTTATTACAAATTATTAATAATAAGTAATTTTGTATTTATATAATATATAATACAAAAATAATACTATAACCAAAACCACCCGCATTCAGCATCTTCGTCTTTATTCTTAATATTTAAAATGAAGTGTCCCACGCTGATTTGATTTCATACATTTCAATACATATGAAGAGTGTCCCTCGCTGTTTTATACATTTAACTAATTTCAACTTACATGCATCCCTCGCTGCTACATTACTGATAGTGGTAATTATAAGCAATCTGTAAATAAATATTTTATTACAAATTATTAACCTTCTACCTATAAGGTAACTTGTTCCCAATCTAGCACTTTATAACGAGGTTCCTATAGTCCCCTTCATGCGCCCGAATTGTCGATTTTTGTCGTTAACGTTCAACTCGATAGGCAGAGGGTTAATAAAAGTAATTTTATATTTATATAATACAAAATAATACTTTAACAAAAACCTCAGTTGCATTCGATTCACCATCTTCGTCTTTATTCTTAATATTTAAAATAAAATGTCCCACGCTGATTTCTTCCATAATATATTTGACTGTCCATGACAAAACGTGCCTTAGCTCCAAAAAATAAATTTTTATTTTTTAATGCCAATTGACAGATTTTTATTTGTTCTTTCATTTCCAAAAATAAAAAATTATTTTTTTAAAGAAATGTTGGTCTCATTAAGTAAGAAGCGTAGGGACGTTACATTGGTTTCAATGCATTGCTGCAACTTTTAACGCTCACCCTGTATATATATATCCCTCGCTGCTATATTTGATTTTATATATTTAAATAAATATAAAGAGTCCCTCGCTGTTTCATAGATTAAAATAATTTCAACGCATGTCATATGCATCCCTCGCTGCTGTACAATATGACAATACAGATAATATTAATTATCAGAAAACTGTAAATAAAAATGTTATCACAAATTATTAATGAAAGTCTATGCACTGTTACTTTATATATGCAAAATTTCTGTACCGATCCAACTAAAAAAAAAATTTCCTCCGATTGGGCTAAAACTTGCCCTAAGTTTAGATCTATGCATGAGTACATTAGCCACCAAGTATTACTAAATTTCATCATTAACTGTGTAGTGGGGAGGGGGGTCAAGTTTTTGATGAATGGTGGGTGGACTAGTTTTTCATTACTCGTAACTTTTATACGGTCAATCGCACAAATTTTTGACCTATATACTTTTGAAAGGGTTTTTTCTGCTCTTTCAAACGGTAAAAAGAATTTTTTCGAAAATTAAAAATTTGACCCTTTTTTTAAAAAATCAAAAATATTTTTGACTTTTTTTTCAAAATCGGCATTTTTTTTTTCATTTTTTATTTTTTGAAAATAAAGTTTAAAATGTGTACTTTGAGTACACCCAGTATGAAAAGGTCCTTTTCTTTTGTTTTCGAGATATTAAATAATGAATTTTTAAAAATTAAATAAAAAAAAGTAATAATTCTTTAAAAAAGTAAATTTAGAATTAATATGAATTTTTTATTCTAAAGACAATAAAAATTTACATCCAACAAAACCCAAATATATAACATTTTGCATAAAAAGTATTAAATATAAAAAAAATTTAAATAATTATTAATAAAAAGTTAATTATGACATTCTTAGCGTCCAAATAAAAAAAATCATAAGGTCAATTCTCTTTTTATTGTATGACTTATTTATTTGTTAATTTATTTATGTGGATGTTTTTTTATTTTTATGTTTAAGAAAAATATCAAAAAGTACCTACCTATATTTTTACAATCGCTAGTAAAAAGAAATTAAGGAAAATAGCTATCCGTGTACTTTAAGTAGGATCACAGTTTATATCCCCTTTGTCCACAAAATTGTTTTCGTTTTTTTTTGTCTTTAAGAATATAGTAGAATATTGTAGTACTGCTATCTGCATTTTACAGGGTTCAGACTGTCATGTGAGTTATTTCAATGCCTGCATTACAGCTGTGTAATATGTAAATGTGTTAATATGTTAATTTTAACTTTTGTTAAAAATATGATTCGTATTTTATGTTGTAACTGTGTAATGAGTTGTATGATAATATTTTCCATATGTGTAATTAGATTTAAATGATTGAGCTTGTTTTACTTAGTTTTTTTTATTGGTTTTGTTTGATTTCGTTGTTTTTGAAACCTTTGTATTAGATTTGACTGCTTTTGGATTTTTCCTTCTTTTTCTTGGAGTTTTGTTCAACGTTTTCGGAAAAAAGTCACTTTCCATCGCAGATGAGAATTTTTTTAGTTGAATTCTACCATCTTCTTGTGGTATATAGGAATGGTATTGAGAACTACCAGTTATTGTTACTGCACTATCGAATCTGCATTTCAACATTTGGGTAGTTGAAGCAAGAGTCTCTTTACTTTTAAAAAAAATGTGAGTTTCTTTGCAGTTTTTCTTTGCCCAGTTAAATAGATTTTCTGCATTAAGAATGTGTTCTTTTGAAGAGGCTTGGAGACTTGCACGAGCAGCTCCTCTTTTTATATTAGCTCCTACGCCATCACAAGCACCTTTACCATGGGCAGTGGCATGATAATGCCATTCTGCAGGAACTCCAAAATCTTGTGTATGAGCTAGAAGATTAGCAAAAGAATATTTATTCTTAAAATGCTGCTTTGCTCCGTCTGTAAAGTAAAAAACTTTTTTTACTTCAAAATTTTCTTTCCAATAGTTCATGATGACAGTCTGATATTCATATACACTCGCAGTGTCATGTGACAAATTGTCCGAAATAATAGCCATGCTTTTATGTAACAAATTATCTTCTACTTTATAGTATATGACTACTGTAAAGATGGTAGCTTGATTGTTGTTCCAGTGAAAAGCTTGGGCAGCGTTTTGAACAATAAAGGCATAATTTTCAGCGAAATCACATAAAATGACAAACTTACCTGGCACTAATTTTTCCTTTAGATTTTTATAAAAAGATGCTTGCTCTCTGGCAATAAAATCATGTACTTTCAACTTATTTAAGCGTTCACATAAATCTTCTGTAAATTCATCAACATTTAGTACGAGTGTTTTTAAACTGTATCTGTCGGTCTGCATCCAAATTTCACATTTTACCTCTTCAACACAATCTTTATCAAAAGCTTTAATTAAAATCTCTCTTAAAACATTTGTACCTGGACATAGTCCACAATCTCCTAAGTAACAAGAAGTACTCGGAATAGGACAAATTATAGCTTTTATGCAATCATGATAATCAGCTAATTGTAATTGATGGTCTTTAGTTAAATGTTCAATATCAATTTCATTTAGCATTAATTTCACATTTTCGTGATACGTGCAAACACAAACAGTATGTGTTCCACTACTTCCAGCCAACACACAATGGGTAGGCCTGAGTTGGGAAAATTTTGATAAACTTATTTGGACGTTCTTATGTTCTGATTTAAATTGCTCATACAGTTCATTTAAATTGCATAATAAAAGCCTTTTTTGTACATGTTGACGAGTTCCATCTGCATTTTTGACAGATATGAAGTCCTTCATGCCAGGCATCATGCGACTGATATCATCACGATTGTAAAAATCTTTAACTAAATTCACTGTTTCAGTCGATATTGGATTTCCTTTTTTTGGTTTTGGAAAAGCCAAAATACCATATTTAGCTACTTCATCTTTTACATTTCTTGCATGTCTATCGGAAACGTTAAATTCTGTCATTATCTTATTACGACTCCAAGATTTTGGTAAAAGTGTAAGAAGCTGAAATTTTTCTGCTGAATTGTCTGAGTTCTCAAATTTTTCCTTAATTTGATCAAAGATTTCTACACACGATTTGTGATGTTCATAATCGTCATCAGAACATTTAGACTTAGTTATTTTATTTGGAGTTAAAACAAAGTCATTATCATTTGTCCGATCATCATATTCTTCAATAAATCCACCAGGTTTTTCAAGATCTATTTCACTTACTTCATTTTCCTGTGCTTCAATATATGAGCTTGAAGGTTTTTCAACTGTTGTTGAAGTCTTCATCTCTTCTTTTAAATCAAAATTGCATTTCAAGCAAATTTTTGCTCCTGGTGGAAAAGAGTATCTACTTTGTACACTCCCAGCTACGGGACGTAATGCTCTATTTGGATGGCTTTTTCTTTTAAAGGGATTAAGGCATCTATTATAACAAACTTTTAATGGCTTACTAGGAGCCATGTTTGATTAAAATACTAATAAACAAATGAAAACTATTTTATTAAATAAAACGATTGTTAGAAAATATTAAATTTACTTACGCTATATGTTAGCAAACGATATAAAAAGAGAGATTCACAAACCTGCGTTTAATGTATTTAAAACTCGAATTTAAAAGATCTATTATCTGACAGAAAACTTATTCCAACAATACAAAAATATTATTAGTTTTTTAAAAGTATATAATACGAAAAAGAAACCAAGATAATTTGTACAAACCTGAAAACGTATCCTTATAGAATAAAAAACTTGAATATTAAGCTCTTATATAAAATATAATACGCATCTGTACTGTGAGAAATAGAAAAGTTGGCCACCCTGTGGCAACTTTTGATACTACTTTAAATAGGCGCCAAAATTTGAACTATTCTAAGCAAAGGATACATTATTAGACAAAACAAGATTATTTTATTACAACAGAAAAAGTATTTTAATACTTCTATAATTGAAATAAAAAAAGAAGACAGCAGTACTACAATATTTTACTATATTCTTAAAGACAAAAAAAAACGAAAACAATTTTGTGGACAAAGGGGATATAAACTGTGATCCTACTTAAAGTACACGGATAGCTATTTTCCTTAATTTCTTTTTACTAGCGATTGTAAAAATATAGGTAGGTACTTTTTGATATTTTTCTTAAACATATAAATAAAAAAACATCCACATAAATAAATTAACAAATAAATAAGTCATACAATAAAAAGAGAATTGACCTTATGAGTTTTTTTATTTGGACGCTAAGAATGTCATAATTAACTTTTTATTAATAATTATTTAAATTTTTTTTATTTAATACTTTTTATGCAAAATGTTATATATTTGGGTTTTGTTGGATGTAAATTTTTATTGTCTTTAGAATAAAAATTCATATTAATTCTAAATTTACTTTTTTAAGAATTATTACTTTTATTATTTAATTTTTAAAAATTCATTATTTAATATCTCGAAAACAAAAAAAAAATGACCATTTCATACTTGGTGTACTCAAAGTACACATTTTAAACTTTATTTTCAAAACATAAAAAATGAAAAAAAAATGTCGATTTTGAAAAAAAAGTCAAAAATATTTTTGATTTTTTAAAAAAAGGGTCAAATTTTTAATTTTCGAAAAAATTATTTTTACCGTTTGAAAGGGCAGAAAAAACCCTTTCAAAAGTATATAGGTCAAAAATTTGTGCGATTGACCGTATAAAAGTTACGAGTGATGAAAAACTAGTCCACCCACCATTCATCAAAAACTTGACCCCCCTCCCCACTACACAGTTAATGATGAAATTTAGTAATACTTGGTGGCTAATGTACTCATGTATAGACCTAAACTTAGGGCAAGTTTTAGCCCAATCGGAGGAAATTTTTTTTTTAGTTGGATCGGTACAGAAATTTTGCCCCATAGCTTTATGAAATATAATTCGCGAATTTCAAAATGATTTTAAGAATAATGCATCATTGTATGCTGGGTTAACTATAACGGTAGACCATAAAGTATTTTATATTTAGGGATAGTTTGGGATTTTATACGAAGGAAAAATTTGTGGGAGGGCCCCAAAAGTCATCTTCTGTAGGTTCGGCCTTGTCTTTCTTCGTCCTTGTCCACAAAATATTCTTCTTCGCTAAAGAAGTAGGTACCATAAAGGGCCTTTAATATTTTTCTAGCCGCACTGTGCTCTGCCTCTCTTTTCGTGTGCTTACCTTCTCCGAGATCAGAGAAGACATTGCCTGTAACCTTATCTTTCACTACGCACTTCATAACAAAGGTTTTATTGTGAGATTGTCCCATTTCTCTATGCACAGTATATATAGGCTTTATAAAATCGTATTCTGCTGAAAGTTCATCCAACGGACCCTTTGGATGTTCTAGTTCTTCTAATGGTCCCTTAGGATAGTTGTCTATCTCGACCTTTTCTCCTTTTAGCGAAGGTGTATAGATTGTTGATTCTGCCATCCTAAAACAGGAAAAATATATTAGTGGTTTTATTCATAGGCTAACTTTAACTTATCCACGTGCTTCTGAAATCTAAAACCTTCATTAGTTTCTATAATAGCGTTGTGTTTGTCTAATAGATCCACTATTTCGTAAGGACCATGATAACAGGGTTTCGAATTTAGATCGTTTAACTTCACATAACACGTATGCCTTTTCCCCGACTTTTCCTTTAAAGGGTTTTACTTTCTTGTCATACATTTCTATGGACTTCGATTTTGATTTGATAAGATTTGCTGCGGCTATTTTTTGAATTTCCGACAACCGCGTTATTAATTCAGCTAAGTATGAATTGTATGTTTAGAGTTTTTCTTCTGATGGAAAAGAGCTTGGCGTTCGGGCAGTTTTTCCGAAAACTAACTCGAAAGGGGTGAAATTTGTGGATGAATGAATTGAGGTGTTATATGAGAACATCGCGAAGGGTAACAATTTATCCCAATCATTGTATGAATCTGCATATTGTTTGATATATTCCACTAACACTGAATGACTCCGTTCTAAGGCTCCATTAGTTTGTGGCCTGTATCCGGAAGTAGTTACTTGCTGTACTCCGAAAATTTTTGATAACTTCCTCATGAGTTTGCTGATGAAACATCCACCTTTGTCAGTTAAAATAACTTTTGGTGCACCGTATTTTGAGTACAATTCCCTAGCTACCATGTGAGCTATGGTTGTTGTTAAGACATCTGGAATTGGAACTGCATGCAATATTTTGAAAGGTGGTCCTGCATTGTCAATATGTGACAATTTCCGTCAGGGGTTGTTGGGAGTTTTCCTACTGTGTCTGATGACACTTTGTTAAAAACTTCAAGCGGAGTATCAGTTATGAGCATTGGCTCACGGGTTCTAACTCTCACCAATTTTTGCTCTTGACAAGAAGGAAACTTTCTTATGAATTCGGTTACCTGATCTTTGATTCCTGGCCACACGAACTTCTCTCTGATTCGTCGATATGTTTTTAATACACCTTTATGTCCGCCAAATTTGCTACCGTGAAATTTTTGAATTATATTCATCCTGATATCTTCAGAAGGAACAGTTACTTGCCCATAACATATGGTTACTTTGATTTTACTGTCCTGGAAGCATGAATTAAGTGTGTTAAAAAATTCTCCTTTCGGAAGTGAGTCAGTAAAATCTCCTCGTCTAGAAACACGAAAATCTGCTATATTTTTGCGTTGAAATAACAGTTTTAAATTGTGTAAGGAGATTCTTAAATCTTCTTTGCGTAACTCGTCAAAACGATTGCCCTTTATTATCAAGGTATAGACATTATATCGACCTCTAGGTGTAATCATTATCTGCCCAATTTTTGGTTTCTTGTCCTTGAATTCGTGAGGATCTATTGCTCCTATATCGATGAGCAATCTCCCTATTGGAGTCGTGAATTCGCAATCTTGGGCCAAAAAATGCACATAGTTGTTCTTGTGATAGGTTAAGTTTTCTCTACACCCTAATAGATTCGAGTTTATGTATGGTTCTATCTCGTGTGATTGCAAGGTGATTTTTGGTAATTCTGGAGGAATACTGGTGATCGGAAGGTTTCCCCTTGAATTTTCGCTCATATTTAGGCTTTCTTCTTTAATCGGAAACAAACTTTCTACTTCAGCATCTTCTTTCATCTTGCTGAATTTGGAATTAGTTTCCGTTTCACGGGGATGAGGTGTAGACATAGCTGTGGGAATCTCTTCATCAGTTCCTGGAATAATTAAATGCGCTGTTTCATGAACCTCTGGATCGTCATCTCCCTCTGAATTTACAGGCCATTCTCTGTCTGGTAATTTTTCTTCTTGCAACCATTCTTTGTGATGAGATAACGATTGATTGAATTTGGCAAATGATTTTTCAAGTTCACTTGCTAATTCTTTTCGAGGTCTGGGTTCTGGACTTTTGAGTTTGGGCATTTTGTCTTCTGTTTCTTCGTCCTTTTCCGCTTCTTCATCTGAAGTTTCTTCACCTTCGGTTATTGGAAGACTTACTATGATTATTGATAGGCTGATGATTGGTTCAGTTCCGTATTCTTTCTTATCTTCGAAAAATTCTTCCTGAGCAATTGGGGCTTCTGGAGGTGCACTTTTAGGAGCTTGATCATGAGTTAAGGCTGTTAGCGGAAGCTTCAAGCTTGGAAGAACGCTTTTACGTTTTCGTAGAATGGGTGGATTCTGATCTGTGTCTGAATCAGTACTTGAATTATATTCACCATCTTCATATTTTTCTTTTAATGAAGGCCTCTCTTTACTATAGGTTTTTCTTCGTTGTAGAAGCCTCTTTCCTATGGAGCTTTCTTCCAAATTAGAACTTGAAAGCTTAGGCTTATCTGTCGTTTTTAAGCTTGCAGATCTGGTGATCCTAGGTTTTATGATTTTGTTTGCCATCACAAAATTCTTCTTTTTGGTCTTAGGAGGTGGTTGAGCCGACGCCGAAGTAGAGGTTGATGGTTTGTCTGGGAGCTTTGTTGAAGATTTTGTCTGCATCAGTATTCTAGCTACTTCTTGTTCGATTTCGGATTCTCCAGGGCTCGTTGAGTTGATCACAGGATTTCTTGATAAAGCATTAGCATTGGAATTTAACTTCCCGGGCTTATACTTAAACTCGTACTCATAATCACGTAGTTTCAAACGCCATCTTACTAACCTCTGTCCTGGGTCTTTTATGAAGTCAATCCATTTTAATGGCTCATGATCGCTTACTAGTGTGAACTTTTTTCCATAAATGTAAGGTCTGAAGTGTTTCACTGCATATAGTACAGCTAAGCACTCTTTTTCCGTGGTAGTGTAGTTTATTTCTGGAGCACTCATAACCTGAGAGTAGTACGCCACTGGTAAGTCTATTCCATCGTGTTCTTGGCTTAAAACAGCTCCTACTGCATAGTTGGAGGCATCTGTAGTCAGAGTAAATGGCTTTTCGTAGTCAGGCCGTTGTAAGATTGGACTTTCGCAAAGAGCTCTTCTCAGATCTACAAAGCTCTTTTCCTGCTCGGTTCCCCAGATGAATTTTTCTTCTTTCTTTAGGAGGTTGGTTAGCGGTTTGGCTCTGGCCGAGAAATCTCTTATAAATCGTCGATAATAACCTACGAGACCTAGGAACTGTTTGATGTTTCTGGGAGTTTTAGGCCTTGGAAATTGATCTACTGCTTCCAACTTTTTAGGGTAGCTTTGACGCCTTCTTGATTGATTACATGTCCTAAATACATTACTTCTTTATGCAAAAACTCACATTTCTCTGGTTGCAAAGTAAGATTGGCTTCACTTAATCTTTGTAATAGTCTTCTCACTTTCTTTCCATGTTCTTCAAGGTCTTTTGCGAAGACGACTATATCATCTAGGTACACAAAGAGTTCTACTCCTTGTAAACCTAACAATACTAAATCCATGAGTCTTTGAAACGTCGCTAGAGAGTTTTTCAACCCCATGGGCATTCTTATATACTCATAGTGTCCATTTATGGTGGAAAATGCGGTTTTTGCTCTGTCAGCTGGATCTAATTCTATTTGATGAAACCCACTGCCGAGATCGAAGACTGAGAAATATTGAGCTTTTCCTAAACAGTCCAAGATGCTAGAAATACATGGCAATGGGTAAGCATCCCCTATTGTTTTTTCATTAAGGGCTCTGAAATCAATAACTATCCTCCATTTCTTTTTCCCGTTGGCATCAACCTTTTTTGGAATGATTAACAATGGAGAATTGTACGGAGAGGAGGATGGACCTATAGCTCCTTCTGATTTCATTCTACTTATCACTTTATCAATTTCTTCTTTTTGTGAAGGGGAAAATCGGTATTGTTTTGTATGAATCGGAACTTCGTTTATCGTAGGAATCTTGTGTTGTACCAGATGAGTAGCATTTAGAGGTTCTCCGGACAAATGGAAGCTTTCCGGAAATTCTTTTACTAATTCTATAACATGTTCTTTTTCTTCTGGATTTAGATGATCTAATCTCAAGTTTTCTAGGATAGCCGAAGTTCGATCTAGTGGTGAATCGTAACCTTCGTCTATTGATTCGTCATCTGATTCTTCACCAGGTAGATTGTAATATTCGAAGGGGATTAATTCTTGAGGTGGAATGTCTAATTCTATGTCATCGGTGGTGGTGTTTATAGCAAGTATTTGACAATTTCCATTGTCATTGGTGACCACTCCTTTTCCGATGATAACTCCTTCCACTGTTTTTATTATTGGTAAATAACCTTCTCTAAGTTCTTTATTTATAACTTCGAGAGGTATTACTTGTTTTGTTCTTGCCTTTACCACTATTTTTCTCTTTGTATTCTTCTTGCTCCCTTCCAAAGATTCTCTAGCTTGAATTGATTCCTGATCGATAAAGAAAATTGGCTTAATGGGATCAGAATGTGTCACTATCGTATTATGCCAAAAAGAAATTTCCACTTTCTCTTGCCTCAAGTATTCGCGACCTAATATTCCATCGGAATTTATTGGAAAATCCGACGGTACTACTTGGAAGACTACTGGACTATTTCCTAGACAGATCTGTACTGTTCCCAGAGTTGCAATCCTTGTAGGGGTGATTCCAGCTATGTGGATACCTTCATTTTCTGTGACCATAAGTTCCAATTGTAAGACACATAACTTGATTAAGTTAACATCAGCGCCTGTGTCTATTATTAACAAAGCTTTTGAATCTATAAAGCTAGTTGAGGTTAATTGCACTACAGGAGATTCGCTGTTTTTTCCTGCTTGCAGGATTGTTCTTGTTTCTTTAGCATCATCACATTGGCTTGTCGATGTTCCGTTTGTTCCACGCTCGTCGTGGAACCTTCTCGACGAGCGCTGTTCAAGTTTAAATTTTTCTCTTGAGAAGGAGCTGGTGATGGTGAACGAGGGGGCGTCCGGCTTCCATAAGGCGTATTTATGTGACCAGACTGATTAGGCATCGGAAAATAAGGGTATGGAGCATAAGGGAAATACGGATAATAGGATTGTGGTGGAGGCTGTCTAGAAGAAGATGATTGGGGTGGGTAGGGCTGTCTGAGAATTCCTGGTGGCAGTTGTGATTGACCTGAATATCTAGGTGCTGCAACAGGAGGTGAGAAACGAACATGAGGACTAGGACTTCTATCCCGAGAACCGTATTCACTTGATTGGTTGTAGCACGATAGATGATAAGTGTTATTGAAATTATTATTTGATTGGTATTGGTGTCTAGACTCGAACTCGAGTGCATGTTTTAAAGCTCCTTCTATTGTTTTCGCACCTCTAGCTTCTACTACGCTAGACACTCCATCTGAAAGTCCTCTGATGAAGGTTTCCAAAGCACAATCTGTTAATGGAGCAATCATGTCCTTTGCCCTATCTACTCCGTATTTATCTTCAAGCGCCGCTCGGGCTCCTGACACTAACAAGGTTATTTTGTCGTCAAATTCGCTCGCACTGTCACCACGACCCATACGAACAGTGGACAGCTCGTGTAAGTACCACGAGTATGATTTATGTGGGGCAAATCTTTGTTTTAAGTGTTCTATCAAATCATCGATCTTTTTAAAGTTTTTACCGTGAGTGCTATCTCTTGCAGCACCCTTTAGTTTAGACAAAACAGTGTTTACAAACTGTGTTTCACAGCTAGGGGGAATACTAGTTTCTGCGTTTATTATATCTTGTACAAAGTCACGTATTGGAATGTTTTTTCCATCGTAAAAACGGATATTCATCGCTCCCTGTTGTAATGCAAAACATTCCGCCATGGATGTCACCATAGCGTCACTTAATGTCCTATTAATGGTCCCACTAAAGGAAGCATTTTCATTGTCCTTAGTCATCGTGATATTTATTTAATAAAAATTTTCAATTGAAAAGAATTTATTGACTTGATAATTGAAGTGTAATGCCCTAATCCCTAGGACTATTAACCCTACACTGATTATAATGATTGACCAGCAAATTATAGCTTGCAACATTAATTATCGTTTGATTGAAGGTCAACAACCTAAGGAACAGTTAAGCACGTTTAGTTATTAATCGCTATGCTTTCTCAACTAATAGAAGTCAAATATTACATGTTAAGAGTGTGTTCAAACTATATCTAGATTATTGGTCACGGTATGGGATACTTCAATATACAGTATAGTGAATTCTATTACTTGTTTGATAGTGTTGATAATATTCTATTAACAACAATTTCTATTTATAGAATAAAACGTAACAAAACGTAATAAAACGTTATAGTTGTTACAAGTCAAATTCTTCAGGTGAAATTTCTAAAAATGGAATTCCTAAAATTCCAACAATTTCAGATTGACTATCGTCTTTTACTGTGTAAAACTTAATAAGCTTACCAGCGATTGGTATTACGATTTCCCCAGTTACAACTAACGGCGCTGTCTTTAATACAAAGGGGCTAGATCTATTGATTTTTATCGATTTGGACAATTTGTATTCATTAATAAGATTAATGGACAATCCTGGATTGGCGAAAAACCATCCACTTGATTCAACGATATATAATGAAACCAGAAATACCTTTGGGTAAAATTTTTCTTTAAAGAAGTTATTAGCAAATCCCAACATTCTTTTTATTCATTTTATGAATGTCTTGTTATAAAATTTTGCTTATCTAATGTTTTAGGAAAATACAGTAGTTTCCAAATAAGGTCCTCCAAGGATTCCCACGATGTCAGAGGAACCTTCAAAGGAAGTCACTTGGAAATTAATAGTGGAGTTAGTAAAATATAACTCAACCTGACCTCTAGTTATTATGGATTTGTTTCTCAAACAATAGATCCTTGTGCGATCTATTTCTATCATAGATGATAGCTCCCTTTCCTTTATTAGATTAATTGCTAGTGAGGGGTCAATTAAGAATTTTCCTTCCGGATACTTCAGGAATATAGAAACTAGTTTTGTAGAGGAATACTTGTGTCTATTCTTTTCTATTTTAGAAAAATACGAAGTCATGTATTATGACTCGCAAGTGCAGTTCATTAAAAGATAGGTCTTTTTAGTCTTTAAACTCAAGAAAGGAAGCCTACAACGTAGTTTTCCTATTTTAATGCTAGAAAAACAAGACAAAATGACACCCAATATTTTTGTGCAATTTGCAAATAATAGGATATCTTAGATTTAAAAAGAAAAGCATCCGAAGACATCAATCATATTTATAAAATTATTAAAAAGACTGCCGACTAAAACGATTTAATTGTTACTACCGTAACTTATCTGATTTTAACTTCAGAAGAGCAAGACTCGATAATATTTTTAGATTACGATCTAGAATGGAAGACACAGCTTACAAAGATCATATTTTAACCTTTAGAATACAGACAATTGTTATCTTATTTCGTTAAGAAAAGGAAAACTAATAGAAGCCTGGCTGTTGCTGATTGCAGCTAGAATAGTTTATCGTAATATACTAGTGAAAATATATAATGGTGACACTGATAATTTCTGCAATAGGCAGTCTTTGAGTTCCTCTTGAGAAATTAATATTTAATTTTCAAAGGGGTAGAGCCAATTCTTTTACAAAAGAGACTCCGATTATTCCACTTATCTTGGAGTTTTCCCCAGTGCAAATAACATTAAAGGAAATATTCTTGTCCAGTATAGGAATTTTTACTACACCCGATGTTGATAGATTTTTTTGGTTTATTACAAAGGTTTTTGTATGATTTATCTGAACGAAAGTTGCTAAATTGGATTTCTCTATTAAATTTATGTTTATAGTAGGGTCATAAATGAAATCTCCAACTTTATTTCTTAAGCAGTTTGAATAAATAGAGATTAATTTTTTGCTTTCGTGATTGATTACAAAATGTGAACTCATGAATAATGACACAACGTTAATTTAAACGATATAACTGTATTTATTCAATTCTTGCTACTTTAGCTTTTCAATATTTACACAATTTACAATTTAAAATATTTGGTTCACTATTTTAATTTTCTACTAGCAATCGCGTTTTTTGCCTCTTTTATCAATTTGTCGAAGAGTTTTGAAAATTCTGCCTCATTAGCTAGGTCCTGCCTTTTGAAATTTATTTCTTTGATGGATTTGAGTATCCTGTCTACAGCCTTTTAACCTCCGCGAGATCTGACCCTTTTATTCTTCTGCTCGGACATAGTACTGTAACAACATTTTAATTCTGTTTTTATTTGATTTTACTATCGCCTATAATCGATTTTTCAAAGAATATTTCTTTTGCTACGTTAAATTTACTTGATTTATCGAAATTTTTGTCTAAAATCTATTGAAAATTTACTTTTTAAGAATGGTTGGAATGTTTTCTATTGAGAATATACTTTACTCTGTTACTGTTCTTATTACTGCCAATAGAATGTTTGGAACTTTTAAAGCTATCTGCCGACAGGCGTTTCTTTAAAGTTCTAGGAAGTTATTTTTGGCAAAATAACCTCTTACTTTTCTACTAACGATTATAGTCAGAACTGCAACCAAATGTAGTCACTGATAACAGATTGCTTCGAAATTTTAAAGATATCTGCCGACAGGCGTTTCTAAAAATTTCTAGGAGTTACTTTAAAATTTGAATACAATTTTAAAAGCAACTTCTTATTTTTCCGTTTAACAGTAATACAATATTACCATTTTCTTTGATTCTACTTTGTTATTGTTCTTACTATTGGTAATAGAGAGTTTCGAACTTTTGTAGATATCTGCCGATTACTTTGGAAAAATAACTTCTTATGTTTCTATTAACCAATAATTAGAACTTATAACCAATTACAATTACTGATATAGATTGTTTCGAAATTTTGAAGATATCTGCCGAAAGGGGTTTCCCAAAATCTCTAGAAATTACTTTAAAATTTGAGATAAATTTTAAAGAAAATCCTTATTTTCTGTTTAACAGCATTATAACAAGTTACTAGGTAACATAAGAATTGTTATAAAGCACGATATTTAAATATAAATGAAAATGAACTTCATAAATTATAGTAAGCACTTTAATCTTAAAGATTTTCAGTTATATATTTAACAAATTACAATCCCACTTCTGACACCATTTTAGCTGTTATGTCCGAGCAGAGCGAGGCTATTCTAATCAAAATATTAAGTATAAACTTAACACAATCAAGTGAATAACAGCTAAACAACTAGACCTGAGATCTAATCTTTATATTTTTTATTAATGGGGATCGTATATAATATCAAGCCTATGGGGCTTGTGTTAAATAAATGATAAAATGCTTCCTTTAGAGAATATAGTTGTTTATTTATAACAATTTAAAGTCATACAAGGTTATACAAATTCATTATCCGTGTATATGCAAGGTCGGGTATAATATAGAATTCATTAGATTCTATGGAACTATCCGTTTAAACAAAGATTATTTAACAATTTACTTTTTGTTTATAAAGAACAAAAGAGAGTACAATAAAAACTTACTTTTAGAAAGTTACAGCTGGTAATTACGGTTGAAACACGCTAAGCTTCGCTGATACTGGCGTGATAATGTATGTACGCTGGCCCAACACTGGTACAGGAAAATTATAGTTTTTGAGTTCGTTTTTACACTTCAGACTCAGAACTTCACGACACTGTCGAATTGTTCGGAATTATTATTAAATGCTCAGTTTTTTTCAACTGCCAAACTTGCGCAGAAACAGATTTATTGTCAGGCCTAAATATCGACAGACGCGCTCAGAACCTTTTAGCCAGTACTGGCTATACCGTAGTTAAAAACTTGACGACGAACGACGGGTCTACTCACGATCCGCACTATATTCTGCTTATAGAACTTTTGACAATCAGAGCTTGCTCGTCGCTGGTATTTAAGGACAATCTTCCCATTTGTGAGGGCAAGATCGGTATAATATGGGGGTAAAGTCATGCCAAAGTGTACATCGGCACGCGCCATGCTAATTTGTACATTAGCACGTTTTCATAACAATAGCGGCGATGATTTTATAAACTATCTGTGCTAACTTGTGTTTGATCACGTACTGTGATTCACTCATGTCGCACTCTTTGACTCAAGTATCGACTTCTTTCTTTGTCTACTACTAATATACTTAAATTTCATGATTGACTACTTTATTGTTCTTAATTGCTACCAATCTTCGATTACTAAAAGTCAAAGAGTGAATTTATACTCATTCATTTGGTTAATGCTAGTTTTAAATGTCAAATTACACAAATACCAAAATTGACTCAAGGACCAGTATTGGGCCAATACGGAAGACAAAACAAATGTCAATAACAGATACCTATGCGTCTATTATTACCTAATACATCATGTAACATTACATAGTACAATGTTATGTACTTGCAGCATAATATAACATGAATGCCATTTGAAATTTTACTTGTAGTTACATCAGGTTTCTGATGCAGTTTACATGCATTACGCTCGTATACATGTTACCCAGAGATCGCTGTCTTTGACTGTTAATAGCCATGCATGGTAACTAGTTAGTGTATCTCATTATGATAAGGCACTGCCGCTGTTCTACTTTATCTCGGGCAGAGTGTAACTCGTTTATCAACTTAAGACAACAGCGCATTATCCTCAGATTTGTTACTTATAACCGACTGCTCGTTATGGATTTTGCATTGATTCAAAATCCTAAACAGTATTCTGTGATATCGGCTCATTACATACAAATATACAAAGTACTTACTTTTGTATACAATAATCTGAATTTAGTTATAGAATCAGGATATGACATCTAGTCAAGAAATTTCCTTTTATCTTTAATTAAACTATCTTCTATGTATAATGCTAATCAAACTGTCTATACAAGGCGCTTTTTATTAATAATGTACTACTCAGCCATACAAGGCAGTAACATAGAATGTACGGCACTCACACATACATACACATATACACAAATGCATGTGCAAATGTATTATAATACTGTAGTTAGAAAATTAATAGTTGCAAAATATGTTATGGGATATAACAAAGCGAGGTTTTCAGTATCAAACTATCCGGGTCTTACGTAACATCAAAAAGAAATTTTGTGCAATGACGAGAAAATTTCTTTGAATGATTTATTAAGTGAGATTAATGTAGAGGATTTAATGCCCGGGTACAGTGGTTTATCGGATGGGACCATGGCCTTAGATTTGGACTCTGTTGATTTTGATTTGGACTTATTAAACGACGTGGAGCCGAAAGAGTTAGTTGTTGGGGGACCAAAAAGTTTAAACCTCGAGGAAGCGAAAAAGTTGGATGTTGAGGATCAAAAAGTGTTGAACGTTGAGGAGCCAAAAAAAAAATTAGATGTTCAGTGTCCAAAAAGGTGTGAAGAGACAAAAAATTTAGATGTTGAGGGTCCCTGGGAGGAGAATCCATGGGAGAAAAAATATTGTTTTTTGAAGAAATTAGTTACCTTTATTCTGTGGAAGGAGATACATCTGCCCCCCTGGTGGGTGAATTTCCCCCAAACACAGCGATTGTCACTGTTTCAGATGCTAAAGGAGCAAATGCTGGTCCAGAGTCCCAAAGGCTGTTTTTTCATTGGGAGAAAATACTGCCAATTACAAGGAAATGAGTTAGTAATGGTGAGTAATAAAAATTATATAATATTAGTAATAATAATAAAAGATAGAAGAATAATAAGAATAGTAATAATAATAATGAGTATGAGAGTAACATTAAGGATTATAATAATAATGGTAATAATTATAGAAATAATAATAAATGATAATTATTATAATTAAAATAATAATAATAATAATTTATTTCTGCTTTATAAAAATTTAGATTTTTGTAGCAGTAGATTCCGCTTATACATGACATACAATTATTTACTATTCATTTATAATAAAAGCACGCAACAGTAAACTATTTACAATATAATAACGAACATTTTTAATGCTCCTTTCTTCCATGACAGTACAGAGTGCAGTGAGTTTATCGTAATGCAATGTTTCTAAATTTAGGCTTTCTAGATAATATTTTCTATATTCTTTTTAAATCGAACATACAAACATAAACTGCTCTGTAGATTCACATTTATTTAAATTACAGAGTGTACATATTTCGTTCTGATCCCAGCTATATAAACATCCCTTGTATGAGAATCTAAAAAGATATTTTGATCCTAATCTCAGTTGTAGAAATATTTTTTTGAAAAGGGATCTACGCTTTGCGAGGATGTATGGGGCAGTTGAATTTTCTAAAGTTCTTATTATTTTATGCAATTTTGAATTAGACTTTTCATAGCTGACAACATCTGAAAACTTCAAATAGATTTTAAACCGCTCCAAAGCCGTCTTTAATTTGCCTAACCAAGCTTCCGGTGTAAGGCTGAACCATAGTTCCGACAAATTAATTTTACTTAAGATTTTATCCAGTTGTGATACCAAGTTGTATTCCGGGGGAATTTCTGACATAAAGAAATGCCGCCTTAAAAACCCTGACTTTTAAATTAGTAAGACCCAGTTCAAGACGTAAAACCGCATTAAATGTACATTTAGGTAGAGATAAAAGTTTTTTAAAATGTGCAATGTGTGCCAATTCGATAGACTCCAAATATCTTAAGCCCCATATATGGGACCCATACAACAGAGTGGTTGAAATTATACTGTAATATAATTAATATTGTGCCAGCCAAGAATCTGCCTTTCCGTCATATAATATTCGATTTACTGCACCGAGAGCTTCATTAGCTTTGGAGATCACATTATCGGTTGCGACTCTACTCAAACCAGAACTAGAAAATTGAACGCCCAGATAAGAATACGAGTTTATAATTTTAAGTGAATTTCCGTAAATGTAGAATTTTTCTGACGTAATTTTACCTGCTCTACGAAAATGTACTACCGCAATTTTCATTGTGTTTATTTTTAAATTATTTATTATGCAATAGTTCTCGATAGCTTTTAATAATCTACGCATTCTAGTCGGAGTATCTCGCAAAGCTACAGCATCATCAGCATACAATAACAAAAGAAGATCTTTAAGACCATTTAAGTTCACTCCCTGACAGTCCACATCCCTGAGCTTTTTTTCGAAATCTGCGAGAAACAGGATAAATAATAGGGGACTAAGTATTTCGCCCTGCAGCACGCCTTCCTTTACCTCCACAGGCTCAAACTCTACACCTTCGACTCTAATCACAAAAGCTGCATGATCGTAAATGTTCTTAATAACTTTAATTATTTTCGTACTTACTCTTACACTATATAATTTTTGCCTGCAAGCTGTGTGATACCGAATCAAAAGCACGACGGAAGTCTAAAAACAGCGAATAAGCTGATACTTTTTTGTTCTCAGTCGTAAGTGCAAGGCCGACTGCAGGGCGTAAACACTATCTATACAATTTCTTCCCGATCTGAAGCCATTCTGTGATTTCGGTAGCAAAGACCTCTTTTCGGCCCAATTCGAAAGTCTGGTTGCAAGTATTTGCGTAAATATCTTAGCAATGTTATTGCAGAGTGCTATGACACGATAGTTCTGGGGGTCAGTTCTATCTCCTTTTTTATGAATTAAAGTCAGCAAAGACTGATACCAAGTTTTAGAACATCTGTTCCCGGGGCCTTACCAATTTTACTCTTAACTAGCGCGGCTTTTAACTTTGATAACGCGATTTCCCCATCCAGCTCAGGGACTCCAGCCCTGGTACCAAGAAACGACAAATCTATGTTAATTCTTTTTGGGTAAATTGAGGCGTAAAATTCCTCCCATTCTTTTAAGGCTATATGATTTGCATTGAAAATTTTTCCCACACGACAAGCTCTTACAGTTGCCCAGAAAGTTTTTGCGTCTTTTATGTTTGTAAATTATTCCTTAATATTGTGTTCATATTCTATGCGTTTTTTTAACCAAAAAGTTATAATTTTTATTCACCGTGTTTAAAATAAGCCTACTGTTAGAGTCAAAATTCGCGTCTTTCCACGCCTCAATTGCCTCTTTGACTTCTTTTTTTAAATTGAAAAGCTCGCTGTCGAACCATGGTTTTTTATTTTTTTTATGGTTTATAATGCACCTCTTTGACATACCTGACTGATTTGCCGCTAATAATATATTGTTTGTAATTATTAAATTTTGATTATCAATGGATAACGCAGATGTATCGGTACCTCGTGGAACAAACATAAGGCCCTCTAAGTTTTTAATATAATCATTATTTTTACTCGAGTCCCACCTCAGGCTATCAGAGTATATTTTAGAGGAAGCTAAATCAACTCTTCGATTTCCAAGATTTAATTTGCATACCCTTTTAAGTTTAACTTGTATTGGAAAATGGTCGGAATCGTTTACCGACATTTTTACTGAAAAATCATCAATTAATCCTGCATGTACAATGTCAACCCAAATGAAATCTACAGTGCTGCTGCCGCCTCCGCTAGAAAACGTAAAATAACCCCTCTCGTTTAATTTGTTCAAAATCAGATAGCGTGCCAAGTCTTATATTAAAATCCCCCTTATTAAGATAAGTAAGTTCTTGTATTTACAATGTAATTCATCCATTATCGATTGAAACAATTCCAGAACAGACTCAAATTCGAGGGTAGGTTTAAAGTACAAAGAACCAAGCACAAAACTAAAATTATCAATGGAAAGCTTCACAAAAATCGACTGAACAGATATATTTATAATTTTAACCTTGAAATTTGATTTAAACATTACCGCCAGTCCTCCTGAAGCTCGTCCCGTACTGCGTTCTTTTACTGCTGGTGATACAATACAATCAGTTGAAGCCCAATGAGGAGGTGAATTGATGGATTGAGCGGTGCTCCAAGTTTCAGAGAGTGTCAAAATTGATATCTCCCCAAAAGTATCCTGTTCACCTTCCGCGACATTACTTAAATTCTTCAAGCCGTGTACATTCCAAAACGCAATTGATAACTGGGATTTTAATCGTTTTTTAATTCTCTATTTATTCTTGAGTGATTAACCCCGTTGCTTGAGTTCGCCAGTTCGTTCATCTATAGTATATCAAATGCTTTCGATTTGTATTGCTCCTCTTCTAACACGGGCTGTTTTGCCCTCTGATCTAGCCTCACGAGCTTTACATCTCAATAGCTTTTCGATCCTTGCATCCTCAGGTGTTAAGTCAGGGTTTATAAAAATGTGTATCTCTTTTATTTTTTCATTTTAAGAACTGTATTCCTGGCATCTCTTGTACGTAGTTTAAGTAAAATCAGTGGTTTAGATTCCACGTATGAAATCATTCTCGTTTCGAGTACTTTGTCTTCCAAGCCAAATCTGGTTTTCAGGAAGTTATTAAGCTCTGCAGAAAGGTTGTTGTTTGTTAGTTCTAGTCCGCTATTCAGAAGGTCATTTTCACGACGACGACTCTCCTGGCTATTCAGCCAGTTTTCATGTTTACTTATATGTTGTTTAATTAACGCAATGGGTTTATCTCGATTTTTTGTATTGAACATTTACGATGATTGAACTCAACATTTGCGATGCGTGATTGAAGAGCTGGGTCCGATGAACTGCGAGACTGCTTTTCCAGGGCAGCAATCTTAAATTTGTATTTTGCATTTCCTGCTTGAGATTGTCGATTTCTTTCTGAAAAGCTTTTTTGTCTTCGTTCATACGTTCGGTGAGCGTGTTTATAGTTCTGGTAAACCCTTCATCCATATATTCTTTAAACTGTTTACATATTACATCTGCTGACATCTCCCTTTGTTCATGTTCAGTCATATTCAAAACAGAATGTTGTGGGTATTAGAGCGTTTAGACAGATTACCTGAAATTACTGATTCCTGATTTTTCCTTTTGCGTTGCGTTAATGGAGATGTTTTCGTTAAAAATGCGTCAATCTTGTGAGTAGTCTCTGAACCTTCTTTCAAGGCAAGTGATAACAATGATGGTCTTCCCTTACCCGTCTCTGTTTGTTGCTTAGTTTCATTACTCATACCCTTCACAAAAGCACTAACTTGTTGATGTCTTATCGGGGAACGGGGAGCCTCACTTGTCTCGGTAAGCTTGCCTTTAGGAATTTTAAGGATTCTCAACGACAATAAATCCTCTATTTGAACTATCTATTTCTTATAAAATCCATGTGTCACTCACAAAAAAGAAGCACTAATTCATATATCTCACAGCACTACACTTTTGATTTATCCTCACACTGATTATCACTTTTAAAACATCAAATTAACGAGAGCTACTCTAAAACACAACTCTATGCAAACAGTCCCTCTAGCGGAAACATTAAAATAATAGATATTGTAATAATAATAATAGTTATTATAATGATTAAATGTATACATTGGTTTTTGTTATAGGTTGACAGTAGCAGAGTTGAAAAAGGGGAGGGTTTAATATTATATTTAATTGCCGAAGACCGGAAACTAAAATAGGGATGTTGATTATACCCAAAAGCTGGATGGGGATTTCGAGAAAGGCTACTGGAAACACTAGTTAGTGCTCACAAAAGAGGGGAAAGGCCCATTTTGATGTTTGGGCGAACCTATGTCATTGAGGATGGACATATATTTCAGGCAAATGATTAAATTTATTGGCTTTGTTAATTAAGTATTAAAATAAAATAAATGACATTAAATTTTTATTATTTTTCCAGGGACATTAATTTGGAGGGAGCGATCTGATGACCGAATTTATGGAAAATCTTGATAATATTTTCTATTTTTTATAATAATATAAAAATGAGTTTAGCTTAATTTATTATATATTTTATTGTGATTATAAACAAAGTGATTATTTAAATAAATTTTAGTATGTGTGAAATTTGTTTCGATTTATTCAATGTATCGTATTTTTATTATTTATTAGCATTAATGCGTTTGATAAAGAGAGAGAGTGAGAGAGAGGGGGGGGGGAATGAAGAAAGTGAATGAAAGGAATTTGGATTAAAAAGAGAGAAAGAATGAATATAATGATCAAAGAGCGAGTGAGAGAGAATGAGAGAGAATGCATATGGATGAAAATGATTAAAAGAAAGGGTTAGAGAGAGAGAAAGAGTGTGTGTGATTGAAAGAGAGAAAGATATATGGGTGATTCTCCAGAAATATTCCTTTTTGTGCATCGGAAATGAAAATTTATTAAATACATTTTAGGACCTCTAAAATTCATAAACATGTTAAGCAATTAAAGATTTAACACCTTGATAACTTAATCATGCTAATTTGTAGCATTTAAAAAAGATTTTTAATATTAAAATTTATAGATAAATCTAAAGGTTAAAATGTAGAGCAGGTGTTTTTTTTAAGTAAAAAACAACTTCGTGTCATTTGAATTTATTTTAAACAACATTCTTTAGAGTCAGAAAGCTATTTAATATTATTAATTTATTATTAATTATAATTTAAAAAAATTGTAGATTTTAAAACACTTACCAAAATATGAAATCTTTTGACCACCAATAATTATTTGTCAAGATTTGAAGGTTTATTTTTCGTTGACAGTTCAAAAACAATTGATATTCATATTAATTTTTAATATGAGCCAGAGGAATTACGAGCCAGAAGAATGATGATTTCAACATTTTTTACATTTTAATTAAAATTAAGCAATTTTTCTTAAACTTAAAATAGTTTAGCATGTTTGTATAAGTTAACTTTATTGTAGAAAAATTGCAAAAATATTTTATCTACTGTCATTCTATTTTTAATTTGAGCCAGAGAAATAACGCTTCAGGTTGTGAATCGCTGTAAAAGCTTCAATTTATGTATTTTTAAATTTAAATAATGATTTTTTTACAAAACCCACTTGACAAATTATTATTAGGGATGTCAATGTATTTAATAAGTATAAAAACAAATAAATAACTCAACTTATATAAAAAATATTTAATAATATACAACATGCTAGAGGAATGATGCAAAACCAGAGGACAAAATTCATTTTCCATTTATGGAAAATCTATAAGATCTATTTTATTTATACTTTGTACAAATATTCTACAATCCCTTAGCTTCTAGAAAATATCTGTAAAGTATTATTTTTCAAATATTAAATAGTTGTTTTACGTTTTGAAAGAATGAAAAATTGACATAGTTCAGGTTAAAAGGCTCACTTTTAGTAGTTAAAATTACAAAAAAAGTACTATAAAGTTATAAAATAAATAAATTCTTTTGCAGGATTTTTAGAAAAAGAGGTAAACTATTGACGTATAGAGAGGAATTGTCATAAATTATTATTATTATTGAGAAAATCTTGAGGACATACAAAAGTAATATTTCGGGAGAATTACCCATATGAATGAGAGAGAAAATATGATTTAAAGAGAGAGAGAGGGAGAATATATTAACGAGAGAGAATACGTGATTGAAAGAGAGAGACAGAATATATGAATGAGAGAAAAAGAGAAAATTTAGAAGTGAAAGGCGAATCCCGTATCGGTGGTCTGTAGCGGGGATGCGTGTGATGCTGCGCGCGGCATTAGACTAGGCTATGCATGGGTCGTGCATCAGTTCAGAAATGCGACTTTATTCGCGGTTCTAAATATAATTTTTCATTTTTATTTTAATTTGTAAATTTGTATATATATATACTTTTATTTGCATAATTATTTCGTATGAAAGTAAGGAGTATAGCTCCATAGTCTGTCCGGGTGTTATCGCTTGGCTACAGTAGTATAGGTAGGTACATGGCAGACGCAAGGCGTACGAGAGTGGAAGTATGAAGGGAGCGAGAAAAGTGAAAGGGAAAGGTGGGCGCGTCTTATACCGGAGTCTGGCGGTAGGGATACACGCATCTCCAGTTGCCGCGTTGTCACTGGGCTATCTCTATGCCTCGATATGATGTCGTGCGTTAAATTGATGAAGGCGATGTTCCTCGCGGTTCTAATTGCGTTTTTTAATTTTCGCGTAATATTTAGAATTTATTTAAATGATATTTAAATTTTCTACTTGGGGTTTCCTGGTTTTCTTGTATATAATAGATGACATGTATAGTCTGTTTGGCTACTATTGTTTACTGAACTAGAGTTTGGTATTTCCTCTATTATAGTATTCATTGGTCTCCAAGGATTTATAATCGCATTGAGACTAGGTTGTTGTGCATATATTCGGTTTAAATTTCTGTTTAGGATGTTTGTTTCGAAAAGGTTAGCCCAATATAAAATTTCGTCTAGGCAAAATGATTTTCTTTTTTAAATCTCTGTCTAATTTAAATACAAATACTATTAGTATTAGAATGATGATTATTATGATACCGATAAAAGTAATGGAAAATAATGAGTGGTCTAAGGAATTTTTTTTCTATGTCTAGGTTACTTTTTTCTAAGATTTGTGCAAAGAACTCTAATTCGTTTAAAGTAATTTTTCCACTTCTTTTTATTTGATCAAAACAGTTATTTAATATAAATTGTGAATTGGACAGATTTTTTTCTAATAAAATAGTTAAATATGGACTAACTGAGTCCAAAATGGGTGTATAAACTGAACGATATTTTAAGATAGCATTATTGATTCCATTGTTTTGGAGTTTTGGTTGAACTAATTTGCACTTAGGATTTACTTGTAAAATTCCGTTACCCTTGATGTTAATTGTTTTAGAAGAATTTAATTGGCAAAAAATTTTAATATTTTGGTTAGGTAAAAAGGAGTATAGCCAAGTGTTATTTTTTCGTAAAGGGATCTATTTAGATTTGACTAGAAAATAGATTGAAAATTCGATATTTTTTAAGTATTTCTAGGTTTAATAGTAAGCTTTCGCAAGTTGGTTCGGAAACTGTATTTTTTACTGTTATTGTTTCTTTGCATATATAATCTTCATCCAACATTGAACAGACTTGAAAATATGGGTTGTTAAGTAAAAAATACGTTTAATTATTATCGGCTAGAGCTATGTAATGAGAGGGATTATTTATACTTCCTAAGACTTCGAAGTCTTTTCTCCATTTTGATGGTCCTTTAATCGGGTGAATTTTATATACTTTATACTTCGTTCTAAAGGATAGTTGGATAGTTAAGAGAAAAGTTGTGAAATCCCTAATTTGCATGATGTTAATTTTTGTTAAACTGATGAGATCTGACAACGTAAGATTATCTGGTAGATAGGAATCTGTTTTGATGGAAAGAATCTGTTTAAAAATGTCGGAAAAATCTTCTGATAACAAAGATGGATTACAAATATAATTTTGTGAAATTTCTTGGTGATCTAATGTTATTTTTAGAACATGAAATTTATTAAAAATGTTGTAAAAATCGGATGGAAAGACATGTAAGGAGAATGGATTCCATCGAGCATCGAAAAAACCATTTTCTGTAATATCAAACAGGATTCTACGTATATTGTAATTTTCCTCATTTTGTGGGTTTAACATGTGTTCACTCGTTCTGTTTATCTCTCTTTGAATAGTTTTGATGGATGCGATTAGTGTTCTGAAGTTTTCGAAATATAGGGCAAGAAGTTTAAAAATGATAGTTTAGTTTCCGAAGTCTCTTTGGTGTTAATGAGAGAATAAGAAATGGAAGAAAGGAAAAGGTATATAAGTAACATGTTGCTGCTCGGATACCTGAAACAAGAAAAAGAACGTATTAGTTCCTTGTTTATATGCAAATTTATAATTTTAAGAGTAAGAGAGAAGGAAAAAAGTGTTGTTGCATGGGGTATTTGATAAAAATGATTGAGGACATATGGGGTTTATATACATTCGATTTTTTCCATGAAGCTAAAATTTTTTTGATGGTTAAATTCATTAATGAAGCTGCTTTAATTTTTTGATTAGAAGGAATTTGTGCTATTATTGTTTTCTTTGTTCCCAAAATTTTAACTATGATAATAAAAAATTAATTTTGACCATCGGCAATATGAAAAAAGGTATAGGTAGGATAAGGTAGCTGATGTTTATAACAAAGTTGGTGGAGATTAGAAATTTCATTTGTAGTTGTTTAATCCAATTGTTTGATATTGAAAAAATCTCTTAAAATAGTATAAAAAGCTTTAGATGTTACTTGTTCAAGAAATTTCACATTTTTTTCCGTTGCGATAATTGTGTCATTGGAATATTTATTCGTGCAGGAAAAAGCTGGCTTTCCTGGTTTGGAAAACTTATGGTTTTTGAGGTTAAAGGATGGTAAAGAGTATTTCCTTAAGAAATCTTGTAATAGGAAAAGGTAGCATATTCGATACTTTTTATATTATTTTATTACACATGCGTAATATAATTGTTATCAAAATGTGGATTTGGATAAATTTGCTGTGTTTGCTGATTATTCCAATTACCTGTGAGATTATTTGGTGTTTTGTGTTCTGCTAAGTCTGGCGTGCAAGGTGGAGGGGGTAGCATGCAATCTGGAAGCTGAGTTTCTACTCTACTCGCACTGGATTCTGCAGGTGGTTTTCTGCCAATATGTAACAATAAATTAGTCACAGAATCCCATAACACACCTAATAAATACACAGACCAGCCAAACATTCTATGAAGCGCATAGCCATGTATAAAGGAATCAGCGATTAATTTGATACCTCTAATAAGAATAATTATGTCAATTATGCCAGCACCTGCAGTTCCAAAGCCTGTAAACATAGTCCAAAATTTTGCCCAAGTCGAAGTAACAATTTTATCTAAAGTTTTTTGATCAATCATGTTTTATAAAAACATTCCACTATAGGACACTGATTGGCCCATCATACCCTGAACTAATGAGTTTATCATCATTGGTTTCTCTGCGGGAAACATAATATGATCGCGTAATTTATTTAAATCAGATTGAGAGTATATTTAGCTTACTGCAAGTGAAGCAGGATTTGTATATCTCCAGGTCAGTTTTGTCATAGGTTTCATGATTTCTAGTGGTATTGATTCGACAGGATAGGATGATACTTTATACCAAAATTCTCCTGCTTTATACATTGGAGGAAGGACAGCATTGCATTTCATTTGGGTTCCAAAGTTTGTTAAAATATGTGTTCTAAGTCTAAGAAATAATTAATCGTTTCCATTAGAAACTGGTAGTTGTAAATAGCATTCTTTAACTTTTCTATGGACGAAATCGACAGGTACTCATTTTACAATGTGTGCAACTTCTCCAGCTACTATTGACATGTAGCCTAGTCCTTTCATGAGATGTAAAGCAAATTCGTCTGGGGCTTGAGTTGCAAAGATTAGAGAATTTTTAAAAACTTGTCTTTCTAAAGTACAGCGTTGGTAAAGTACGTCTTGGTATAGTTTATTCATTTCCGCACGAATGTGTCTTTCGACATAAACAAATTTAGAGTTTAGGTATGTGAAAATGTCCATACTTTCAATTGTAAGGTCTTTCCTAGTAAAAATGTATGTCCGCGGGTCGTTTGAAAAATAAAAAGTTTTTGATGTTCAGTACGATATAATATGTATTGGCAAATAGAAAACTGTCCAGTCTGAGCTAAAACAAACGTCAATTCTTGAGACACGAAAGAAAAAAGAGTTTCATGAGATTTAAGGTCGTAAATTTTATTAGCATCTCCTTCATAAAGTACTTGGTACTTTTTAAAATTACAAATTTCCTTGGGTAAGGACAAAAGAATAACCATTTTCTATGTCAATACAATTTGTGGCAGATAAGGAGCAAGTTACTCCAGATCTTAGTCTAATTCTATTTGAGTCCAAATCTACAATAGCTGTTTGTTCATACATTTTAATTCTAATTACACCAATAACTATAACATTTAACCAACTACCAAAAGAATCTTTATAGTCGATCCCCAAACATTTTCCATTTGTTTTTACGGTCCTCCAAATGTTGCAGGATGACTTACAGTACTATTCTTTTTTATACCTGAGATTTTGATATCATTTTCGTGCTCATATATACCTGTTCTATGGATACTTTTGCAAGTTTTGTATGATATTTCACGTAAATATTTAGCTTTGCCATTAAATACATCTGAATTATGTAAATGCATACCACAATATTAATTACAATATAAATTATTATTCTATTGGTTATAACTTTGCATAGGATGCTTAATATAAGATTTTTTTAATCGATTTATATGAACTACTTTGGGTGTTTTATTTATTTTGATTTTAACGTTTCCTTTGCCCAATATTTCTAAGACCTTGTGAGGTCCTGTATATTGATCGCCTAATTTTTTAGGTTTTGGACCTTGATGTAGAAAAACACTACCACCTACTTTAAAATTTTTAGGATTTACTTTTTTGATCATGATACATTTTAGATTTTTCTTTTGATTCAATTAGATTTTTGCTAGAAAATTTTTAAACATTATGTAATTTAGAAATCAGATTAATCAGATAATCCTCATAAGTAGCTAATTTTTCTTCAGGTAATAAAGGTTAGCTTAAAGGAAATCTTAGTAAACGCCCAAATACAAGTTCATGAGGTGTACACTTAGTACTTTTGTGAACTCTCGTAACATAATAAAACATTGCTAATTTAAGTAAATCGTCCCATTAATTATTTCTGCTAATAAATTGTTTCAAATATTCAGCTAAAACATGATGCGATCTTTCCAAAGACCCATTCGACTGAGGGTGGAAAGAAGTTGTTTTAAATTGTCGAATACGAAGGAGTTCAGCTAAACGTTTTAAAAGGTGACTCAGAAAATTGGTACTTTGATCGGTTAAGACACTCTTAGGTGAGCCGAAAATATAAAAATAAATTTCCTAACAAACGCATCCGCAATTGTAGGGGAGAGTCGCTAGTTGTGAGACGGGTTTTATTTTTGACCTATAAATTGGAAATAGGTAAACGAAATCGTAAATGAAATACATTATTCAAAAAGTAACTTAAATACGCAACTTTTATTCATAGATAGTGTAGTGTTCAGATGAACACGAAAAATTTTATGTTTAATTTTCCGAGCACATCTTTTTAGTCAAAAAAAGAAAGGTGTCCAGTTGTGAGACACTTACAAAAAAGTGCTAAAATTTAAAAAATTTGGCATGAAACATTATGTTTAGCATAAACAACTAAATACATTGATACTACATATTATTATATACTAAATAATAATATTTATTCTTTGAAATATGACTATCAGTTTTCTTCATCGAAATCGCTGTCGCCATGTAGGCAAATGAAATAACTTGTGCGCATGTTCGCACACTTTAAATAATTGTTGTGCTGTTAAATGTACGTAACAAACTAAACTGAACAGAGCGCTTTATGCTGCATAAAGAAAAGTATAGGCTATCCCAGATGGGCGGCGCCACCGTCTCACAACTGGTGACTTGCTGTGTCTCACAACCGGAAATTGGCGCTATTTTGAAAAAGTAAAAAAATATATTTCTAACCGTAGATTGGAACAATGCAATATTGCATCACAAAATATAAAGAAAATACTAAATAAAAATCCATAACATTTAGCTTTTCCAATTAATTAACTTAAAAAAAAAGTACTTTGCACATATTGAAAACAAGTTTTTTAGTCGATTCTCACACACAGTGTTGGCATCTAACACAAACAATACATATATCCGCTTCGGTGTAGACACAAAAGTTGACTCGTACAAAAAAAATGTTTTTATGTAAAATAATCAGCCTTTTTATATTTCGTGTAAAAAAAATCGACTGTCTCACAACTGGAGCCGTCTCACAACTGGCGACTCTCCCCTACATGCGTGCAGATTAGGCAATGGTATGGCTAAAAAATATTTGGTTAAATTATTTTTATTTTTTTTTTATTTTTTATTCATAATAAACGGGGAAAACCCCTTTAATACATTTAAAATATAAACAACAAAAATTTAGGCTAGAAATTGCAAAAACGGCCTGAACATAATAAAACCAGCAGCAATTCCGCGGGAGGAGGTCAAAAAACATCTTGCAGAGAATTGCGTAATTGACGTTTAAAAAGCGAGAAAGATTCATTATAAACAGTACAAAAAGCAGGCGCAATGCGCCTACAATTAAGGGTTTCGTGGCTACTCGGGTGTTTCTGTAACCACTTGGGTGTTTCCGTTACCATTCGGGTGTTTCCGTAACCATTCGGATGTATTCCGAACCATTCGGGTGTTTCCGTAACCACTCGGGTGTTTCCGTTACCATTCGGGTGTTTCCGTAACCACTCGGGTGTTTCCGTTACCATTCGGGTGTTTCCGTAACCACTCGGGTGTTTCCGTTACCATTCAGGTATTTTCGGAACCATTCGGGTGTTTCTGTAATCATTCGGGTGTTTCCGGAACCTTTCGGGTGTTTCCGTTACCATTCGGGTGTTTCCGTAATCACTCGGATGTTTCCGGAACCATTCGGGTGTTTCCGTAACCACTCGGGTGTTTCCGTAATCAATCGGGTGTTTCCGTAACCACTCGGGTGTTTCCGTAACCACTCGGGTGTTTCCGTTACCATTCGGGTGTTTCCGTAACCATTCGGGTGTATTCGGAACCACTCGGGTGTTTCCGGAACCACTCGAGTGTTTCCGTTACCATTCTGGTGTTTCCGGAACCATTCGGTTGTTTGCGTAACCACTTGAGGGTTTACGTTATCATTCGGGAGTTTCCGGACCCCTTTGGGTGTTATCGGAAGCCTTTGGGTGTTTTCGGAACCATTCGGGTGTATCCGTAACCATCCAGTGTGTGAAATATCGTCTTAATCTATGAATTCAATTTAAAAGACGTCTTAAGGTAGCAATAATTAAAGAAAAAAACGTTAATGGTTTCAAAGATATTTTGGTCTCAGATTCAATAAAAAAATCTAAGGTATATCTACCTTACCAATATCAGCATCAAAAACCACCCTTTAAAATTGCCCCTTAATCATTAATTATGTGTTGAACTCCCTCTAGCACACAACCTAAAATGACAGCTATTGGTTCGTGTGTTTTCGTCTCTGTCTCTGACTATTACCCTCTTTCTCGCACACAACCTAAAATTGACAGCTATTGGTTCGTGTGTTTTCGTCTCTGTCTCTCACTATCACCCTCTCTCTCGCGCACAACCTAAAATTGACAGCTATTGGTTCGTGTATTTCCGTCTCTGTCTCTCACTATCACCCTCTCTCTCGCACACAACCTAAAATTGACACCTATTGGTTCGTGTGTTTCCGTCTCTGTCTCTCACTATCACCCTCTCTCTCGCACACAACCTAAAATTGACAGCTATTGGTTCGTGTGTTTCCGTCTCTGTCTCTCACTATCACCCTCTCTCTCGCGCACAACCTAAAATTGACAGCTATTGGTTCGTGTGTTTCCGTCTCTGTCTCTCACTATCACCCTCTCTCTCGCGCACAACCTAAAATTGACAGCTATTGGTTCGTGTGTTTCCGTCTCTGTCTCTCACTATCACCCTCTCTCTCGCGCACAACCTAAAATTGACAGCTATTGGTTCGTGTGTTTCCGTCTCTGTCTCTCACTATCACCCTCTCTCTCGCGCACAACCTAAAATTGACAGCTATTGGTTCGTGTGTTTCCGTCTCTGTCTCTCACTATCACCCTCTCTCTCGCGCACAACCTAAAATTGACAGCTATTGGTTCGTGTGTTTTCGTCTCTGTCTCTCACTATCACCCTCTCTCTCGCACACAACCTAAAATTGACAGCTATTGGTTCGTGTGTTTCCGTCTCTGTCTCTCACTATCACCCTCTCTCTCGCGCACAACCTAAAATTGACTGCTATTGGCTGTGAACGACGGACGGACGGACGGACGGACGGACGGACGACAAAGTCTCACTATAAGGGTTTCGGTCCCGAACCACGAAACCCTAAAAAAAGTCAACTCTCTGGTGCTTGTTGGCCTCCCTGCACATACGCGATACTGGAAAATTTTCGCCATAATTTGTTCGATGAAATGGAACTTTAAAGATAGCGAGCCCTCCAGTGAGAATCACAGAGTCCGATAAAGTAATGTAAGATGAAATTTCAGAAGAATCGATAGAGCCATTTAAGATAAGATATAAAAATTTAAGTTCGGATAAAACATGCCTGTATTGCAATGAGGGGATGTTTAGTTCAGTGCGTAGAGTCGAATAATCATGAGAAAACCTATCGTATGGTAAATCTAGTTGATAGGCAGCAAATCGTAAAAATCTGTTCTGAACTCTTTCGATTCTAATTTTATGACTTTCGTAATAAGGAGTCCAGATGGTAGAAGCAAATTCCAGATGTGGTCTGAATAATGAAAAATAAAGAACTTTTAAAACTTGTGGGTTGTGAAAGTCACGAGAAGCTCTGATTACCATGCCCAAAACTCTCAAAGATTTATTTATTATAAATGATAAGTGGTCACAGTATGTTAAAGCAGAATCAAACAAAACACCCAAATCTCGCACAGTATAAACTCTTGGTAATATTTTAGATTCAAAATTATAGAAAAATTTAAAGTTCTTATTTTTTTTTGTAAATGTAATTGCTGAACACTTCTTAATATTAATTGGCAAATTATTTAATTTGGACCACAACAACACCCTTTCAAGGTCACCCTGCAGTTCAGCGGCATCCGGTAAAGACTCAATTTTTTTAAACAATTTTAAATCATCTGCATAGCAAAGAAATTTACTATTTATAATATGATTCTTAATGTCATCTATGAAAATCATGAAAAGAAGGGGACCAAGATGGGAACCCTGAGGAACCCCAGAAGTAGCTATTATCATGTTTGATAGATGCCCATTGCATCTAACATATTGTTTTCTATCAGTTAAGTACTGAGTAAACCATGATAAGGCACTCCCACTAACACCGTAAGCTTTTAATTTACTCAATAATATACTGTGATCCACTTTATCAAAAGCCTTAGAGAAGTCAGTATATATAGAGTCAACCTGGCAACCCTTCTCTAAATTATTAGCTATAAACTGTGCATATATGCAAAGATTTGTTTCAACTGAACGACCACGTCTAAAACCATGCTGCTCATCTATAAAGAATTTCTTAAAGGCATCATACAATCTATCATTAATAATTCCCAAAAAGACCTTCGGAATAGAATCGACTAAAGTGATAGGTCTATAATTCATGACATTAGAGGGATCACCATCCTTATAAATCGGAACTATTATACCGTTTTTCCAACAGCTTGGAAAGTATCCGAATTTAACGCAAGCATTAAAAATAATACACAACGGAACAACCAAAGAGTATCTACAAGATTTGAGAAAAAATGGCGGAATACCATCCAGCCCCAGCTCCCTTATGTTTACTTAACTTAACCAGTTTGCTCAATATAGTTAATTCAGAAATTTTGGAAAAATTTAAATCAATAATATCGCTAAAAACGAAGTCACTTCGGTCATTTCTAGATTTGTTATAAACGGATTCGAAATAACGGCCAAATAATTCGGCAGTACCCTTGCTTGTTTCTGATTTTTCGTTTTCGTAAAACATTAAATTCGGCAAAGAGGACCCTTGTTTAGATTTTTTAATGTAAGACCAGAGGAACTTTGGGTTTTCAACGATACTACGTTCAGTCTTCAATATATATTCATTAAAACAATTTTCAGATTTTAGTTTGCATTGTGCTCGAAGTACAGAGAAATTCTCGTAATCGGGTAACTCTCTTGTGCGCTTGTAAATAGTATGCGCTAATTTTTTTTTGCTTTACAAGCCTTATTACGTCATGAGAAAACCATTTCGGAAAAGTAGAATTAAAAGAATATATCTGACGTACAAAACTTGTAATAACAAAATAAACTTGTCAGTAAAAAATAGTGATCATGCTATCTATAATTTCGAAAGTGTCTAGGCACTCATCATTAAAAGTTCTAGAGCTTAAAGCTTCCATCTGAGTCGAGACCAAAAATTTCCAATCAATACAACTCAGAAACAAGTTTATTAGTGCATAATCAGCATTTTTAAAATCGAGATTAAAAAAATGATTTGACGATTCTTCGATAATGGTTTCCTTAGGTAAATTAAATTCATAACAAAGCGCAGGATGATATTTATCGCATAATAATAAAGATTCAGGAGCTAAAGAAACATAACAATTAATTGAATTTGATATAGAACAATATCCAAAAGAGACCCATGTTCATTTAGGATGCGATTTATTTGTTTAATATTTAATAAGCCCATTGAGTCAGAAATCACAGACGCTATATCGGTTTGTGTTTGTGTTGAGGAGGGTTTCGCAATACAGGTAAAAACATTTGATTCTGAATCAGTCCATTTGACAAAAGGAATGTTTATATCACCTAAAAAATGAAAAGGGACATTCATTAAATTTTGCAAGACCCCCTCAATATTCAAGCAAAAATCTTTATATTTACCGATCTCTGAATTCGGCGGAATGGAAGCAGAGCAAAATATGTGTTTGTTATTAAAAATATTTACTTGAACAAATAAAATTTCTATTGAAACTATAGGACAAAATACCTGGAAGCTTGAAAAACGTTTGTGAACCGCTATCAATACTCCTCCTCCCAAAGAGCGGTCACTTGTTAGGGGATTTCTATCACATCTGTAAATGACATAATCGTCGAAACCCAACTCAAAATTTATAATATTATTAGATAGCCAAGTTTCAGACAAAACAATGACATTAGCAAAAACTGACGGAATTGTTTTTTTTAAATCTGTCAACTTGGTACGCAAACCTCTAACATTCTGATAATAAACATCAAAATATAAACACGCGTTGACACTTTCAGAACACTCGGTATTAACTACTAAATCTTGCTGCAAAACTTGATGACAAGCAGGACTCTGCACTTGGAAGTGGTGACAACTCGAGGATGGTGCTAGTCAAGCGGCTGGCGAACTTGGACAATCACTGGACTTCCTTTTTTGTATATGATTTTCAGGTCGCGTTCTCCTCCCGCGATTCTCTGGTTCAGTTCTCGTTTCAGATTCTTGTACATCTGTTGTTAAGTGGGTGTGTTGTCCGGTACAATTATCAGGTTCAGTTGTACATAAGCATCCGATGACTTGACCCTTTTCACCGTCGACAATATTTTTGAGACCATCTCCATGGTCGGACAGCGGACTTTGACTGGTCTTGGTTTTGTTCTGGCCTGCGAAAAAGCACCCAAGCGTGATGTTATTATGTTATCAAAATGAATCGAAGTCTCGGACGGCATGATTTTAGATAAAATTGAAAGAATGAATTCCTTGTCTGCAGATGACTCGGAATCTTTATCTGAGTTAAGGTTTGATTGTTCTTTTAATCCAAAAATTAAGAAATTGAATTTTCTATTTTGTCTGTCTTCAAACTCACTAAGTAATTTTGCTGTTGAATCTGTCGAAAGCGAGGGTCCTTTTTCCAGAGCTGCTATCCGTTGGTTCACTTCCCCAAGACTTTTCTCAACAGACTGTACCTTCCCCTCCGCAGTCACAAGGCGTTTATTGTACTCCTGGAAATTGTTTTGCAATGAAGTGACAGAAGATTCCAATTTAACAAATCCAGTGTTCATGTTGTTAATTTGTATAGACAGGGTTTTAATTTCTTTAGTAAGATTAACTAACAATGAAGCGTTTGAGTCAGGCTCAAGAGAATTTGGATAGGAACTAGTTGACCCACAACAAAGACTATAACCAACATTAGGGATCATCTTTGTTTTTTTAGCGCATCTTGTATGGTACAGTGACGAACATCCAGGGCAAAAAACTGGATCATTCACCTTCTTCTTGCAAAAACAACATATAATATCAACCTGTAGAGCTGGGCCCTTCGGGTTCCCTGTAGTATCCGTCATTGTAGATAAGAGACGAATTCCGCGAAGTGCCTCGTCAGTGTCAAAAGTATCTGTCAAGTGTATGTGTATACTCACAGATTCACAAGTCACACGGACAAGAGAAAACTCACTTAATAAAATTATAGAGCAACCAAAATACAGAGGTCACCAGAAAAAATTAATGTAAAGTGGATAATTCAAGAACAATTATAAAAAACCGTACATAATTTAAATAAAGTTCAAAATGAAAATATCGCTCGAGAAACACATGGTTGGCACATTACACTTGGTGAAAAGAGTAATCCAAGAGAAAAAACACAAGCACAATATTTGCAATATCACTAGACGTACTTATAAAACACGTCCACAGTCAACAAATCCGAAAAAAGTCTCAAAAAACTTAATTAATAGAACAAAATAGCGGAGCCCATTTAAGAGCCGTCTACTCGATTACAGGACCGTACCAATGATGATATGTTTGAATGATACCATGATGATATGTTTGAATATACTTTTGAATATTTAGTTTCATGTTTTCCCAAAAGTATTCTTGCCTAATACAAGTATAAGTTTTGGTCACACCTTTATGACCACTTAGCGCTGAAGAGTGTGCTTTTTCAATTAAAATTTATCTTTGCTCAGTAGTCGCGTATTGAGTATAACCTTTACAAACTAAAACTTTCACATTAGTTTCTCGAAATGTTTCTATAAAAATCGCTAGCATTTCTGACCATTCCATGTGCACAACTTGACCTGTTTTTGCAATACTAATTGACTTTAAATTTAATTTTTCAGCTAAAATTTTAAGAGATTGAACAGTTTCTGTAACATTCTTTTTTAATTCTGTCAAACTTATTTCAGATTCACTAATAATTGGTAACGCTATGTGATAAAAATTTCCCTTGTTAAACTGTTTAGCTTCATTTAATATAAGATATTTAAATTGTGGTATTTCGTTTTGTTTAAAAATACTTTAAGAACCATTATTCATAGGGACTCCTGTAGTTGAAATGCAATACGCATAGTTATCTTTACGCATACGCATCTGGTCTTTCCACTCCACTATACTTTTAGATGGGATAGGATTAGGTTAATTGATTTCTTGGGGTGGATCAGGTTCTGACGGATCGATAGGAATTGATTCAGAAAGGTCATAATTATCGTCTTGAATTTCGTACATGCTTTCATCTAAACTAGAACCTACATTATTGTTTAAGCTATTTTCTCCGCTTATCTCTTTAATATCTTCATCTTCAAAGACTTCTTCATCATAATCCTGAGAATCGCTGTTACTGGAATTGTTATGAAAATTCTCATAATCTAGATCCTATGATTCATTTTGTTCAAACTCTGGATCAGAGACTTCTTCAGAATTTTCACTATCTTCATTTTTACTTCTTTCTTCTATTATGTTTTTAACTTCTTTTCTTGGTCTACCTCTTTTCTTCTTGATTATCGTTTTTTCTTTACTCACAACTTTGTTTTCGTTTTTATCTTTAAATCCGACTTCATTCTCGTCCTCAAATTCAACTAATCCAATTGACTTATTCTTTCTTGAACGACCTCTTTTATTTTTAGTTAATGCTTTGATTTCTTCTTCTTTAATAAACGGAACTTGAACAATTTCTTTTCTTGGACGAGCTCTTTTCTTTTTAATTATTATTTCTTCTTCCTCTTCTTTTCCTTCTTGTTCTTGTTCTTGTTCTTCTCCTTCTTCTTCTTTTTCTTCTTTTTCTTTTTCTTCTTCTTCTTCTTCTTCTTCTTCTTCTTCATACGCTGGACTTGTTTTATCCGACTTTAGATTTCTTAGATTTTAAGATTTCTTGGATTCTTGAACTTAATTTTACATTGATTCACTTGATTAAGTACCCGATTTGGAATTTTTGTTAACTAGAATTCGATTTTGATTTAATTCACCCGACTTAATACCAACTAACTTAGAATTTCTATTCACTGAATTCCGAACATGACTTGGTTCACTTGACTTAAGACTACCCGACTTAAAATTTTTAGTTGATTCACCCAACTTAGTATTCATCGACTTAGAAATTTTACTTGATTCATCCGACTTAGTATTCACCGACTTAGAATTTTTACCCACTTGATTTTGATTTTTAAATTGTCCCGATTCATTTTGACTTTTATCCATTTCTTGATTTGATTTTTTCAGCTTTCCTCTAGTTAAAACTTTAAAATTTTCTTCTCCAGTATATAATTCTTCAAAAGGGTCATAATCAAACTCTTCACACGTTTGGTCGTCTTCTTTAGCTTCTGTTTCTTCCTCACTACTTGCATAAATTTCCTCATTTTCTTCATCATGGTTATTATTACTATTTCCTTTTTCATCGTATAATTCTTTAAAAAGTTTATAATCAAATTTTTCATTACAAATTAAATCATCTTCTTTTTCATCTATTTCTTTTTCTGAACTTGTTATATATGGTTCATCTTTGTTAACAACATTTATTTCTCTTACTTGTAGCTCTGGTTCTGAAGCATTTGATTCTTCCTCATAGTTATTATTGATATTAATTTCTTCCCAGACTAATGGTTCTGGGTTTTATCATCTGAATTTTTTGCCCAGAAGTTAGCAAGTTGCTTTGCTTTTTAACCAAAGTAAAGGCTTGTGATCAGTGACGATTGTAAATTTTCTACCATACAGATAATGTCTGAAATGTTTGTAACGATCTAAATCGTTAATTAGTCCAATCAATCGTTGTCTCCCTCCGAGTTCGCTCTTCTTAGAGTAATCGTGGCATAAGTGCCACTCGAAAGATTTGAATCAGCGCGGTTTCTGGTTGCAGGTGGCGTGTCGAGCGTAAGCGCAGCAGACGACATTTCCACCTGTCGCCGGCAACCGGCAGATTGATGCGAGCGACGCATGCGAGCGTGTGTGATTGTAAATCACCAATCGATTTTTGTTAATTATAGAGTTCCAAGTGATGTTCAATAAATATTAATTAGTCGCAATAAACTGTGTCACGATTTGTTTTCTTGTGCCAACCGCCACGATCCGCTGTTTTGTAGCCTTCATACAAGGATAACCAATCGCTCGACGAGCGCCTTTATTGTTTCACCTGCATTATATCACCAACTGGTAAGTCCGCCCTTTATTATCTCACCTGGCCAATATGGATTTTCTTAATTGCTTTCTCCCTACATCCGCATCGATCACCGGGTAGATGAGTAAATCAATTAACCTGTGGTAAGTTTCGTGTGTAAACTGTGAGACCGGTCGCGAGTCGAACCCCTTCTTCTATCTTTTGTTCATTTATTCAACTAATTAATTAAAATCTCGTGATAAGTCGTCACATTTATGGCGCCCAACGGATTCTTTTAGTTTTTAACTAAAATCTATAAATTTTACGCAATTTTCTCGGTGGAAAATTCCTTTTGCCGGTGGCAAAATGGCGTCGCCATGTGGTCTCATTCCGATGAGAAAATTGCTTTCCTAAAGTGCTTTTAAATCGAAATACGCTTGCAATTACAAGCCCAAAAATTTTCGAATTATCGTTTGTAACTTTTTTACGAATTTTTCCCCTTGTTGTTACTCACAAAGCACTCGTAAAACGCACGAAACTGCCACACATTTAATGCGTCAAATCTTTTTAATTATTATTGTAATATTATGAATTTATTTCCATAATATTATGAATTTATCACTCAGTTAATAATTATTGAAAAGATATTATCGATTTCACTGAGTCAAATAAAACGAAAAAATCTTCACTTTTTTAACGTTTCAACAGCTATGCTGCCCTCATCAGAAACTAAAATTTATTAATAACATGTTTAACAAAAAATTAATTTACAAATTATGCATATAATAAAATGAAATGGTGTCAACAATAATTACTGTTTTTAATTATTGTAAACTCGCATCAATCTCAAAAATTTGCTTTCGGTTTACTGCCATTTTTAAAAAATCTTTTAACAAAATTAATTTCTCGTTACTTTAAGCTTAAAAATTGAAACATGTTCTACGCTTTCAAAAAATTACAAAACATTTTCTAAAAATGTAAAATCTAATTTATTTATGAAATCTGCTTTTTGATTAATTCTTATCGCTTTTTACGCATGTAAAATTCTATTATTGTGCTAGTTAAATTTGAATTTTATTTTGCCTATTTCCTGCAAATTGTCGAAAATCCAATAAAATATAAATAATAATTTTATAGCGAAAACCACGAGTGACAAAATTTAATCGTTGCAAAAATTATGAAATTTTAAGTGGCCACATTTTTCTTTCGCCACGGTAGAACACCAGGTCCTTTGCACGAGGTCACCAAACGTAAACACGCCAGTGTTTACAACTAGGCGTTATCTTTGCTTCTTGCCGGTTACTTCCAAATTAAAATAAAATCGAAACTCGAAATATTTTTCGCATTAGGAAAATAAAATGAAATTCTGTCAAACACGTTTACCAAAATACTCGATTCGAAATCACTAAAAATAAATTACAAATTGCTCTTTTCTCTAAATTGTGGAAAAAAAATTTTTTTCTTACTTTCTCTTCCTTTCTTTCAATTTTTATTTTCACCTTTTGATTAAATAAAGATTTCAATTTTAACAAATTGTTTAATCGACAGTCACGCTTCGGAAATATTTTTTTTTATTCCGATATCACGCATAATGCGACATTTCGATGAATTAATCGAATTAAAAACCAAATGAATTTAATTAACCAACGAATTGAATGAATTTAATTAATTGATTAATTAAAAATAAATTAAAATTAAAAATCAAAAATCTTTCTTTTCCAGCTTTTTCGAAAATTAATGAAATCAATTGATTACACTTTCGAGATTTTTTGATTCGACTACGCATTATTTGCAAAAATTTTCAACCAAATAATTCGCTAATGACTAATCGATTATTCAATTTTTTCAAATGACTAGAAATCACAATAAAAACAGGAATTCTGCGGAAAAGGCAGAATCTCAAAAAGCACGAACTCAACAGAACGTATTCAAACGCTCGAGTATGATTCCTCGATCACCCCCACCCGGCAACCAGCCCCCCCCCCACCAGTAGTCACAACTGCCAGTGAAACGGTTTTCACACAATGGCAACTACCGGGAAATACTGGGCAAGGAAACGCCTCCGGTGGAACACTACCCCCTCCCGGAACAACGCAAAGCGCTGGCCCAGGAACGCAAAGCGCTGGCCCAGGAACGCAAAGCGCTAGCCCGGGAACGCAAAGCGCTCCAAATCAGGAACAAAATATTCCCCAAGAAGAACAAAAAATACCTGACGAAACGCAAAGCGTTCCGGACAACGCTACGGGTAGTCCGCGCAGAAGAATACCAAAAATAACAATTCTAAAGCATCATAATTCACATCGAATACTAAAACATTTAGAAACACCCTTAACATCGGGCAGAATTAAGAGAACTATGTCCCATATGCAAAACCTTATGCAAGAACAAACGGCAAATAACGCAAATTTTCAAAAAACAATTACCGACTTACTCGACAATCACTTAAAGGAAACACGGTACATTATTAACCAAATAGTTACGGATAACGCTCGATATATAGACACACTTAGGGCCGAAACTGCTAAAAATATTCATTCTTTAGAAAATAAAATGGTTTCTGCGATGAACAACTATCAAGTTGAGACAAATCAGGAGATTCAGCTCCTTACACGGAAAGTCACAGAATTGCAAATAAAGCAAGCGCAATCACCTTGGCATGACTCACGATGGGAATCCATCGACCATGCCTACACAAACGATGTACACTTAACACAGCCCACCTCGTTACCCCCCACTCTAGCTACCACTACGGTAACAACTACGAGTGCACAAACGAGCACTGCGTGGAGCACGGGAATAAACGCTTCAAGCGCACCACCCCCCCTCTCATTCTTGACACCGTCGGTAAGAATACCCCCTCCTGCTCGCACTCTTCAATTTAATGACGCTCCAAGTTTTTACGCAGCGCCACAAAATTTCAGTAACGAATCCGAATCACAAAATTTAATTCAATTCACGGTACCAAATTCTATCCCGAATCCAATAGCAAAACCGCCCCCCAACACACAGAATCGGACTGCTAATATTCATAAAATCATCAAATCCTGGGAATTAAAATTCCCTGGAAAACTTGATGCACACGAATTCATCGATGAATTCGAATCCAAAATGAATGCCTCATCGATTTGCAACAAAATTCCGCACAACCTTCGGCGACACCAACGACGACCAGCAAATTACGAATAAAATCCAACGAGCAATTCAATCGGCAAATGAATCAGGGATCGAATTTATAATTCGTATAGGCGCACTTTACAATAAACTACAATGTAAAGTTCCGGAAAAAAGTCAACTCGACAAAATTTACTCGGGTTTGCATTCCGACTTGATTGCGCAATTTGATCGAGATACGTTTTCGTCTTACGACGAACTAATCGTGAAAATTCACAAATACCAAGAAAAATTGGAAATTATGCAAAACACCGACAAAATGCTCGGGCAAGACAGCAAAAAGCCTCCTGCTCCGCGCAGAAAAAGTCAGCTTAATGCGATTGACACGCAATCAGCGCAAAACGACTTTGACCCTTCCGAACCACCTATTAACGAATCAAAACCAGAATTGAAATCGAAAAATAAAAATAATAACGGAAAAAAACAAATAAGCGGTGAACCGGAAACTAATCTTAATAAAATTGAAATTTATAAACGCCAGATGGACGTTTTACAAAAGAAAATACACGGCACCGGAAGCCGGAACGAAAGTACATACGCTCAGACTGCGCACGGCGCAACCCAGCCCCCCTCCCCTCCGGTAGCCCCTCGTGACCTGCGCGCCCCCTCCACTTCTGGTTTTCAGCACTCCTCAGCCCCTGCTTCGTCGCAGAAGGGGGGAGGGGATAGTGAATGGAACGCGCAGTCCAATCGCGGTACCGATAATCAAAATCAAGGTAATAGAGGGCGCAACAACGGTTTTAGAGGCAACAATCGTTTTAACAATAACCGTGGTGGAAATAACAGAGGTAATTGGAACGGTTACGGCCGTAATTACGGTAATAATTACAATTACCAAAACCATTCCTCTACACCCCCACCAAGTTGCCACTTAGACTGTCAGTGCAAGGTAAGCGCACCAACACAGCCATCTTGGCCGCCTCAAGCGCAGCCACCTTGGCCACCACAAGCGCCACCTGCTCAGCACTCGCACCCCTGGCCAAACCCTTACGGTAGCCAGTACCACGATCAGCGTCCGAACGCTGGACAGCCGGATCAGTCAAAAAACGCCAGAGACGCCAGGAGAGACTAGATCTCCCTGGCGAATTGAAAACAAATTTTATCGAAAATTCAAATACGGCTATTGATTTAAAAAATTCATATTTTAATAAAAATTATAACACCGACGACCGTGCAATTCCGAGTTGCAGTCATGACGCTCAGGACTCAACGTGTGTCTCTCAAAATGCATCAACGCTCAATCAAGCGTATGCCAGTAGAGACAACACTAGTGATTCCGAAAGCGACTACGACGATGCTATCTACTCAGAATCCGAGACGGAATATCCCGACTCTGACGAAGAGCTCCCCTCCACTGAACCAATGCGCTCAGTAGGACCGGGCATATCTTCCGTGACGTCATTGCCTTTAGCTACCCCAACTACCTGCATAATAGCAGCAGTGGATCAGCTTAGGTACTTAGTGGACAAAGGGCCAGCACCGCCCTTACCGTCGCAAAAACGGATCACGATCGACGTATTATTAATAATCGGCGATAATAAAATCACAGCCCTCCTCGACACAGGTAGCGATCGCACCTACATGTCAGGAGAGCTATTCGATAAAATTAAAAATCTAGCGAATGACGAACCCTTAGAAGATGCGATAACACGCGCAGGCGTACAACTCGCACACCGAGATCACATCGCCTCGCCCCGTTATTCTGCTAAATTTAACACTCAAATTAACGATTGTTATGGCGAATTGTGGTTCACAATCTTCGACGGGCTCACAAAGCCCATTATTCTCGGGTTAGATTTTATATTCGCATGGAAAGTTGTCATAGATGCAATCAATGATTATTGGTTCATCCAAGGGTCAAAAATTCGGCTCCCTTTACGCTCGAAAAATAACACGAGAAACGTGCTCAATTCAATGCAATTGATCGAGCTAACGCTGGAACAACGGAAAACCCTAGACAATTTTATTAATGACAAGCTATCAAATTTCGCCTCGGGCACCGGTGTAACCGATCTGACAACTCACGTCATCGAATTGACCGACCCGACGCCAATAAAATTAAAGCCTTAACGTAGAAGCATGGAGGCCAATAAAATTATAAATGCTCAAATTGATTCTTATTTAGAAAAGAAATTTATTGTTCCGAGCAATGGCCGTTATGCTAGTCCCGTCGTGCTTACGTATCGTAAAGATGGCAGGCCGAGGGTTTGCATCGATTATCGTCAGCTAAATAAAATAACGAAAAAATCGGCATACCCCCTGCCGCGCATGGACAGCATACTAGATGCTTTATCAGAAGCTAACATTATTAGCACCATTGATCTTACCGACGCATTTCACCACATACCGGTCGATCCCAAGTCACGTGAATACACTGCTTTCGTAGTCCCCGGTCGTGGACAATTCGAGTGGATTCGAATGCCTTTCGGCCTCACAAATGCGCCGGCCACTTTTCAAGCCCTCACGGATAGGCTTAAAGATAAATTCGTCGACTATGTCCGAAAAAATAAGTTACCAGAACGTTTCGTCGATCAGGTCCACGCTTACTTGGACGATTGGATAATTATATCCAAAACGTTCGAAGAACACATATTGCTTCTAGATATCGTATTCACGATACTGCAAAACGCAGGTCTATCCATTAATAGGGATAAATCCCATTTCGCCAAATCATCGGTCGAATACTTGGGATTCCTTCTCGACAAGGATGGCCTCAAACCCAATCCAAAACGGATAGAGCCAATTTTAGAACGCCCCAGTCCACGCAACCGTAAAGAGTTGCGCCAGTTTAACGGTTCCGTTAACTGGTACCGATGCGAGCGACACTGGTCTTGGCGCAATCCTGACGCAACTAGATGAAGATAAGGAAAATCTCATCACGTGCTTAAGCAGACCTTTGAGAGGTGCTGAGTTGAATTACACCACCACCGAGAAGGAATGCTTAGCCGTGATCTTTGCAATTAAGAAGTTACGTTGTTACCTCGAAGCCACCGAGTTCACGGTAATTACCGATCACTCGAGTTTAACTTGGTTACAGGGTGTACAAGACCCTAGAGGTAGGCTCGCTAGATGGGCCCTAGAGCTGTCAGCCAACAAAGCGCATATTGTGCACCGAAAAGGTACCACCAATGAGGCGCCTGACACGCTCTCGCGTTTGTATGAGGATTCCCCTCCAGACACACCCTCTCTAGACTTAAACCTTATTCGTAACAAGCCTTGGTACGAATCCATAGTAGAGCGCACACGGGTAAATCCTCAATTTAACGAGCGCTATAAGCTCGATTCCAATGGCGAATTGTATTATTACAAGCCAAACCTGATTAAGGAAAGTCTTGGTGATAACAACGCCTGGAAGAAAGTCTTAAAAGAGGAAGAAATAATTCCCATGATATCGAAGTACCATGATACCCCACAATCTGCGCATCAGGGTATCAATAAAACATACTACGCAATCCTCGGACACTATTATTGGCCCGGTATGCGTGAAGATGTGAAGCTTTACGTCAATCGCTGCGATGTGTGTCTCAAATGCAAGCCGGATAACTCTGCGCCTCAAGGCTTGATGTATCCTCGCAAGTTCGTCGAACCTTGGGACACCGTCTCGCTAGATATAGTAGGTCCCTTCCGAGATCCAAATCCGGAAAAAGCTATATTCTAGTATGCGAAGATACGTTCTCACGCTACATCGAATGTTATGCCCTCTCGAAAGCGGACGGTCCGAAGATATCTAAGTGCCTAAACGTATTAGTAAACAAATGGGGAACTCCGAGAATATTTATCACTGATAACGGGACGGAATTCGTTAACCGAGTTATCGCAAAGTTCATGGATAAGGTAGGTTCCATACAGCGCACGACGCCCGTGTACCACCCGCAGTCGAACCCCGTGGAGCGCGTAAATCGTAATTTAAAAACAATGATCGCAAGTCTCCTCGGTAATGATCACCGTGAATGGGATATCTTACTCGATGAGATCCAATTTGCGTACAATACTTCGGTCCACTCCTCCCTAGGCGTTACTCCTGCATTCCTCAATTTTACTCGTGAACCACGACGGACAGGTAGACCGATAACTGACGTAGACGTCACTGACGATACTACCCCTGGTTCTACGAATGACTGGCTAGAACGTATTAAGCGCATAGATGCACTCCGTGAAAAAGTGCAGTCAGAAATGTTAAAAGCCAGCAAGAAGCAGAGCAGAACGTATAATAAGAATCGTAAGAACAACATTATGTTTGAAATCGGTGACCTGGTTTTCTACCCTAACAACACTTTATCTAGCGCGGTACGTGGTTATAATTCAAAGTTGGCGCCACGTTACAAGGGCCCAGCCGTAATTTCGGAAAAATTGTCACCAGTGGTCGTCGTTATCAGCGATACGCATGGGAAAAAGGTTGGCAAGTACCATATAGGCGATTTAAAAATAGCAAGAAGGAGTCGCAGACTCCATACTACGTTGTAAATAATTTTTCAGGTCAGAAGACGCCATGGACACCACCGCCGACACGAGCGCCAAGCCGTTGAATTTTTCGCAGATACGGGTCCTGCAACTGCAAACGAGCCCAGCAGACCTACTCGATGTATTCCACGACTTAAAGTTCGTGGAAGAGTCTACCAATCTAGTCACCCTCCGGAAGGCGGATCTTGAAAGTCTGGTGCACACGCGCCACGTTCTCGCCACACAATTGTTTGAGGAAAGAAGAGCCAACGACGAGCTTCGTCAAGAACTTGAGGCCCTGAAGAACAAGCCAGTGGTTCCCTCCTCATCAGATCCTAGCTGCCCTTACAAACTACTGGCAGATCTCAATCAGGAGAGGCGTGATCTCTCCGTAGAATTAGCCAAAATTAAACAGGAAGCTACTAAGGATAAGGAAAAGGCGGAGAAACTCCAAGCCGAAGTAGAAGCATATAAAACTGATTACGACGCCCTATTGGCCGACTACTATTACATAGAAGGCTTGTATAAACGCATGCGCGACGTATTCGGCAGGACTATTGCCGAAGTGTATCGCGCCCAGGTCGAAATGAGGGAGCCGCATTTACGATTCAAGGCCCCCGAGGGATGCCTCAACTGCTCCGTTAAGGGCCATAGCCATAAGAATTGCCCTAAGCCTTATAATGGTAAATTCTGCCAGAGATGTGACTCAGCCGAGTTCAATAATGAAGATTGCCCGTGGCCACACAGTGCCATGACCCGTTACCATTTACCGGAGAGCTTAAGGTGCAATGGATGCAAACGCCCGCGCAACCTTCCAGACCCAAACTGCACTTCTTGCCGTAAGCGAATGGTTCGAGATGGAACCATAAAGCGCAACGCCCTCGCCCAACAACTCGAGGACCAGCCCATGCTACAAGCGACTCCAGCCTCTCAGCCAAAGTGCCATCAAAACACGACGACGGTGGCTAAAACGACGGAACCTTCAACCTTCAAACTTGGTACTCTGCCACTCGCCTCTGGTTCTCTTTCACAATCGCCGCTGACTAGGCGTGATCTGGGACCAGCAGGGCCATCTGTTAGACGAGTGACTGCTGAGGCCGAAAGGAAGCCCGACCAACCGCTTGGGCTCGACGTACTAGTTTCGGACCCACCAACGAGAAGTGAATCACATCCTGACGATTCAGAACAACTGGCAGCTGCGACACAAGGAGTCAATGATACCACTGCAGATTCTACGCAGACCGATCAACGAGTGGAAGAAGATCTATAGTTTAAAATATACAAATGTAATTTTCGTTCTCACGCAATTTGCGTATTATTTTGATTTTTTTTTTGTTAGTGTAAGCACACTTTAGCGCCTATGCGTGCCAAAATACCTTTTTCATTTCCGTTTCTTTTTTTTCTCTATTTAATTTTTGTTTAATTTACCATTTCGCTAAATTCAGCGCCATTCTCTTGAAGCTAATTGTTTAAGAAAACTGTTATATTTCTGTATTTTTGATACCCTTACTTGGTAATAAAGATTATATCAATTAATACCTAATATTCCCCATTGTTTAGCTCACTCCTCGCACTTTCTAATTAGGAAACAAAAACCTAGTCATAGTAGATGGGGAGAAAGCAATCAACATTTAAAACATTGAGTTACGATTTAGTCATTTTTAATTTCTATATTTCCAAAATAATCTAAGTTAAAGTTTCTGTTGTCTATCATGTTCATTTCTAGTTTTATATAGTTCTTTTTACTTTTTGCAGAGCCTTAACCAGGTGAGATCAATAAGTACCGAAAAAGGTGGATGGGATCGAACCTGGAGGGTAACAGCGATCTAGAAGGGGGGAGTGTAACGATCTAAATCGTTAATTAGTCCAATCAATCGTTGTCTCCCTCCGAGTTCGCTCTTCTTAGAGTAATCGTGGCATAAGTGCCACTCGAAAGATTTGAATCAGCGCGGTTTCTGGTTGCAGGTGGCGTGTCGAGCGTAAGCGCAGCAGACGACATTTCCACCTGTCGCCGGCAACCGGCAGATTGATGCGAGCGACGCATGCGAGCGTGTGTGATTGTAAATCACCAATTGATTTTTGTTAATTATAGAGTTCCAAGTGATGTTCAATAAATATTAATTAGTCGCAATAAACTGTGTCACGATTTGTTTTCTTGTGCCAACCGCCACGATCCGCTGTTTTGTAGCCTTCATACAAGGATAACCAATCGCTCGACGAGCGCCTTTATTGTTTCACCTGCATTATATCACCAACTGGTAAGTCCGCCCTTTATTATCTCACCTGGCCAATATGGATTTTCTTAATTGCTTTCTCCCTACATCCGCATCGATCACCGGGTAGATGAGTAAATCAATTAACCTGTGGTAAGTTTCGTGTGTAAACTGTGAGACCGGTCGCGAGTCGAACCCCTTCTTCTATCTTTTGTTCATTTATTCAACTAATTAATTAAAATCTCGTGATAAGTCGTCACATGTTCAACAAAAGTGACAATGGCTGGAGCTTTTTTATTATATGTGTCATACTTGACTTCGTGATTATTCAAACTGTTTTTAATCTATCTGCTTTGAATCTAATCATTATCAATTCACTCGAATCACAATTAAAAACGATTTATAATTATTAGAACTATTACTAACGACCCAAGACAATCAAAAATCATTTAAAAAAAATTAGAATGAATTCAACAATCAAAAGCTGTAAAACATTTAATTGTTTTTAAAAAAAATACAATTGACTTTGTCTTGATAATAAAGTAATCAGAATTTATATCTAAATAAAATTTTGTATAAAAGAATTAGCGTTTTACAGAGTTTCTTATTAATTAGTATTTATATAGAAAGATTCAAATTTAATTGATTTTTATTTTAACAAAGTTTTTATTTACTAGAAAATAAAGTGAATCAAATCTTTAATGTCAGAATTTCCATTTCAACAAATGGAATTTGTTCTAATTTTTATTTAAACAAATTGATATTTGATAGGATTCTTAAACCGTCAAATTTTCATTTGACCGCACTTAAAAATTTCCAAACAAGCATACGACAAAAATATTTTAGCGGGAATTTTAAAATTCGCTAAACAACAATTATCCAAAAAAAAATATTATTAGTCAATTTTAAAAATTTAACAGAAATTTTTCTGTACTGAAAAAAATTCCTCAGTGATTTGACTATACGACTAGTCACGACAGGAACCCACCAAGATTTTGAGTCATTTTAACAAATCCCATTGTAGCTTCGACGAGCAATTGAAGACCATCCGTCTAATGTAAATGATATGTTTCAACAATTTGTTTGTAAAATAATCGAAACGACAACTTTAATTTTTTCAAATCGGTTCATAACCAATTCCTTCATTTTCCTGCGCATTGGTACTTCGGCGTTTGGGTTAAGATAGGAAAACAGATCTTGAGTAGAGTTATCATCGAAAAAGCTGAGAGGTAAATGTTTCCTCGCTAACCAATCAACTACTTTAGTTTTAAATACTTCTTGTTCAAAAGCCTATAAATTAATAATGCTAAAATTTTGTAATATTGCCTATTCTACCAGTCAAATTTTTCGGATTAACTATTTTAAGGACATGTGATGGAGAGTCATATCGCTGCAAAGCAAAATTTAATCGTAAACTTTCTTTTAAAATAATATTATTTTTGTCTCCAAATTTCTTAGAATTAATTACAAAGGTTTGATTGAACCAAGTTTGTTTCAATGCTGGCTAAAAATGAATTTTTCAAAAAAAATTTCAAAAAATTATCGAAAATTAAATAAAATTTTTTTTTAAGTCAAAATCAAAACAAACTTGAATCAGTGAAACCTTTCCAATGTAATTCCACAAAACTTCCACAAAGTTTGGTGTTAAAATATTTGGTATTTTAAGAAAAAGCATACGAAAAATTTTCTGTATGACAGTGACGATACTCTTCATTACATGACCTTAAGATTTATGGAAAACGTTTTTAAGTGATTGACGTGCTTTTTAAGAGACAAAAAATTTACTTTCGAGAAGTTTTTTAGATAAGAAAAAACAACTTAACTTAGTGAAGTCTAAGGTACATTTTAATGCATATTTAAAGAGTTTAAAACGATTTTTTCAGCACGGCACAGTAAATTGTTAACAATTTAACAACTTATTTCGATAGCAACTTGATTTAATTAGCGGGTAAAATACCAAAAAAAAAAAAAAAAATGAATTGACCACTTGAAACTAACTAAAGTAAATTCTTTTCAGAATTATATTTTCTTCAATTTGACCTAGAAATCTTTGTTAAAAAATAATTTTAAATAACTTTTTTTTAAGTTTGAGTAAAAAAGTGTCCTTTAGAAAAACAAAAAATCTGTTAAATATGATATTACAGTTATATAAAACGGTCTTTTGATAACGTTTATTATTTTAAGTAGAGAAAAATATAATTCTCAGGTTAGTTTCGATCGGTCGAATAATAATTTTTTTTCATTATCTTTCCTGAAAATTAATGAATCAAGGAGCTCTGTAAACGAACTAAAAATTCATTGTTCCATGTTTAAAACAATTTTTTAAAATTTTTAAATATGCATTTAAATGTACCTTAGTTACCTCTGCGGAGTTGATTTTTGATTTAAAAAATTCTACAAAAAAATTGTGTGCCTTTTAAAGCATAACACTCTCATAAACTGTAAAATTCTGAATACTTAAATATTTTTCTTTTTTTCCTAATAGTTAATAAAATTCTAAAAAGAGTAAGATGTACAAGAATTGATTTTATTAAAATAATTTAAATGTTTAATTAATGTTCTAATCACTTCTGAAATAGTGAGCGAATTTTAATTTTATTTGGCTTCTTCTAATGGTAATTTTTTTATATTATAGAATTAGGATTATTTACGAGAAGGAACATGTAATTTTTTCTTAAAAAATGCAAGTTCTTAAAGTTGTATTATCAAAATTTGAAAACGAAGTTATGTATTTCTCTGTATAAGAAAAATAGTTTTAAAAAATATATAAAACAATAAAACAATGCATATGCTATTTTCTATCACAGATGTACGAAAATCTCGTGTTTCGTACGCGTTAGCGGGTCAGCAATCGCAGTTTTTAGGTTAGTGACGTTAGAGATAAAAAAAACTTCCGAACAGTGAAAAAAACTCTCATCGCGCAGGCGCATTGCGGCAAGGTTTTTTTCACTGTTCGGAAGTTTTTTTACCTCTAACGTTCACTGACCTAAAAACTGTGAGTTCTGCCCCGCTTAAGGCGAACGAAAACACAAGGTTTTCGTGCATGTGTGGTAGAAAATAATTTTTATCGATATGTATTGGCATGTATATGTTGTCCGTCTTAAAATATATATATATAGGTACAGTAGGAAAAATGGAATAATTTTTTTTTTAATGTTCAAATATTTTTTTCCTAATTCTACGCACAAAAAGGCACATTTTTTTCCTTAACAATTTTTTCCAAAAGTCAGTTGTTCTCAAGTTACCAACAATTGAAAAAAGAGGCTATTTTTATAAACAAATGATCATATCTTCCTTAAAAATTAGCGTAAAGCAATTTCTAAAAAAGTCGTTTTAAAGGTGACAAAAAATGCTTTCAAATGACATTTGTAGAATTAAAATGTGATGATTTCTTCAAAAATTGTATCAATTTGAAATTTTTTAAAAAAAGTGAATTTTTATTTTTTTTATTTAAGCAATTAAACAATAAAAATTTTTTTTTTTAATTTTGTTTAAGAGTCCTTTCAAGTCAAATGCTTAGACTTTAAAATAAATATTTGATGAAGGATTTATCTTTATTATTAATAAAGATACAAAACTTTTTGTAAAGCCCTTGCATGCCGTAGGGTGGGCAACTCCTTTTGAGCGGAACTGTATGCGAAAATAAAAGTAAGTATGTTATAGATGAGTGATACAAAAAAAAAAATTATCACTCGTTCTCGAAATATAGTTAAAAAAAAATTAAAATACAACTGACATTTTAAATCGCTACAATGTAACATTTAAATTCCAGAATATAATTGTTCACTTGGTTATATGTATGTAAAATTCTTCTAAAAGTTAGGTACTTTCTCGGTTCTGGTGCATTGGGTCTGCAGATTGTAATATGTTTTAAATCTTAAAAAAAGAAAATGTTTTTCATTTTTAACTGTAACACAGTTCTTGTAATATAATTTGATTTTCGAACTTTTTTTTAACTCGGTATTTACTAAGATGATAGTAAAATTTATAATTCTGAGGTTGCTTTTTACATTTCTACAAAATAAAACTTACTTTGTTTAGCTTATTTCATCATTGACTATCATATGCAGAGGAGGTGGAAGAATAATGCCAATAATACAATGGTCAGCTGATTTTACAGATGTTCATACTGATGACGTTTTGAAAGAATATTACTCAAATATATGGTTTAATGATTTTAAAAAAAGCGGGGACGCTTCTGTGGCTTTTCTTAAATTTTCAAGATTAATTCCAAAGGTATATAAATACAAAATATATATTATTATTTATACACTTATCTTTTTGCGTAAGGCAGTACCTCCCTGTAAAAATTTTCCCTAGAAATTTTACTTTAATGGTGACTCCACGATAGGAATCTATGAACGTCGACGTTGATGGCAAAGCGTCGATGTCGACGCTTTGGTTGGTGGTTCTCAACTATTTGAAGAAACCTTGGGAGAAACGTTGTAATTGGCTTATGTTTTTATGTTCCATGTTCCACCATTTCGACAGTTAACTGATCGCAGCTGACAACATGACTTTCGAGTTTATTTTTTCATATTTTCTTTTCTACTTTTTTAAAAAATGAGTTGTTCGCGTGCGATGTATAAATTACCTCCAAAAATACAATTGATTTCAAATTGTCGAATCTTCAAGTGGACGAATAACCAATTTGCAGATTTTCAAAATTTATGAATATTAATACTGTCAAAACTGTAAATGGATATTCGACCATTTGGAGATTTAAGAAAATATATGTTTGACAATTATTTGGTGATTGAAAAAAATATAAAATAAAATATTTAAGTTCTCCATTTTTTTAAAATTTTCTACAATTTTCAATTATTTTTTTCCATTTCACATTTTTACTTAAACTTTTTTTGTTAATATTTTCTTCAATTTTTTAAAAAATTAAAAATGTCGACAGCCATATTGGATTTGCCATTTTGGATTTCGTCACCCTAGCATGCTAACTTTTTAGGGGCGTCAGTTTCCAACATTTTAAGCTATCAGCCAATTGTGTCCAACGTCAATTCCTTTTTTAACATGTATATTAATGCGATCTCTCTATTTTTACTAGCTTCCAGCCACCATATTGAGCCTCGATTTTGAAATTTTTTAAAAGATACAACGGGTATTTAAAGAGAAATTGATAACGAACATTTTAAGCCTAGGATCAATAAAATCCATAACCAGAAATTTTGGATTGAGTTCTTTGTTCCGTTTTACAAAGAACGTCCCCAATTAGCACGCAAGCTTGCTGCAAGCATGCTGCAAGTAGTGAAATGTCCGAACAATGTAAACTTCCCTGTAAGCTTTCCCTGCAAGTTTTCTGCAAGCTTGCCATACAAGTTTTCTGCAAGCTTGCCATACAAGTTTTTTTTCTTAGCAAACTAAAGAGGGAAGTAGATCCTGGCGACTGTCAGACGACCGTTGTGAGCGCAAGGCCCACGAAGGAAGGGAACCTCCTCTTAAAACTAGGAGGAGGTTCAGACCAAAAGAAGCTTACTGCCAAGGTCTCCGAGGCAGTAAGTGGAATGGGCACCGTTAGGCGACCGGAGGACCAGAGGGTAACTCTGGAAATCCGCGACCTTGACAGCTTGACCGAAAAAGATGAAGTGGTCTCTGCTCTTGAGGGAGTTCTTAATACCCCCCGGGAGAGAAGACAGGTCACGGTACTCGGACCGAATAAAAGGGGCGATAAAATCGCTATTTTGGTCACAGACCGAGAGGAAGCGGAGCGCTTAGAGAGGATTGGAAGACTAAGATTGGGTTTCTTAAGCTGCCCAATCAGAAGAAGGCTTATGGTCACAAGGTGCCATAGGTGCCTTGGTTTTGGCCATAGAAAAGCTGACTGCAGGGGTGTGGATCGATCCTCCGCTTGCTTTAAGTGTGGGGACGCGGGACACTCTATTGCAGAATGTGGAAAGGAAGCGTTCTGCTTCCTCTGTGCAAACGAAACTGAAAATGAAGCGGAAACGTCTCATTTTGCAGGCTCAGGGAAGTGCGCCTGTTTTAGGAGAGTTCTGGAGCAGGCGAAAAGAGAGGAGGCCCTTAAACGAAGTCGCCAAAGGGCCACATAGGTCGCAAAAAAACGCAGATAGAAGTTCTTTTTCTTCCTCTTGAAGCGTTTTTCAAGCGGATTGACGGTCCATCGAGTCCCTGGACTCAACTTGTGTGCGTTAAGGATCTTCATGACCGGCAATGGTAGTAGGTCCCGTGGACAGGAGAAAGTCGCTTCGGCGGCAGCGATGGGGTATAAGGCCACTTCACGAAGGCGATACGCCAACAAACTGGCTAGCCGTGAGTGGTTTTCAGGCCCCAAATAAGGGTGTGTTTTTAGCGGGTCGGCAGAACATCGCCACCCCCGCATAACCCTGTAGTACGGGCTACAGGGTACCTAAAAGCAGGTTTTCACATCCTACGCGAAAAAAAAAAAACATATTTTGTAAGGTTTACGTGCCAAATTTTCTACAAACTTGACATGTAAGAATAAAGTAAAAAAAAGTGTAACAGATTATAAATTCTTTATACACACACCACTCAAGCATGATATGCAATCATGTTAAATGTGATTCCGGGCAAGCTTGCAGAAAACTTGCATGGCAAACTTGCAGGGTACTTTCAGGGCAAGCTTGCAGAAAACTTGCATGTCAAGCTTGCAGAAAATTTGAAAAGGAAATAATTAAAATTTTAGAAATATAATTAAAATTCGTGGAAAATAATTTTTAATGAAAAAATTAGTCAAAAACGACAATAATATTTGAAAATTTAAGAATATAGTTGAAAATTTAAAAAAATACTACTTAAAATTGAAAATAATTAAAATAAAGACAAAATTAAATAGAATTTGGGAATATAATTGAAGATTAAAGACATTAATTAGAAATTGAAGAATAAATTTGAATGGAAGAAAATTATTAAAAATCAAAGAAAATGATTAAAGAATAAAACTAAAACTAGAAGAAAATATATCTTATTGATGAAATTAGTTAAAAATGATGAAGTTAGTTAAAAATTGAAAAAATTGATGTGACGAAAAATGCAATTAGTTGAGAATTGGAGAATATAGTAGAAAATTGAAGAAAATACAAAAAACTTTAAGGAAAAATGTGAAACGGAAGAAAATAATTGAAAATTGTAGAACATTTCGAAAAAATGAAGAACTTAAATATTTTTATTTTATATTTTTTCCAATCACTAAATAATTGTCGAATATATATTTTCTTAAATCTCCAAATGGAGAAGATAATCTGCAAATTAGTTATTCGTCCACTTGAAGATTCGACAATTTGAAATCAATTGTATTTTTGGAGGTAATTTATACATCGCACGCGAACAACTCATTTTTTAAAAAAGTAGAAAAGAAAATATGAAAAAATAAACTCGAAAGTCATGTTGTCAGCTGCGATCAGTTAACTGTCGAAATGGTGGAACATGGAACATAAAAACATAAGCCAATTACAACGTTTCTCCCAAGGTTTCTTCAAATAGTTGAGAACCACCAACCAAAGCGTCGACATCGACGCTTTGCCATCAACGTCGACGTTCATAGATTTCTATTGTGGAGTCACCATTAAGTACTAATTTTTTTAAGTATTGCGTGAACAGAACGGCTTGAAATTAGGAGTACGGTGACAAGCGGCTAAAATATCGAGTACCCTATAGGAAATGACAATCGGCTAGAGCTTGGCCCAAGCTTGGCCAATATTGGACCAATGTTAGCCCAAGCTTGGGTCGATCTTGAGCATCAGCAAATTTCCCATAGGGTAGGGGAGACCGAGGAGGAAAGTAACAAAAATCAGTTTTTTGATGCTAGCATTAAAACTATTTGTCAGATAAGTTCTGTAAACATATTAATCGAAAGCTTGGACTTTTACCTATTAAATAAAATTGAAATTAAACATTAATCATAATTTAATAGTTCACTGCAGGAGTTTTTAATCAGCTCTTTATTTGTTACTTTTCTCCTCAACCCTGAGGTGGAAAGTAACAGCACGAAGGAGGAAAGTAACACTTTAAAATTACGGCTAGCATTTAAAATATAAAACTGCTATTAATTTAAATTATTTTTATTATGAACATATAAAAAACAAAGTGATATTAACTACATTTTGTACATAATTGGCAGATATTTTTGCACTTTTTTGAAATCAAGTTTTTTTAATCTTTTTAGTATTCGTTAAATAGCAATGACATTAAAAAAGCATCGTTTCTTAAAAATTAAAATTAAAAGTTCAATAGTTAATCTTTAAAATATAAAATAAACATATAAAATCACATATTTATAAAAAAGGAGGAGCACTGAAAGAAATGCTATAGTGATTGTAGACATATGCTCATGGTTAACAGTTTTGTTATAACTTAGAATACTATATTAATGAATATCCAATAAAGCATCGGTGCGCCACACAGTGGTCTGAAACACGATTCTAGCTGGACAAAACTATTTACTCAAAAAGTCTTTGATGGAATTTTACACCACTTTGTTTCTAGCAGTTTTTGAGGTCGCTGATTACGAATCTGAAGTCAGATTTTAAAAATTCAAAATGGCGGATCCAATATGGCGGATCAAAAAATGAAGAAATTATTGCATATTAATAAAACATAGTATTTAAAGGTTTCGGGGGTTGCTGATTACGAATTTGTTATTAGATTTTAAAAATTCAAAATGGCGGATCCAATATGGCCGACCTAAACATAAAAAATTTATGGATTTTAATAGAAAATTGTATCTAAGGGTTTTTGGCGTCTCTGATTAAGAATCTGGAGTCAGATTTCAAAAATTCAAAATGGCGGATCCAATATGGCGGAACATAATATGAAGAAATTATTGTATATTAATAAAACATGGTATTTAAAGGTTTCGGGGGTTGCTGATTACGAATTTCTTATTAGATTTTAAAAATTCAAAATGGCGGATCCAATATGGCCGACCTAAACATAAAAAATTTGTGGATTTTAATAGAAAATTGTATCTAAGGGTTTTTGGCGTCTCTGATTAAGAATCTGGAGTCAGATTTCAAAAATTCAAAATGGCGGATCCAATATGGCGGATCAGAAAATGAAGAAATTATTGTAGATTAATACAGCATGGTATTTAAAGGTTTCGGGGGTTGCTGATTACGAATTTGTTATTAGATTTTAAAAATTCAAAATTGCAGATCCAATATGGCCGACCTAAACATAAAAAATTTGTGGATTTTAATAGAAAATTGTATCTAAGAGTTTTTGGCGTCGCTAATTACGAATCTGAAGTCAGATTTCAAAAATTCAAAATGACGATGCCAACGTGGCGAACATTAAAATAAAGGAATTAGTGTATTTTAATAAAATATGGTTTAGTCTGAATAGTTAAAGAGAAAAACGTGTTATTGTGAATAAAATTTTAATCTTATAATCTATAACAGTTAAAAAATAATCGAATTAATAAAAAATTTGTATTAATAATAAATATTGGGCGGAAAGATTTAAAATGTTAGTCAATTTCGTCATCTGCATCCAGGGTAGGTTCGAATAGAAGTAAAGGTAGTACTTCTTGTGGAAGTTCATGTTTCTTCTGTCTTGGAAGGCCTCGAGCTTTGGCTATGACAGGATCAGACATTGCCAACATCATATTCATTAAGTCCGTTGTTGTTTTAATGCGGTCCATTTTTCGTGTGTGTTTATCTCGAACTTGTTTGTAGACTTTATTACTTGCTTCTTGAGCTTCTTCGGACATCATCCCTATAGGTAACATAATTGTCTGAATAACTTCTGCTCCATGCATAATTATTTTGTGAACACTGACTGGCATTCTGTACCAAGAATACTTTTCCATGTACAAAACAGCAGTTTCTTTGGCGAATTCATCATATTTTACAGTATCTATATTGTGTCCACTTGATAAAGCAACCATGGTAATCCAAAATCTTCGAATCAATTCTTCGTCTACGCCTGTAATCCTGGAAGCTTCTTTGTAGTTTGCAAAAAAAGTTCGAGCAACATTTCCCGTATTTGAAGTTCCCTTACCTTGCACGACCTTGTCGACTCTAATTCCCATACTTTTATACAGTTCTCTGTGAATTGTGTTTTTTCGGTCTTCTAAAATTTTTAGGTCTTCGGAGCTTATGCCTCTGATGGTAGGTTTCTTCAATTTCAATTTATAGGCAATGTGCAATACACATTCCAAAAATTTCATCCAGGCGTGCATCGTTGTAAGTCCGTATTCTAAATAATCGGGATTTACATTTGCATGCTTGTGACTGTTCAAATTATTCATTTCAGTTGGTTTTGATTTACACAAGTAGCAAGTCTGGGTGGAATTGTTATTTGTTATGGCATTTATCACTTTGACATCAAGCATGGTTAAATGCATATCGAATTTGCAGTTAACAGTTTGCTCATCATTAATAGTTACAATGATGTCCTGTAAGTTTGATATTTCATTTTTCATTGACTGGATTTCGGTGCGTATCAACTCAGTGCTTTCTTTTGCATATATAAATTTCTTAGGTCGACATAATCGTGTTGAGGAAGGACGTGGGTTTTGCCATAGGATCACTTCTTCGCCATCATTGCGTAGTCCAATGATGCGCAATGGTACAAATGTAATTAAAAATAGATTCGAATCCTGCAATTGTTCATCGGTTTCAGATTGTGGTTTCTGCATAAATTCGGGATGTCCTGAACTACCATCTGCTCCCCATTTAGAAATTAATGTTATTGCTGTCACAGTCGGTGCAATCTCGATTGTTGATACTAATCTTCTAATAGTATGATCAAGCAGTTCTTGCAATGGTACTTCAGAACCTGTAAAGATAAATTCTTAGAATATCTAAACAGTACATTTTAAACAGTTAAACATTTCTTCTATGATTTTCTATTAGCTATTTGGAAAATACAATTACAATTGTAACATAAAACCTTCGTGAATTTTAAAATATGTTTAATTGTGTTTTTTTTTTAATATATTTATACTAACCACTATCAGTTACACGTATGCCTTCTGGATAACACAGCTTTTTGGCGGTAAGTACCTTTTCGTAGGAAGGATATATATCGGCATTCCGCTGCTTTGCTCCCAACCTGGTTTGGACGTACGCTTCTTTAGACATTCCCGTATTCAGAATAAAAGCTAGAGCTTCTTCTGGGGTGTACGCTACAATTACTTTCTGAGACTCGACCTCTTTGATTATATGACGCATTTTGACGGCTTCAGACGGTGAACCTTCTGAACACTGACCCAAGAGATCTGCCGCAGATCTTTTTCCTTCCTTATACAGAGATGTTTTAGCCGCAAAAACAAGTTCTTCTGTACTTACACACGCTCTAAGTACTTCCGTTTTTCTTTTCTTTGTCTTTAAACTAGATTCAGAAAAATCCTTCTGCGGACGTCCGCTAATATTTTGCGCATTTTGTTGAAGATTCGAAGAAGAAGCCCCTGACAGAGTCGGATCATAATCGCTATTTTTAACCGCTGACTTTCCTGAAATTTAGTATTTTTCAATTTATAATTATTCATGGAATAATACAGTGAAAGCAGGGTTGTGCGTAATTCGGAAATTTTTAATTATAAAAAGAAGATTAAAAATAGAAAAATTAATTAATGAACAAATTTTACCGGACAAACTAGATAAATCGAAAATCATATCAAGCCAACTAGCTTGTTTTAAAAGAAATTTCGACTCGGTGCGATGTATACCCTTGGAATTCCATCTTGACGCTAAGTTATTACAAAAACTTCTTATTTTTATTCTAAGTTTTTCTTCAAAAGAACCATCGAACATTTGTAAATTCAATGAAAGAATTTTTTCTTTTACATAACGGAGAAGGCAGTCTGACGATAACGTCAAGGGATTTGTTAATGATAGAGAGGCATTTCGTAATTGAACATATAATTCGCGGTTTGTCAAAACCAATTTCGTTGTAGGAGACATCACTACACTGAAAAATACAGTGATGATAGCAAGAAATTTTTTATAATTTTTGTAATATAATATATTGAATTAATATATAACTTGAAAAAGTTGATATACTTACATATGAAACAGTTTTTTAATATTCACGAATTTCCGCACATCACCTTTATTAATATGATTCTATGTAAATACCGCAATACAAATATAAAGCCCTCAAACATACAGGGGTTTTACATCTCCTTAATGAATTAAAGAAGGAGCAATAAGAACAAGACTTTTAATTCATACTCTTGGAAAATCTTTTTTTTAATATTTTGACATAAGAGGTTATCATATTTACAACAAACAATTGCAGTCTATGTGATGAACAGCTGCTTGACGGACCTGAATTTCGTTCTTATACATTTAGCATTCGTTTGTTTTACGAGATAAAAACGATCCCGCCACTGAGACAATTACCATTGTTTTATTGTGATTACATTTTAAAAAAAAATAATTACTATTGTCTTATTGTGGTTACATTTTTTTAAAAAAATATTGCGATTTCCGGTTCCATGTTTAAGGTTTAATTTAAAATTTCGATTGGAAAGTATGTATTAAAATACACTAATTTTAAATTTTAATGTCCGATATATTGGCTCCGACATTTTGAATTTTTTAAATCTAACAACAGATTCATAACCAGCGACCTTGAAAACCCTTAAATGCAATGTTTTATTAAAATATACTAATTTTTTTATTTTCAGGTCCGCCATATTGGATCCGCCATTTAGAACTTTTAAAATCTGACTTCAGATTCGTAATCGGCAACCTTGAAAACCCAGAAATACCATGTTTTATTAAAATAAACTAATTCTTTTATTTTCAGGTCCGCCATATTGGATCCGCCATTTTAAATTTTTAAAATCTGACTTCAGATTCGTAATCAGCTACCTTAAAAACCCTGAAGTATCATGTTATATTAAAATAAACTAATTTTATTATTTTCAGGTCCGCCATATTGGATCTGCCATTTTGAATTTTTTCAATCTGTCTTCAAATTCGCAACCAGCAACCTCAAAAACAGATTATAATAAAGTGGTGTAAAATAGCATCATAGCTTTTTTGAACAAATAGCTTTGTCCATCTAGACTCGGGTTTCACGGACCGTTTTAAACATGAAAATATCGAAAAGTGGCAAAAAGTGGCAAAAAGTGTTAATGGTTTTGAAAACTTTAAGTCTTAATAAACATTTTCCCATGAATAACTTTTTAAACAAATTTAAACAATTTAACTTTTTTCATTTTGAATTTTGTAATATGCATTTAGCAGACAAACTAACCTTTGTCGTCGGTTTTTAAATATAAACATTAAAAATAGAATAATTTATGTTACACTATCTTACAGAGTGTGAATCATACTACAAAATTCATATAGGAATAATTAAAATTGGATGACTTAATAAGTCACTAGCTTTGTTCAATTAAAGCCACGATTTTTAGAGCAAAATAAACTACGCATCAGTCTACGTCAGTTCGTGCACTAATACAGTCAAATAAAATTTTTTTAGTGATTGAATCATACAAAAGTGGACGCTCTAGATATAATAGAACATAAAAATACTGAAAAAAAAATTTTTGAAAGCGATCGATTTTCCGACTTTTGTCCACCTAGATTTGGAATTCAGACCACTGTGCGCCACTAGGGTTGGAAAGTTTCATGAAACTTTCCTAATTGAAATGTTTCATGAAAGTTTTAATGCTTCATGAAACATTTCAAAGTTTCAATATGGCGCAAATACATGGGCAAACTAACCATACCTTACTTGACAAATAAAGCATGACAATTCTACCTAACCTAAAAATGTAACTGTCAGTTTCGCCAGTCATATGGCTGAAACACCAATACAGTATTGCTGTACCAAAATCAGCAATATATTATGGCAGAGCTACCCATAATTATGATAGTTCCACGGAATTATTTTTTTCAGTGAGGTTTATAAAAATAAAGCATTAGATGAGGAGGAAAGTAACAACGTGTTACTTTCCACCTCACCCCTCTTTTCCTTGGATTTCAAAAAACAAGTTTAAATTACACAAAAGTATTTCGCATTTTTTAATTTTGCACTAGCACGACTTAAAGATAAATAAAAAAGCTTCAAAAAAACAAAAAGCATATTTAAAATATCTATAAAATCAAAAAAATATGATATTTTGAAAATTTAGGCAAAAACTTACTTTTGACGTAATTTTTGCACAAAATGTCAGTATCAGATATATAGCTTACGGTAGACACCTAACATAATTTGGGGGAGGTATAGGGGGCAAAACTGACTAAAAATTATTTAAGGACTAAGTCTGTTCGGTCATTGGTTTAGAAGTTATAAGCGTTGTTACTTTCCACCTCTGTTACTTTCCTTCTCGGTCTCCCCTACATGTATTTTAAAATATATATAAAATTCTATTTAATTCCATATACTGAGGTATTATTAGAACTTGAAACAGAAAAGTTTTTGTAGTCACAAAGATTCGAACCCGGGTCCTCCAGCTGACAGTCCAGTACGCTATGGACCATAGTATCACTGATTGAAATAACACAATTTCAAATATATACTTTTCATTTATTCTAAACTTGCCCGTTCTAAATATCAAAATGTCCATTTGTACGAGTTACGAATGAGTTTCGTAAAATATTTGACTGCGCTCGCGCGCGCAGTTAACAGTGTGCCGTGTGTCCATCACAGTTGAATTTCAAAGGTAATCTATTAGACAGGTGCAACATAGAAAATGTTATTGTTATTAGTATCTGTTACAACAAACTTTTAGCAACTGTTTAAAACTAATAGAAAAAGAGAAATACTTTAAATTTTTTTATTCATAATATAAATTATGATTTGTTTATACTTCCAATACAAACAATTTTTAATCCAATGTCTTCTTTAATTATTTTGTTTTTTAATGTTTAATATTCTAGTTTTAGTTTAAATAAAAAGTAATTTTCAAAGAATGTCTGAAAAAAAATTACGGAAAACCAGAAAATGAAACTTTACAATATCTTTGATTTTTTAAAAGTCACTTGCTTTTGATAAACAGGTAATGTTGGTTAATATTGGTTTATTGGTTGGATTTTTCAAAATATTTTATTCAAAAGTTATTGGATTAATAAGATTTGATTTAGATATATTTTTAAAGACAATGTTATTCAACGAAAGCCAACAAATAACGTTTTAAAGAGAAAAATGAGCTATTATTTGTCAAGATTGGATAAAAATTACATATTTCCACTAGATTAAAAGAAAAAACATAAAATTTTAAATAATTATTATTTGACAACAAATTTTGAAACAACATAATTTTTTCTAAGAAATGTGAAACTTGATAATTCAAAATTTGGCGAAATTAACTTTAATAATATTTTTATTCAGCTAAAACCATTTCTTAATTTGAATTTTTAACGAAAGTTGTTAAAAAAATATGTAAAAAATTCAATTAAAATCAGGGACTGACACGAAAACCAAAACAAAATATATTTTATTTTTGTTTCGTTTCGGTTTTGAAAAACTGAAACAAAATATCAATTTAATTTTGTTTTGTGTTGAACCTGAAACGAAAAGGCTCTGAATTACGTTTTCGTCTCATGCCCGAAACGAAAAGGCTTCGAATTTTGTTTTCGTTTCATGCCCGAAACGAAAATCCGCTCCTAATTCCGTTTTCGTTTCTCATAAAAAAGGCTCTAAATTTCACAAAAACAATTTTAAACACAATTCTTTTCTTGCAGGAGACGAAAACGAAATTCAGAGTCTTTTCGTTTCGGGCATGAGACTGAAACGAAATTCGGAGTTGATTTTCGTTTCGGGCATGAGACGAAAACGTAATTCAGAGCCTTTTCGTTTCAGGCTCAATACAAAACAATATTGATTGTACATTTTCGTTTCGTCACAACAATTCAAAACAGAAACAGAATTCGATTTTCGTGTCAGTCCCTGATTAAAATAAAAATTAGATACGTTTAAGATATAAACGTTTCTGATAAATTACACGTTTTCTAAAATTATTTGCTTATTTTCATCCAACAACACTGGAAAGTTTTCTAAAAATTAGCTTTTTATCGAGTTTTAACGAAATTTGTTGAAAAAACGAGAAATATAGAAAAATATCAAGAGCAACTTTTTTTACATCTTTTGAAGAGGAGCAACTAACAACTCTTTCAGGCCGATCCTGAAAAAAAATAAGATGTCCAAATTATTTAAAAAGTTATTACACTTAAAAGGTTTTTTCTTAAATTTCAAGTAAACGAAAGTTTCAAAAATTAAAATCTTTATAACTTCATGAAAAAATTTTTTTCAGACAAACAAAAAAATACGTGTAGTCTAAAATTCTTTGAAAAACAACTTTTTGGAGATACTTAACTTATTTAATTATTTTATTAATAATTTGCTAATAACTATTGTTATACTAAATTTAACTAGACTAAACTTTTGTCAATTTTTACCAGAAATAAGTTATTACTGTTTCACATGATTGAAATGAGATGTTAAACTGAAATAATAGAAATGTTTTTAGTTCTTATTATTTCATAATTTTACAAAGATTAGATGAAAACTAAAAATTCCTCTTGAATTTAAATATTATTTCACTTCAATTTTGATATTTATTTTGATTATTTTTATAAGATTCTACAATATTATTTTTCTAAAAAATATCTTTATCTCTAAAATAAGTAATTAACAAAAGATACTCAAAAGGAATTGCCATTTCCTCGTTTGGTGAAAATTTATTTGAATGGCACATGCTAGAACTAGAGGTCACCGAGTACTTGGAAATCCAAATCATTAGCCTCAATGGTCCCGTGGTAGTGCGTCTGACTCGTTATATGCGTTCGGTTTAGAAAATCAGGGTTCGAATCTCAGCGTCGCTAGGATTTTTTAAAATATTCGTTTCTATGCGTTTACTTGCGTTTAAGGTATTAATAAAATATTAAGTTAATTATGTATGTATGTATGTTTGCGAATCGTCAACTTTCGACCAATCACGTTGCATCTCACCAACAACAGTCAAAATACCACTCCTACTAGTAACCAGAGAAGGAGAAGCGTTCACAGTCTCATCATGCATGGTTCTATTTGACAAAACTCCTCTAGAATTCTTACAAACTCCCCGATAGAAATACTATTGCTTCATTTTGTATAATTAACGGAATTTAAGTATAATATATATGAACAAATTTAGTAATTCATACAAACCTTACTATAAGAGTTTTCACAAAACTTTTTCATGTATCCAAGAGTCCAAAAAAAGTTTTGTAAATATCAATAAACTTTTTTTTTCCGTGTACAGTCACTTACTGGACTTGGTTTTGTACATAGAAAAAATGAATTCAGTGGATCTTACAGAACTGTTGTAGAATAACATATGCACAAACTTTTACGGATCTGAGTTTTATAAAACTTGGCAAACATTTTGGACAAACTCTAGAAAAGTCGTAGAATTTATCCTGTAATATTTACCACATTTTTCAAAACTCAGATTCGTAAAAGGTTGTGAATACGCTATTCCACAACAGTTCTGTAAAATCCACTGAATTCATTTTTTCCATGTACAGAACCAAGTCCAGTAAGTGGCTGTATCCGCCAGTCCTAAATAGTTATGTAAAAATGACTGAATTAATTTTTTCGGTGCAATCATAGAAATTATCGCTATCCTTATTAAGTATGATTTACTTTGGTTAGTTAAGATAGAAAGCTGGTAATAACACCGTCCGACACGATTTTTCACACATACAAAAACCAAACATTTTCAGAAACTAGGACCCAAAAAAAAATATACCCGTATCTGGCCGTTTTGCTAGATCAAGTCGTTTGTGGCTTTTCGGGGTGAAAACAACCCTTAAATGAAACGTGACATGATGTTTTTTTAAAACTTATTAATTTCTCATGAAACTTGATATCTAGGGGTTTTCGGGCTCGCTGGTTACGAATCCGATGGCAGTTTTTCAAAATTCAAAATGGCGGATCCAATATGGCGGACAACTTTTTTAAAAATAGATTCAATTTGCCTGAAACTCGTTACTGGGGGGTTTCTGGGGTCCCTGATTAGGAATCTGATGTCAGATTTTTAAAATTTAAAATGGTGGATCCAATATGGCGGACAACTTTTTTAAAAATAGATTTAATTTTCCTGAAACTCGTTATTTGGAGGTTTTTGGGGTCCCTGATGACGAATCTGATGTCAAATTTTCAAAATTTAAAATGGCCGACCTCATAGAGATGAAGATTACAAAAAATTTAAACATTTCCACAAATGTGTTTTTTTTAATAATGAAGCAAATTTTGCAGTAGGTAAGTATATTCGATAATAGGAAGCTTAAGTTAGATGAATTAATAAATATAAAGTGATTGTTTAACACTTCTTTTTAAAGTAAAAATATCAATGATTGACATTAATTTGATATATATACTATTTTCTTTAGCTATGCAACTGAATATCAAAATATAACAAATGTCATTTGTTTTCTGTTTGTATATCAGAATTATGAGTGTTCTTGAATAAAAATGGATTGTTTTAAACGTAATTCTTTTTTTTTATTTTCGCCACATTGGATCCACCATTTTAAAATTTGCAAATCTGACATCAGATTCGTAATCAACGACCCCAAAAAACCACGAGTAACAAGCTTCAGGAAAATTGAATCTATTTTTAAAAAAGTTGTCCGCCATATTGGTTCCGCCATTTTAAATTTTAAAAATCTGACAGCAGATTCGTAATCAGCGACCTCAAAAACCCCCGAGTAACGAGTTTCAGACAAATTGAATCAATTTTTAAAAAAGTTGTCCGCCATATTGGATCCGCCATTTTGAATTTTGAAAAACTGCCATCGGATTCGTAACCAGCGAGCCCGAAAACCCCTAGATATCAAGTTTCATGAGAAATTAATAAGTTTTAAAAAAATATCTTGTCACTTTTCATTTAAGGGTTGTTTTCACCCCTAAAACCACAAACGACTTGATCTAGCAAAACGGCCAGAGACGGGTATTTTTTTTTGGTCCTAGTTTCCGAAAATGGTTGATTTTTTTGTGTGTGAAAAAAAAGTTAATTTTTGTCGGACGGTGTAATATTGGGATAACAGCTGAAATAAACATTCTAAATATAATCAATTTAAGGCAATATATTCTAAAAATATGTAACCTTTTAATAAAAATTAGGTATAGATCAAAATTTAGAAACAAGAATTATTCTTTCAAAACATTTTGTTACAAGTGCAGCCATCATCAGCATAATCAGAATTAGTTAGGTAATCATCGCGCCTTTAACCAAATTTTAAACAAATTCGAATTTTCAACGGTGATAGTGTTTGGAAAAATTGAAATATTTGATAAATCACAGAACAGTAAAAGAAAAGTAAATTTACAGTAAAGCACGGTAACTACTAGTACAAGAATCAAAGCAATCAAAATCACCCAAAATTTCATAAGTCTACTACACCATGAGGTTTGAAAATATTTATGATTTTTGGGTTATGTCAAAAATCATATGTTTATTTCTTAATTATGTAGTAATGCTCAGTATAGGCTAAGTTCAATGTAGGATAGGGCAAGACTTGAACAGACATTGGTCTGACTTGACCCAGCAGTGGCAGATGTGTTGGATCTTGCCCAATATCATTCTTTTAGAATGGGATTGAATTTTTATATTCAAGCAATGCCACAATAATAAGTATAAACTCGTTATACACGTAGTATTTTAATGACATTTTCACTACAATCCCATAAAATCCCAAATATGGTTGAATATTCTTGTTCCAAGCATGTAAAATGGAAAATTAGCAAATATAAACTATGTTCCATAATATATATAATTACCGTGTGCGAAATTAACCAATATGGCCATGGTAATCACACCATACTTTGTTATATGGCTAATTGGACAATATGGCGTCGTACTTGCAGTATGGGAAGTAAACAATAATGTTTATAAACCATACATCATACTCGGAGTATGGCTATATAGTTAATATCGACTACTTGCAATATCGGAAGTTAACAAAAATGGTGACCAACCATGCACCGTACTCGTAGTATAGCCATAGTCTATATTACGTATATCTTATTCAAGAAGTTAAGAAGCATCCCTCATAGAAAAATTTCGTGACGTTAGCTAGCAGCGCTAAATTGCACACAAAAGTACCATGTATCTAGCGGTGCTAGCTAGCGCCACGAATAATTTTTCTACTACGGATGATTATGGACCATATACCATACTATTAGTATGGCTAAAGTTAATACCTTGTTAATACCTGTCAACCTTGTATGGGAAATTAGCAATAATGCCTAATATCAATATTCCATACTTGAAGTATGCAATGTTAGCGAATATGACTTTCCTTCGTCCCAAGTAGCACGTAATATTACATGAATATCACAGTGACATCATATTGTAATAATACCCAGGAAAGAAAAACTATTGCTAATTCAAAAAAATTCTCATGAATAGGGCAGCCATAGAAAATCACTGATTCAAAACAACTCCGATCCAACACCATTCAAAATTTGAATCTTCAAACCGCATTCTTAAAATCTCTGATTCACGCAAGAATTTTAGCAGAAGGTTTTGTTTTCCTGGGTAGCTTTCGAGCGGGCATCGAAATCTAGTAACGTGCTATCAACAGCATTTTTTGATCCAAAGTATTTTCTAACAGAAAGTATTTTTTGACAGCATGCATTTTCCAACAGAAAGTGTTTGAAGCAAACTTTTCTAAGCAACATAATTCTCTTCCAAAAATTATTAAATTCTAATATCCTTTATTGGACATACTTCCGATTACCCGAACAGGGTAATCCATCGGCAAGAGCTTCGGCGCGAGTTTGGGACCGCGAGCTTCGATATTGGGGATTTACATTGGGCCAATGTTTCTACCAATATTGGACTGTCACTTCGGTCCGAGTCTCAAAATTAATCTATGCCCAATATTGGTACTTCAATATAAGCCCAATATTAAAACCTTTAATCTACCCAATTATGCGTACATTATACACAAAAACAAAAAATCCTAAAAATATTTCGATACACGGTTTCTGAAGCATATATTCTGAGATTATACCCATTATAATCTTTTTTTGTCATTTATATATTTATTATAATTTATATAATCGCTTACCTAAGAGAAAAATTCCCTTCCGCTGGGAATCGAACGCACGACCCTAACACTAACAGTCCGCAACCCTAACCAACTATCTACGCAACGCACGCTACACTGGTTTATAAGAAAGTTGAAGACATTCGTACTACATATTACACACAGAGTAACACTGTTAAATGTAGATAATTAATTCATAATATGTTCTGCTTATAAATTGCATTTAGTAAAATGGTGTTGTCTCCCAATAATAAACATAATTATTTTTAGTTTAGATAAAAATGAGTCAAATATTTTTGCTATACGGTTCAAAATATTATTTATAACGCAAAATAAATAGTACAAAAATAAAAAGATCTTATATGATCGTGGGCTGTATACTCTGGCAAATAAAAAAAAATTGTTTTATATTTAAATGTTTTTAGGCTAAGTTATAGACTATTATTTCATTTCTTTTTTTATAAATAAGTTTAATAACTGTTTTACAATTACAGTTTTTAATCACAAAACTGAAGTATTTTAAAAAACCCAAACAAAATTTGTAATACACTGAAAAACTTTATAGATCATTATTTGCTTAACTCACAATTAAATTTTAGTAAACTGACTATCAAAGTGGGGAAAAGTGGTCACTAGATAAAATATTTTATTTAATATAAGCTTATTAACAATATATGATTTCTTTTTTATTAAAATTTAGTAGTCAGTCGATCAAAGCTGCACGCATGCAAATGAACATTGCTCGTACATGTAAGAACTGTTAAATTCAAGAAAAAAATTTATTACCAAAGAATTTTCAATTTAAAAAAAACTTGTACTTAACCAAGATGATTTAAAATTTTTATTTTTTTCCTAGAATAAATTACAAAAACCTTTTAATTACTTTATTACTATAAACTTTAATTAAAAATAATTTTCCTTAAGTGCAAAAAACATTCGTATATAAATAATTTCATATATTTTTTCTCAAATGTACTATCATCTTCAAAAGAGATTCTACTTGAATGAAAATCAATTATGTTCCTTCGAAAATTTGACCTGATTAATAATATTCAATCTGACATATTTTGAAACTTTTGGGTGTGTGTTAGAAACAATTTTTCATTCGAAAATACTAATCTCACAAGTGGTAAGGAAATTATTGGATACATTACGTCGGTTAAATCGAATGTTATTTTATCTGTATTTTAGGTTAAGATATATGTTTTAACATAAGTTATATTATGTAATTTTTAATTCTACTTTAATACATTCAATAATATATTATTGAAGGTAGCATTGAGGTTAGGTTAGCTGTCATATGGCGATTCGACGAAGTGTTGTGTTCCCGCTCTATACTTTTTCTTCCTTTTAGGATAAAATTTTAATCAACAGACTACTAAAAATTGAATGTTCTTTTAGTCAAACCATGAATTTTACATTTTAATAGTCAAACTGTGAAATAATAATAGTGTTCCAGTTTTTTCCTGGTATGATAGTTAATTTACTAAAATTAAATTGCGAGTTTAGTAAATATTGATCTACAAAGTTTTTCAGTGTATAAAACTAAAGTATACGTTATTATAAAGGGTCGTTATGATTTTATTGTTCATATTTTAAAGAATCTATTTTCCATATTAAGTGCCAAAAAATATTTTATTTCTGATTGTTTATTTCTGCGAAATATATCTGTTTGAATTTAACCTTAAATTTTACTGGACAACATGATATCTAGAGATTTTACCACCTATTATGATAAAAAAATAACAAAATCCTTAAATAATGTCGGATAGTAAAATTGAGGGTTAACTTCAAGCTAATATTTTGCAGCAATAAACAATTAAAAATAAAAATTATTTTTTAGTACTTTTAAATATGAATTCTTATGTATAAAAAGACTGCATGTGTTGTAAAAATATATTTAAATATGAAAAATAAATTCTTGAAGATATGAAAATAAGCCCATACTGACCTCTTAATTACAACATGGTAGTATTTTATATTCAACAATATTTTTGGTTATGTGTGTATGATCGACTTAGGCCGAACATTGCCCTTTTGTCTCATAACCAACATTGGCACAAGTTACATAAGCCCCAGAATCGGCAGAATGTGAGGCCCCCAACCTAAGACAGTCAATATTGGCACAAACATTGGCCTTTACTCGTGAATGCAATGTTGGCAATACGATAATCGGCCGAAGTTACAGCCAATGTTGAAAGCCCGAGTATCAATAGACTACATAGAGCCAAGCAACGGCCACGTTGGCTAGCTCGGCAAACCCTGCTCGGGTAGCACATATATATCTTCGATTTCTTTGAAAATTCCTTACTTACGTATTTTGATGTGCTGATTACGAATATCATAATAAAAATTGGCACCAATTTTATAATAATGTTAACAAACAAAAATCTACCATAATTCACAGTTTTTTGCTGTTATCTGATGAAATATTCTTAATTTTAAAAAATATTTTAAACAAAAATTGTAGATCTGATAAAAATACGCATTTCATGCGCTATGACTTTTTTGTATCAAAATAAATATTCTTTGAGAAAAAAAGATAAGGTTCTATAACACATATGCATGTACTGCTTTCAGCGCAGGGTATGTATAAACTGTAAGGTAAATTTTTCTATAAAGTTGGGGTTGGTTTTACGAAATGAAAAGTATCATAAAAGTGTGGAAGTCAAGTTTTCTACATTGTTACCATTGGGTCAAAGCGTTATAAAGAGTTAGGTTTTTCAAAAGAGGGTAAGATTAAGAAAAGGTTAGAGTGACATTATAACTGTAAATTTTTTTTAAACAGATACAGGGGAATTGGGAAGCTATAAAAAGTGGAACCCCGATGTTGATATAATTTAGAATATCCTTTATTAAACTTCACACCCCAGATAGCACCCAAATTTCTGGAAAGTTTCCTGAAAGTTCCCCATTGTAAGATCTGAAATTACCAAAGGAAGTCTCCAGGAAACTTCCTGGACATAGCGAATTATCCCCCTCATGGAAAGTTTCCCTTGGAAACATCCCGGAAACCCTTTCTTGGAATCTTCCCGTAAACATCCCTTGGAAACTTTCTGAGAACTTCCCTTGGAAACTTCCTGGAAATTTACCGGAGATTTCGTTAGGAAACTTCTCTCAAACATCCCTTGTAATCTTCCTGGAAACTCCCTAAAACATCCCTTGTAAACTTCCTGGAAACATTCCTAGTGAACTTATTAGAAACATCTTGGAAACTCCCTTTGGAACCTTTCTGAAAATTTCCCGGAAGCCTTCTTTGGAATTTTCCCAGAGGCTAGCTTTGGAAACTTCCCGGAAACATTCTTTAGGAACTTCCTAAAATAAATAATAAATAATAAATAAATTTTTTAAAAAAAGTTTCTTATTTTTCTTTAGAAAGCTGACAATTTAACAATGAGGTGTACTATTAAATAATTAACAAATAATATCATTTAAAGAGATTTGCTATGATTAATTTTAAAAATTACAAAACCGTGTATTACAAAAACTATATATTATTTAAATTAAAAAAACAATATCTGCAAAGTTTCAACGGAAGTTTTCAAGAGAATTATCCGAGGGAAGTTTCTACGAATTTTCCAAGGGAATTTTTAAAGGGAATCTTCCCCGAAGTTTCTGAGAAGTTTCCAATTGAAGTTTTTGGAAAGTTCCCAAGGAAAGTTCCTAGAAGTTTCCAATGCAAGGTTCTCGGATGTTTCCAAGAGAAACATTTCGCTTTGTCCAGGAAGTTCCCTGCATACTTCCGTTGTAAACTTCCGACCTTACTATGAGAAACTTCCCGAAAATCAAGGTGCTATATTATCAAAAAGAATAGTCTCACATGTAAAAAAATATTCAACTGTTCTATGACCTAATATTGTACAATAAATAATGGGATATTGTGGAAAGAAAATGGTTTTTAAAATTACATGTTTACTCTTTTTTTAACTTAACCTTAATTTAAACGGATAAAGGATGGGTTGGAGTGCCATAATAAGTTCAATTTTTAATAGGGGTACCGGGAAGCTGGGATGCTATAATAAACTGAATTATAAAAAGTAGGAACTGTTTTTAAATCAAAATACATAGATATAACATTTGTTTCAATCATCAGATTATTGTTCATTTTTTGGAAAAATATAGCTAACTATCTCTCTAAATCTGAATCAGTGAATTCTCACTGATTATCAGTGTATAGTCACTGAATGAACCAGTTATAAGTATACCACTGCGAATCTGGGAATAGTCACTGGTTGAATCAGTGAATCCAACAGACCACTGAAAGAATCAGTTGAGTTCACTGATTTATTCAGTGTATACTGTAAATCGCTGATTGAAATAGTAAAATTTAATTGATTTACTGGTTTAATTAGTAGAAGAAAAAATTTTCTCAAAAGAATTCTAACGTACCTTTTAAAAAAACACTGTTTACATAGGGAAACTGATGTTTTTTTTTAAAAGTACGTTAGAATTAAAGGCTTTCCGTTTTAAAATGTGTTAATAAGAAGAAATAAAATTTGATATAAATTTTTTCTTATTTTTTAAGAAATTAATTCTTATTTTCTGATAAACTTATAAACATATTATTCTTTTTAAATCTCTTTTTCTTCTTCTTCTTCTTCTTCTTCTTCTTCAGGCAGGTTTACTGTACATAAGTTTATATGTTAAGATCGTACTACATTTCGAGGTTTTGTTCCTGGTATTTTATAAACGTAGCACTCCATAAAGTTAAAAAAGTTTAAAAGCCCAGGAGGCCGATAGCAGACGTTTAAAATAAAATATAATTTAAAGAGCAAATCACAAGCTGAGACAAAACATGTGTCATCGAAAGCCTTAATCATCCACCCATCTCCTTGAACAAATAATGATTCTTTGTCTTGGCCTTTTACATATATGTAACATAAGGTTGTACATTTATTTTATATGCCTTTCTAAACTCCTGAATAAAATTGGACAAATTTGTGTTTTCCTTAAAATAAAACATGAACGTTATTATTATTATTTGACATTTTACAAATATTCTAGCTTTAAAGCTTTTAAATAACAGAAATTCAAGTATTTACTGGTACTACTTGCACTAAAGCGGCAGTTTGATCTAAGGTATTTTCTTCTGAAGAAGAGGAATTTACCGCATTATCCGTGTTTAGACGCTAAAAATAAAATGAGAACAATATTAGAGCATTAATAGCGATTTAAATATCACAAGAAAACGGAAGGTAATTTTCGGTATAAATAAAATAGTGATCTTCATTTATTTTTTTAGTAAAATAAATCAAGAATTTTTTAGCCTGAAAATCACAAAATTTTAGTTTAATATAGTTTCATTTTATCTAAATTAAAAAAATATAGATAATCTAATCTTATAATACTCATTTTATCTGTTATCAAACTCATTTATTAAAATTATGATTTACTCTAAATTTTTCTTATTATTTTTATAGAACCTAATAGGTTTCTGTATTCTGAATTTTTATAAACAATAACTTCTATAGATTTAAATTTTCATGGATAATAAGATTTTATTTCATAAATATTATTCAACGAAAATCCGTTTTTCGATAAATAAAGGTCGACATAATTTTTAATTATTTAAACTTTTAGACAACCTAACAACTATGTATTAAAACATTGATTTATTAAAAGTTTTATAAACAAAGTGTTTCATTTGTTATAAGGGCAATTCTCCGGAACCGTGCGATTTCGTGTTACAAATATAAAAATTTTTAAATTTGAAGCACCTATTTTATTTCTATATTTATATAAATTTAAAATATATTTAGAAACAATAATTCCCTCACGTGCACCATTTTTCTTTAGAATTATAATTAAAAACCTCATTTGAATTTTTTTTGCAAAGAAATTATTTTAAAAAAAGGGAAAACAAATGCATACTTCTAACAAGGAGAGGTTGTCAACTGTCCCCCGCCGATATCACTGGGGCTGAAATATGTTGTTCTATATCGAAATCCATTAGACACGTGTTTTTTTATTGTTGCCAATGGGCATTTCTTTACGAGATATTAGCAATAAACAATTTATTTAAACAATTTTACAATTTTTAGTAAAAATTTATCAAATTGAGCTAAAATTCGTTACTCGGGGGTTTTTGAGGTCGCTGAATTCGAATCTGTGATAAAAAATGCAAAATTCAAAATGGCTGATCCAATATGGCGGACATTATTTTTGAAAAGTTATTAAATTCGTTTAAAACGAGTTACTCGGGAGTTTTTGGGGTCGCTGAATTCAAATATATAATCAGAAATGGAAAATTCAAAATGGCGGATCCAAAATGGCAGACACTATTTTTTAAAAGTTCTTTCATTTGCTTAAAACGTGTTATTCGGGGGTTTTTGGGGTCGCTGAATTCGAATCTATGATCAAAAATGGAAAATTCAAAATGGCAGATCCAATATGGTGGACATTATGTTCAAAAAATTATTAAAAGGGTATAAAACAGGGTACCATATAGATAGTGAAACAAAATGTTGCTTTTCGCACTACTGAATAATACAATAGGAAAGACCGGGGCTACTTCGTGCACTTTTCACTCTTTGTTGATTAACTTTGTTAATTTTGAATCTATGAAAACTATACTGCATAATAACCTTGCTTGACATCTCAGCTTTGATTTAAAAAAAGGTAGTTACTAAACATTCTCTATTTTTGTTTTTAGAACAGTTTATTTAGAGTATTTCAAAGTGCGCCAACCTGACCCGGCTCGAATTTAACCCATTAAGCCCCAAATGCACTGAATTTTTCGTCCATCTTCACGCTCTGATACACTGAAAAAAATATTTCCATGGAACAGCGATAATTATGGGCAGATCGACCATATTTTATTGCTGATTGGGAACTGCCATATAGAGTTTGGTGTGTTAGCCATATACGACTGTCATGAAACTGCGAGTGCCATTTTGAGGTTAGGTACAATCGACAGTGGCGCACCAATGCATTATAGGTAATTCACACATATAGTTGTCAAGTTTCTAGATAATTGTTAACCATAATGAAATGTCTAATCTGAACCGATTTTTTTTTCAGTGTAGCAATTTTTGCACTTTTTTGCAAAAATACGTAATTTTTTATGATTTTTCACAAAAAAAACACAGAAATACTCTCTTTTTTTTAAATCGTGGACTCAATAGTTTTACTGTAAAAATATAGAAACTCTTTACTATACTTACTATATTACTATACTTTACTACACTTTACTATACTTTAAATTACCAGGGTGTCTACTAATTTCGTCCCACAAAATTCCCTGTCATTTCTCGGTTTTTCCCGGTTTTTGTTCCTATTTTTCCCGGTTTTTTCTCTTGTTAACTTAAAATTTATTTTAAGTATAAATAGACCTACAAATGGCTACAAAAATTGAAGATAATAGTTGATAATTAAAGAAAATAATTGAAATTTTAAGAAAACAATTGAGAATTGAAGAACTAAATATTAATATTTACAAAAAATAATAATTAAGAATAAAAAAAAACAATTAATAATGAAAAGAAATAATTAATAATAAAAAGAAATAATTGAAGAATGACAAAGATATTTGACAATTAGAAACAAAATTAAAAAAAAAAAGTAAATATTAATCTACAATTGAACAATAATTGAAAAAATTAAACAATGGTTATTAAATTTAAAGAATATAATTGAAAATGGGTCAACTAGATAGAAAATCAAAAAAAAAAAAAAATTTTAAATTTAAGTTAATAATTCAAAAATAAAGAAATAAATTGAAAATTAAATAATGAAATTGAAATAAAAAAAACACAGAATTATTGAATATTAAAAAAAAAAACATAATTGAAAATTGAGAAATAAAATTGAAATTCGAATACAATAATTGAGAATTAAAGAAAATTACTGAACAATTGGATTGAAAAAAGAAGAAAATAATTTATAATTAAAAAAAAATGGAATATGCCAGGAATTATTTAATATTGAAGAAAACATTAAAAATTGAAAAATAGAATTGTTATTTAATGAAATTAATTGAGTTTTTGAGAATTTAAAAAAATAATTGAACAATTAAATAATTAAATTGAAAATAGAAGAAAAATATTGAAAATTGAAGGAGGTTTTGAAACATGAAATAAATAACTGATAATTGAAAAAAAATAATTGAAAAAAGTCGAGATTACTGAATATTGAAACAAACAATTAAAAATTGAACAAAATAATTAAAATTTCAACAAAATAATTAAAATTTGAACAAAATAATTAAAATTTGAACAAAATAATTACAAATTGAAGAAAGTACACTTAAAAATTGAAGACAATAAAAACAGCAGAAAAATTTAGAAATCAATGGAAATAATTGAGAATTGGTGAAAATAATTTAAAAATTATTAATTTACATTAAAATTGAAAGAAAAACATAATTTAAAAAAGCTGAGAATTGTTAAATATTGAAGAAAATTGAGACGAAATTGAAAACTGAAAGAAATTGAGAAATTGAAAGAAATATGAAAAAATAATTGGAAATTAAAGAAAATAATTGAAATTTAAGAAAAAAATTGGAAATTGAGAATTTAAAAAAAAATCATTGTAAAAAGCCTAGAGTTATTAAATATTGAAAAAAAAACAATTGAAAATTGAAGAATGGAATTGAATGTCGAAAATTATAATTGAGAATTAAAGAAGATAATTCAAGAATTGAACAATGGGATTGAAAGTAGAAGAAAATAGGTGATAATTGAAGAAAAAAGAAATTAAACAACCCAGGAATTATAAAATTTGAAGAAAACAATAAAAAATAAAGAATGTAATTGTAATTTGAAGAAATTAATTAAAAATGTAGAAAATAATTTGAAAAAAGAGGAAAAAGGGATTTTATGAAAATTGTTGAATAATAATTGATGAATTAAATTGCAGTTTCAAACACATAATTGGTAATTGAAAAAAAATATTAAAAAAGCCAAGAATTATTGATTATAAAAGAAAATAATTGAAAATTGGAGGAGTTATTGAGATATAAAATAAATAAATGATAATTGAAAAAAATAGTTGAAAAAAGTCGAGAATTATTGAATATTAAATTTAATAATTAAAAATTAAAAGAAATAATTGAGATCTGAAGAAAATGATTAAAAATTGATGAAAATAATTGAAAATTGAAGAAAATAATTGAAAATTCAATGAAACAAATTGACAATTGAAAAATAATTTAAAATCGTAGAAAATATTTCAGAATTAAAGAAATTAATTAGAAATTGATGAAAATAATTGAAAGTTAAAGAAAATAGTTGTCAATTAAAGAAAGTAGTAGAAAATTGAAGAAAATAATTGAGAAATAATTTGAAATTAATGAAAATAATTCAAAATGGAAGAAAATAATTGAAAATGGAAAAGAATAGTTGTCAGTTGAAGAAAATAATTGTTAATTTCTGAAAATAGTTGAATCGCCCTTCTGGCGATTTGTAAATTCCTCGCGCAGAGACAACGGAATTCCGACGGAAATGGTGCTTGGTGATAGTCGCGCTTCGAGTAACGATGATATTGCTGATCTTTTTTCCGTATATTTTAGATCTGTTTACTGTGACTCTTGTCCTTTTACGTTTACTAGTTCAGATTATGACTCTAACGGTATTGAGCTTGACACTGTCTATATTTACGGAGTTATTATTTTTAATAAATTGAGTTCCTCTTGATTCTAATAAAGGACCGGGTCCTGACGGCATTCCCCCTCTTTTACTTAAGTCCTGCTGTTGTTCTCTTATTTTACCTTTATATATCATTTTTTGTAAATCTCTTTCATCTTGGATTTTCCCATCTGAATGGAAGAAAGGAATTGTTATTCCGATTTTTAAAAATGGAAAAAAATGACATATCTAACTACAGGCCTATTACTATCTTAAATACTCTCTCTAAAATTTTTGAAAGCATTATTTACGATGCATTTTATAGTCACTTCTCTAATTTTATTATACAAAACCAACATGTTTTTTTTAAGGAAAGGTCGATTACAACGAACCTCTCGGTTCTTACTGATTTTATTTCTGAAAACCTGGAGAATGGTGACCAGGTAGATGTAATATACACTGACTTTTCGAAGGCTTTTAAAAGAGTTGACCATAATATTCTGTTCTCGAAGTTGAGAGATATTGGCCTCTGTGAAAACTTATGTACTTGGGTACGTAGTTATCTCTGCGAAAGACCTTTCTCCGTTCGTGTAAACTGTTCTTTTTCTACAGTTTTTTCTGCTTCTTCAGGCGTTCCCCAGGGGTCCCACCTCGGTCCACTCTTCTTTTTGATTTATGTAAATGACATTCACTATGTTATAAATAATAGTCAGTTCTCACTATTTGCAGATGACTTGAAGCTTTACAAAACAATACATTCAGTGCAGGATATGCTTGGTTTACAAGCAGACCTCGATAACTTGTTGGCCTGGTCTGTCAAGAATAATTTAAATCTTAACATTAAAAAATGCTGTGTCTTATCTTTTTCCAGACGTACCTGCATTAAAAGTTACTGCTATAGTGTTAACAATGAGGAATTGACAAGAGTGAGCCAGGTGCGAGACCTGGGTGTCATATTTACGCCCTCTTTAAACTTTAATATCCACATCTCTGAGGTGATCAGAAGTGCCTCGAGCTCGCTCGGCTTCGTAATTAGAAATGCCTGTCATTTTAAGAACTTGAATGTCTTAAAAACTCTGTATGTTACGTTAGTCAGATCTCACCTTGAGTTTGCATCGGTTATCTGGTCTCCGTTCTACACTGTTCATTTCACTAAACTTGAACGAGTGCAGAACAGATTTCTCCGTTTTGCTGCAAGACAGATGGGGGTGTTTCATGACAGATTTAATCATGACCATTCTGAACTAAGGGTTCTGTTCTGCATTCAAAAAATTTCTACACGATTTCTTTTTGCAGATATTCTAATTCTATTCAAATTAATAAATGGTCTGATTAACTGTTCCGTCTTATTTGATAAATTAAATTTTAACTCCAACACCTCTAACTTGAGAAATCCACCTGTATTTAGATTGTCATTAAGGAAGACCAATGCGGGAGAGAACTCAGTTATCGATAGATTATGTAGAGAGGCTAATTCTGCCCAAAATAATTTTAGCTTTTTTGGAGTCACATTAAACAGGTTTATTTTGCAGCTGCGAGCGTATGTAAATGAAGATTCTAATTTTACTGCTACTACGTAAGCAGATATTGTTAACAGCTCGATATTTGACTTCTTTAATTACTTTATATTATCTGCGATATCTGCAATCACATAATTTATAATTGTTAGTACCCAGTGTACGAAAGGGCTCTTCTTCGTTTTTTTGCCCGTTTATGTAAATAAATAAATAAATAAATAAATAATTGAAGAATTGAATTGAAGCTTGAAGAATAATAAAAAAACTGAAGTTCTATCTACATTTTTTTATAATAATTTGACTTTTTCATGTTTAATGTCTTTCATTGTTTCTGCGGTATTGTTAGCGTTAAGAAAAAAGATAGTAGACAAACAAATATATTTCATGAGAATATACTTATTATATTATATTTTAATTTTTAATGTATATTTTTTATTTTTCAATTGCATAATTGTCGCATAATTACACAAAATTTAAACGCATAATCAGATTGGTTCAAAATGCATAAAGTTATTATCTTTATTTATAAAACAAATTGATATATTAGACAAATTTATTAGTCCAGAAAGAAAATTCCCGGTTTGACCGAAAATTCCCGGTTAATTCCCGGTTTTTCCCGGCCAATTTAAATTCCCGGTTATTTCCCGGGTTTCCCGGTTAGTAGACACCCTGTTTACCTTACTACTCCCATCTCCAATTTATCAAAATATACACTCAGAAAAAAATTTCTTTTCGACAACCAAATTTTGTTTGAATCAACCAAAAAAATGCATTGATATACAGTTAAACAAATGTTTGGTTTATATAACCAAATAATTTGATTATACACATTTGTTTAAATTAACCAAATGGTTTATTACAGTTGACTAAATGTTTTGTTTAATCCAACCAAAAAGTTTGTTTCATACAAACAAATTAATTGTATTAAATTTATTTGGTTCATTCAAATAAATATTTTGGTTTATACAATCAAATGTTATTTATTTTTCTTTAATGTTTGAATTTCCTAATTAAATATTTCATTTGTATATTACTAATTAATTTCCAATTTTATATTTATGATTTCAAAGTAATAATAATAATTATCCTAATAAACTGGAAATTAACTGATAAATATGCAAATAAAATATTAAGAAATTCAGATGTTATTGAAAAATGCATAACAGTTAAGCATTTTTAGAAACAAGATTTTCTTCTCTTCAAGATTGTTTTCTTACTGAGCGTTTCTCCGTAGAAGAATCTTTTACTTCCAAATTTATTAAAGAATTGAAAAGTCACAATAAGTCACTCAAATGTTACAAGCACAGTTAAACACACGATGTGTTGAACATAACCTGCAGGCAATCAAAATCTCTTTAATACACTAATAACCTCAAACACACTATAGCTCACTTTGTAGGAAGTTTCCACGTAATCCATAATTTCTGAAATAAGAAAACAACACTCACTAAATTTATAAAACACAAGTTATGATAATAGAAAAGCACTTTATACGCAACGACGCGATTGACATGACGCTTGTTTAAACGCATCTCGAGTTTGACTATATATTATATATATATTATTATATATTTTAGTCCAAAGAAAGAGTTTGGTCGAACGAAACAAATACATTTAAATAATTGTTTTGTTTCTGGAAACCAAGGCATTTGTTGCAAGGAACCAAATGCTTATTTAATCTAATAAAACTTTTTTGTTGTATCAAATAAAATAAGTTAACTAAACGGTTTGTTTAATTGAACTGAACTTTTTTGTGAGTGATAGCGTCTTCAACTATCAAACAATTGTATTTTACGAATTTGTCGGACGAGTTTTTCAAAAAAAAAAATTTTTCTACTTTTACGCATGTAAATCATTGATGCACTCATCACAAAAATATTGTGTGCAACCATTAGCAAATTTTTCTGGTTCTCACTCTGCACTTTTTATTAACAAACATACACGGAAAAAATTAGTACCAGAATTATTCTTGAACTCGTTCAAGAACTGTGGATACGAAAATAATTCGAAAGTTTTTATGTTACTAATTCTTTGTAATATTCCAAAAAGCTATTTTGGAAAAATTAGAATTTATTTCGAGATGACTTCTGAAACTCGTATAAAGATTTCTAGAAATCGTTTTGGATTCTTTAAATGTCATTATAGAAATACCTGAAAAAATCAAAAATTATTCTCGTATCCACAGTTTTTGAACAAGTTCTAAAATAATTCTGGTACTAATTCTTTCCGTGTATTCAAACTCAGCGCCCCTAATTCCATCATTTTCAATCCGCTTTTTGAATATTGAAAATTGAATGATATATTCGAATTTAGCGATCCCAAAAACAACTATGTAAGCATTCATAGCCTAATTTGTTGCTTTTGAACATTTTCTTTGACATTTCGAATCTGCCATTTTTAATTTTAAAAATGTAATAACTTATTTGAATTCAGTGACTCCAAAAACCCCCAAGTAACGAGTTTAAAGCAAATCTGGTCATTTTTCAAAAATTCGTCCCTCATATTGCATCCACCAAATTGAATTTTAAAAATGTAATATCATATTCGACCCCAAAAAACACCGAGTAACAAATTTCAAGCGAATCCGATCACTATTTAAAAACTCGTCCTCCATATTGGATCCATAATTTTTAATTTTAAAAATGTAATAACATATTCGAATTCAGAGACCCCAATAACATCCTAGTAACGAGTTTCAAGCGAAGTCGATCACTTTTCAAAAATTTGTTTGCCATATTGGATGCGCCATTTTAAATTTTCAAAATGTGATAACATATTTGAACTCACGAGACTTCAACAACACCCGCGTAACGAGTTTCCAGCAAATCCGATCACTTCAAAAATTCGCCGGTCATATTAAATTCTTTATTTTGAATTTTGAATTTCTGATCATATATTTGAATTCAGCGATCCCAAAACCCCCTGAGTAAAACGTTTTAAGCGAATTAGTATTTTTACAAAGATAATGTCTGCCATATTGGATTCGTTATTTTAAATTATGCATTTTTGTCTTTTGATAGTAGATTCGAATTCAGCGATGCCATAAACCCCCGAGTAACATTTTTTAAGCGAATTAAATAACTTTTAAAATATTGTCCGCCATTTCGGATTAGCGTTCTTGAACTTTGAATTTTTGATTATATATTTGAATTCAGCGACCCCAAAAACTCTTGAGTAACACATTTTAAGCGAATTAAATAACTTTTCAAAAATATCATATTGGATCCGCCATTTTGAATTTTGCATTTTTGATCATATATTAGAATTCAGCGACCCTCAAAAACCCCGAGTAACACGTTTTAAGCGAATTTAATAACTTTTCAAAAATAATGTCCACCATATTCGATCCGCCATTTTGAATTTTGCATTTTTAATCATAGATTCGAATTCAGCGACCCCAAAAACCCCCGAGTAACTCGTTTTAAGCCAATTTAATAACTTTTCAAAAATAATGTCCGCTATATTGGATCCGGCATTTTGAATTTTGCATTTTTGATTATATATTAGAATTCAGCGACCCTCAAAAACCCCCGAGTAACGAATTTTAGCTCAATTTGATAAATTTTTACTAAAAATTGTAAAATTGTTTAAATAATTTGTTTATTGCTAACATCTCGTAAAGAAATGCCCATTGGCAACAATAAAAAAACACGTGTCTAATGGATTTCGATATAGAACAACATATTTCAATCCCAGTGATATCGGCGGGGGACAGTTGACAACCTCTCCTTGTAAGTCTAATACCTATGTTCATTTCGATTCTTTTAATGACGAAAGGCTTGACAATTTTTTATATTTAATATTTTTTAAATGTTTTACTTCTACTTAAAACTTAGCGTCTAGAAATAAGATTTCCAATAATAAGATTTATCGCTCGCAGAAAACTTTAATCCTTTATTTTTCGATCTGTGAATGTGCTATTAGAAAAAGTTCAAATTTAAAGTTATTCACTTTCAAACATAAAAGGATAATTATTATTATATTATCTTTAGTTTTAAAGGCACGCGATTTAAAAAGATCTTAATTTATTCTTTTATTCATCAGCAATATGCTCGTCCAAAGAAAAATAGAATTGTGTTATCGCTGAAGAAGCAAAAACGGGAAATGATTGTAATTTTTGTTTATTGAAAAATGTGAGTAACGCTTTTCAAATAGTTGCCATTTAGTTTGAATTTAAAAGCACATTTTTTTTACTTGCAATACATTTTTTAGAGTCCGATCTATCATTTGGCATAAGTTTTAAACGATTTCGTCTTATGCTGAAAAAATTATAGCCATAAAAGTAAAATACAATGCCAAAAGTAACATAAGTCGAACTTGATTGTTGAAGGTCATATGTGATTTTTGTTTGTTATTTCACTTGAAAAATTATAAATATTACGATTCAATTTGTTATTTTAGCTAAATGTAGTCTTAAAAAGACACTGATTCTTAAAAATATTTTTAATATATTAACGTAAAGGTTTAAAGCATGAATAACACGAAATCACACGGTTTCGAAGAATTGCCCAAATGTACTTTAAGATTTTTGTTGAATGTTAATTAACAATATAAATTGTTTTAAAGATAAAACTGAAATTACACTGTTTGACAAAAAAAAAACATTCTTTCTTTTCCAAAGTTGTTTCCAATTACTTTCAATAGATTTTTTCAAGCTGATTACGAATCTGGAAAAAAAAATTCTCTAGCACGTGTAGCTTTTTTAAAAAAAATTATTGTCAAAAAATAAAAAATAGTGTTTTTGACCATGTTAGATTTTGAATAAAAAGAGAACAAATGTTGCTAAAATCTTGTTCCTAGATTTAAATGAAAGTTGGAACTTTGAACTACAATTCCAACCAGGAAGAATTTTATTTAACTACAATGAGGTAATTATAAATTATTTTTTCATTTGTGTTCAATTTCGTTATTTTTGTCGTATTTCTCAAACACTATGTATAACTTAACTATTGTTAACTAAGTAAATATCAAATGAATGTTGTAGATTTTAAATTTAAAATATTTTTTCTGGTTATTTACCATTTAATCATTTACTGAATATTTTTGTTAAATTTCGAAATGTAAAGATTTAATTCATTATATTTTATTACATTAAAATTAGGTAATATGAAATTACTCTGTTTCTGTTTTGGAAAGTATCTAATATCGCTTGGCATAATCATATTTTTCAAATATTATATAATGCAATATTAAAGGAACTGGGCCCCTAAGGCCTGTTTTCGACTCCTCTTAAATTTTAATTTAAATTATCAAATTCTAGTTATTGACAACTAAAATATGTTTCTTTAATGATTTTGAGTTAAACGGGGGTGTTTTTGGTAAATCAACCCTTTGATTTGTGGGGTAGCATGCCAAAAAAAATGAAAATTGATAATTAAAAAATGTTTTTAGATTATCACTGAATTAGCTTGAAACTTGTTACTCGGAGGTTTTTGGGGTCGCTGATTACGAATGTCAAGTCAGATTAAAAAAATTCCAAATGGCGGATCCAATATGGCAAACGATTTTTTAAAAAGTGGTCAAATTAGCTTGAAACTTGTAACTCGGGGGTTTTTGGGGTCGCTAATTACGAATCTGAAGTCAGTTTTAAAAAATTCAAAATGGCGTATTCAATATGGCGGCCGATTTTTTTAAAAGTAATCGAATTAGCTTGAAAGTTTTTACTTGGGGGTTTTCGGGGTCGCTGATTACGAATCTGATGTTGGATTTTAAGAATTCAAAATGGCGAAACCAATCTGTCGGAAGAATTTTTTAAAACGATCGACTTATCTTGAAACTTGTTACTCGGAGGTTTTTGGGGTCGCTGATTACGAATCTGAAGTCAGTTTTAAAAAATTCAAAATGGCGTATTCAATATGGCGGCCGAATTTTTGAAAAGTGATCGAATTATCTTGAAACTTGTTACTTGGGGGTTTTCGGGGTCGCTGATTACGAATCTGACGTTAGATTTTAAGAATTCAAAATGGCGAATCCAATATGCCGGAAGAATTTTTTAAAACGATCGAATTATCTTGAAACTTGTTACTCGGAGGTTATTGGGGTCGCTGATTACGAAACTGACGTTAGATTTTAAGAATTCAAAATAAAGGATACAATATGGCGGACGATTTTTTTAAAACTAATTGAATTATCTTGGAAACTTGTTACTCGACTCTAGCACGATATTTAAAGTCGTTAACGTTTCGGCATTACAATGTCAGACGTCCCAGATCGTCCTGATTGCAATGAATCTCAGCATAGTGAATTCTATCATTTTTCCGTTTGGAAGATCTTCAAAGTCTCATAAAACTTGAATTGTTTGTAAAAGTAAAAATTCAATGGTCATTGTGGCTTCTGAAGCTAAAATGCAAGTCTTTATTGGCATAGGAATAATACAATGAAAACAATGCATAGGCGATTTAACTATGCTCCTGGTTGCGAGAGGAGCCCATTAGAATTTAAGAGTTACTTTAAGTAGGATCCTGAATATCTCAATCTGAATTCTTAGTTACAGTAGCTCTTAATTCCTCGTAGGCTCCTCTCGTAACTAGGAGGATAGTTAAATCGCCAAGGCATTTTTTTCCGTGTACTGCAAGGAAATATTCGTTGTTACAAAGTACATTCGACAGCACCGAAAAAAATATCTTCTTCTTTTGAGCGGAATCCACTTATTTTTATGTTCTTTTTCTCTACAATATGGTATCAAAATGATTCCCCTCGTTTTGAGAGGATGTTACACTCCTAAAAATGAGAGAAACTTTCCCCTCATAGGGTAAACTTTTTCATTTTCATACTTAAATTACTTTAAATCATTTAAAGAAAGTTAAAATCACTAACTGCCTTCATTGATTCACATAAAGAAAGGAATATTTATTAATATTCAAACATTTTGAATGTTGTTTTATTAAATACGCGAATAAAATAAACATGTCACACTGCTAGGTTATATTTGTCTTTTACTTCAATTTCACATTCGTACACAAACTAATAATGAAGTCAAAATATTATTATGTGCACAGAACAATAAAATATTATCATCCAGTCTTAAATCTTTTAAAACACACTGTAAATTGTCTTCCACAATCGAAAACTAAAGGTGAATAAATAAACGTTAAAGCTGACGACGCGACGCGACGTCTTCTTCTTCTTCTTCTTCTATTAACGTTGGTTTGCACGCGACGCGACGTGATACAATTGTTACTGATTGCGCATGTGCAAATACGATATAGAGGATATTCCTCTTCTTTTGATCGGAAGTTTCCTATCGAAAGTAGTGGATTACTCTCAACATGAGATTAAACCGCGAGAGTCGTCTTCTAATATTTTTCCTATTCAAAACAGAGGAAAATACTATTGGTTGTAGTATAATTAGCTCATTTTAAGTAAAAAACTCAAGAGGATTTTATGATAGGAATGTTCCGCTCAAAAGAAGAAGATATTTTTCTCGGTGAGGTAAGTTTTTAAAAGGTAATGAAGTTTATCGACTGCTTCTGTGATTCGCTATCCTGCTGTTTTTCTCTGCGATTGAGACATATCAATGATTAAATAAAATCCAATGCCCAGTTGGTCAGTAATCAGCGACCCCAAAAAACCCCAAGTAACAAGTTTCAAGGTAATTCGATCGCTTTTAAAAAATCTTCCGTCACTTTGGATCCGCTAATTTGAATTCTTAAATCTAACGTCAGTTTCGTAATCAGCGACCCCGAAAACCCCCAAGTAACAACTTTCAAGCTAATTCGATCACTTTTAAAAAAATCGGCCGCCATATTGGATCCGCTATTTTAAATTTTTTAAATCTGACTTCAAATTCGTAATTAGCGACCCCAAAAACCTCCGAGTAACAAGTTTCAAGCTAATTCAGTGATAATCTGAAAACATTTTTTAATAATCAATTTTCATATTTTTTGGCATGCTACCCCACAAATCAGAGGGTTGATTTGTCAAAAATACCCCCGATTAACTCAAAATCGTTAAAAAAATATTTTTTAGTTGTCAATAACTAGAATTTGATAATTTAAATTAAAATTTAAGAGGGGGCCGAAAACAGGCCTAAGGGGTCCTCCTCCTTTCCATGTAGTCAAAAATTTAAATTGTATTAAAAATTTTGTTTAAATATTAATAATGGTATTATACAGATTGTTTTGACAAGATGTTTTTGAAACATGTAAATTCAGCTAAACTTGTAGTCTATTTCTAAGTTTTCACTTATGTTTTTTTAAAATCAAAACTAGAATTTTATTTATAAAGTTACTGTTAGTGAATTATGAATAAATGGAACTATTACTAATAAAAAGAGAATTTTTAACATTTCATTAAATTTGCATGAAGTTCTTCGTTTATTTAATCTAAATGTACAATGAATTAAATTATAATCTTTTAACATGAAGAAAATATTTCGCCATTGTAGAAAATTTTAACTCATAAAAATTTGTAGTTTACACAGGCCAACAAAATTAAACTTAACTTCAGAACCAAGAACCTGACTATCCCCCTCGTGGTGTCACCTTGTCGTGGTGAGGGGGCTTAGGACCGGCCAGGCGCTTGTCCTTCGGGCGCCATCACTGGACGAGCTGTTCGGCTCTTCCCAGGGCTCATCGACTTCCGATGTCTGGCGAGTTTGGGCACAAATGGGGGCTAACCATCCTCGTCAGCTATGAACGACATGGGTTCTGGGAGGAATGGGACACTCCTGCCTTCTTCGTTTTTCTAAGTTGGTGTGAAGTAGTCTCGATTTAGGGTTGGCGCCTGGTGGACCGGTTGTCTGTCCGATCTGACCAACGTTACTAGCCGATCGGCACCTTGCAGGCAGTACACTGGGAGTGATAAGTCCTGTCACGGCGTTTCCAACCGTGACATGTACGAGTCTGATGTGAGCGTAGCTCTGCCGAGGTGGACCTGCGGTAGGGTGTCAGGAGCCAGCCCCTTCGGGATTGATCGGCGAGTGCGTAATGGATGTAAGGGATCGGAACCTGCATTGTTACTGGCGAGTCCGTTCCGTCCGTGTATTCCGGGAACGGCTAAGCAGCTGATTGGGCCTCAGGGATCTGGGGTAGGATCGCAGTATCCGAGGGTGTACCCGCTCCCAATCAAGGCGGCCCGCCACTTTACGCACGAGGCGCTGGTAAACTATCTAGTATGGAAAGCAAAGTGGAAAATTTAGTTCAAGACATGGAGGTAAACGAAGACCAAGTAGAGGCTCTGCCATCTACGTCTGGTCAGTTCAGTCTTCCTTAAAGTGCTCGGACTGGTGAACAAGAACGTTTTAAGGAAAACGTCTTCCAACAATTGGGTGACATTCCTGAGTTCTTCGAAACCATAAAAAACGGCATTGGGAAACGAAAGAATATAAAAAGAGAAGTCCAAGAGGCAGTTAAAGCTCTCGAGGTGGCCTTCAATGAAATCCGCAAAAATTTGCGGTTTATTGAAGTGCAGACCCCGACGTCTGCAAAGGCAACCTCGAGGAACGCGAGCTTGCAAAAGCCTGGTGGCGACAAGAAACGCAGCCGTACCGAGGGTGACAGCCCAGATGCTAGTCACCCAGGAGTACAGGAAAAGAAGGTTAGGCGCAGGGCCCCACCTACAGCGAATCCTGAAGCGGGAAAACCGAAAGAGCAGAATACTGCTCTGGCCAAATCCCCTACCAGGAGTTATTCGGACGCCGTGCTGGAGAAACCTCCAGGAGACAGCGACGGCTTTACACCCGTCGTCGATAAGAGAAAAGAGGCCAAAGAAAGGAAGGCTGCTGAGAGAAAGATCCCAATAGCAGAGAAGAAAATATCTTCTTCTAAGTCAAGGATGACGGAAGCCGTCAAAATCTCAGCAGAGACTCCAGAGGCCTACGAAGAGGTCTTCCGCGCCATGGACATTGTGGCTGCCCTCAAGACTAAACTTGAGAATGTCAACCCGGATCTGACATGCCGCCTCGTACCGCGTTTTGGTGGAATGAAGATGGCATTGGTCCGCCTACCGGAGGGAGATTGTGATACTCTCCTCAAGATAGGCAAAGTCCGGGTTGGCTGGGTTAATGCAGCAATTAGACTACACGTCGAAGTCCCGAGGTGTCAAAAGTGTCTAGGGTATGGACACTCGACTCGCATACGCAAAGGCCCCGACAGGGTTAAAAACTGTCGGAGATGCGGCGGATCGGATCACCTGGCCAAGTCCTGTGACGCAAAAGAGCCAAAGTGTTTAATTTGCTCCGACCTGGAAAAGTCCGATCTCGGACACTGGGCTGGTAGTATTGCCTGCCCAGTGTATAAAGAGGCACTGCAGAAACTAAAACAGGCAAAAGCCTAAAGTTTCTGCAAGTTAATCTGCATACGTCGAAAAAGGCTCAAGACCTGATGCTAGTGACAGCCAGTCAGGAGCGGATCGATGTTCTGTTTCTCAGCGAACAGAACAAAAGAAACGACCTCGCTCCCTGGTACCAGGATTTATCGGGTAGGGCAGCTATTCAGGTCATCAATTCCGATTTGAGGGTAGACAAGTTCCTGGAGACAAGCAGTGGGTTCGTGTGGGTGGAAATTTCAGGTATACGCATATATAGCTGCTACTTCTCACCCAACGACCCACTGACAACCTTCGAAGCGGAGATAGATGAACTCGAGTCAAGCCTGCGAGAATCCAGGCTGGATGTTCTCGTCACAGGCGACTTCAATGCGAAATCGCCAGACTGGGGCGAGACAAGGCTCGACAATAGAGGAATCCTAATCGCAGAAATGGTCTCCAGGAACAATCTGATGGTTGTCAACCAGGGCCAAAAATGGACGTTTAGGAGAGACCATAATATCGGATCAATTATCGATCTTACGATAACAACGTCTCTCCTGAACAAGCGCATCAAAGACTGGCACGTCTCTGAGGATCATACCGAAAGTGACCACCAGTATATTAAGTTTTCATTCTCGGTAGGAGACACACCTAGAGCAAACAAGCAGGTTGCTTCCTGTAAGAAAGGCCCTAGGTGGAACATTAAGAAGCTAGACGTCGAAAAGTTCGGTCGGTCCCTTGAAGAATCCCGCCTCATTGAGGAACTTGGATGGGTAAAGAGACCGAACAATCTGGATGGGGAGGTGCGGCCGGTGATGAACATGATAATCACCGCATGCAACGCGTCAATGCCGCGTTGTAGAAGTACCACTCCCAGAAGACGTAATGTATACTGGTGGTCAGAGGAGCTGGCCTCTTTAAGAAAAGCATGCATCAGAGCAAGAAGGATATACACCCGCTCTAAGGGAGACCCTGTGCTAAAGGACGCATACACAGAGGCCAAGAGGATCCTCAGAAAGGAGATTCGAGCTTCACAGCGAAGGTGTTGGAAGACCCTGAACGAGGATGTCGAGAAGGACCCATGGGGTCTGGGCTATAAAATCGTCACCAAGAAATTGGTTACGAAGCAAAAGACCCCCGGCCTGGACAATCCCGATTGGGTGCGTCAAATAATCAGGGCCTTGTTTCCACCAGCAGAACCATGGCCTAGGATGGACTGGAATGACTGTCAAGTCGGTGAGGAGGAACTCTTCACTCTTGCAGAGATTCACGAGGCAGGCAACAGACTGAAGCCAGGCAAGGCGCCTGGAATCGATGGGATAAGTAACGAGATACTTAAACAAGTGATCGTTGCTTCACCCCAGATTCTCTTAGATTGCTTCAACAATTGCCTAAGAAGAGGAGAGTTCTTCCGGGACTGGAAACGACAGAGGCTGGTCCTCCTAAGAAAAGGTAACAAACCCCTAGATAATGTCTCATCTTACAGGCCAATATGCCTGTTAGTTACGATGGGCAAACTTCTGGAGGACATGGTTCTGCAGAGGATGCAGCTCCACTTAAATGGAGAGAATAGTCTATCCGACTACCAATTTGGTTTCCGTAAAGGCCTGTCCACAGTAGATGCCATACAAAAGGCAGTGGACCTAGCCAAGGAAGGAAAGGACAAATTGTGTCCGGGGAAGAAGAAGAGCTTCTGCGCGTTAGTAGCTATAGATATACGCAACGCGTTTAATACCGCTAAATGGGAAGATCTCATCAAGTCGATGAGAAACAAAGGAATACCGCCCTACCTGTTGCGGATAATGAATAATTATCTTAGCGACAGGTGGGTAATATACGAGGGGGACACCTGCACTCTGAAGGAAGAGATGTAAAGAGGTGCCCCTCAAGGCACGAAGATAGGACCATTCGTATAGAACGTCTCGTACGATGACTTCTTGCGAATGGGTCTACCCGAAGGTGCGGTGATCATCGGCTTCGCGGACGACGCGTTGATCGTATGCTCTGCCGAAACTGCAGAAGAGCTCGGAATCTTGGTGAACGAATGTCTGCGACGAACAAAGAGCTGGCTGGATGCCAGAGGCCTTCAAATGGCCCTGGACAAAACTGAAGCGCTCATGGTCACAGACAGACGTGGTTACGAACTTCCCCGGATCGAAGTAGACGGATTCAAGGTCAAGTGGAGCAAGCATATAAAGTATCTTGGTGTACAACTCGACAAGTTTTTGAATTTTAAGCACCACATTGCTGTGGCTTCCGACAAAGCTGCAGAATGTGCACTAAACTTAGCCCGTATAATGCCGAACGTCGGTGGGCCTTTTGAAAAGAAAAGGAGATTGGTGGCGAGTGTCCTCGCAAAGGATTATCACTAAGCGTATAATCTCTGCCTATAGGACAGTATCCGCGAGTGCTGCTCAGGTCCTTGCCAGCGTCCCCCCGGCAGATCTTTTGGCGCAAGAAAGGGAGGAAATTTTCCTCCTTTTCAAAGATAGGATGTCCACCCGTTATACGGATGACAATAGACCCAGCAAGGACCAAATTCGCCGAGATGCGAGAAGCAGACTTGTCGAAAGATGGCAAGCAAGATGGAGCGGGGATGAGAAGGGTCGATGGACACATCGGCTCATACCTACACTCGCCACCTGGATAGATCGAAAACATGGAGTAGTCTCGTACTACCTCACCCAAGCGCTCTCAGGTCACGGGTGTTTTAACTCGTACCTAGAGCGCTTCAAAAGACGACCAAGTTTAGAGTGTGCGTACTGCAAATCCCCAAAGGATGACGCAGAGCACACACTCTTTACATGCACACGATGGAACAACGAAAGACGGGTCATGTTCGCCGGTGTAAACTGCGAAGTTACACCGGAGAACATGATCCTGTTAATGACTCGATCCAAAGAGAATTGGCGGCACATCGAGACCTTCATCCAACATGTTATGAGGGTTATGGATCTCGATGGCCGCCAACAAAGGTAGTTTCCGTAGGCCGAGGGATATCGTTTAGGCGATAGAGGCGGGATATAAGACCACTTCTGAAGGCGATACGTCAGTAAACTGGCTCTACCTGGGAGTGGTCTTAAGGTCCCAAATAAGGGTGTGTTTTTAGCGAGTCGGCAGAACATCGCCACCCCCGCATAACCCTGTAGTACGGGCTACAGGGTACCTGAAGGCAGGTTTTCACATCCTACGCAAAAAAAAAAAAAAAAAAAAGAACCTGACTATGATTTTCTAAAGGTTTTTGACGCGCTAAAGTCGAATCTGACCTCAGAGTAGCCCCATCACCTCAGGTTTTAAAAATATCTTACCCTAAAAGTGCAAACATCACGTTTTATTGCTATATTGAAGGACTCATAACATTAACAGGAAATTTGTTTTTAAAAGGATAGTATTTTTTTAAAAGTACTACTCTTGACCTTTAAAATGCACTTTAGAAACTTAAAATATCTTAATTAGTCTCTGAGTAAAGGCCTGTTGTACTTACTGAGTTTATCAAATTTCTCGACATTTAGTAACTGAGTATTATAAAGAGTGAATTCGAAAATAGAAAAGAATATGAGTACATACACTTCAATTTCCAACGGCTTATTAGATTTTAGGTGTCGGAGATTACGTACTTGAAAATAAAATTCAAAATAGCGGATCTATCATGGCGCACTCCCCTATTAAAAAGTCCCATGTGGGATCCCATGCAGAATCCTACACAGGAATTCCATATAGGATCCCATATTAAATCCCATATATTCGCCTACCTGGCAACAGATAGGAAAACTCCTATCTGTTGATTTGATCCTGTTGTCACAGGATTCCTATATGGTTATTAGCTCCTATATATTATTAGTTATAACTCTGGTTATTAGCGTCTTAATGTCGTGAAATTTGCCAAACTCAGTAAAATCAACAGGTCTTTACTCAGAGACGAATTAAGATATTTTAAGTTTCTAAAGTGCATTTTAAAGGTCGAGAGTAGTACTTTTAGAAACAATTACTATCATTTTGAAAAAAAAATTCCTTTTGATGTTATGAGTCCTTTAATATAGCAAAAAAACGTAATTTTTTTACTTTTATGTTAAGATATTTTTAAAACCAGAGGTGATGGGGCTATTCTGAGGCCGGATTCGAATTCAGCGCGTCAAAAACCTTCGGAAAATCATAGTCCGGTTCTTGGTTCAAAATTTTGTCGGCCTGTGTTATCTAGTAGTATTGTATAATTTTAGACAAAAATAATTAGGTGTGCTGAGTGACATACAGTCAAAGTCCGTTAAGTATCCGTCCGATAAGTCGTACTTTTCCTCTTTCTTTGATCACATACATTTTCACTCACGCGGATTCAATATCCCCTCCAATGACCTCCTCTCTGAAATTTTATAATATTTTTGCGGCAGTGTGAACCAACTTCAGATTGTTTTTAAATATCAAAACTGTTATTGAACACCGTTAAAAATTTAGAGTATTTGTGTAACAATCAGTCCTTGTTAAATTTTTTGTGTAAAAATTTAACATTCTTCGCGTGTTGATTTAATAACTGTCATCCAATTCTTGAACATAACCTCTAATATCTTAATAATAACGGTAATAACATTGTAATTTACATTTAATTGTTTGTTGTAAAACGTAAATTTCATTTTGAAAATTGATTTTAGTAATCAAAAGGTAAAGTTCATAACTAATTACATAATATTGAGTCCTTAACTCAACACGATTATATTTTACTTCTGTCAAGCAGACGATGGTTTTTGTCTAGAATATTTGCTCAAAGACACACAAGAAAAAAATGTTTAGAGTTGTTTTAACATTAAATTTGTACTTCTGATATTAAAAATAATTTTAATACAAAAAACAGTAACAACATGAAACTGCATTTAAAAAAGAATCATTAAAATTATAACCAAAAATTAACCTGAAACTGATTTCAATTAAAAAAATAAAATATGTTAATAAGATTAATTATTTTAATGACATATTTTGTATTAACAAAATTGTATAATTTTTATATTCTCACGTCTCACATAGGAATCGATAAGAGGCATAGAATCTTATATAAAAAGAAAATTCAATACCTCATTTAAATCACAAATTATAAATTATTATGTTAAAATAGCTAAATTCCTAAACAAGAAAATGTTTAAATTCTTTGGAAATAAATAAATATTTTTAGATGATATTATAGACAAAAATCTTAATTTAATAGACGTAATAGCACCGTAACTTAAATGTCATTTAAACTAATAATAATTTCACGCCGATATGAAAGCACATGCGCAAATGAATATACCTCTTGGTGGGGGCATTCGTTAAGTCTGCAATTTTCTACCCCTACAGCCCCAAACTATGCGACTTATCGGACTTTGACTGTAAGACTTTGACTAGTAGAATTGTAGTTTAAAGTTTAAGCTTTCATTTGAACCTAAGAACAAGTTTCTAGCAACTCTTGTTTTCTTTTTATTCAAAATTAAATTTTGCCAAAAACGCGTTTTTTGACTTTTTGACACTAATTTTCACAGAAACTGGACATGAATAGAGTAATTTTCTTTGGAGCTTTGTAATCAAAGTGGGAAAATCATTAGATTATGGCAAAATAAGTGTCAGACTGTGTTATACATTTTGTTACTGAATCTATACTGAACTTATTGAAATGGTAGTTTTTTTCTGTAATACTGTACTTGAAAAAAATTTATTTATGTTATTACCCTTTCCTTCGACTTTTCTTTCCCGACTGTTTTTGATTTTCCTTTCTCTCTTTTCATTGCATTAGTACCAGGGAGTAAATTTGCAAAAATATTTATTGCCCGAAGAATTTCTGAAAGAATTTTGATCATCAATAAAAAATATATGTAAATTAAAATCGATAAATTACCAAAATACATATTTTATAACTTACTGTCGGAGATGTTTTGTGAACGATCATACACGGATAAATAATTTGACTTTGCATACGCTAAAATCCTCGGACAATAGTATGACGGAAATTTTGAAAGAAAGTTGTCCTCTACACCTTCGAAAATCATCTCAAAATCTTTTTCAATCTACAAATAGTATTTTAATTGTATTTATGCAACTCAGGCGTTTTATGGTCACTTTACCTACCTATACAGGCTCATCCTAAGTTCTTCCTTATAGCCCAGCGGTCAATAAAGTGCCCATTATTACTCTAGGGCAATAATGGATACTTTATGGACCGCTCGCAGGTCAATAATGTATCCATTATTACCCTAGGGCAATAATGGTCACATTATTGACCTGCTCGCGGGTCAATAAAGTACCCATTATTACCTTAGGTCAATAATGGTTACTTTATTGACCTGCTGGGCTATATGGAAAAACTTAGCATGCACCGGCATAGGTAGCGTAGAGTGACTTATGACGCTTGGTGCATAATATACTATTATTTGATTTATATTTATTTTTATAATATGTAATATTAATTAAAATTTATTATTTTACCATTTCTCCCTTGTAATTTAATAATCGTGGATAAGTGTCAAAAATTTGAGAAATTGTAGGATTTTCTTTAATTATTCATTATCTTCTATTTAGAAAAGTTTCTATTAAAACTTTAGTAATTTCATATTTGTTACTTTCCAGCGGGTTTTTGAATCGCATCCAAGCAATCTGGTACAAAAAAATATATACGATATTATATATGTACCTACATATATGGGTGATGCACCACGAAACCGACAATTCCATGTCCCTTGTGCTTTTTAAGAAACATATTGCACATATGGTAATGAATCCAACGTGAAAAAGTAGCTCTAGTGATTACAAACAAAAGCCTGTAGCCACTTTAATTTATAAGATTAAATATTTTTTGTTAAATTCAAATTTAAGAGCCAAATTGTCATGGTGAAGCCTGTCCCCAGGGTCAGTTTTGAAACAAAAATAAATATTTTTAGTTAACTTTAATAATAAAACTAATTAATTGTAACATTTTTTTATTGTCTAAGTGTGTAGAATTTAGAAAAAAAAATTTCTTTTTTAAAATTTCTTTTTGGCTCTTCCCAGAACTCATCGACTCCCAATGTCTGGCGAGTTTGGACACAGGGGAATGAACGAGACCCCGTTAATTCGGGTAGCCGCCGTTTTTTGAACCTGTGCACCAGCTATCCTGTGCGGATGATGTTAATTCGGATTCCAAATGGGGGCTAACCATCCTCGTCAACTGTGGACGACATGGGTTCTGGAAAGAATAGGACACTACTGCCTTCTTGGTTTTTCTAAGTTGGTGTAAAGTAGTCTCGATCTAAGGTTGACGCCCGGCGGACCGGTTATCTGTCCGATCTGACCAACGACACTAGCCGATCGGCACCTTACAGGCAGTACACTGGGAGTGATAAGTCCGGTCACGGCGTTTCAAACCGTGGCAGGTACGAGTCTGATGTGAGCGTAGCTCTGCCGAGGTGGACCTGCGGTAGGGTGTCAGGAGCCAGTCTCTTCGGGATTGATCGGCGAGTGCGTAATGGATGTATGGGATCGGAACCTGCATTGTTACTGGTGAGTCCGTTCCGTCCGTGTATTCCGGGAACGGCTAAGCAGCTGATTGGGCCTCAGAGATCTGGGGTAGGATCACAGTATCCGAGGGTGTACCAGCTCCCAATCAATGCGGCCCGCCACTTTACGCACGAGGCGCTGGTAAACTAACAAAGCATGGAGAACCAAGAGGAAAAATCAGTTTAGAAAATGGAGGTAACGAAAACCAAGTAGAGGCTTTGCCATCTATGTCTGGTCACGCTAATCTTCTTCCGAGTGTCCTTATTGGTGAACAAGAACGGTTTAGGGCAAACGTCGTCCAACATTAAGAAGGGCATAGGAAAGCAGAAGAGCATTAAAAAGGAAGTCCAAGAGGCAATCATAGCACTCGAGGCAGCCTTTGAAGTAATTCGCAAAAATTTGCGGTTTATTGAAGTGCAGACCCAGACGTCTGCAAAGGCAACCTCGATGAATGCGAGCTTGGAAAAGCCGGGCGACGACAGAAAACGCCGCCTTACCAAAGGCGATAGTCCACCGACGGTACCTGCAAGGGAAACCAAGCGACCCTTGAAAAGGCGTACGTTTCCCCCAGCGAAGTCGGTAACACCCTCTAAGACCAGCGAGGCAGCCAAGAATGCCGAAAGCCTTCAGCCTCAGAGGACATGTGCTCAGGTCCTTTCAGGCGTAGGAACGGCCGCCGGCCCCTCTGTCATTCAGCCTCCTGTAGGCAAAGACGATGACGGCTTTGAGGTAGCTAAGGACAAAAAAAAAGAGGCTTGCAAGCGCTACAAAGCCAAGAAAGTAAAGAAGCAAGCCGAAAAGTCCCAGAAGGAAAATGCGCCTTCTCTGAGACTAAGGCACACCTAGGCAGTCAGGATTTCAGCGAAGGATCCTAATTCCTACGCTGAAATCCTGAAGGACTTGAAGAAGACCCTGAAGCCAGAGGACTCAGGAGCAGAGGTTTTAAGGACACGGAGAACACTTAACAACGAGGTTCTCCTAGTCCTAAAAAAAAGGAGGAAACACGTCCCAGTTTGCAGGTGCGTTGACCGAGGCCCTTCAAGAAAGGGCCACGGTCACTGCCCTCGTAAACAAACGGACATTAGAGATCAGGGATCTCGACGAATCAACCTCCAAGGAGGATGTTGCTGAGGCCCTGACTGAAAAGCTCGGCAATACCAACCCGGAAAGATCGGTCAGCATTGTTCCGCGGATCAATGTTGGCGTTGGTACGCCTGCCTGAGGCAGAGTACAATACCTTGCTGAAGGTCGGAAAAATCCGAGTTGGTTGGATTAACGCCACAATTCGCGAACATTTAGAGGCCATTAGATGCCAAAAATGCATGGCATATGGACATCTGACCCGCACTTGCAACGGCCCCGACACCAGGCCAAGAGCTGTACGCTTCAAGAACCCAAGTGCATCACTTGCGATGACATGGGCAAAACAGAAACAATGCACTAGACCGGCAGCACGGCCTGTCCGGTATATAAAGCAGAACTGCAGAAGCTTAAACAGGCAAAAGCCTAAAGTTTCTGCAGATCAATGTGCATAAGTGCCAGGAGGCTTAAGATCTCCTGATGCAGACAGCCGAGGAGAAAATGATCGATGTCTTGTTCTGCACTGAACAGAACAGAAAGAATGATCTCGCTCCCTGGTATCAGGATAAATCGGGAAGAGCAGCTATTCAGATCTGCAATTCCGAGCTGCGGGTAGATAAGTTCCTGGAGACGAACAGTGGATTCGTGTGGGTGGAAATGGCAGAAATACGTATGTTTAGCTGCTATTTCTCGCTCAACGATAAACTGTCAGTCTTCGAAGATCAAATATACGATCTCGAAATGAGCCTTAGAGAATCCAGGTTGGATACCCTCATTAAAGGTGAATTTAATGCTAAGTCACCAGAATGGGGCGAGACAAGGCTCGATAAAAGAGAAATCTTGGTCGGAGAAATGATCTCCAGGAACAACCTGATGGTTGCGAACCAGGGTAGGTCTTGGACTTTCAGGAGAAACGGGCAGGGATCGATTATTGATCTTACGATAACATCGACCCTCCTGACTAAAAGGATTAAGGATTGGTGCGTCCTGGAGGATTATACCTACAGTGACCACCAGTATATTGAATTTTCAGTCTCAAGGGGAGGCACAACGAGGGCCAGGAATCACAGAATTCTCCGTGAGAACGGCCCACAGTGGAACATTAAGAAACTCGACAAGGAGAAGTTCGACCGGTCCCTAGAAGAATCCCGCCTCATTGAGGAGCTGGGATGGGTGAAGAGGCTGAATAATCTTAAAGGGGAAGTGCGGACGGTGAAAAATATGATTGTCACCGCATGCAACGCGTCAATGCCGCGCCGTAGAAGCACAACCCCAAGAAAAAAGAATGTATACTGGTGGTCAGAGGAACTGGCGTCTTTGCGAAAAGCATGCCTCAAAGCAAGAAGGAGATTTGACCGTTCTAACGGAGATCCTTTGCTGAAGGAGGCATATACAGAGGCCAAGAGAATCCTCAAGAAGCAGGTACGCGCAGCGAAAAGAAAGTGCTGTAAAGACTTAATCGGTGAAGGCGACAATGATCCATGGGGTCTGGCCTATAAAATCGTTAGCAAGAAATTGTTAACGAGGCAAAAGACCCCCGGTCGGGACAATCCCGATTGGGTCCGGCAAATTATAAAGGCTTTGTTTCCTCCGGCAGAACCATGGCCTAGGATGGATTGGAGTAACTGCCAAGTCGGTGAGGATGAACTCTTCACTCTTACAGAACTTCAGAATGCAGGCAGTAGGTTGAAGCCAGGCAAAGCGCCTGGAATCGATGGGATAAGCAACGAGATCCTTAAACAAGTGATCGTTGCTTCACCCCAGATTCTTTTGGAATGCTACAACAACTGCCTTAAGAGAGGAGTGTTCTTCCGCGATTGGAAAAGACAGAGGCTGGTCCTCCTAAGGAAAGGAGACAAACCTCTAGATAAGTTCTCATCCTACAGGCCTATTTGCCTGTTAGATACGATGGGGAAACTTCTAGAAGACATGGTTCTGCAGAGAATGCAGTCTCACCTGACCGGTGAGAATAGTCTATCTCAAAATCAATTTGGTTTCCGTAAAGGCCTATCCACAGTAGACGCCATTCATAAGGCAGTGAACCTAGCCAGGGAAGGAAAAAACAAACTGGGACCAGGGAAGAAAAAGGGATTCTGCGCTTTGGGAGCCATTGACATAAGCAACGCGTTTAATACCGCGCTATGGAAAGATTTCATCCAGTCGACAAGAAACAAAGGAATACCGCCCTACCTGCTGCGGATAATGGATAATTATCTTAGCGACAGTTGGGTTATTTATGAGGGTGACACCTACACTCTGAAGGAAGAGATGCAACGAGGTGCCCCTCAAGGCTCGAGGATTGGAACATTCGTATGGAATATCTCTTACAATGACTTCCTGCGAATGGGTCTACCTAAAGGCGCGGTGATCATCGGCTTCGCGGACGACGCGTTGATTGTATGCACTGCCGAAACTGCAGAAGCCCTGGGCGTATTGGTGAACGAATGTCTGAGACGGGCAAAGCGCTGGCTGGAAAATAGAGGCCTCCAAATGGCTCTAGAAAAGACCGAAGCGCTTCTAGTCACAGATAGACGTGGTTATACAGCCCCTAGTATCCAGATAGACGGATTCGAAGTCCAGTGGAGGAACCATATAAAATACTTAGGTGTAGAATTGGACAAATTTTGGAATTTCAAACACCACATATCCGTAGCATGTCAGAAGGCCGAACAATGTTCGTCAAGTTTAGCTCGACTAATGCCAAACATTGGGGGGCCTTCTGAATCGAAGAGGAGACTTGTGGCGAGTGTTGCCCTCTCAAAGCTGCTATATGCAGCACCTGTATGGGCTCCTACCCTGCGAAATGACAAAAGTAAAACCATCTGTAAAAGGATACTGTCCGCGCAAAGAAATGTTACTACACGTATAATTTCGGCCTATCGGACAGTACCGACGTGTGCTGCCCAGGTCCTTGCCAGCGTCCCGCCGGCAGACCTTTTGGCGCAAGAAAGAGAGGAAGTTTTTCTCCTTTTCAAAGATAGATTGTCTACCCGATATAAGGATGACAATAGACCCAGCAAGGACCAAATTCGCCGAGATACGTGAAGCAGACTCGTCGAGAGATGGCAAGAAAGATGGAGCGGGGAGGAGACAGGCCGATGGACGTATCGGCTGATACCAACACTCGCCACCTGGATAAGTAGGAAACATGGAATTGTTTCCTACTACTTAATCCAAGCCCTCACAGGACACGGATGTTTCGGCTCATACCTTGAGCGATTCAAAAAGATCCAAAGCTCCGAGTGTGTGTACTGCGGGTTCCCAGTGGACGATCCAGAGCACACACTCTTTAGCTGTAAGCGTTGGGACGCGGAGAGGCAGGTCATGTTCATCGGTGTAAACCGCAAAGTTACACCGGAGAACATGATTCTGCTTATGACTCGTTCTATCGAAAATTGGCGAACCGTCGAGACCTTCATACATTATGTTATGAGGGTCAAAGATCTCGACGGTCGTCAAAGAAGGGAAGTCCCGTAGGATAGGGGAGAAAGTCGCTCCGGCGACAGAGTAGGGGATGTAAGACCACTCCTGATGGCGATACGCGCGGAAAGTGCTAGCTGGGAGTGGCCTTAAGGTCCCCAAATAAGGGTGTGTTTTTAGCGGGTCGGCAGAACATCGCCACCCCCGCATAATCCTGTAGTACGGGCTACAGGGTACCTGGTAGCAGGTTTTCACATCCTACGCAAAAAAAAAATATTACTAATTAATAAAAAATTCTTAAAACAAAATTATAATCTTTATATATATAATTTTCAAAAGATTGAAACTTGGTTCACTACTTTTGTTTATAAGCAACTTTTAAAATCAATTCACCTATAATCTTTTTGAACTATCAACATTCATATAACGTAGGCACTTATACAATTAAGTGTACTAGTGTGCCATGATAGTGACGCATGCGCAGTTGATCCAAATGGACCATTTGTATGCTCAGTAAATAAAGATCATTAATTCTTATGCGCACTTGATCATTATGTTCATGACGCATGCGCACTAGATGTTTATGGCAATTGCACATGCGCAGTAATGCTCTATGGCAATTACTCATGCGCAGTAATGCTCTATGACAATAACACATGCGCAATAATGCAGTGTGGGATCTAACTAAGCTTAGTAGTTGTTACCTTTTTTTTTTTATAAGTCCAACGAAAATTAAAATTTTTTTTATTTACATGTTCAAAATGTCTTATGTATATTTTACTTTTCAAAACTATATGTTCTTTGCAAAGTATATGACTTTTTTGTTTACATGTTTTTTGGTTTCCGTTTACGTTTAAATTGTTATAAATCCATTCTGTTTTGATATTTTATTAACTGCGCATGTATAAATTATTTTGAAACCTATTGCGCATCTGTAAAGCTTACAGAAACCTACTGCGCATGCACAACTACACGAAAAAAAACAATTTCTGAAATATTTATAAACTTTATTCTTAAATTTGCGACAAAGAAGAAAATTTAGTAGTAATTCACACCAAAAGATTTTAGGTAAATAATTAACTAGTTCCTGAGAAATTTTTAAAGATTAAATGAAAAGTAAAATTTATATTCTAACTTCTTTCAGTTTTATTTTAAACATGTCAATTACCTGTATATTAGCTTTACGAAGCACATTGTTTCACAATTACAATACCAAAAGATTTATCAATATCTTTAAATGATAAGTATATTGTTTTCGGAATTTTTAAAATTTTACTTTGGTTTCATGAATTTGACACTTATTTAATATTCATATTAATATAAAACTAATTTATCCAAAATTTTGTATAAATCATCGTAACATTATAACACTTTCTTGTTAAAAACAATTTTAGTATAGGTATTATTTGTTTTAAACAAAATTATGAAACAATTTATTTTAATATTAATAATATTAATATTACTAATTAATAAAAAATTCTTAAAACAAAATTATAATCTTTATAAATAATTTTCAAAAGATTGAAAAATAACAACAATAAAATAAATGATAAGTTCATGATAGTTTTTAATATTTAAACTTAGATAAGTAATTTTTTTATCAATAAATATAATTTAGCGAGCGTTAGCGAGCGAATTAACATCTCTAGTTCATTATTAAATATTGTATTTGCTGTTCTTTTACAAAATTTTATATATGTTAACTAATATCTTAAATACTGTTAAAATATTAAATAATTTAATAAATGCAGAGAAACGTTGAATAAAAAATTTTTTTTTTTTTACCAAAACTTATCTTGAAATCGGGTTGTTACGCAAGAATCGACCATATAAATAATTTAAATTTAAGAAACAGATTCTAATAATAATAATAGGAATAGTAAAATAAATAAGCAAATAAAAATAACTAAATAAATAATTTTGATTTTTCATAGTATAAAAAGTAATGAAATTTTTTTAAAACTAATTATTTATTTCTTTAAAAAAATTGTAGATAAAAAAGTGTTTTTGTGTTGTTATGCGACTAAAATGACTTTTTTGTTCCTTTTGCCGATTTGAGGCCTTCTTAGTTTCATTTCCTTTTTATATGTGGGCGAGAATCAAGCTTTCACGAGTATCCGACAGAATTGATTGCAAAAATTGAAGATGGCTGCACAATCAGGGTGTCAAATTTCTCAGCTGGGACGTGATTAAATTGTTTTTTATAATTACAAAAAAAAATTTAAATCTTAACTCACATTTTTAATTAAAATTTTAAAATGTTCTTTTGTCAGTTCGACGTTTTTCGTTTAGAAAAAAGTATACGCTACACGAGCAAAAAGTTCTAAAGACCTGAAATGCGTGACATGATAATGTCGCCCGATGCAGGCATTTCGAACTTTCTGTCCTTATTACGTAATATACTACTTTTAGTTAAGGTATATCTCTTGATTACATTCACTCTCAAAAATTTATGAAGCAATCCATATAAAGTTAACCTTTACAGCATATGGCATATCCCAAAAAATTTTCAACTGACTATCGCCTAGAGACAATGTATTACATTCGCACTCAAGAATCATGCTAGTATTCCATATATGTATGTTCACTATTCTCAATTCAGACAACTGTTTATACTAATCCTAATGAAAAAGTCTTTTTGTGCGATTTTGGACTTTTGCTAAATCCTACATTTCTCGACGTTTTGAGACCTCCTTATTCCGAAGAAAATCTGTTTTACGAAGATGTATGTCTGTCTGTCTGTCTGTTATGGAAAAATTTTTTCATCGGATAACTTGAGAAAAAATTGTCGGATCAACTTCATCTTTGGTACACTTTTTCTTGGTACAAACATACAGGTTATACATGCAAAAAATTAAACATAAAGTGGGTAAATCATATACAGAAACACTGTAATGTTTCAAAAAAATGAATAAACTCCTGGTTTTTTTTCTATTTACTTTAATGTATCACCCCTAATAAAACTGCTTAAAAAAATATTGACTTTTCTAAAAAATTTTCGAAATTTTGAAAAAATTTATTTTTACATTCTCATCCTAAATGAGAAGGTCTTTTTGTGCATTTTGGACTTTTGTTAAATCCTATATTTCTCGACATTTTGAGACCTCCTGATTCCGAAAAAATGTGTTTTACGAAGATGTCTGTCTGTCTGTCTGTCGGTCTGTTGTGGCAAAAATTTTGTCATCGGATAACTTCAGTAAAAATTGTCGGATCACCTTTATCTTTTGTACACTTTTTCTTGGTACACAAACACAGTTCAAGTTCGTTAGCCAGCTATTTCGGTTCAAAATTATTAAAATAGAAAATTTCAAAGTTCAAAAAAGAATTTATTTTCAAAAAAAAATTTTCTCTAATTTTTTTTTTTAATCACACGTGAAATCGAACAAATTTCGTTAATAAACGTTTCTGATGAAACGCAAACCCAAGGAGATATGATTATTTTAAGTTTTACAGTTGTATCAGAGTCTTCCTTGGTGGTAAAGGGGGCAGGGACACAACAGGCTCCTAAGGTGAACAAGTTTTACAAAAATGAATGCAAAATCGGCAACTGGGGTCTGATCTGTACTCATTTACACTCTCAAAATCTGTTTAGAACGAAATCCTAGCTGCTCGGTTTCGCCAGAAATACACGATTATCTAAATCAGCGAAACAGAATTAGTTGATTTAAGATATTTAATAAGTTTATTCGGGGAATTTATATAAACTAACAACATCAAGCATATATAACAAAATGTTAACTTTATGCGTTATGTAATTTCATAAATTACATAAATCCATGAATTAATTACTTCATATTTAAATCTCTTATCTTCAACCAGGTTTATTTTGTATCGGTTTCAAATTTTTTTTAAAAATACGTTATAATAAAAAAAATACGTTTCACCAGCTTGTTCCGACCATATTCTAAGACCGCTTTTATCCAAGGAAATAAGAGACTGGGACAAGTGCTTTAAAATCACATGAATTTTTAGAGTCTCGCTAACTCCTGTTTAATAAATAAAAATACAATAAAAATAATGATATCAAATAATAATAGTAATAATAATAAAATTATAACACTACTACTAATAAATAAAAACTGCCTGTACTTTTCAAATATATTTCCAATTCCCTTACAAGTTCTTCACAATTAATATGTATATTTTCTAGTATGCAGAAAACTATTAAAACATCCTGACAAACTTTGAGAATCTAAAATTTGTGGCAACGTTGAGTATTTAAAATTAGTACCCTTCGTTTCTTCTTTAAAAGTCGTGGACAAAATTGTGAATGCTTCTGTCTGCACTAGAAAAGTACATATCAATTGTAAAGAACATGTTAGGGAATTGGAAATATATTTTAAAAGTACAGGTAGTTTTTATTTATTAATATTATTGTTATTATTTTACTACTGTTATTATTATTATTTATTAGCATTATTTTTATTTTATTTTTATTTATTCAACAGGAGTTACCGAGACACTAAAAATCCATGTGATTGTAAAGCACTTGTCCCAGTGTCTTATTTCCTTAGGTAAAAGCGGTTTTCGAATATCCCTACTGTAAAAACGTGCGTGAGATCTGTCGTAAGAAGGTAGGTATGTACTTACATGTGTACGCACATGAGATCTCAGGTTACACAGCCGAGATCTCGTATAAGATCTTATGTGAGAATGCGCCGCGAATAATGTTACTCAATATGAAATTGAAACAGCGTTCTTATATGAGTTCGTATATGGAGTTCATATGTAAGAACGTATGTGAGTTCGTATGTAAGAAAGTATGCAATATCGTGTCGGTTGTTCAACCAAAATTTACTTATTAAATATTTCAAGCAAACACTCACGTATGAACACACGTGAGAATTCATGTGCGTACGCACGTACGAACTCATGTGCGTCTTAATGTACGAACTCATGTGCGTCTACACTTAAGAACTAATGTGCATCTACACGTAAGAACTCTTGTGTAAACACACCAAAGTACATTATTAAATTAAGATATATTAAACAATATTAAATATTAAATATATTAAATTCAATATATTATTAAAAAAAATTCTCGCCAACAGGATTCGAGCCAATCTAACTTGAACATAAGAACGCCTTAAGCTCCTCGGCCACCGTAGTTATAGAAAAAACTTTACAAAATCTTGGTCATGTTTAATACATAAATTTCTCAGGCAAGACATGAGTAAATCTTTGTAAAGTTGTTTCTATAACTACGGTGTCCAAGGGGCTTAAGGCGTTTTTAGGCTCAGGTTAGATGGGCTCGAATCCTGTTGCGAGAATTTTTTTTTTAATATTATATTTGATTTAATATATTTAATATTTAATATTGTTTAATACGAATTCACAAGCGTTCTTACATATAAACTCATATACAAACTGATATAAGAACGGTATTTAAATTTCATATTGAGTAATATTATACGCGGCGCATGACGGAACTTAATATAAAAACTTACATGCGTTCGTCCCTACGTTCTCACATAAGATCTTATACGAGACCTCGGCTTTGTCACCTGAGATCTTATATGCGTACACATGTAAGTACATACCTACCTTCTTACAACAGATCTCACGCACGTTTTTACAGTAGGGATGGTCGGAATAAACTGGTGCAGCAGTTTATAACGTATTTTTAAAAAAGTGTTGAAACCTTTTCAAAACCAATCTGGTTGAAGATAACAGAGACTTGTCCAAATTAGAAAGGCAGAAGTCGAATTCTCCTCGTAACATATTTAAATATGAAGTAATTAAGTCATTGATTTATGTAATTTATTAAAAAACATAACGCATAAAGTTAAAATTTTGCTATATATGCTTGATGTTGTTAGTTTATATAAATTCCCCGAATAAACTTATTAAATATCTCAAATCAACTAATGCTGTTTCGCTGATTTAATTAATCGTGTATTTCTGGCGAAACCGAGCAGCTAGAATTTCGTTCTAAACAGATTTTGAGAGTGAAAATGAATACAAATCAGACCCCAGTTGCCGATTTTGCATTCATTTTTGTAAAAGCTATTTACCTCGGGAGCTTGGCGTGGGGAGGAAAATAAAAATCGGTCAGCAAACTGTTGACGTATCCTCATCTTACTCAACTCAAGTAGAAATTAACAAGAAACTAACCATTTAACTGCTAAAAACCTTGAAAATCCTCAAACTACACGTTATACATGCAAAAAATTGAACATGAAGTGGGTAAAGCATATACAGAAACACTTTTATGTTTTAAAAAAATCAATAAACTTCTGGTTTTTTCTTTCTATTTACTTTAATGGATCACCCCTAATGAAACTGCATAAAAAAATATTGACTTTTCTAAAAGTTTTTGGAAATTTTGAAAAAATTTATTTTTACATTCTCATCCTGAAAAAGAAGGTCTTTTTGTGTAATTTTGGACTTTTGTTAAATCCTACATTTCTCGACGATTTGAGACCTCCTAATTCTGAAAAAATATGTTTCACGAAGATGTCTGTAATACCTGTCTGTCTGTCGGTCTGTTGTGGAAAAAATTTTGTCATCGGATAACTTGAGTAAAAACTGTCGGATCAACGTGATCATTAGTACACTTTTGCTTTGTAAAAAATACGGGTCAAGTTCGATAGCCAGCTATTTCGGTTTAAAATTATTAAAAATAGAAAATTTCAAAATTAAAAAAAATGTATTTTCAAAAAAAAATTTTTTCTAATTTTTTTCTTAACGTGTAAGAGGTACACTCTTTACCTCTTTTTTTAGGCTTCCATACACCACACGTGTACGCACGGAACCCCATTGGAAAGACTTTCTCGAAAATCGTATCCCCCCCTAGCCACCAAACTATTTGACTTAGAAAGTTCAAATTTGGTCCACATATGTATTTTCACGTGTAGATGAAAGGAAAATTATAGAGAACATGATTCTAGGGGTTGATGATAGCGCACAGTGGTCCGAAATCCCAAAAATCTGGCCAAAAGTCGTAAAAAAAATTTTTTTCGAGTTCTTTTTCACATGAATTTGTTAAAGAATACTTTAGGCCAGGCCTGGGCAAAACGTGCTCCGCGAGCACTTTGCTGCAAAGCTAAAGTTCCCTTTCCATGCGTCCAATCAGTTTCTTCGCCTTGGCGCAGGCCACGCCTCATTTGTGAATCCTACCGCTGGAGATTCACGCGAAAAAGAATACGTTGGAACTGACTGGACGCATGGAAGGGGAACTTTAGCTCCACGGCAAAGTGCTCGCAGAGCACGTTTTGCCCAGGCCTAGGGATTGCAATCCCGCACCTTTTGATGGCTTGCGGATCCCGCATAATATTTTGCGGGATCCGCAAAATTATGCGGGATCCGTAAAACTGACATTTGTTTTTTATATGAGAGATTCCATATGAAGTGATCAAAATAAAAAAAATTGTTAGCCAATCATGCTTAAATTCGAAGCATTTATATTGCGTACAGATGGTAATCTTTGGTGATTTTTTTTTGTCCAATATTATCCGAGTGGGAGGGGGGTAGGGATTGCAATCCCGCAAAGCGGGATCCCGCACCTTTTGATGGCTTACGGATCCCGCATAATATTTTGCGGGATCCGCAAAATTATGCGGGATCCGTAAAATTGACATTTGTTTTTTATATGAGAGATTCCATATGAAGTGATCAAAGTAAAAAAAATTGTTAGCCAATCATGCTTAAATTCGAAGCATTTATAGTGTGTACAGATGGTAATCTTTGGTGATTTTTTTTTGTCCAATATTATCTGAGTGGGAGGGGGATAATCTTTCTGGGTTTTACGGTACAACGCAATATTTAGTAATTTTTTTATATTTAACAATAAATTAAAAAAAAATTCCTACTATCAGGTTCGATAGACTTTTTCATGGTTTTTCGATTGGTGATATGTATATAAAAAAATAAAATTTTTTTGGTAAAAAAAATATATAAATACCTTATTATAAATACCTCGAGTTTAAGCATGATTGGCTTAAACTTAAATATGAGTGTGTCTTGTTTACTCATCTTTTTTTACATCACCTAATGAATAAAGGGCAAACATTTGTCTATTGTTTACGACTATTTAAAATCTATAACGCCAAGCAGTGTAGAAGCAGAAAGAGCGTTTTCAGCAGCAGGATACATTTGTAGTTCCTTAAGAAGCAGGTTGGGTAAAAAAACTCGACTTTTTTTAAAAGAAAATAAGAATATTGTAATATGTAAGGCAGATAAGGGGAATGTAACTGTCATTTTTGACAGAAAAAACTATCTTGAGAAGTATTATACCTTATTAAATGATGACAAAGTTTACAAAAAATTAAAATCAGATCCCACACAGTCAATTCAAAGAGTTGTAAATAAAAAGGTGACCAATTTACTACTTAAAAACTATATAAATTGCCCTATGTCGAAAAAGTTACACTCGTATAACTCAGTGGCACCTAAATTTTACGGACTGCCTAAAATACACAAAGACAACTGCCCTATAAGACCTGTTACTTCTTTTTGTGGATCACCCACGTACAATCTATCAAAATTTATTAGTATTCCGATTCAGAAGGTGTTAGGTAAAACTGAAGCACATGTAAAAAATAGTTTTGATTTTGTCGAGAAAATTAAAAAAATAAATGTTCCACCAGGTTTCAGAATGGTCTCATTGGACGTGAAGTCATTGTTTACCAACATCCCAAAGGCATTAGTCATTAAGTGCGTGAAGCTGAGATGGAGTGAGATTCGTAAACATACTAATTTACCCATTGATGTTTTTTTTAGATATTCTTGAATTCTGTATTGATAATGCATACTGCGCTTTTGATGGTGATTATTATAAACAATGTTTTGGTACACCTATGGTCTCCCCACTATCAGGAGTAATTGCGGATCTCGTAATGGAAAGATTGGAAGAAATTAAAAATTCCTTATTTATTTTACTGTCGATATGTTGATAACATTTTCATTTTCGTCAGACTTAATGACATTCAAAAACTATTGGAGGCCTTTAATGAATTCGATGAGAATATACAGTTTACAATTGAATTTGACGATAAAGACTGTATAAGTTTTCTTGACACCATGATCATCAGAGAAGGAAACCATGTCACCACAAATTCGTACCATAAAAGTACATTCTCTGGTAGATATATTGATTTTAACTCTAACACATCTATGAAAGACAAAATATCTATCATCTATGGATTAGTTGATAGGGGTATTAAACCTTCTAACGAGAGGTTTTATGACGAGAACTTGGTCTTTATTTTCGACACACTTTTAAAAAACAACTACCCACCTTCATTTTTAACAAAATATATTAACTACAGATTTCAACATATATTTTCTGATTTTACAACTCAAAAAGAGCCTTTTGACACTAGCAGATTAATAGTTTTACCCTTCGTTACTGAACTTTAAGATTTTCTTATTAATTTGTTTAAGGACTTCAATATTAATTTAGTATTTAATTATAAAAAAGACCCCTTTGGTGTTTTTTCCAAGAATAAAGATAGCGTAGAGTTCAAATACAGGAATCACGTTGTATACAGTATACCATGTGAATGTGGCGCTGTATATATTGGTGAGACCTCTCAGTATATTAAAGAAAGAATAAAACAACATGGGAGAGATTGTATAAAGGATAATAGAAGCTCCGCTTTGGTTGAACACTCTCATGTATTGGACCATTCTTTTCATTTCCACAGTACAAGGATTGTGTGTAATGAAACTAATTACTACAGAAGGAAATTTAGAGAAGTTTTTCATATTCTAAAAAATAAAAATTCTATTAATAAAAAAACTGATTTAACAGCGCTTAATCGCATTTATCACAGTCTGATTGTCATTACATCTTGAAATTATTTTTTGTTTTTTCACATCGGCATAGTAAATCTCATCCATATCAGCTTCGGGTATTTATACTAATATTGACTGTTGACTTTCTAAATTATATATCTAATCTAGAGGGCGTACGCTCCTCTTTAAATATCTTTAATTGACCGTTATCTGTGACTCGTGCCTTTTCACGTGGACATTTTAATATTTTCCACTTTTGTTACAATATTTTAAATGATGTGGTTAATTTTTCGAGCCACTTTTGGGAGAAAAAAATTCCCATTTCTTTTTTATTCGTGCTTATATTTATATTTTAATTTAAAAAATGTGAAGTTAGAAAATCCGCATTGGTAAGTCAACATTCTGTAGTATTTTCCAAAGAAACGACAAAGTTATATTTAATTGTTTTAACACACGACTTTTTTTTATTTTTGTTATTTAAAATACCGATGTCTTATATCTCGTATATTTATTTTACAGTTTCGTAATTAATTGTCTGAAGAGGCCCAACGTGGATGGGCAAAAGGCTTACAATATAAATAAATAAATGTGGATTTTTTCAAAAAATGAATAACATCTTTCACTACAATTATATAGAATCCAAAAAAACATTACATCTTTTTCTAAAAAAATTACAGATTATAATTATAATTTCCAATCTTCATAAATACCTATTACTTAAACATAAACACACATATTTTCTTTCTTGATTACAAAAGTGAGTCTAATTGTACAGTACAAAAGTCTTTTTATTATTAACTTTTTTTAATAAAAATAGTTTTAATTTTGAAGTTCCCATCATATTAGAATTATCTAATTAACAGAATTTATTTATTAAATTATGGACTTACACGCAGAAAAAACCATGAACGCGTGAAAAATTACAAAAACACTGCGGGATCCCGCGGGATTGTTGCCGGATCCCGCAAATGATCCCGCGGGATTGAAAACTGTGCGGGATTGCAATCCCTACCCAGGCCTGCTTTAGGGCATTAGAAAATGCCAACGATAATAACTAGATGTCGTCACAAATGCTACTTTATTTACTTTATAAACAAAAGTGGAAGTGTCAAACGTTATAAAAGTAATTCTTCACTATTCACGCTATATGGAGAACTATTTTTATTAAAAAAAACGTGTTTAATTTAAAATCGTCAAAAAGGATTATTATAATAAATGGGTGTATTTTTGACTTAATATTTGCTTTCTAAGTATTGTAAAATGTTATAATTCTGTAAGTAACTTGAATCGGTAAAACGCCGCATTTATTTTGCACCCAAAAAGATCTGAGAAAAGTAGTGCTGTAAAAAAAGTCTTGATAGATCCTGTCAAATTTAAGTTCTTAAATTAATTCTTATACATTTTGACAAATCATATTGCAAAATTAGCTGCCACGAAATGCCTCTGCATTTTTGTGGTTACCTTTTGTGCAAAAAGTGAAAATCAGTTCTCACGTGCACTTCACAAAAATATTATTTTTTTGTATAAAAAAATTAATTATTATTGTTTTTTACGGTTTCAGGCTATCATACAACATCTCTTAGTCTATAGGAAATATTTTACACATGAATAAAATATGTTTATACTTTTAAAGGTTTACAGCAATCATCACTTGTAATAGCTTGCTTGTAATGGCTAAGTTTATTAATATATGAGATTTGTGATGTGGACATCAATTTGGTTATCAACGGCTCAAATAATCCCAGTATTTTATTTATTTATTATTTAATTATATATTTGTTATTCCACAATATCTCACAGGCAAGTATAACTATATAAATAAATCAATCAAAATTAAACAAAAATTCCTAAACACCGATTTTTCTTAAAATTAATTTTCATTTTTTCATTTTGATCCATAATACTGGATCGGCCACTATGCTTTTCCAAAAAATATTATCAAATTCGAAAGCAGTGACCTCAAAAACCACTGAGAAACGATTTTTAGAAAGCTTTGAGCAGTTTATGCATTTTAGGGTCAACATATTGCACGGAGAAAAAGAATTAGCAGCTAAAGCTAAGACTTAGCTACCTTAGCTAACTTTAATTGCTATTATATGGATAACTAATTTTTAAGCTAACACAACTATTAATTAGCTTCCAAAGCTAATTTTGTTTGCAGAAACCGCTAAATATTAGCTACCACAGCTAAAAATTAGCTATCCATATAGTAGCTAACTCATTTTTCTCAGTGTGGATCCGCGATTTAGTTTTTCAACAAAATAATATCGAAATCAAAATCAGTGACATTAAATGCCCCGAGTAACGATTATTATAAAGATTTAAGTAGTTTTTACATTTCAGGTCCGACATATTGGATTCGCCATTTTGTTTTTCAAAAAAATAATATCAATTTCAAAATCAGTGACCTCAAAAACCCCGAAGTAATGATTTTTAGAAAGATTTAAGCACTTTGTAGACTTCTGACCACATTTTTGACGATTTGGACCACTGTGTCGCGTTGTCAAGAAAATAGCAAGATTTTTGAGAAATTTTGATATTTTTTGGCTGAAAACTCTTGCCTTTTCTTTTGCAGCGCTATTACCATCACGATCTCTATATTTTTTTTGTAATCTACACATAACAATACATTTGTGTACCAAATTTGAACTTTCTAAGTCAAATATTTTGGCAGATAAGAGGAGAATACGGTCATTTTTTAGAAAAAATGCGTTTAATTTGTACCATTCCGGCCCTTTTTGAGCAAAAAAACACGATTTTTTTAAAAAAATGCTTAAAAATGGTCGTATCCCCCCCCTGAATTTCCAAACTATTGGACTTAGAGAGTTCAAATTTGGTACACAAATGTATTTTCACGTGTAGATTACAGAAAAATTATAGAGAACATGATTGTATGTGTTGAACATAGCGTTGTCAAGGAAATAAAAATATTTTTGAGCTTTGACAGCGCTATAATCATCACTTTCTCTATAATTTTCTTGTAATCTACACGTAAATCTACATACGTGTACCAAATTTCAGCATCTTAAGTTAAATAGTTTGGAAGATAAGGGGGGGGATACGGTCATTTTTTAGCAAAAATGCATTAAAAGTGTATAATGCCACCTCCATATCCCGTGTAGAAAAATTTTGAGGCGCTGGCCGGTTGCTGGCCAGACGGTCTATTTTGAGTCAGGGCGCTGGCCAGACGGTCTTGACATGGCGCTGGCCAGAACTGTTACGATTTATCCATGATTTCGTCTAGACTAGACGGTTTGGTTAGCGGCTTGTCAGACCGTCTAGTCTATACGAAATCATGGATAAATCGTAACAGTTCTGGCCAGCGGCTAGTCAGACCGTCTAGTCTATACGAAATCATGGATAAATCGTAACAGTTCTGGCCAGCGCCATGTCAAGACCCCCTGGCCAGACTCAAAATAGACGGTCTGGCCAGCGCCCGGCCAGAACACAAAAAAAATTTTTATGCATAAAAATGACTAACATAATTATTTTCAATTATTATTTTATGATTCTAAGGCAAGTGTGCTACATATTATTGATTTTTATCACCATTACAACGTATTGCTAACAATTACCGATAAACTTATAAATTAAAATTTGACGCATGGGGGAATTAAACACGCAACCCTGGGCTCTAAAAGCCTACGCTCTTACCAACTACGCTATATACGCTCGCTTTAAAGAATTTTCCGTATTGTCCTTATAAGTTATGTTCATAGATGTAATTTATAAAAGTTAAACTTCTGAGGTTATTTAGGGGTTTTTGGGGTCGCTGATTACGAATCTCATATCAATTTTCCAAAATTCAAAATGGCGGATCCAATATGACGGACGTAAAATTTAAAAATTGTTAGATTCATTTGAAATTAACAATTCAGAGGTTTTTGGGGTAGCTAAGACCGAATTAAAAGCCGGTTTTTAAAAATTCAAAATGGCGGATCGAATATGGTGGACGAATATTTTAAAAATCATCAGATTCATTTGAAACTTACAATTCGGGGGTTTTTGAGGTAGCTGAAACAGAATTTAAAGACTGTTTTCAAAAATTCAAAATGGCGGATTCAATATGGCGGATGAATTTTTTTAAAATCGTCAGATTCATTTGAAACTTGAAATTCGGGGGTTTTTGGGGTAGCTGAAACAGAATTTAAAATTGGTTCTCAAAAACTCAAAATGGCGGATGAATTTTTTCTAAAATCGTCAAAATTATTTAAAACTTGCAATTCGGGAATTTTTGGGCATGCTGGTAGCGAATTTAAAGTTGGTTTTTAAAAACTCAAAATGGCGGATGCAATATGGTGGACGAATTTTTAAATAATCGGCAGATTTATTTGAAACACGCTATTGTTGATAGCGAATTTAAAGCCGGTTTTCAAAAACTCAACATGGTGGATCCCATGTGGCGGAAGATCAATTGAAGACTGGTTGGTTAATAAAATTGGTTAAGTGTTGCCTAAACGGCCTATAGAGAACACTTAATAAATATTCCAATACGGACAGTCTGATCGGGCGCTGGATTGCTCTGGGTCTGACCGTCCGGTCAATATTTAATCATTTTTTTAATCTGGACGGTCTGAACGGGCGCTGGTCAGACCGCCTGGTCGATACTTAAACATTTTCTTAATCTGGACGGTCTGATCGGGCGCTGGCCAGACCGTCTGGTCGCTACTTAATCGTTTTCTTAAACTAGACGGTCTGATCGGGCGCTGGCCAGACCGTCTAGTCGATACTTAAACATTTTCTTAATCTGGACGGTCTAATCAATCGCTGGTCAGACCATCTGTTCGATACTTAAAAAGTTTCTTAAACTAGACGGTCTGATCGGGCGCTGGCCAGACCGTCTGGTCGCTACTTAATCGTTTTCTTAAACTAGACGGTCTGATCGGGTGCTGGTCAGACCCCCTGGTCGATACTTGAACATTTTCTTAATCTGGACGGTCTAATCAATCGCTGGTCAGACCATCTGTTCGATACTTAAAAAGTTTCTTAAACTAGACGGTCTGATCGGGCGCTGGCCAGACCGTCTGGTCGCTACTTAATCGTTTTCTTAAACTAGACGGTCTGATCGGGTGCTGGTCAGACCCCCTGGTCGATACTTGAACATTTTCTTAATCTGGATGGTCTAATCAATCGCTGGTCAGACCATCTGTTCGATACTTAAAAAGTTTCTTAAACTAGATGGTCTGATCAGGCGCTGGCCAGACCGTCTGGTCTATACTTAAACATTTTCTTAAACTAGACGGTCTGATCGGGCGCTGACCATACCGTCTGGTCGATACTTAAACATTTTCTTAATATGGATGGTCCCAAATCTTAAAGGATTTTAAAGTTTTTTTTTTAAAAAATACTCATGAAGAATTGTTTAAAGAGTAAAGATGCAGGAAAATTGTGACTTTCCCAAAATAACCTACCTACATGACATTTTACTAGTAACAACACGATTTTTGTTAGAAAAATGATTTGTAAAATATATTTTCACTCATATGTAGGGCAAATTTTGATAAGAAATCTACAAATTATACTTCTACGGGTTCTAGTCTACAAACATCAACAGATATATATTCAAAAATTCAAAATGGCGGATTATACTTGTCAATTTGATTAAAGTTCATTAAAATATCATAGTTCTTAGTTAAGAAGTGCTCAAAACAATAATTTATTTTCAAAAAAATTGACTTTTGTGTTTTTGATTACGAACCTGAAGTTAGCTTTAAAAAAATTGTAAATGTCGAATCCAATATGGCGGTAAATATACAATTTGTGTTTATTTCTTTGAAATTCAGTGTTAAAAGGCAATTAGGGTCTGTAAGAGTGAATCTGAAGTTAGATCCTCCGATTTCAAAATGTCGAATCTAAATATTAGATTACGAATCTGAAGTTAGCTTTAAAAAATTGTAAATGACGAATCCAATATGGCAGCAAATATTATACAATTTGTGTTTATTTCTTTAAAATTAAGTGTCAAAAGGCAATTAGGAACTCTGCGAAAAAATCTGAAGTTAGTGCTTCTAAATATTAGATTATAAATATTATATAAAATAAATAAATATTTCAAATATTTAAAGTTACTTACATTTACCTCAGTTCTAAGGACGACAGTAAATAAATACAGTTGAGCACAATGATTTTTTCTTCTCTTGAAAAAGATCGGTCAATTCTTCTTACTGTTATTAGTTCATGATCTCGAAAAAGCACACACGTCACGTTTGCAGTTTTCTCTTTGAGATTAGACTAAATACGACGGTAATTACAATTTTACTTTCTTGACCAGCTCACTAGTCTGGCGATTAGAATACTAGTCCGAATTTGGACAACGAATAAACTGTACCGTTCGAACAAGCAAGAGTTACAGTCGTAAAATTTATAATAACCGAAGGGCCAAGCTCACGACGATCTTTAAATTCACGCGGCAATGCATTTGCGAACTATGATTTGTATTGGAGTAAATAACAATTGAAAATGAAAATGCGCTTGCTTTTATAGGCAAAAATCTACCCTAGTGAGAGAAAATCAGATCATAGTTCACGTATATTCTAAGCTTGATCCTTAGGTCATCCTAGGAATCGAGAAAATTCTTTTGGTTATCAAGGTATCATATTATGTGACTGCAACTTTTCCTACACTGAGAGACTTTTAATTACAGTTTTTGCTTTTTTTAATTTCTATATTTATAATAAAAAATACCTTGTTTTTTATTATTGTAATTTCGTGAGATAAAAATTAATATATACAATTAGAATTAGTACTATTTGAGGTTAGAAAAAAGTAAATGTGAAAAAGCGATATTAATTTTTAACACATGTTGATCTATTTATTATGGCATGTCTAAAATTTTATTAGACTTTTTCTAGGACAATTTTTCGAGCAGCCATATGTCTCATGAGCTATTCTACCACTTCACAATATTTATTCAAAAATATATTTAAAAAAAATCGGTCTTCAGAAAAATTTCCTATCATCCGGAATACTGAACACAGAATTGAAATATTATTACCATTTTCACTTCAATTTAGTAAAAAATCACTTCTCAAACCACATGAAACTTTTGCTAGTTAGTATATAAGGAAAGTTTAAAACACTCTTTTCTAGCGACGCGCGCGATTATTCGATGTCATCGAAAAGTTATATGTTTGTAGCTTAGGATTAAAAGTGTGCGTAATGTATATATCATAGTATAGGTTGTTCGTTACACAGATTTCATCAAATACCACTATAAAGATACAGAATACTTGTAACTATACAAATATCAAAGACGAACTTGCATCTGTATCTCTGACCTGTCAAACAAATACTGCCATCTTTCTTTTTACTGCGCGCGCACCCCATGATTCTAAGTTTCTAACACGCGTTTTATAATTCTTGCAATTCTTTATTTTCATCTCTTAAATTCTTTAGAGGTAATATAATTATGTGTCTTATGAAGTATATAACACTTTTACTACTTTTTATCAAAAAGACAACTGTTGCATCTAAAACGTCTTTTCTTAAACAGTGTATTAGTTTTTATAACCACATCTCGATTATCCCTAAACTCTTAAATTTTATTGTACATAATAATAATCAATAAAGCAGATATTAAAATCAAAAGTTTCTCAGTGTATGAGCACACGAGGCTAGATATCGGTGCTGGCATCTTTTAACGTTCTTAAGTCTACTCGTAGTTCAAAGATTACTTTTATTTTAATTTTATCTCAAGTTATTGGCTCTCGCTAATATCGAGTTTCATAGACGGGCTTGACGAGAACAAAAGATCTTTAATTTTTTTTACTATTTTTATAAACTTCGTAAATCTATGAAACTCGACAATATGCGTATTATCTAAAATAAGTTTTATACTTTTACAGATGCAATAATTCACGAGAATTATGCATAGAAACAACATCCGTTTTGCAGCCGATCTATTTTTTAAGAGAAGATGTGCGTCGGAAAGAATGTTAAAGATTCTGCATGGACTGAATAATTTGATAGCTTTAATATTTTATTATTTTATGATTTATGTTTAATCAACGCACATTTTCTCTTATTTAAGAAAAGATTTTTGTTACCCGGATGTAACAATTAATAATAATAATAATAATAATAATTTTCTAAAATCCAAACACATGATTGGATTAGAATTCGAGCTATTAACAGTTTTAAATGATTAAATTCTATTGGTTTTAAAACTTAAATAACTCATAGTTCATACTAATTATTGTTGAAGCAGTCTAAAATTTAAATTTATAGAATCGGAATAAAATTTTTGTTTAATTTTATTTGAAAAGAAAACAAGGAAAGTTCAGAAAATTTCTCATTTCCACCAGTGTAAATTTAAATAAAAACGAGTTGCGAATCGTTAGAAACTTTGGTTCTATTGCAATTCTGATTAATTACAAGTCCGAAATAATGTAACTTTGAATCGAAGACAAAATATTTTTATGTTAATTATAGGATTTCTAATTTCATGTAATAAATTACAGACTCTCCTAAATCTAAAAATATTTAAACCAATCGACAAATTTTTTTTTTTTTTCTAATAATAATAGTGTATTACAATAAAAACGCATTTTAATTGAAACTATTGTACAGATTTTAATAAAGGAAAATTTAGGGTTAATGAATATTTTACACTATAATTTATAATAAAATACGGAAAATTCCCATAATAACAATACGTTTTCTAGTTATTTTAAAACTATAAAAAATAAGAAAAAAAAAACGTAAACATCAAGATAAGTAAAAAGCGATTATTGTTCTCAAATATTTTAAGACTTTTAAATGTTTTTTTTTATAATATCTAAATCTTTAAAGGCTCTAAATAGACGAAGTTTATTAGTATTATATTATCGATAGTTGAATAATTCATTTCATACGTAATAAATTTAGAGATAAGTTAAATTCGTTGAAGACGTTTATACCCTCAAGCGGTTCTCATTCTATTGGACCATGACCGTCAATATTTTTATTTCATTTTTTCTTATAATTTGGTCTCTATAAAGTATTTTGTAGTGAAATCATTACAAAATCAAATTTACTGAAAAAAATTCCTTTTGAAGATTTCAAGCTATTAAAATTTCTTCTTCCTGATTATTTAGCAAAAAGAAAAGAAAAAAAAATGAAGAATTACTAACCTTGAATAACATTTTTCTAACAACGATACGGTAAATGAATTAAATTGTTTTGTTAAAGTTGTATTATATTACTGTTAAAATATATTAGTTTTATAAAAAAAATTTTTACAGAAATATGTTTTTTATAGTTAGAATATAGTCATTACGCGTTTCGTTACTGTTTTCATGTAAAAAAAAATTTCCAACCTTATGAATTTATACCTTAAAAACAGAACAATAAATCGAATAAAATTGTAACATTACATGTAAAGAAACAAATTTAATACGTCATTGAAATTTTATAAGAATCTGTAGGAATGGGATTTTTTTTTATATATAAACTTCCTTAATAAAATGATGCTTAAGCATTGCAAAATAAATTATTTCTAAAATTAATAAGATTGAAATAATTTGCGTTACCTCTATTAAGAATTTAAATAAAAACGAGTTGTTAATCCCGAAACTTTAGTTATACTGCAATTTTGATTACAATTGAAATTCTAAATAATTTAAAATCAGAATTTATCGAAGTTAGAATTTGTTAACCGGGGTAAAAAAACACTAGAAACTGGAAACGATGGAAGCTCACACTCAAACTTCACTTGGCCGAATTTATCTAATAATTCCAGGATAACCGGCTCATCCTCATATATTTCTTTTAAACGAGAAACAACAGACAATTCCACGTCGACATCTAAAGAGTCCATTAGAATTCGTTAAAAAAAAGAGCCCGACATAGGAAAAAGAAAATTTTTTTAATCAAAACTGATGGGAAATAACAGTGTTCACAAGAGAGTGACGAATGAAACTCAAGAAAGAAACTCTTTGAATCCCATCCAAGACTAAGACCGTAGCAGAAATTATAATCTGTGAAACTCAAAACCGAGATAACGCCGGAAATAACTAGGCACTAAAGGCATGAAGAAACCTAGTTCTTTAAGGGCCCCAAAAAATAAAAATATTTTTCTCCAAACGAAATTTGATTTTCCAAAGATCACCAGGGGACGGTGATCATAAAAAGGGGGTGATTTGTAAGGGGTACACTTTTTACTTTTTTTTTTTGGGTTCAATAAAATAATATAATTATAAAAATGATCTTAATAATAATATCGATTAAATTATTGGGCTATGATAATTTAATAATCAGAAATAACAAATTATGAAAATTATCATACTATCTAATTAATATTACCATTATAATTATATTATTTTATCGATAGAAATTTTGGAACCAAGCTGTTGATAAAACTACTATTCTATTTTATGTACTAGAGCACATAGATTAAATATAAGTAATACAAAACATAACAAAAAGGCACATGTATACAGGTATATATGTATGTGTGTACGGATATGTTTATATACATATGCGTATGTATGTATGTTTTTGTATAGATATAGGTAAAATCAAATAAAACATCCTACATAGATAGAAATATCTATTTTAATAGATATTTTAAATTCAAATGAATGCGTTTGTGCAATTTTTACTCGAAAATTTAAATTACGAGTACTGTATAAAATTTTGCCACCTAATACATTATGGGAGGCCTTAACATAGCGTTAGAACTCTGATAAAATATTATAATTTGCTATTCACAACAAATTGTCATAAAAATTTATAAGGCCGAAATATCTAGGCAAGCAATTATAATTACTAATAAATTATCGTTATTAACAACTAACAAAATAAAACCATAGGACGTCGCCTATAGAAAATTATAAATTATAATAAACCAATAAGGCTAAAGTATAATAATTTGTTATACTATATAAAATTCAGTCAAAATAATTTCGAATAAATCAAAAGAAAAGCATTCACAAGAAATGTCACTGTGAAAGAAGACCCAACCCACACACATGTAAGCTCCTATGTGGCAGCATTCCGTGGGAGTTAAGCTGACAATTTAAAAATTCTAAACAAATTATAAAAATAATTATGAGCGGCCATTTGATAAATTGGCCGCTGAGTGAACAACACGTGCTTTTCGTGCTCTCTGTAGTTTTATTGTTTTCGTGCGTATTTTTGCAATTTTTGCAAGGATTTCTTTTTGCCTAAAGTTGGTGTTGTGTTGTGCAACTGATTTTTTATTTTGTTCTCACATCCTGTTGTCTTTTTGTGAGTTATTCGTCAAAATAATGACAGATACTATGAGCGGTAGTCAATCCACTGATAAATCTTGTGTATGCACATGGTGCAAAAGGAATGTGACAAACAAAAGTGTAGTTTTTAGCTCTGGATGCAGTTCTCCATATCATAAATGTTGCTCTCAGGTGGTACCTAAGTTATTGGATGGATCCTTTGCAAAATGTTGCAAAACACGTGCTTTGTCTCCTTCATCTTCACTACCCGTGTCCAACGTCAACAATCTTGGAATTCCAACTTCTGCTCCATCTGTAAGCGTTCGAGACCTAGAAAATTTTTTTGAAGGCACACAGTGGGAAAAAACGACGCTGCTGGACAAAAGTCTGCTGACAATTCAAATCTTAACGGATTTTAACTTTTTTTATTTTAAAATTCTCAGGAAGACTTGCGCTATAAGCATTGGGTGCCATTTTTTAAAAATTTTATAGCATAACCTCAAAAACTTGTTTTATATGTATTTAGTTAGCTCGAATATCAAATCTAATGTCAATAATTATTTAGAAAATACAAAAACTGAGAGGTTTTAAGTCCCTTAAAAATTTAGTACAAAATTTTCAAAATTTAAAATGGCGTATCCAAGATGGCGCCCAAAACAGAGAAAAATTTATTTACGCTTTCCAAGTAGTACCTGGGTTTTAAGGGTCGCAGATTACGAATATGATGTGAAATTGACATTTGACAGTTGACAGCTGTCAAATGAAGTGTCAACTTTAATAAAAAGCAATTTAGTTTGATAAAAGTGACAGTATATGGGTTTTTGGGGTCGATGATGACAAATATTTTGTGAAATTGACATTTTCACACACTGAGAAAATTCTATCTGTGATGATTCCAGAACTAACCTGTACTGCAGGAACGAAATGACCATTTCTGTTTTATTTACTTATTAACCTTGTTGTTCTTAAGAATAATTCTGCTAATTTTACAAAACGTTCTGTAATCTGTCATAAGCTGTACTATACTTCGCATCAAATTTTTGTTCTGTTATTATTACAGGATTAGGAGGAAAAAAATTACATTTACATACAGTGGTCTGTCATAAAAGAAAGTTAAATTATTACAAAACTCATTATATAAAGCTGTAAGGTTCCTTTAGGCACAGAGTGCAGTATAGACAAGATAATTTTACAGAACTGCTTTGTAAGCATTACGTACGCAACATTAAAGAAGGTAACATTCGGCAGCTTTCGGCTTCTTCCGGCATCTCACGGCTTCACTCGGCAACAGACGACGCTACACACGACGTTGTAGTTCATATAGACGGGTCAAAACTAACTGACATGTGCTGTAATAGCTGTGGTCGTTAAGGCGTTCGTGATAGGGTCCGGTCGGGTCGCGCGAGTTCCAATCTTTCACCATGCGAATTTGTTTTCAAATAGTTAAAAAAAATATATTTGTAAGCAACAGGAAGGGAGGATGTATCAGTAAATAAGTGTAGGCTACGTGCGAGTTGCGTACATAAATTGACTGAAAGAGAACAACTGAAAAACTGGAAGAGAAATTTTTTATATGTGAACAGGTTAAATTACAGAACTGTTTTGTAACGTTTCACGGTGAGTTTATATCTTTTTCCAAGTTATAACATAAGTATTTCTTAGACTCTTTAATACTCGTTAAGCATATTTTGTCCTGTAATTTTATCACTACGTACGTTAATTTCTTTGTTCCTGTAACATTAAATAGTGTGAGACAATCTCGTTTTTTTTAAAAGATCATTTTATATACTATTTACTGAAGGTGGCGTTTCGTCCCACCAGTACCATAGCAGTTCTGTAATCGTTACAGATATAATTTTCTCAGTGCAGTTGACAGCTGTCAAATCATTTAACTTTGCAAAAATCAATTTATTTCTATGAAAGTGCAAGTATAAGGTTTTTAAGGTAGCTGATTACGAATATGATGCGAAATTGACATTTTGACAGTTGACAATTGTCAACTTTGCTGGAAAGTGGAATTTTTTTATGAAAATGTTAGTAACAAGGTTGTCGTGTTCTAGCAGTGTTCTCTCAGGGTTTTTGAGGACGCTAATTAGGAATGTAATGTCATGTTAAACACAAATTGATATCACATTTCAAATTTTCTATAAATTGATCCTCTTTTATAAGACATTGTAAAAGAATTTGCAGGATCTCTGCTTATGAATTTATACAGACATATTAACAATGTGTGACCCTCCAGGGTGAAAGGGACCTTAGCTGCAAAACATTGGATTTTAATTTTTTATTATGAATCGATAAAATTTGAGTTGCTCTTTCACATACAGAAATCAAAACTTGTTTATGTCTATTAGTTTTTGTGTTATTAGCGATGAAACATAGGCATAACATAACAACAACAAAGGCAGGCTCGTCTTTAAACGCCTGTCCTGAAAAATTCAAAACATTCAATTTTAAATCTTTATTATCAATCAAAAGAATTTGAGTTAGTCTTTCACATACAAAAAATAAATTTTTTTTATGTCTATTAGTTTTCGTGTAATTGGCGATGAAACATAGGCACAACATAACAATAACTTAGTCAAGCTCAACTTCAAACGCCCGTCCCGCAAAATTCATTTCTTGCAGCTAAGGTCCCTTTCACCCTGGAGTGACACATGTGATAGTTGACAGCTGTCATAGTAACGAAAAGACTTTATCAACTTTTCATTTAATTGACAGTTGATTTGACAGCTGAAACACAACAACCTTGTTGCTGACATTTTCATAAATATATTTCACTTTTCAGCAAAGTTGCCAGTTAATTTGACAGCTGTCATTTGTCAAGTAGTAAATTTGATATTATATATGATATCAAAGACCCCAAAAATCATTTTCCTGTCCTTTTTAGAAAATTTATTTGTTTTTGGCAAAGTTGACAGTTGGTTTGACAACTGTCAACTGTCATAATAACAATTTAACACCATATTCGTAACCAGCGACCCCAAAAACATATATACTGTCAGTTTCATATAAATAAATTGCTTTTTGGCAAAGTTGAAACTGTTTTTGACAGCTGTCAATTTTCAAAATGTCAATTTCGCATGAAATTCGTAATCAGCGATCGCCAAAACCCCTATAAACTTGTGCCATGTGTTAGTAATTTGTTTTACTACTTAGAAGGCGTAAATAAATTTTTCTTTGTTTTAGGCGCCATCTTGGATACGCCATTTTAAATTTTAAACATATTGTGCCAAATTTTTATTATGGGACTTAAAAACTTTCAGTTACTGTATTTTATAAATAATTTTTGATATTAGTTTTGGTATTCGAGCTAAATAAATACATATAAAACAAGTTTTTGAGGTTATGTTACAAAATTTTTAAAAAGTGGCACTCAAGGCTTATAGCGCAAGTCTTCCTGAGAATTTTAAAATAAAAAAAGTTAAAATCCGTGAAGATTTGAATTGTTAGCAGACTTTCGTCCAGCAGCGTCGTTTTTTCCCACTGTGAGGCATATCTAAGCTGGACAATAAGTTTACCTTATCCTTTGAAAAACTTTCCACCGATATACAAGATTTGACCACCAAATTCGATGATGTTATTTCTAGAGTCTCGAAAGTTGAGGTTAAGGTTGACGATTAATCTAAGAGATTAGATGCCGTGGAAGCAGCCAATTTATCTGGACCCCAGGACGCTACCTCTATAATACGCACCTGTGTTTCGGAATTAAATAACAGAGATGCACGTAAAAAGAATTTAATTATTTTCGGCTATCCCGAACCTGTTCTTCCTAAAATCAGTGCTGAAATGAAGATTAAGTTAAGTAGAATCCTTCGGAAGATCCTAAACCTATTAAAAATTTGTTATCTCTGCTTACAACATCAGAGATAATAGATTCTGTAAAATTATCAAGAGTTCAATCTCTTTCACATGCGCAACGAAACCCGAGGCCTCTGAAGTTAATCTTCCCTAATGCGAGTTTAGCCAGGTCTTGTCACGCGGCCTTTATGAAATTTAAAAATGATCGCAAACTCCCGGAATCCTTTTCGAGACTACGGTTAGCTCCTTACGAGACGAGGATGCAGCTGCAGGAGCTTGTGAAACTGAAAAAAGAACTTTTGCAGCGCCAGATGAGTGGTGAACAGAACTTGAGGATTGTTTATCGGAACGGAGTACCTACTCTTGTTCAGCTCATGAAACCGCCCATTAATACAAAGCGAAGTTCTATCGTTCGCAATCAGCTACCTTTAGGTTTGGAGGGAGAATCCAATGTCACACCATAGTTGACTCACATTCTTCCGATTCACCCCTTTCGAGGCTCATCGTTGGTTTTTACTCTGTCTCTCTCCTTTGACCTCTCTGTTTACTTCCAGAATTTCAGAGGCTTATGTACAGTATTTACTATATTTTTATTTTCGGTTCGTCTTATTTATCACCGAATTTCAACTTAACACAATGTATTGTAATGTTTCGCATTTTTAAAGAAATTTATAGTTTGTTTTCGGAGGCTACAATTCGTATCTGCGGCTTAACGTATTTAATGTTCCATTCGTTTTATGGTGTTCATATCTGTGGATGTTTTTCTTACACCTTTATTAAACAAGATTGTTTTTACATCTAATTTCTAATTTCTGTATAATTTTCATCGCCAGAAACCTGTACACTTTAGATTTGATTTTAAAAATGCAAATTATACAAGATTTAACAGTTTTATTAATTATGTTGACAGGAACATTTTTTATGATAGTTTTTGTTCTCTTGGCATTTAATTTATGGCTTATGTTTTGCATATTATTGTTTTTTTTTAATTCATTATTATTGTCAGTACTTAGTGTACGAAAGGGCGTTTTTCTTTTTCTACTTTGCCCGTTTATGTAAGAAATAAATAATCCAATTTATGTGATTTTGTAAAGGAAAACTCACTAAACATCAAGTTAAATACCATAAGACGAGGATGAGACTCAAATATATTAAAATAAATTTCTTAGGCCCGGAAAATGGCAAAAATTAGCAAACAACGAAAATTGGAACAAATAAAGTCGACCAGATTTCACAAACTAAATTACCGGAACCTTTGTTTCGCAATTTAATAAAAATTGCAAAGCAAAGAAGAATAATGGCACTGCACCCGGTCCCAATGTTCGAAAGGCGCTTAATTGACAAGTCAATCTGAATAAAGCAACCCGGCAACAGGGTTTCGCAGGGTAAACTTGCAATTCTGCGATTTTCGACTAAGAACCGAGGTGTAGAAATTAATTAAAGAAATTGTCTGGTCGCATAACTATAACACCTGTCGATCGAAAAACAGTTCGCGGCTCTGAAAAAGTAATCGTCCGTCGCGTAAATTACATCGTTCCAATTTTCGAAGGGTTGTCGCGAATGTAAAATCAAAATATCCCATAAAAATTAAGAAAGTATAGAGCATCACCACTTTCCAAAATTCGTGAGTCACTTCGCGAAATTTTCGAACTGATTTGCCAGGTATGTTTGAATTTAAAAATTTGGATAATAAGTCAATTCGGAATGTGTAAACGTTTATTTTTTCAAGTTTCTTAAATTTTCCGAAGTCACATTTTCAAAAACATAAAAATAAGGAAACTTGTCCTTTATACTTAGACCCAACGGTTTTCAATTTGCTGATTTTTCCGGGTATAATTTGAAAGAAATTAAAATCGGTGAACATTAAATATTTAAAGATTTTGCCCGACCGGTCATTCGGCGGTAGTATTTAGAATTTAAAATCCTATATAAGAAACGAGTACTGAAGGTCAGCGTTAAAAGTTAACGGAAAAGCGTTAACAGTTAACGAAAAAGGATATTTTATACCTGGTTCCTTGGTTAGGGAGAGAAGGTATTTGTTAAAAGTTTACGGAAAAGGAAACTCTCAGCTCATTATAAAAATTACCTTGAAATTTAAATTTTATTTCTTAATGCAAACAATAGACTACCTGCAGGGAGACACCATCATAAGAGCAAACCCTTGTATAATGAGGGTTGATGGCTTTAGGAAAAGAGATAAAATTTTCGAGTATTATTTGTTGGACCTACATGGTGTCTAGCGTGTGGATTAGGGCAGTCAAGTGCCAATTGAAAGACCCGATTTCGAATCCCGGCGGAGCAAAAAGTTCAATATTTTTTCACAGAATTTCAAATTTTAAATAATTAATTCTTGAAAATAGCAAAAATTCATTCGAAGTTTCACGTTCAATGTGATTTAAATATTGAAAAAATCTTCCAGAATTTTCAAACTAAGAGTCGATATAATATTTTCTTAAATGCACGAATTGTGTAAGAGCTTACTCATGATTGACTAATTTAGTTCTACATCAATAATTCTGGGAAAATTTGAATTACCAAAACTGATTGTTATATAACTATAACAATCTAAAATTGCTAAGATGACAAAAACTTTGCTAAAACAACAAATCGGATTTGTAAGTTTTATATTAACAATTCGATTTGCAAATTTAACAATTCATTTTTCTCAGTGCACACACTCAGACAAAAATTCCTTTGCTTTAATCAAATTTAGTACCAAAAAAGTTCATTGTTATAAAGTTAAGCAAATATTTGGTGTATGTATAAACCAAATTATTTGATTATATGCTTTTATTTAAATTGAACATTTTATTTATATATTATTAATTAATTTCTAATTTGTTATTTATAATACTAAAGTACTAACAATAATAATTATTATTTTAGAAACGAAAATTTCTTCTCGATCGATATAAGAACTCTTTGAGATCTCCAAAATTTTGAATTGCATAATATAAATGTTGTTTTATTAAAAACGTATTTTGATTCAAGAAAATACTGTGAATCAGACACCAAGATTCTAGAATCAGAGACGCTTTAACTATAGGAATCCTAGTCATTTTGACAAATGCATAGATATCCTCACTAAGAAAGAAGTTTTATATGCAAATGAGTTACCAAGGACCGTTAGAAAGTAACGCTTCACTTTGGGGAGAGTGAGAAGCAAATATTTTTGCAGGTAATGAGAAAGAGAAAGGCAAAATTTCTCTCTTTTCCATTAAAGTTCGAAATTTTCGCCTCTTTTCCTAAAGCTATTAACCCTCATTACGCAAAGGTTCGTTCGGACGATAATTGTCCTAACAGAAAGTCTATTTTATGTATTTAGAAGTAAGATTCAAATTTGAAGAATATCCTATATAAGAAACGAGTACTGAAGGTCATCGTTAAAAGTTAACAGAAAAGCGTTAACACGCTTACGTGTTAACGTAAGCCTTTTTCGCTTTACGAAAAAGGATATTTTATACCTGGTTAGGGTTAGGGAGAGAAGGTATTTGTTAAAAATTTACGGAAAATGAAAATCTCAGCTCATTATACAAATTACCTTGAAATTTAAATTTTATTTCTTAATACAAACAATAGACTACCTGAAGGGAGTCATCATCATTAGAGCAAACCCTTGTATAATGAAGGTTTATGGCTTTAGGAAAAGAGATAAAATTTTCGAGTATTATTGAAAAGAGAGAAAATAAATTATATTCTGAAATTTTACATCATTATTCAAATATTCTTCAAATGTAAAATTTTCTTTCTAAATACGAACAATAGACTAAATAAGCCCATTGGTTTTCGAGTCAACCCTTGCATTATGAGTGTTATAATTGGTTTTGAAAAAGAGAAACAATTTTCGATCTTTAACGAAAAGAGAGATAAATACATTAGTGCGTGTTATAGAAGTGCATGGTAGTGAAAGTTATTAATGAATAGAACTTAAGTGTGTATAATGTGGAAGCGAATAATGCTAATTATTGTGTATTTTTTTTAAGTGTTTATAATAGAAATGTGTTTAATGTGAAAGTGTATAGTATTAATATGCTTATTGTTTATTAAGAGTTTGTGTTGAATAGTTCTTAATACGGTAAACAAAAAGTGTTAATTAAAGAAATGAACTGCAAGTGATAAATAATAAATAATAAAGTTACTGTAATAGTAAATGTACATTAAAAATTAAATGGGAAAAGTGACAGTGATTAAAATGAAAGTGTGCAAAATGTGTTGACAAAATGTTTGAATTTTTTATTTTCAATAAAGTTAGTGTTATGAAATGATAAAAGTGTCCATAAAATGAGATTGTGGATTCATTAAACAAGTGATTAATAACTGTTTAATAAATAATAAAGTGATTATAATGTTTTTAAAGAGTTGTTACAGTGTAAAATAAGTGTTAATAATATAATTATATAAAAGAGGTAAGATAAAGAAATAAGACAATAACATAAGACAATAACATGAGACAATTACATGAGACAATGATATGCAATAAACAGATAAAAGAATGAGAGAAATGAGGTAAAAATATAAGATAATAGCATGAGACAATGTGATGAGATAAACATCTGAAGCAATAAGAGAGATCAGGTAATGGGATAATAAGAAAAAAAAAATTATTAAGACTTGAACTATAAAGATACTTTGATGACATGTAGGCTAAAGAGGTAATTATGGAGTTAGATCGTGAGAAATAAAAAATAAGATTCATTTTTTGTTAATTTTTTTTTTAAAGTTGTTTTTGGAAAATAATTTCTCAGTTAAAGAAGAGATACTTCAATTTAAATCATAAAGATTAGGATATTCGTAATTGGGATATGCTAATTGACAATTACATGTATAAGTTTCAGGAATTATTGGAACTTTATTCAGGTGGTAGTTTCCAAAAACAAATTACATGATATTTAGAAATGTTAGATGAAATTCAAGCAATTAATAAGAATAAATCACATATTCAAATATTGTTTATTGGAAATCGACATTTGGGTCACTGGATTTGTACTTACTATGATGGAAATGAACATTTTGTTTATGATAGTCTTAATGAAGGATGTTTAAATGAAGATGAAAGAGAATATTTATGCAGGTTATATCCATTTACACCTAATGTAGTTTTTTAAGAGTACAACAACCAAATTTTGTTGATCGTGGTGTATACGCCCTTGCGCTTGCTGTTTCTTCATATTTTAATATTAACCCTGAAAATGTTGTATATAATCATGCTTTAATGAGAACTCATTTATATATGATGTTTGAAAAAAATGTGTCATCTCATTTTCGGATAATTTTACAAAATTGTAAACTTGGAATTGGCAATATCGAATAAATAAATAACAATAATTTACATGTGAGGCATGTAAAAGATGCTTCACAGAAGAGAAAATTAGATTATTAAACTAATGACGGCTTTACAGAAATGAAAGGAGATAGTAGTAGTCCTTTATTACATACAAAAATAGGACAGAAAAAAGCTGTTAATATTCCTGACTAAAAAACTAAAAAAAGCAGTACCAAATATAAAAAAATGTATTGTACAAGACCTAAGTTAAAAGGAGAAATGGAAAAGAGTAACAAATAACAAATTTGGAAAGTGTAAATAGTGACAAAATATAAATGTTTGTAAGAAAAAACATGTGGAAAGTGCGTCAAATTCTATTGAAGTAGTAAAAGAAGGTAGTAATTATAAAATATTAGAAACAATATTAGTAAGAAGATATTTTTTAGCAATTCTAATGAGAAAAGTAGAAAAACGAGAACAGAATATCAGAAAGAATATAGTGAAATGATGAAATTAAAACGAAAAAAATGATAACAAAGAAACAGAAATATCAGTTATGGAAGAAGTATGTTCAAGTAGGGAAACAGATTTAAGTTTTTCTAAAAAAAACACATAAATAGTGCTGTTTAAAAAGAAAAGAGAGATAATAATTCTGACAAATTAATCATTTCTAGCGATTGTAATTAGACAAGTAAAAAAAGTCGTGCAGAAAATAAAAAAATGTTGAAAGTCAGTTAAAGTATATTAAAGAAGTAGGAGGAGATGATAAGAATGAGAAACTACAAAGAAAAGTGAGCCAGATAAAAATTGTTAACACCTCTAATCAGAAAATTAAAAAAAAGTAGAGCAGAATGTAAAAAAAAGCTATCGTCAAAGATTGAAATTGAAACAGATGTGCCATGATAAGGATGAAAATAATGAAATACTATATTCAAAAGATATGCAGGAGAAAGATGTAACAATTTGTGATGAGAAAATGAAAAAAGTCACGCAAAATAACAAAAACAATAACGTAAAAGATTTAAATTAAAAAGAAACGTAATCGATGAGAAATAAATAAATATTTCTGAACATAGAGGAAAAAAATGGAGTCATTTATGTAAATAAAAACAACATTAATATTCGGAATTTTGCTTATGCAGAAAAATATACTAATAGCATACATGGTTTAAGCTATAACGAACATTATCTTGGTAAAATGTCGTTTTTTTTTTGCAAAAGATGCAAGGCTAAACATTTTGAGAAAGAAAAATTTAAAAGAAATTAACTTATAATTATTGTTGCAGTTATGGTAGTGTATCGTTGCCTTCAGAAAAATACCCTCATGAATTAAAAAAATTGTAATGAAATTGCTATTTTTAATATGAATGCTGAAGGTTTAATACCAGAGTCTTATGTAACGATTTTTAATACATCGATTAAACAATTGCAATTAATTAGTCATTTAGATCCAAATGTTGAACCTTGGATATATCCTATACTTTATCCTCTAGGAAGCAAGGGTTATAGTCTTGATATGATTCGTACTTATAGTGACAAACCAACCAAAAATCAAACTGTGTCCAGATCTGCTTATATAAAATATAAAATAGGAGTAAGAGATCATACCTTCAATCAATTTTTATATGGTGGAAGAATGTTTCAGCAATGGTTAGTTGATAATTATGTCAAAGTTGAAAAAGTTAGGTTACATTTTTGTAAAAATAATCAAACAAAATTAAGAAGTGAAACTTACAAAGGATTAATTGATGATTTAGATAAACAAGAAATTGAAAATAATGTACATGTTGGCAAGATGTTGATACTGCCTTCAACATTTATAGGATCACCTCGTAACATGTTAAAACAATGTTAATATGCAATGACCATTATGTAGCTTTTCATGGTAGACCAGATTTATTTATTACAATGACATGTAGTTCAAAATGGAAAGAAATTTATGAAAATTTATTACTTATTCAGTCAGCTTTAAATAAACCTGAAACGGCTGCAAGAGTCTTTCATTTAAAAGTAAAAAAAGTAATGGAAACTATAGTAGATGATTGACTATTTGGACAAGTAAAGTCCTAGGTTTATGTTAATAAATTTCAAAACCGCGGTTCAAGTCACATTCATTATTGGTTATATTGGAAGAAGGTCCTAAAATATTAAGATCAGAGAGTGTTTATCGGTAAACTTTTTAAAGTAAAATTTTAAAATTGTATTAGGTATATCATAATTTTTTTTAATTATTCTTGATATTCTTCATTTTATTCTTCATCTTTTTTTTTTATTTAATTTATTTCTAATTAATCAAAATTTGCAAATTGATATACACGATGAATCAAAGATCACATCATTTTAAATTTATTGCAATGTCTTCTTATCATTAATTTTCTTTTTTTATTATATTATGTATTTCTTTTATTTCACATAATTATTCATAAATGAAACATTGTTTAAAGAGGGGAACACCAGTTGTAAATTTCGAAAAATCGTTTTTTCTTTTTTTGCATTTTTTTAAATATACATATTTAAAAATGTGTTTGTAAATTTCTAAGTTGATCCAGTGAAAAATAAATGTGTTATACAGCACTATGCGGCGGCGCGCCAAGGTCGCTTTAGACCAGCTAACACTTACACCAGGTGCTCCATGGCTATTCTTTTTTTGTTTTACGCTTAGATTTACAGTTTTTGTACCCTTTCTTCATAATTTTGAGGACAGAAAGAATAATATGAGAAGCAAAGGTCATTTCAAGTATTTAACAAAAAATCACTAACAGGATAATCTTATAATAAATGTAAATCAATTTCATTTTCTCATTTCATACAAAGCATACTGGCAGAATCCTGATCACAGCGAAACACCTTTTTTTGAAAGGCGTCGCTTCAATGGCTCACATCTTCAAAAGTTTTGGTTGAAAAACAATTTTATTCTTTTTTAATTACAGTTCTTAACATGTACTTTTAACTAATAAAGAGTATTCTTCAAAAAGTTTCATGGTTTTCTAGGAAAAAATTCTTGAAAAAAGCACTTTTTTTTAGTTACAACTGGTGTTCCCCCCTTAAGAAATAATAAAATTTGGCGTGCGCTTTAGCGCGCGTTTATTTTTTTGTTTATAATAAAACAGTAAAATTTCTGTAAGAATTTGAATATATTTCCAACGTGATTTGCAACGTGTTTTACAATAATTTTCATTCCACATCTCGACTTGAATCTCATCGTCACCATTGAAGAAGGACTTTCGCATCAAAAATTTGATATCGTTATGTATCGTTAATTTTATGACCAACACACATTAAATTTTTTGTCTGAACCGTAAAATTTGTTTTGGCGTATTCAGAGAATTTAAGATCATTGTAAGTTTTTAAATATGCAAGTTGTTCAATAAATTTCAAAAAGGGTTAAAATATAAAATTTGTCGTAATTATCCTACATAAGAAATCAACTAGCTATATGCCTGTTAAGTAAAAATGTTACGCAGGACGGTTATGTAGAGAGAAACGAAGATTGAAAATAGTTTAAGATTGAGAGAGATAAGAAAAGTAGTTATAATTTGAAAATTCTCGTATAATTAAGACTTAAACCTAATTATCCTAATTTGGGATGCCAGGGAACTTAAAACAGAGAGAGAGAGGGAGTGAGAGATAATGGAAATAAGTATACTGGTTATTTAAAAAATTGGAGACAAAATTCCCCCTCTTTTACCCTTATTACCTGCTAGAAGGTGGTTGGCATTTTAAATTTCATAGAAAGTCGTGTTTAACAAATAAAGAAATAGTTACATTTAAGTCGTTTTCGGTAATGTTTTTAAGATTTTTTTATATGACTGTGTACCTATCTTTTACCCTCTGGGTCACCATTTCATATACTCCTATGAACTCCCTTCGGAGTTCACCTTGCTTATAGGTGCCCTTCGGAATCCAGCCATCGCGTGCTGACCTCTGAGATCCGTTCCGACAGTATTCTTCGATCTCAGACTCGTCAGTTTTCGCTTGAGTCCTTCCTTCGAGCACTAACCTTTGAGGTCCGTTCCGCCAGTGTTCTTCGATCGCAGAATCGTCAGTGTTCGCCTCGGCTCATCACATTATTTATCACATCTGCTTTTTCTTTACCAACAGCTTGTTTAGAGGTGCTTGTTCTTAACCAACACCTTCCTTAGAGGAGCCTGTCCTATTGCCCTATCGAGCTGAAACTTCCTTCAGCCCCGTTTAGATCACTTCGGGGGGAGTCGCCCTTTAGCACTTTCTGCACGCCGCTCCGTCTTGCAAAGCTGCCCAGCTCTGTAACACTGCACCATCCCTGTCAAACTGCCTCTAGTCTGCTTCCTCCTGCATCGATGCCAGGTTATACGTCGAGCCGCGCCTTCTTGTGGTGCTTGCATACTGCCAACTATTTCAAACAACCTTTAGTCCTGCCCAGATGACTTTTGAGGGAGTTGCCCTATAGCACTTTCTACACGCCTTCCTGCAGAGCTGTCCAGCTCTAACGGTCCTTCGCCCTGCTGCATCACCTGTTTGCTGTATCAGTCTGCGGCTGCATAATCCTGCCGTGCTTACGATCTTCTAACAGCCTGCACTAACCTCAGCTGTCACACAATGATACCATGCTGCCTAGTGCTTGAGCTAATTAGCAGCAAGGCACACTAATCGTGGACTGGATGCTCATACGGCTTTTCCGAGTCGTCTCTCAGTCATGACTGTCTTCCAAATTTGCCGTCTTGACTTTGAGCCAGCTGGGTTACCTTGGTTTGAAAACCAGACTTCCAAAAAGGCTAAGTTAATTTGTTTCTACTCAGTTCACTATTGTCACCTCATAACATCTTTAAGTTTTGTTGCCGGTTTTTACAACCAACTTTTGGTTTATTAAGTTTATTTTTGCCATGTTCAAATTGTATCAATGAATGGTCTTAGTAGACTACTTAACATACACCTCCTTTCCTTTGTTATATTTCCGTTAAATGACTTTAACGAAAGAGGGAATGAATGTTAAAAATCATAAGTAGGATTTCTAGCATGATTTAAATGGGACGTTCATAATCTGTCGTAAAATCTCTAATTAATTTTAATGCTATTATTGCGGTGAGTTCTGCAATTTTTCTGCGGAAATTTCGCATACTTTTCCGCAGATTTTCCGCAGATTTTCCGCAGCCTTTCCGCAGTTTTTCGTCAGATTTTCCGCAAGACTTTCTGCAGACTTTCTGCAGCCTTTCTGCAGACTTTCCGCAGATTTTCCACAGACTTTCTGCAGTCTTTCTGCAGACTTTCCGCAGATTTTCTGCAGACTTTTTGCAGACTTTGTGCAGACTTTCCGCAGACTTTTCGCAGACTTTCTACAGACTTTCTGCAGACTTTCCGCAGATTTTCCACAGACTTTCTGCAGTCTTACTGCAGACTTTCTGCAGATTTTCCGCAGTTTTTCCGCAGTTTTTCGGCAGATTTTCCGCAAGACTTTCTGCAGACTTTCCGCAGACTTTTTGCAGACTTTTTGCAGTATTTACGCAGATTCTTTGCAGACTTTTTGCAGACTTTTCGCAGATTTTCCGCAGACTTTCTGCAGTCTTTCTGCAGGCTTTCCGCAGATTTTCTGCAGACTTTTTGCAGACTTTCTGCAGATTTTCTGCAGACTTTCTGCAGACTTTCCGCAGACTTTCCGCTGACTTTCTGCAGTTTTTCCGCGGACTTTTCGCATACTTTCCACAGACTTTCTGCAGTCTTTCTGCAGGCTTTCCGCAGATTTTCTGCAGACTTTTTGCAGACTTTCTGCAGACTGTCTGCAGACTTTCCGCATAATTTTCGCAGTTTTTCCGCAGTTTTTCGGCAGATTTTCCGCAAGACTTTCTGCAGACTTTCTACAGCCTTTCTGCAGACTTTCCGCAGACTTGCTGCAGACTTTCTGCACTCCTTCTGCAGACTTTTCGCCAAATTTCAGCAGACTTTTCTTAGACTTTTCGCAGACTTTCTGCAAACTTTCCGCCGATTTTCCGCAGACTTTCTGCAGTCTTTCTGCAAGATTTCCGCAGATTTTCCACAGTTTTTCCGCAGTTTTTCCGCAGATTTTCCGCAAGACTTTCTGCAGACTTTCTGCAGTCTCTCTGCAGGCTTTCCGCAGATTTTCTGCATACTTTTTGCAGACTTTCTGCAGACTTTCTGCAAACTTTCCGCCGATTTTCCGCAGACTTTTTGCAGTCTTTCTGAAGGCTTTCCGCAGATTTTCCGCAGTTTTTCCGCAGTTTTTTCGCAGTTTTTCCGCAGTTTTTCAGCAGATTTTCCGCAAGACTTTCTGCAGACTTTCCGCAGACTTGCTGCAGACTTTCTGCAGTCCTTCTGCAGACTTACCGCCAAATTTCTGCAGACTTTTCTTAGACTTTTCGCAGACTTTCTGCAAACTTTCCGCCGATTTTCCGCAGACTTTCTGCAGTCTTTCTGCAGGCTTTCCGCAGATTTTCCGCAGTTTTTCCCCAGTTTTTCCGCGGTTTTTCCGCAGTTTTTCCGCAGTTTTTCGGCAGATTTTCCGCAAGACTTTCTGCAGACTTTCTGCAGCCTTTCTGCAGACTTTCCGCAGACTTGCTGCAGACTTTCTGCAGTCCTTCTGCAGACTTTCCGCCAAATTTCTGCAGACTTTTCTTAGACTTTTCGCAGACTTTCTGCAAACGTTCCGCCGATTTTCCGCAGACTTTCTGCAGACTCTCTGCAGACATTCCGCATAATTTTCGCAGTTTTTCCGTAGTTTTTCGCCAGATTTTCCGCAAGACTTTCCGCAGACTTTCTGCAGACTTTCCGCAGACTTGCTGCAGACTTTCTGCAGTCCTTCTGCAGACTTGCTGCAGACTTTCTGCAGTCCTTCTGCAGACTTTCCGCCAAATTTCTGCAGACTTTTCTTAGACTTTTCGCAGACTTTCTGCAAACTTTCCGCCGATTTTCCGCAGACTTTCTGCAGTCTTTCTGCAGTCTTTCTGCAGTCTTTCCGCAGTTTTTCCGCAGTTTTTCGGCAGATTTTCCGCAAGACTTTCTGCAGACTTTCTGCAGCCATTCTGCAGACTTTCCGCAGACTTGCTGCAGACTTTCTGCAGTCCTTCTGCAGACTTTCCGCCAAATTTCTGCAGACTTTTCTTAGACTTTTCGCAGACTTTCTGCAAACTTTCCGCCGATTTTCCGCAGACTTTTTGCAGTCTTTCTGCAGGCTTTCCGCAGATTTTCCGCAGTTTTTCCGCAGTTTTTCCGCAGTTTTTCCGCAGATTTTCCGCAAGACTTTCTGCAGACTTTCTGCAGCCTTTCCGCAGACTTTCCGCAGACTTTCTGTAGTATTTCTGCAGACTCTCTGCAGACTTTCCGCATAATTTTCGCAGTTTTTCGTAGTTTTTCGGCAGATTTTCCGCAAGACTTTCCGCAGACTTTCTGCAGCCTTTTGACAGAATTTCCGCAGACTTGCTGCAGACTTTCTGCAGTCCTTCTGCAGACTTTCCGCCAAATTTAAGCAGACTTTTCTTAGACTTTTCGCAGACTTTCTGCAAACTTTCCGCCGATTTTCCGCAGACTTTCTGCAGTCTTTCTGCAGGCTTTCCGCAGATTTTCTGCAGACTGTTTGCAGACTTTCTGCAGACTTTCCGCATACTTTCCGCAGACTTTCCAAAGTCTTTTTTTAGTCTTTCTGCAGTTTTTCCGCGGACTTTTCTCAAACTTTTGTAGACTTTCTGCAGTTTTTCCACGGACTTTTCGCATACTTTCCACAGAATTCCGCAGACTTTCTGCAGACTCTCTGCAGACTTTCCGCATAATTTTCGCAGTTTTTTTGTAGTTTTTCGGCAGATTTTCCGCAAGACTTTCTGCCGACTTTCTGCAGCTTTTCTGCAGACTTTCCGCAGACTTGCTGCAGACTTTCTGCGGTCCTTCTGCAGACTTTCCGCCAAATTTAAGCAGACTTTTCTTAGCCTTTTCGTAGACTTTCTGCAAACTTTCCGCCGATTTTCCGCAGACTTTCTGCAGTCTTTCTGCAGGCTTTCCGCAGATTTTCTGCAGACTGTTTGCAGACTTTCTGCAGAATTTTTGGCTGATTTTCCGCAAGTGTTTCTACAGACTTTCTGCAGACTTTCCGTATATTTTACGCAGACTTTCCGCAGACTTTCCGCAGACTTTCTGCAGTCCTTCTGCAGGCTTTTCGCCGAATTTCTGCAGGCTTTTCGCAGATTTTCCGCAGACTATCTGCAGTCTTTCTGCAGGCTTTAAGCAGAATTTCTGCAGACTTTCCGCAGATTTTTTTTGCAGTCTTTCCACAGACTTTCCGCAGTCTTTCCGCAGTCTTTCCGCAGGCTTTTCGCACACTTCCTGTAGACTGTCCGCAGACTTTCGGAAAAATTTATTTATTTATTTTTATTTTTATTTAATCAGATTTACGGCCTCAAAGCCCTTTGGTACATAAGTACTTAATAATAATTCTAAAATTAGATAACAACAATCAAAATATAATATTAAGATTTGACAATAGCGTTAGTTGGAAGCAAATTTGTTTTAAATTTCAAAATTATAAACAGCAATAAACTTACTTAACAATTTATAATAAATTTAGCAAAAACTTAAGAAATATTCAAAGAAAGAAGAATCTGTTTCTTTGAGGCTCGAATCTTCGGTTCTCCATTCATATAAACTATTCGAAGATCCGTTTCTCCTTTAGATACTCTGTCATTTAATGAAATGCGAGCCCTTTTAAATTCTTCCGACTGCATAGGTGTTCTGTCCCGGGATAATGAGAGATTCGGTGGCAACAGATCAGGAAGAACTAGTTCATTCTTCTTGAATTTTATGAAAGCAGAAATGGTATTTTTGACAGCCGACTCATCTGCAAGCGTGACACGTAAAGGACGTGAATAAGTTCGTGGCGCAGATTGTGAATGATTATCAAGACGGTTTGTGTAAATAATTTTAGGTGTGTCTATAGGAAGTAACGTTTTTAAGATTTTTAAAGATAAGTTAGAATCTGAGTTCGAATTGTCGTTTGAAATAGAATTTGCATCAGAAGATGTTTTGTCATCTGATTCGGACAAGTTGAACATTATTAAGTTTGTTTTTCTACTATTACGGTCTGAAATTTCGCACAAGCAGTTGGACATAATGTCATTAGTACAAATAACTAAATTTGACCTAAAAGTAGAAATGTCAACTTTAATGTTCGCAACATCACTCTCCAGCGTGTCAACACGACCCAAGGCGTATGAGATAGATTTTTCTATGTTATTTAACATGTGAGAAACGTTATCTAATGATGCTTTAAAAGAGTTTATTTTCTCCTCGATTTTTTCACCAATTTTTTTACTGATAAGACTAAGCTGTTCAGACAAAGCGACAGAGAGGTCTTTCTTTGTCAAAGATCTAGCAGAAGGTGAAGAAGATCTTGAAACACGACAAACACTTTTTTTTAATTTTGGCACATTCCGGCTGATACGGAGCATTACAGGATTCGCAACAAACTATTTCTTTTCGAATTTCAGCGTTGCAACCAAAAAAAAATGAGGAAAGTCCGCAGAAAGTCTGCTAAAAATCTGCGGAAAGTCTGCAAAAGTCTGCGGAAAGTCTGCGGAAACTGTGCGGTAAGTTTTCGGAAAGTTTGCATAAAGTCTGCAAAAAATCTGCATAACTCTGGGGAAAGTCTTCAGAAAGTTTGCGGAAAGTAAGCAACTACAGACTTTCTGCAGACTTTCCGCAGACATTAGCAGACTTTTTGCAAACTTGCTGCAGACTCTCTGCAGACTTTCCGCAGACATTAGCAGACTTTCCGCAAATTTTCTGCAGACTTTCCGCAGTCTTTCTGCACACTCTCCGAAGTCTTTCTGCAGACTTTCCGGAATCTTTCTGCAGACTTTCCTAAGTCTTTCTGCACATTTCTGCAATCCTTCTGCACACACCCGTCGGGAAGAGGTGTCAGGTTTAACTAAAATGTCGACAAAAATGCAAAACAAAGTTTTGTTTGTTGAGGTTTTAAGTTGAGAAATCCGTTGGATTTAAAATCCTAGCTGATCCTGTTTTCGAATTATTATAAAAATACTGTTTTCAAAATTTCAAAATTATTTTTCAAATTGTTTATTAATAATATTCTCATTAAATATTATCATTTTATTTATTTTTATTATTACTATCAATAATATCTTAGTTATTACTTTATTTATTTGTTTTTTAATTATATGTATTATTTTTATTTAGATTAATTATTCAAGATTATCTAACAAAATATAATATTTAATACCTTATTAATATGCAAATCGAGTTTATTATAAATAAAAGATCATATATATAGTGACAATTTTAAACTTTTTATGCTTACTATTATGTATACATTTATACATATTCATATATGTTTGGAGGAAAAGTCAACGGCAGCTTTCTTTAACTGTGTTCCATAACCTGGATCCTCAAGAGAATTAATTTTATAGCGATTCCAAAAGTCCAGAAATACTCGGTGCACAGATTCGCCTGCTTGCTCCGACCATAGCCCTAGGCCGTCATCGCCTAAGACATCAAGACATTGTTTTAAGTGTCTTGTAAGTACATGGATTTTTAAAGTTTCGGAAACATCAGTAGTTTGAACAGCTTTTATAAGTTCATCCACATTTTTATCCAAATCATTTTCTTGTTTCTTCACAGTAGAAAAATTGTTACTAACAATTTTATCCATTGCTGTAAATGCCGTTATAAAAGGCGCAATAGCAAAATACCCAACCGTCTGATGTATCTCTTTATCATGAAGTTTCACGCTTCTTTCAAAAGCTTCCTGCAAGCACTTCCTTCAAAAGTCTCCCCGTGATAACTTTTTGGTATTAATTTTAATTTTTTCGGCCACAACAAAGCTTTCTCTCTTCCTAATAAAGGAACCAAGCCATCCCAGAATAAATGGTTCACAAATCCTTGCATTATATGCAATTCTGGAATAATGCATTTATCAATTACGCAAGTATCATCATCTTCTTCATATGATTCTTTTATACAAGGTACTACACATAATAATATAAGCCTGTGGACACTGGTTAATTTACTTCTTTTTCCAAAACTTCCTCCTTTAGAATATGAATTATTCTCTTTACTATCAAAGTCATCAGTAGCACAGTAATCTTCTGGAAGAATTGTCATTGAAAATTTAAAAAAAAACCTGCCCACCATTCGCCATTACCTTTATTTTAATACTTCCAATTTGATTTCGGTTTTCTAAAACTGCTTCTAGTAGTTCTTCAGCGTCTGCCCTGACGACTGGTCTATTTTCTTTCCTTCCTTTATCTGTTTCAAATTCACGGATACCTTCTTTGTATACGTCATCTAGAGTTTTGGACTTTTCAGATATATGTTTTTCAAACCCAGTAGGAACCGAGTTTCTTCCCGCAGTACTCCTTATGAAATTAGCAAGCTTTCTCATTTCTTTAGAAGATGCTCCAGTATTCACTTGATAATTTTCCAATCTTTCATTAGTAAAAGCTACATTTTTTTGTACTTTTGGCTTTACGACTACTTTGAGTTTCGAACCATTCGTATTTAAAATCAAGTCTTCATTGTTGTACCGACTAGAGAAGCTTTCATTATTATCTTGCGTATTTATCTTACGTTTTAAAATTGATGATACAATTTGACTTTGTTGCTTATCTGGTAATTTGTCTACTAATAGTAATACATTATCACAAGCTCTACTTACACTGTTACAATGATGATCTATGCCTTTGCCAATTTTCTGGAAACATGTATTACAAATTTCATAAGATTTCTTAGATTTATTTTTGTCTTTATCAGTTGTTGAAAGCTGATTTTGTTTAGAAGAAGATCCATGAAGACCGTTTGAATCATTAATTGTATCCGTCATGTCACGGATATGACCTTTACCTTTAAATTATATACAGTTTAATTTTATTATAGTATATATAATATATTTTATATATATATATATATATATATGTATGTATATGTATGCATATATCTAATAGAATATTTTAATATTACTAATGGTATTTCTAATCAAAGTCACTATATATGACATGGTGAAAAATAATGCATTTTTGCACAATCACAATCCAGTCGTGGTACGAAAAAAGGGAACAGGGGTCGCGCAGAAACCTAGTCCACCACGATGAATTCATCCTCCTCATCTTCCGCCTCGGATGACGAAGTGGTAGAGCCTTGGGCCTCAGGTACAACTATTCTGAAAAACAAAAACAAAATAAAAAAGGGAACAAGATAAAAATATATAAAAGGAAACATTAGAGAATTTGTTAGGAAATAAATTTTTTTTTAAACAAAATTTTTGCCATACCAAAATTATAGACGTTTTCATAAATTTAATCAGAATTAAGAGAAGAAAATCACATAATATCGCTAACAAAAAAAAATTAACTACTTACTGTGTGACAGCAGTCGGCTTTATAACAGTCTCGGACAATGAGAAAATCTTTACAATATCCATAAGAGCCTCCCTGGCTCCTTCGAATTCAACTCGATGCTTCGCAACCTCGGCTCTCTGGAACTCCTCATCAGGAAACTCCTTTGGCACCCAAGTCAAGATTTTTTTTTACTCCTTTCTTGGGAGGCCGACCTCGAGGCGTAGAAATTCGGCAAGAAAGTTTCACTTTCAAATCCAAGCACTTCTGGATGTCCTCCATCTTTCTTGAGGGATGGTCCATCTCGATAATGTAAGAGAAAATTTTGGCCAAAAGGTTGGGCGACACGTTGCGTCTAGTGACGGGACGCAAACCTGCACAAACAAAATAAAGAAAATTGAAATTAAAATCAAATATAAAAAGGATACGAATGAAACAAAACAAAAAATGCACGAACAACTACGAATTCCAATTCACATCACGGTCACGAAAGGTCCACCTGATACCCGTGGGTATTAAAAAGGAGCTTATTTTCCAAAATTAAGTTCTTTAACTTAAATTGGCAACTCGAACCAAAACACCACGCCGGCGACAATCGAGTTCGTGAAGAACCGTAAACGCATTTTCTAGCACTGGTTGATCCGAGATTTCAAAGCAAAGCGAGCACAACACAGTCACTGCCTTCCGCGGATGTATATTCCAGATGGCTACCTTGAAAATATTTAACTTTTCTTCTATCTCGGAAAGCCGCAAGTTGAGTGCCACTGCTTTCGGGACAGCTCCTGAAGGAAATTTGGAAGATATAACTGGCAAATCATTGGTTTTTAGACCTTGAGCAGAAGTTGAACCTGTAGGCACGGAAAGATCAACGTTGTCATCATTTTCCAAAGAAGATCTGGATGACGTAGCTACATCTATCAATAAATTTCGGCTATCTGAATTTTGCTCGGAAATTGAGTTCGTGGACACAGAAGGATTAGAAGTGTCAACAATTTCTAAAGGAGATCTGGGTGACGTAGCTGTACCTACTAGTAAAACACTATTGTTTAAATCTTGCACCAAATTTGAGTCCGAAAACATGGAGAGATCAAAATCGACAATATAACTTCCGAAATCATAGGATGACTCACTTAGCCCGGTCAAGGATTCAAGTCTTTCGGACATTGGAAATGTTAAAACTATTCACAATATGGCACGAAACTAATCACAAGTGATGTGCACGAGATGTCGAAGACACTAAAACTACTCACCGATTACTATAGCTTCGCGAAGTGAGGATGGAAAACTACCCTCCACCCCGCTAACATTCTCCAAGATATGGGTGCTGGCCATACTATCGCAAGATGTTTCGTCTTCCATGGTTTAGTTTAAACTAAATGCTCTTAAGATGACACTGGCAACACAGGAATGATCTCATTAAGATAAAAGAATTCCAATTGCAGCCCAAGAAGACAAGATCGAGGAACACCTGGACAATTGCAAGCTTGCAATTGTAGCATATTCGCATCAAATGGAATTCCGACACCATGCCACAGTGGTCTTGAAGCAAAAGTAAGGGTTTTGAAAATGGATGGAAGATTTTCCAACGTAAAGTTTACCCACATGATCTCTAGTTTTAGAATTTTCAAACCGCAAAATCCTATCTGATCCTATTTTTGAGTTAGACTGATTTTACCTGTGGTAGATCCGCAATTATGAGTATCACATTGCCTATTTAGACTTTCAAGGTCCATAGGTTATTTAATATAAAATAGTTAATATAATTTTTGTTAAAGTACTAATAAGGAAGTCTTTATAAACACTTTCATATAATGTTTGACTTGTTTATAACATATACACGCCCTCAGAACGTCTTTCAAGCAATAACAGGTCATTGTTCAAGTCAATGTATTTTGTGTTTATACATTGTACTAAAACAACTTTCAAATATGTCATTTTTTGAAAGGTCTTCTATATGACTACTACTTTGGTAAATTGTTATTCTATATAAAAGTAACAAATCTCTAAAATATTAATTAATTTAAAAAAAATTATAGCAAGTAGTGTGGTTTCATGTTTTGATGTTCTATGTAACACTGTCATTTCCAACTCCATATAACATTGGCAAAAGTGGACAATTGAAGGAGAAAATTAATAACAAACTTGTCAGCGTGCTCGCGCCATTGACGCCATCGGCCTAGTAGCGTCACTACTTCAGTACGAGTGTAGTCTGTAAACACAAAAGTCCGAAATTTTTTGCTCCTAACACCCAAAAAGTTTTAAAACCGAAAGAAATACCCACAATTTTCTTTATGTTTGAAATCGGACTATACCTAGTGGGCACACATGTTCAAAAGTCGTCTTAAGGACGTCTTTTAGATTTTTGTGCCCACTGGGTATTTAGGTATGGCTCAACCCTTTGAAATTTTCCATTGATTTTATATGGGGAAAACGAACTTTTTCGTAAATTCACTATAAAATCCTCAAAAACCACTAAAAATATCAATAGAACAAATAACATCTTGAAATGGCCTTTAAAAACAATATTCCACAATTCATTTAATAACTTGTTAATATTATCTGTTTTTATGGTATCATAAATAACCCCTATAGGTTAAAAGATATAATATATCTTATAAAGATGTGAAGGATGTGTATTCTTCTACTTGCCTGAATTCATTTAGGCATTAAGCTTATTGCCTAAGCAGTAAGCTAACTGCCTAAAGTGTTCCCGGCAAATAGAAGAAAAAGGATATTCTATGACGAAGTATAAACACAGATATATAAACAAACTTTTGATGTACATAATTAATTAAAAGTAAACGTTAATTTGTATTTATTTTATAAAATTCAAAATAAAATTCAGTTTTTCGTTATTTGTTCCAAATAACAGTTGACGATTTTGCTAAATAATTTTCAAAAGGTACTTAATACTGTTAATAAATTAGAATTTGAAAAAAGTGCTTTGAAGTAATGAGTAAAAAAACTAGTAGCAGATGTTTTTGGAATAGAAAACAATTGGAAAACATTAACAAAATATTAAAAGATGACAAATTAGATTTGAAAAAAATTCAGCCTGACTATTAACATTTAAGTAACTATAAAAGGCGATGGATTTAGTGTATATGGTGCCATACGAAACGTATTTTCCAAAATTGCTTTCTATTCTAAAAAGATCTGTTACTATAGTTTTTTTTACTTCTTACTTTGTAGCACTTTTTTCAAATTCCAATTTATCAACAGAATTAAGTTCCATTTTAAAATTATTTAGCAAAATCGTCAACTGTTAGTTGGAACGAATAACGAAAAACTGAATTTTATTTTGAATTTTATAAAATAAATACAAATTAAAGTTTACTTTTAATTAATTATGTACATCGAAAGTTTGTTTATATATCTGTGTTTATACTTCGTCATAGAATATCCCTTTTTTTCTATTTGCCAAGAACACTTTAGGCAGTTAGCTTATTGCCTAGTCAATAAGCTTAATGCCTGCATGAATTCAGGCAAGCAAAAGAATGCGCATCCTACACATCTTCATTCCTCTACTTGCCTAAGTGTAGCTTAATGTCTAGAAATTAAGCTAAATGACTGATTCTTCTTCTTGCCTACGACATATATATATATATAATTATATATACATGTATCTTTAAAATAGGATCAGGTACGATTTCGGGTCTTAAAAATTCGGAAACTAGAGGTCATGTGGGAAAACTCTACGTTCGAAAATCTTCCATCCATTTTCAAAAATCCTGCTTCTGATTCAAGAGCACTGTGCATGATGCTGGGCACATTTTCACATTAAAGAGAAAAATCACTATTCGCCTCACCATAAATGTTTTTAAAGTTAATCAAAATATTCAAAATATAAACAACATTTTGCAATACTTACCCCTGTCTCTGCCACGTTTTGTTTCTAATACAATAGTCTTTATGCCGTTTTTATGCCAGTTTTTATAAATTTCGGATTCTTCCAATAGAGATACAAGATATAATTCTCTGTGATAAGTGTAAAATGATTACTTACATTTATTATTTTTAGAAAGTTTAGAATGAGTTGAGGGTGATTGGCGCAGCAATCCGACAATCGATCAATCGAAGTGAGTAATCCGTTGACAACGTTCGCTCGGTATCCGCTCACACAAACATACACCACTTTATTGTTATCTTATCGACAGTTTAACAATTAATATCCACGACACTCGTTATTTTGCTCTCGAATTTCCGATACAATTACAATGTGAAGCGGAAACTGTTGTCAAAACTGACGGGTCACTCACGACGTTATTCGTACAATAGTTTCGGAAGATTAGACCCCCTCCATTATGCGTCGCTTTATTTTATAGTTGTCAAACTAAGAGTTGCGGGGTGGAAAATGCAAAAAAGATTACAATTGGAGAAGTGGGGTCCATCATAGATAGACCCGACAAAGCGCAAGAAAACACGAAGATCTAGGAGCTACGACAAAGCGCAGAAAGTCACGTTTCGATATACAACTCATATTTTACATTGATCGATACATTTTCTAATTAATTTTACATAAGTGGATTTTACATCTAGTGGCGTGCCATCAACAGTATTTTTTTACAAAAAGTATTTTTTGACAGAAAGAATTTTTTGTTAAAAGGTATTTCCTTACAGATTGTATTATTTGACAAAAATGATTTTCTGACAGAAAGTATTTTTTCCAATAAGTATTTTCTGACAGAAATTATTCAAAAAAGAATTTTCTAAAAGCAACATAATTCTCTTCCAAAAATTATTAAATTCTAATATATTTTATTAGATATACTTCCCATTAAAACATACCCAAACAGCACCGGATGTTTCAGCAATATTGGCAAGGTTGAGGCAAGGCATTTTTACTTTGCCTCAACCTTGCCAAGTTGTTGATCTGATAAAAATACGCATGTCATGTTGTAAAATTTTTTTTCATCAAAATAAGTATTTTTCGAGAAAAACCTAGAACCAAATTAGCCTGAATCCCATTCAGCCTAAAACCATCTTGCCGAAAATGCATTCAGCCAAATCCCATTTACCCTAAATTGTATTATGCCTAAATCCCCTTTAATCTAAAATACATTTAGCAAGAAACCCATTTAACCTAAAATGCATTCAGCCTAAATCACACTTAAACTAAAATGCATTCAGCCTAACCCATTTGACTTTAATCCCATTAAACCTAAAATGCATACATCCTAAATCCCATTTAACCTAAAATGCATTCACAGATTAAAACCCATTTATCCTAAAATGCATTTAACCTAAATCCCATTTATACCCAGAAGCATTTATCCTACATCTCATTTAACCTAAAATGAATTCAGTATAAATCCCATTTAACCTAAATCATATTTAACCTGAATACCATTTAACCTAACTCTTATTTAAACTAATTCCTATTTAACTTCAATTGTATTTAACCTAAATGCCTTTTAACCTCATATGCATTCATCCTCAATCTCATTTAACCTAACATGGAACAATTATAAACACCATTTAACCTAAAATGCATCAGGCTAAATCCCATCTAAACAAAATTGCTTTTATTCTAAAACCCTCTTAACCTAAAATGCATTTAGCCCAAATTCTATTTAATCTCAAATGCATTCATCCTAAATCCCATTTAACCTTAATCCCGTTAAACTTAAATTCCATTTATCCTTAAATGCATTCAACCTACATCCCATTTAATCTAAAATGCATTCAGCCTAAATCCCATTTCACCAAAAATGCATTCCGCCTAAATCCAATTTAACCCAAAATGCAATCAGCCTAAATTCTTTTTTACCTAAAATGCATTAGGGTTAAAAAAATTTGGCCTAAATCCCATTGAACGAAATTTATAATGTAAAATTTAAGCTAAACGTGATTTAGGACAAATAGTTTTAGGCTGAATGCCTTTTTGGATTTAATGGGTTATAGTTTGAATGCATTTTAGGTTGCATGAGATTTAGGTTAAATGGGATTTAAGCTTAATGCATTTTAGATTTAATGGGATTTAGGCTAAATGAAAATTAGGTTAAATAATATTTATTATGTTTAATGGGTTTTAGGCAGAATGCTTTTTAGGTTAAATAGGATTTAAATTTAATCTATTAGATTTTCTGGTTTTTATTTTTTTACCCCAAAAAATTCAGATTCAACATTTTTTTTGCATTGTGTCATCTAAAATTATTTTTATTAATGTATTTCTTTAAATTTATTGCAAAATGTGTTGTAAGGAACATAACAAAATTTATACAAAAAGATTAAAAGCCATCTAACACAAAGTCAGTAATATAAAAAAAATGTAGGTTTTTCAATTTTTTTGATCCAGAAACCAATTTTATACTTACATATCATAATTATACGATATTTTTTGTCAAATTATTCTAAAATATGACGAAATAACAGGTAATACTCAATTATAGAAAGTTTATCAGCAGTTAATAAAAAAATGCATAATTTAAAAATTTTCGATTTTTTGAATTTTTTGAAAAAAAATGTATATCTTCCTTTCTTATCAATATTTTTTAAGTATGTAAGTTTATAAACCTAACTTGGGTCAAGACCTAACGCTCTGACAAATTTGATTTCAAACGGTTCAGCTGTTTCTAAGTGATGCGCGAACAAAGCTTCTGTGACATACATACATACATACATACATACATACATACATACATATATACATACATACATACAGACATGAAATTTCGTATGGGTATATTTGAATTTCGTGATGCTTAAAACGAAAAATTATGTATGAAATTTAAAGTTCTAAGCAATGTACAGACAAAAGTCTGATTTTATTAATATAGATTGTTGTTTGTTTTTAGTATTGGTCTAATATCGGACCAATATTAGAATCAACAATAGGTTACGCAAAGTTTTATATATGAATGCCTATTTTCAATTTTCTTTTACGGATCAGAGTCCATTCTTGGTTTAAAATTACTATTACAAAAATGGGTGTCTTAGTGTAAACATATTACATATTATTATGCATAATAAGAGTAATTTTACACGTATTTTAGAGTGCGTACACTGGTTTCGCTGCGCGCCAGTACTGGTAAGTCGGACTAAAGAGTTAGTTTACACGAAACCATGCCTTAATTGAGCGATTATATAGATATTAACATTGGCATTCCAGCGCGTTGTCTCGACTGTTGGTTTGCCAATACTGGCATGCCACATTAAAACAGATTTTCAATAATGAAAGTCGGCTGAACGTAGGCTTACTTAGTTTTAATGGTTATTGAGTTTAGACGTGACTTGGCGCTTTCTTCTTGAGATTATCTGTATTGTTTATATTGAAACTCATAACATAATGTGGAAATTATGACTGTCCAAACTAAAATCATTAACATCCTTTTATGACAGGCTTACAATCACAGGACCGCCAGCTTGTGTTCGCGAAAAAACAACGATCGCGCTGTACGACTCAAAGCTTAGAAATGCCGTTTTTATTTCTAATTTGAATAATAATTTTATTTAAAGCCACACATTCTGGAATTTTTTAGAAGGTGAAACCTGATCCTTCCTGCCTTCTTTTGATAAACAAACAAGAAGCGAGGACTTTAAGCATAAAATTAAAATGGTGTGAATACGGGATGTAACAGAAGAAGAGGAACAAGTGCAAACTTATCTTGCGAAATTAAGAAAGGAAATCGGCATTCAAGTAAGACAAATGAAATCTACATCAATTTCTGAAGCACAACTGGAGGCAAGTGAATTGGAAATATGGTTACAGACTACGCCAAGAGAACCGGCTGCTATTGTTAAAAAGACCATTCCTTTCACACCACGGTCAACAAAAGCTCCATGACTACAAGCAAACACTCGACCCAAAGTGCCAAACTCAAACATGCCCTTAATTGATAGATTAAAAATCGGATGCTATAAATGCGGAAAGTTAGGACATATTTCACCACAATCCACTGAAAAACAACAAAATTTTCGTCCACTTCAAAAACCAAAGAGACCACCCCAAATCAGAGTAACAACAGAGGAACTCAAAGAACAAATGGACGACCTAGAAGTAACAGAAGAAGAAAATCAGGAATGGAATCACCAGATCAAGACTGCAGAGTCAATTCCCTTTCAGGAAGATTTAGAGGAGTTCAGGGAACAAGAAAAACAGGAAAATACACTCTTTTATTAGACACAGGAGCGGCAATAAATTTGATAAAAGAAAAAGTTTTAGACAAACGCGATAAGCGACTTATTGAAACAAAAAATTTTAAAATGGGACACGATAGACACACTTCATTTGAGACAATTAGGTTAAACTATTTTGGAGTACAACAAAGATTTCACATCGTAGACAATGATTTTCCACTTCCAGAAGACGGAATTATTGTAAAGCGATTTTTAGAAAAATACCCAAAATACCTAATTACACCAGAATGGTTAGTAATTGGAAATAGAAAAATGAAATTAATAGATGAAAGAGAATATTTGAATAGAGGAACCCAAAAAATTTTTTTATTAAAACTGATATTAAAAAAGGAGATGCCCTTGTTTTAGATTACAAAAATATTTAAGACGGAATTTATACTGTTAAGGATAATCAAATAAAAATCTTGTTACAAAATTCAACAGACCAGCCAATTATAGTTCCCAAAAAGGTCAATGCTCTAGAAATAAAGGAATTTAAGGATCTAAATTCAGTTTCAAAAAGAGGGTGCGACGCACAGAACAATGAACAATTAATACCTACCTATTCCCGAGTAAAACAGTTGCTTGAAGTCTTAAAACTAAACCATTTAGAGAAAAACTAAAAGGACACCATAAAAAAATTAATAATCTAATATCAAAACGCTTTTACTTTGGTAAATGAAGAGGTCCCATGTACTAACCTCACTCAGGATGAAATCGTCCTAAAAACAGGAAAAATAATAACTCTCAGATCGCATAAAATACCCCCTAAACATGCAGCATTTGCACTAGAAGAAACTGAAAAATTACTGAAGAAAAAGTTATTAAAGATTCTCAATCTCCATTTAATTCACCACTTTGGATTGTACCCAAAAAAGGTAATAAACTAAGAATGGTCATAGACTACAGAAAAATTAATGAGGACACTGACCAAGACGCTTACTCTTTGCCCGGAATCGATGATATTATTGACCAATTAGGTAAAGCTAAATATTTCTCAGCTTTTGACCTCTCAGCAGGATTCCATCAAATCCCTATGAAGAAAGAAGATAAGAAATACACCGCATTTTCCACATCTCAAGAACATTTCGAATATAATCGGATGCCTTTTGGATTAAAGAACGCGCCAGCTACTTTCCAGAGAATGATATATAACGCATTTAGAGGCCTTATCGAAAAAATATGTTTCGCGTACATCGACGATATTGTTGTTTTTGGAGAAAGTCTCGAAGAGCACAACAAAAATGTACAAATTATCTTAAAAAGAATTACCTAACTTGGATTGAAATTAGAGCCAATAAAATGTGAGTACATTAAACCAGAATTAAAATATTTAGGACACCTCATAACTAAGGATAGTGTAAAACCAAACCCCGAAAAAATTGAAGCGATAAAAAATTTTAAAACTTGCAGAAATGTCAAAGAGGTTCAATGATTTTTAGGACTCACTGGTTATTACACTAAATTTATAAAAAACTTGTTAACAATTGACAAACCCTTGACAAATCTAATTAGAAAAGATGTATAATTTGAATGAATAGACAAACATTCCAGAGCTATGGAAAAATTAACAAATTCAATAACATCATCACCAATTTTAAAATACCCAGATTTCAATAAACAATTTTTATTGACAACTGATGCATCAAACGTCAGATTAGGCTCAGTTTTATCTCAGGAAGGATATCCATGTCTTTACATTTCAAGAACTCTTAACAAAGCGGAAGAAAATTACACTACTGGCGAAAAAGAATTACTGGCCATAGTATGGGCAGTCAAAAGATTGCGACAATATTTATTGGAACATAAATTCCATATCTAAACTGACCATAAAGCTCTAATTTGGTTACACAACGTAAAATATCCTAGCTCGAGACTTTTACGCTGTCGATTAAGACTGGAAGAGTATGAATATGTAATTAAATATGTCAAAGGTAAAAAAAATAAAGTTGCAGATAGTTTATCAAGAATTTTCCCCATTGATGTACTAGAAGAAGCCACTGAAAATAAGGAACTGTTTGGTACACCGGTAATTAAAGAAGACAGAATCTTAGCCCAGGAAGAAAAATTCGAATTACCTAAATTAAGAAATAAACAAAAAATCGAATATAATGAGAATCCAGAACCCCAAGTAAACCATAACGCATTTATTCAATGGCAATAAGACCAGAAAACAATCTTAAAATTAAACCTAATGCTATTGGAAAATTATGGACAGATATAGAAAAAGAAACTTTACCAGAGTGTAACGAAGAAGAATGGTTAAAAACTTTCGAGAATCTAATTTAACATAAAAAGAGTAAAAAATTAATTATCCATAGATTTAGGCTAATTGATCCTTTGATTAATCCCAAAGAAAAACAACTAATTCAAAAAATACTAGAATTTTTTCTACAGTATTCCTAGACATATCAATACATTATTGTCCGAAATTATCTAGGGAATTAAGAAACGAAGAAAAACTCGCAGTCATAAAAGAAGCCCACCTATCTTACCAAGGTGACAAGAATACATTATCGCGCGCTAAAGAAATCGCTATTTAGACTGGAATGGATTGAGATCTAATTAACTTCATAAAAAATTGTCCAGTATGTCAACTTCAGAAAACCACTAGAATAAAGAATCAAGCCGAAAGAATTTTACCCGATATACCTACAATGCCAAATGAAAAAATTGCAATGCACATATTCGGACCACTACCTGAAACAAAATACAGAAATAAACATGTATTAAGTATCCAGGACAGACTAACTAGATATACAATATTATTACCTCTCGAAAAAAAAACTTCTGAATCTATTATTAAAAAACTAATAGACCATTATATATATACTTTTGGACCACCTATCACAATTGTTTCAGATCAAGGTACTAATTTTTTATCAGAATTAATGCAACAATTTGAAGATTTCTTATATATTAAACATATTAAAACCACAGCATTTCACCCAGAAGCAAATGGAAATATCAAAAGAATGCATTCTTCTCTGCAAAAATTTATTGAGAACCATATTAGTAGAAAGAAATATAGAATGGGATAAAGCATTGAAATACGTTACATACGTTATCAATACAACCGTCTGTCAACCGACGGGCACAACTCCCTTTGAATTATTGTTTGAAAGAAAAGCTAATTTCATTTCATCCTTAAACACAAACCCACAAACCAGATACCAAGATTTAATAAACAAATGGAAAAGAAAACACGAGTTATTAATCAGCAAAACTAGAGAAAGAATACAGATAGAACAGGAGAAAAGCAAAAACGACTAGACGACAAGATAATTAGGACACACCCAATTTACAGACTTGTCAATAACATTAAAATGATTAATCTCTATAAGTCAAATAAACTAAGCCCCTCATAACTAGGACCTTTTGAAGTGCTGAAAGTAAACGATATTAATTTGGAACATAACTATATCAATAAACACTACTAATAATCAGAGGCCGACAAAATTTTGTTGCCCAATCAATGGAAGCTAATTCTTATAGGATTTTGGTAGAATCCAAATTTGATCTTAAAAATCTTGGATTGGCTCTAGTTTTCAAGCAATTTCGGTTTAAATGTGTAAAAACACGCATTTTTGGTATGTTTTTGAGTGTATGTAAAACAATAAAGCAATACAATAAATCTCTCAGCATTGGACCAAATAATGGCTCAAACATTACCCTTCTAGACCCAAAATCAAAAACCTAAGTATTATACATAACAATATAAAGAGAAGTATTGGTGGCTTTAGGGTCAGGTTATTAAAAAACAAGATGTAACTCTTTTTTTTAAATGTTCATTATCCAGACGTTTCGGCTCAAAATGCTGGCCCTCATCAGTGGAAATTTTTATTCTGAAATAGTTTAACAATGTACAGTGAAGTAAAAAACTTCAATTATATGAACAGTAACGTTTCAAGTATAAATAGAAAGAAATTCGTTTCACTATGGTATTTTAATGTGTGGTTCCCCCCTCCCATTTTTTTTAAATACATAAGAATTAATTCGAAATTATAATAACAAGTAATCGAAGTATTATTTGTTTGATGATGACATTGAAGTTCCCCCCCCCCCCATTGTATATTGTGCATTGTACATTAATAATGTAGAAACTGAAGGCAGTGCAAATTGTATTTGAAAATAGGCTGTTTATTGTTTGTCAATCTTTTTGAAAGTTTACCCCCCCCCCCATTTATAACGTAAGAAGTATTTAAGATTACAATGTGTCTAATAGCATTTAATGTCGTTGGTAACTGTAACTAGCTGGTTTATTGTTTTCCTGAAACATTAAAAAGTGTAGAACCACCACCCCACGACCTTATTATCATGTTGCAATAGTTTGAATAAATTAGTAAAAAAGAAATTCTCTTCCGTGTTAATACATATATGTGAGAGTAAAATTCAATCCTTGGAAGGTCGTAAAATACATAAAACACGTAAAATTGTTTTCTGTATTTATTTATTTGGTCATTGCTACGTTTCGATGAACTGTTGTGTCATCCTCATCAGGCTAATTTTAAAAAAATACAAAATACACCAAGATTTGAAAATTGTACTTTTACTTAATCACATAAAACACAAATTATAAATAATTAACATTTTTTTACCTCAATTAAAAATTCGGCGTTACATAATTATAAATCAAAATTTAAAATAAAATAAAATTCTTTTTAATCAAATATAAAATCGTCATAATAGTAAAAGCATCTTGTCTGCACTAAACTTAAAACTAATCGAAGTAATTAGACAATATTTTGGTAAACAGACGACTATGAACTTTTATATAAACAGAGAGGCACAAACGACTAGAAAGAGAAATTCGATCATGAGTTCAATCGGTCAATGAGAGGGAAATAAATTTTATTAAGGTATAAGATATCAGATTTTTTATTAATGGTAAAATTATTACTTTTTATTTGCAACATTTCTGAGAACACTCGTTTTTTATAATCACTTTCCCTATCAAGAATCACCGCGTTATTCCAATCAAACTCATAATCGAATTTAGATTGATGAGCAAAGAAAACAGAATCATCATTCTTGCTATTTCCCCTATGTTCGCCCGTACGTTTTTTTAAGGTTCTTTTTGTTTCCCCAATATATTTAGCTGAACAGTTTTTACAATCTATTTTATATACAATGTTTGTTGTCTGCCATTTGTCAGTACAGTCTTTACCCAATTTTACAACGGTTTTTAAATTCTTTTTTACAATAGGAATCGCTTGTACATTAAATGATTTTAAAATTTTTGAAAGTCTAGTAAAGTCAATATAATTATAAGGAATGCAAACTTTCAGTATTTGTTTATATAAAGCTACTACTGGAGAATAAACATTTTGAACACTTTTTTTACGGAATTTAATTACATTCAAACGAGTTTTAATTTTTTTGTTGATGAAAGAAGAAGGATAGTCATTATTTTTTAGAATTTCTTTCACTTTTAAAAGGTTATTTTTATGAAAAAGATTTTGAGAAAGTAAAATAGCTCTGTCGACAAGATTATAAACTATATTGACCTTTTGTTGCAATGGATGACTCGAAAAGTTATTAATCATTCTGCCGGATGCAACTGGTTTCTGATACCAATTGGTAATGATTTTATTGTTTTTTATCATGAGGGTGATGTCCAAAAAATTGATTTGATCATTTTCTTGAAGTTCATGTGTGAATTGTAATTTTTTGTTGTAAGAATTGAAAACGTTAATAAATAAATCAATTTGATCTTTGTGTATGCATAAAATAGTATTGTCAACGTATCTATTGTAAAATAAAGGAATACAATTGTATTTTGTTTCTAAAAGATTCAGACAATCATTTTCCAAATCATCCATTACAACATCCGCAAATAATAGTGATATTGGGGAACCCATAGGGGTGCCATCAATCTGTTGATAATATTTTTTATCAAAAACAAAGTAGGTATTATCGTAAAGAAATGTAGAACATTTAATTAGCTCGTCAAAAGGTATCCTACAATTCATGAGAGAAGCTACTCTGCGTTCCAAACTTTCTATTACTAATTTTAATGGTATGTTGGTAAAAAGTGAAGTAACGTCAAGAGACAATAAGATAAAATCGTTAGGAATATGTAAATTTTCTAACTTTTTAATGAGATCAAAACTATTGTTCAAATGTGATTTTGGTAATTTAATGTTTTTTTTTATATCGTTATATAAGATTTCTGCTAGAAAGTGTGTCGGAGAATTAATTGAAGAAATTATAGGACGCACAGGAGCATCTTTTTTGTGGACTTTAGGAAGTCCGTAGCATTTTGGAAGAACTGTATCTGTTAAAGTTAGCTGATTGTGGTGGTATTTGAAATTTAAAAATTTATTTTCATTTAAATTTTGTAGAATTTTATGTGTATTCGTGTAAAGTTTTTTTAACTGATTTAATTTAACAAATTTATAAGTCGAAACATCAGTCAGCAAGTTGGACATCTTTTTATAATAATCTGATTTATACATACAGACGGTGGTATTGCCTTTATCAGAATTGGTGAACATAATGTCAGTATTATTTTTTAAAAATTGTTTTGTAAATTTTAATTTTTTGTTAAACTTTATATCTTCGTATGAAGTTTGGTTGACTTTTCTATTTAAATTGAAATTCAGATTATTAGAAACTTTTTTTCTAATATTATTTTTAATTTCATTGTCAATATCCAACTTACTGACCGAAGATTCCACGTTTTTCAAAATATCTATAACCTCTTGATTAGATGAAGTTTGTGACGAACAATGATTTGGATCCAGGGATACGACGTCTATAATATCACCTGGTAACTCGGTATTTGTTAGGTTAACTACCCATTTACTTTTATTAGAATTCTTAATATATTTTTGGTCAAGTTTTGAAATTAGAGAGTTGAATTTTTTAAAATACATAGACTTTAGATCATTACGAATAGAAACTGCCTTTTTATAAGAAAATTCAAAAAAAGTTTTTTTGACATTTATATCTAAAGTAGAAATCTGAATTTTTTGTTTGATATTGTCTAATTTTTTGCTGAGGTAATTAATATTGAAATGTATATCTTTATTTTCAGATTGTAAAATTTTTTTTTTATATTCGAAAAAGATTTTAATGAAGTGTTGCTGTATAAACTATATTGACCTTTTGTTGCAATGGATGACTCGAAAAGTAATTTATCACTCTGCCGGATGCAACTGGTTTCTGATACCAATTGGTAATGATTTTATTGTTTTTTATCATGAGGGTGATGTCCAAAAAATTGATTTGATCATTTTCTTGAAGTTCATGTGTGAATTGTAATTTTTTGTTGTAAGAATTGAAAACGTTAATAAATAAATCAATTTGATCTTTGTGTATGCATAAAATAGTATTGTCAACGTATCTATTGTAAAATAAAGGAATACAATTGTATTTTGTTTTTAAAAGATTCAGACAATCATTTTCCAAATCATCCATTACAACATCCGCAAATAATGGTGATATTGGGAATTATATTATATTAAGAATTCTGATAAAAGTAAATAGGTAGTTAACCTAACAAATACCGAGTTACCAGGTGATATTATAGACGTCGTATCCCTGGGTCCAAATCATTGTACGTCACAAACTTCATTTAAGCAAGAGGTTATAGATATTTTGAAAAATGTGGAATCTTCGGTCTGTAAGTTGGATATTGACAATGAAATTAAAAATAATATTAGAAAAAAAGTTTCTAATAATCTGAATTTCAATTTAAATAGAAAAGTCAACCAAACTTCATACAAAGATATAAAGTTTAACAAAAAATTAAAATTTACAAAACAATTTTTAAAAAATAATACTGACATTATGTTCACCAATTCTGATAAAGGCAATACCACCGTCTGTATGTATAAATCAGATTATTATAAAAAGATGTCCAACTTGCTGACTGATGTTTCGACTTATAAATTAGTTAAATTAAATCAGTTAAAAAAACTTTAAACGAATACACATAAAATTCTACAAAATTTAAATGAAAATGAATTTTTAAATTTCAAATACCACCACAATCAGCTAACTTTAACAGATACAGTTCTTCCAAAATGCTACGGACTTCCTAAAGTCCACAAAAAAGATGCTCCTGTGCGTCCTATAATTTCTTCAATTAATTCTCCGACACACTTTCTAGCAAAAATCTTATATAACGATATAAAAAAAAAACATTAAATTACCAAAATCACATTTGAACAATAGTTTTGATCTCATTAAAAAGTTAGAAAATTTACATATTCCTAACGATTTTATCTTATTGTCTCTTGACGTTACTTCACTTTTTACCAGCATACCATTAAAATTAGTAATAAAAGTTTGGAACGCAGAGTAGCTTCTCTCATGAATTGTAGGATACCTTTTGACGAGATAATTAAATGTTCTACATTTCTTTACGATAATACCTACTTTGTTTTTGATAAAAAATATTATCAACAGAATGATGGCACCCCTATGGGTTCCCCAATATCACCATTATTTGCGGATGTTGTAATGGATGATTTGGAAAATGATTGTCTTAATCTTTTAGAAACAAAATACAATTGTATTCCTTTATTTTACAATAGATACGTTGACGATACTATTTTATGCATACACAAAGATCAAATTGATTTATTTATTAACGTTTTCAATTCTTACAACAAAAAATTACAATTCACACATGAACTTCAAGAAAATGATCAAATCAATTTTTTGGACATCACCCTCATGATAAAAAACAATAAAATCATTACCAATTGGTATCAGAAACCAGTTGCATCCGGCAGAGTGATTAATTACTTTTCGAGTCATCCATTGCAACAAAAGGTCAATATAGTTTATAATCTTGTCGACAGAGCCATTTTACTTTCTCAAAATCTTTTTCATAAAAATAACCTTTTAAAAGTGAAAGAAATTCTAAAAAATAATGACTATCCTTCTTCTTTCATCAACAAAAAAATTAAAACTCGTTTGAATATAATTAAATTCCGTAAAAAAAATGTTCAAAATGTTTATTCTCCAGTAGTAGCTTTATATAAACAAATACCGAAAGTTTGCATTCCTTATAATTATATTGACTTTACTAGACTTTCAAAAATTTTAAAATCATTTAATGTACAAGCGATTCCTATTGTAAAAAAGAATTTAAAAACCGTTGTAAAATTGGGTAAAGACTGTACTGACAAATGGCAGTCAACAAACATTGTATATAAAATAGATTGTAAAAACTGTTCAGCTAAATATATTGGGGAAACAAAAAGAACCTTAAAAAAACGTACGGGCGAACATAGGGGAAATAGCAAGAATGATGATTCTGTTTTCTTTGCTCATCAATCTAAATTCGATCATGAATTTGATTGGAATAACGCGGTGATTCTTGATAGGGAAAGTGATTATAAAAAACGAGTGTTTTTTATTTCTCAGAACAATGTTTCTCAACATTTCTCAGAAATGTTGCATATAAAAAGTAATAATTTTACCATTAATAAAAAATTTGATATCTTATACCTTAATAAAATTTATTTCCCTCTCATTGACCGATTGAACTCATGATCGAATCTCTCTTTCTAGTCGTTTGTGCCTCTCTGTTTATATGAAAGTTCATTGACGTCTGTTTACCAAAATATTGTCTAATTACTTCGATTAGTTTTAAGTTTAGTCTAGACAAGATGCTTTTACTATTATGACGATTTTATATTTGATTAAAAAGAATTTTATTTTATTTTAAATTTTGATCTATAATTATGTAACGCCGAATTTTTAATTGAGGTAAAAAAATGTTAATTATTTATAATTTGTGTTTTATGTGATTAAGTAACAGTGCAATTTTCAAATGTTAGTGTATTTTGTATTTTTTCAAAATTAGCCTGATGAGGATGACACAACAGTTCATCGAAACGTAGTAATGACCAAATAAATAAATATAGAAACAAATTTTACGTGTTTTATGTATTTTACGACCTTCCAAGGATTGAATTTTACTCTCACATATATAGTTTAAATAAATATAATTGTTGGAAAAAACATTGTTTTGTGGGTGTTAGAAATTTTTATGTGTAAGATAAAAACTAACCTTGATTGTTACATAGTTATAATCCTCGTACGCACATAACTTTTTTTACTTTGAGAAACGGAAGCACTATGTGTGTAGTGACATATAAGAAGGTAGTAGTAGACATAACTTTTTTTTTGTTTTTTAAAAAGTGTTTTAAATTGTAATAATTGTGTATTTTTAAGAACTGTATTTTTCTCTGAAAATTTGAAAGCTGTTTTATGTACGAGAATGAATTGGAAACTGATCTGTGAGTCTGGGAAATTTGTTACGTATAATTTTTTTTTGTGAGTCCGCGGATGTCAACTGGGTTGATGTTTATGGCTTATGTCCTGTCTGGTTGCCATATTTAGTTTTATTGGGCATTTTTATATTTTCTTGAAGCAGTACTTTGAAATTGTGAATCCAACATAGCAAAGAATATATGTTGTAATTGAAGTTTATTTATTGGACTCAACAATAATTGAAGTGTGTTATACCCCCTCCCCCCCCGTTTATTTGTACTGAAATTATCACGTAATATTAGAATGTGAAAATAGAAATGTAATATGGATTTTAATAGAAGTGGCTGAGTTATTGTTCGATTTAATCATTGTTGTGTTAAACCCCCCCCTTCCCTACCTGTAGGTGCAGTAATGGTAATTTTACATTATGATATGAAGTATAGCACTTTGTGTAACTGTAAAGTGTGAAAAGGTGAAAAAATTTGTGGTTTTGAAATGTAAATGTGTTTGATAAGCGAATAGCCCTGTCCGTAAGATTATGTACAACATTTTTTTTGTAGCGTAACGGTTGGTGTGATTCGTAATGTAAATATCTGCCAGACCAAGTTGGTTTTTGGTACCAATTGGTGATTAGTGAACCGTTGTTTCTAATAATTTTTATATCCAGGAAGGAAATCTCATTATTGTTTTCTAGCTCGTGTGTAAATTGAATTTTGTGAAACCCGCTATTGAAGATTTGTAGAGAAAGGTCTACTTGATTCTTTGGGACGGCAGTGAAAATATCATCCACGTATCTGAAGAAGAAGGGAGTTTTGAACGGCAATTTTTTAAGACAATCTTGTTCTATGTCATCCATGACTAGATCGGACAAAAAAGGTGATAGTGGAGAGCCCATGGGGAGTCCATTTTTTTGTTTGCAGTGCGTGTCATTGTATTGAAAATAAGAATTTGTTAAGCAAGTTCTGATAGTGTTTATGAATTGTGTTTTTGGTATTTTTGTGTTTTTTTGTATTTGTGACCATCTGTTTTGGACACTGTGAATGGCAGGACCTGTTTGAATATTGGTGAACATCGATTTTATGTCTAAAGAGATGAGGACGTAGTTGTCTGAGACAATAATATGTTTAGGTTTTTCTGTGAGGTCAAAACTGTTTTTCACGTGTGAGGTGGGAAGTTGTACGCTGCTTGTTATTTTTTGGCAAAGGTATGTAGCTAAGGGTTGTGTAGGGCTGCTTTTAAAGGGTAGAATTGGTCGCAAAGGTATTCCTTGCTTGTGCAATTTTGGTAACCCGTAAATTTTCGGTGCTAGTCCATTGCTGGTTTTTATTGTATTTGATACATCTTCTGTGATGTATTCTTTTTTAACCCAAAATTTAAGGATGCTTTTTATGTCTTGTTAGAGTCTTGATGTTGGGTCTGATCTTAAAGTTGTGTAAGTCTTGTGGTCAGATAGAATGTCGTACATTTTTTGTGAATATTCTGTTTTTTGCATGCACACTGTAGTGTTACTTTTATCGGCATTTGTGAAAAAAATGTCGGGATTATCTTTAAGGAATTGTTTTGTTTCTATGTGAAATGCTGTTTGTGTTTTTTGATTAGGGGTGATTTTTGTATGTTGTGGTCCCTGATTCTCAAAGTGATTAGTGACATAATTAACTAGTTTTAATCTTACTTCCGGTCTATCTTGTTCTTCGATTTTGTGAATTTGCGATTCGAAATCTGAAATAATGTCCTGTACCGGAATTTTTTTGTTGTCAATAGGTTAACAAAATTTTTTTCCCAAGCTAGTTATAGTTTTAACATTTTGTGGAATGTCGGTCAAAGTTAGATTTACAAACCATTCATTTTGTATAGTAATATTTTGATTATTCGTTTCGCTTCTAATTTGTAAGTTTTTTAATTTGTTAATGTAAATAAATTTTTGTTAAAGAAAGAAACCTTCAAATTTTTTTGACTCTAATTGAAAAAATTGTTGTGAAATTGCTGAAGGCAAATTATTTGTGATGAATATTGGTAATCTCTCAATTTGTTTCTTTAAATGGAAAATTGTTGAGTGAATATCTTTAATTTCGAAGCTTAGAATAAACATTGCATAATTCGAATTAGCCGAGTTGTACATGTTGTCAATGTTCGAGTTTTTGAAGGAAATAGAAGTAAATTTTGAAAATTGCAAGTGCTTCGGAGTAATTTTTTGTTGTCGGCATTTAAGTAAAAATATTTTTTGATTCTCTTGCTTAGCTAATTTTTCTTTTGATTTTGACCAAGAACGAAGATTAAAAGCAATTTAGTGTCCAAATGTCGTTTTTATATAATTAAAAAATCCATGGACTGATTGTGGCCTGTGATTGCCCATGTGATGCATAATTCGATGTTGGTGATTTGTGACACAGTGATAAGAATATAAAGAGAAGTATTGGTGGCTTTAGGGTAAGGTTATTAAAAAACAAGATGTAACTCTTTTTTTCAAATGTTCATTATCCAGACGTTTCGGCTCAAAATACTGGCCCTCATTAGTGGAAATTTTTATTCTGAAATAGTTTAACAATGTACAGTGAAGTAAAAAACTTAAATTATATGAACAGTAACGTTTCAAGTATAAATAGAAAGAAATTCGTTTCACTATGTTATTTTAATGTGTGGTTTCCCCCCCCCCCTTTTTTTTAATACATAAGAATTAATTCGAAATTATAATAAGAAGTAAACGATGTATTATTTGTTTGATGAAGACATTAAAGTTCCACCCCCATTGTATATTGTGCATTGTACATTAATAATGTAGAAACTGAAGGCAGTGCAAATTGTATTTGAAAATAGGCTGTTTATTGTTTGTCAATCTTTTTGAAATTTTACCCCCCCCCCCCATTTATAACGTATGAACTCTATTATCATGTTGCAATAGTTTGAAAAAATATAATTGTTGGAAAAAACATTGTTTTGTGGGTGTTAGAAATTTTTATGTGTAAGATAAAAACTAACCTTGATTGTTACATAGTTATAATCCTCGTACGCACATAACTTTTTTCACTTTGAGAAACGGAAGCACTATGTGTGTAGTGACATATAAGAAGGTAGTAGTAGACATAACTTTTTTTTGTTTTTTAAAAAGTGTTTTAAATTGTAATAATTGTGTATTTTTAAGAACTGTATTTTTCTCTGAAAATTTGAAAGATGTTTTATGTACGAGAATAAATTGGAAACTGATCTGTGAGTCTGGGAAATTTGTTACGTTTAATTTTTTTTTGTGAGTCCGCGGATGTCAACTGGGTTGATGTTTATGGCTTATGTCCTGTCTGGTTGCCATATTTAGTTTTATTGGGCATTTTTATATTTTCCTGAAGCAGTACTTTGAAATTGTGAATCCAACATAGCAAAGAATATATGTTGTAATTGAAGTTTATTTATTGGACTCAACAATAATTGAAGTGTGTTATACCCCCCCCCCCCTTCCCGTTTATTTGTACTGAAATTATCACGTAATATTAGAATGTGAAAATAGAACTGTAATATGGATTTTAATAGAAGTGGCTGAGTTATTGTTCGATTTAATCATTGTTGTGTTAAACGCCCCCCCCCCCCTTCCCTACCTGTACGTGCAGTAATGGTAATTTTACATTATGATATGAAGTATAGCACTTTGTGTAACTGTAAAGTATGAAACGGTGAAAAAATTTGTGGTTTTGAAATGTAAATGTGTGCCCCCCCCCAACCCAAACCGCTTTGTATGTACTGTAATAGTGGCCCCTGTGAACAGTAATTTTGACATAGATGTGAACTAATGGTAACAGCAGGTGGGAAAGCAGTCTGAGAAATTTGTTACTGTCAATTTTTTTTGTGAGTCCGCGGATGTCAACTGGGTTGATGTTTATGTCTTATGTCCTGTCTGGTTGCCATATTTAGTTTTATTAGGAATTTTTGTATTTTCCTGAAGCATTACTTTGAAAATGTGATTCCAACATAGCAAAGAATATATGTTGTAATTGAAGTTTATTTATTGGATTACGAGTGGCCTCATTCTCCATCATATGCTGTCAAAGTATGCAATACTTAATTTTTTTTGTTTTTGTGTCTCTGTTAAAAGAGATAGAGGATGGTACTTTACAAAAAAACTCACAGCACTTTAGATTTGATAACGGATTATTCATTGTTGTTTAATCTAAAGAATACGTCACATTTGTACACCCGATGTACATACAAATTATAACCCAGTCAAGAAACCGTCTGGAAATGCACCAACGATCCAAGCTCCACCTTGTAGAGAGAGAAAGAGGACAGGCATGGCCACGGAACAGGGGAGAACTCACTGCAATAATAACATTAAAATCAATTAGAGATTTTACGACAGATTATAAAATCTAATTTTTGGAAGTCAGGTTTTAAACCAAGGTAACCCAGCTGGCTCAAAGTCAAGACGGCAAATTTGGAAGACAGTCATGGCTGAAAGACGACTCGGAATAGCCGTATGAGCATCCAGTCCACGATTAGTGTGCCTCGCTGCTAATTGGCTCAATCACTAGGCAGCAGGGTAGCATTGTGTGACAGCTGAGGTCAGTGCTGGCTATTAGAAGATCGTAAGCAGCCGCAGCCAGATACAGCAAACAGGTGATGTAGCAGGGCGAAGAACCGTTAGAGCTGGACAGCTCTGCAGGATGGCGTGCAGAAAGTACTAAAGGGCAACTCCCTCCGAAGTCATTTGGGCAGGACTAAAGGTTGTTTCTACTAGTTAGCAGTATGCAAGCACCACAAGAAGGCGCGGCTCGATATATAACCTGGCATTGATGCAGGAGGAAGCAGACCAGAGACATGGATGGTGCAGTGTTACAGAGTTGGGCAGCTCTGCAAGACAGCGCGGCCTGCAAAAGTGCTAAAGTGCGACTCCACCCGAAGTGATCTAAACAGGGCTGAAGGAAGTTTCAGCTCGATATGGTAATAGGACAGGCTCCTCTAAGGAAGGTGTTGGTTAACAACAAGCACCTCTAAACTAGGTGTTGGTAAAGGGAAAGCATATGTGATAAATAATGTGATGAGCTTAGGCGAACACCAACGATTCTGAGATCGAAGAACACTGGCGGAACGGATCTCAAAGGTCAATGCTCGAAAGAAAGGCTCAAGCGAACACTGACGAGTCTGAGATCGAAGAACACTGGCGGAACGAATTCCAAAGGTCAGCACGCGATGGCTGGATTCCGAATGGCACCTATAAGCAAGGTGAACTCCAAAAGAAGTTCATAGGAGGATATGAAATGAAGACCCAGAGGGTAAGAGATAGGCACAGAGTCACACAAAGAAAGAAAAATGCAAGATAGATTTGAAATGAAATGAAATGAAAGAGAAATGAATAAAAGAAAAAGGGTGCACCCAAAAGACAAGACATGCAAAAAATGGAAAAAATTTACGCTCCCCTTGAATGACCACCTGTACACGAGCAGTCCATTGGAACGGATGTAGCACTGCACCAATTGAAGAAGGCGTGGTCGGCGTCCTTCCTCTTTAAGGGCACATTATCCGGCTCGAAGGACAAAAAAATGTTATAGACTAGGAGCCAGCGACAGATTTTCCAGACCAATTTCCTCTCGGCTGAAAATTTCTGAAATAGTTAATGAAGTTGTGACATGAAGCCTTGTGAAAGTCAGCTGCCCCACCGAGGGTGGGGTGGTCAGCCCCAGACCTCGAAACGTGTAAAAAAAAAATATTTTCAATCATTTCAATCCTCCCGCTTCAATCTTTGTTAAATGATAGTTTTTATAAAAGCATAACATAAAATAATCGTCAGCTGGCTGTAAAGTGGGGGATTATACGTCAGCTGGTCACATGAACATGTAAAAAAGAATTATGGTTTCAGTGATTTCCTTTCGACTGATAATCATGCACATGATAGTTTATACGATACTTTTTATGAATTTAAACGTCAGCTGGTGATATGTGGGTGGAAAGATCGTCAGCTGCATAAATGAATGTTAAGCGTTCGAAGTCGGACATGAGGACGGATGTCTTGTTTACAAACATTAGCAGACATATTTTCCCACAGCGAAGTGCCATCTGATGTTCTTTACATCATGAAGTATTATCTCAACATTCAGTATAAAAAATTTTTTAGGGGGTGGAGGGAAGAAAGTAAAGCCTCCTAAGTCATTGCCCGTTTTACATACCACATTGCTCAGAAAACCTTCTTGAGTTTTAAAACATTGCAACGTCAAGTGTAAATAAGAGTATAATAATGCAACAATTAAGTTTCTATTGAGTCTAAACCAACTAACGGTTTAGAGGTGGGAGATGTTTGACAGGATATACAGAAGACAAACCTTTGAAAAAATGGAGAACGTCATGTCATTCACTTTCGGCACTCTGGAAAAACTTTTGCGACAATTATATTTTTAGAGCAGATTTTGGATATATTAACTGTAATTACTCATTTATAATATATATATATATATATATATATTCACTTTTTCAAGAACCTAATTATGTTGCAATTTATGAATTTAAAAATGATGAAAAGATAAAAACGTTGTACTACAGGTAAGGGAATGATTAAGTCCACAGATAAATAAATAATAAACAGCGATCCCAAAAATCCCCGAGTAACAATTTTTAGGCGAGTCTAAGGGATTTTTAAATTTTGGGTCCTTCATATTGGATCCGCCATTTTTAATTTTTGATAAATAACATCGGATTTGTAATCAGCGATCCCAAAAACCCCCGAGTAACGATTTTTAGGCGAATCTAAGGGATTTGTAAATTTTAGGTCCGCCATATTGGATTCGCCATTTTCAATTTTTGAAAACAAACACCGGATTTGTAATCAGCGACCCCAAAAACTCCCGAGTAACAAATTTCAGGCGAATCTAAAATGTTTTAAAAATTCGTAAATTTTAACAACTTTCAATGTTTTTTTTAAACAATAGGAATTTTTATAAACAATCTAATCTGCATATTTTTAAAGCTCTATCCTTCTTGAAGAGAAAACACTAAGGTTGATTGAAAAATATTCATTTTTTTGAAAGATATTGAGGTTTTGTAGGTGGGACAAGTATGTCCCCTGATCGTGAAGGGTTTAACATTCATTGATGCAGCTGACGATCTTTCCACCCACATATCACCAGCTGACGTTTAAATTCATAAAAAGTGTCGTGTAAACTATCATGTGCATGATTATCAGTCGAGAGGAAATCACTGAAAACATAATTTTTTTTACATGTTCATGTGACCAGCTGACGTATAATCCCCCACTTTACAGCCAGCTGAGGATTATTTTATGTTATGCTTTTATAAAAACTATTATTTAACGAAGATTGAAGCGGGAGCAAATGATTGAAAATATTTTTTTTTTACACGTTTCGAGGTCTGGGGCTATCCACCCCACCCACGGTCGGGCAGCTGACTTTCACAAGGCTTCATGTCACAACTTCATTAACTATTTTAGAAATTTTCAGCCGAGAGGAAATGACCGACCTCAATCTGTCGCTGGCTCCCGGACTATTAAAAGAGATGGAGGGTGGTACTTTACAAAAAAACTCACAGCACTTTAGATTTTATAACGGTTAATTTATTGTTGTTTAACCTGAAGAATACGTCACATTTGTACACCCGATGTACATACAAATTATAATCCAGTCAAGAAACCGTCTGGAAATGCACGAGTAGACGCGCCAGATGTGGACTATACAAGGGTCGCAACAGAACTGAACTGCTGCCGTCACATCAGGACCTGGCTGACTGACTAAAAGGGTGGAAGACCTCCCACCAACGATACAAGCTCCATCTTGTAGAGAGAGAAAGAGGGCAGGCATGGCCACAGAACAGGAAAGAATTGGCTGTAACATTTTAGGCAACATGCAGTTAATGAAATTTTGTCGGCCTGTGTAATGCTTCATAATAATTACGAAATAAATGTTATTTAAACTGATTAACAATTCAAAATTTCGGATTTCAAATTTACATTTATTTACAGAATCTAATGGTTTTATTTTTATTAAAAAACCAACTCGTTTATTTGAAATTTGTGGTTACTTTTAAAACAATATTCTATAATAAAAAATTAAATATAATTATGTTTTGTTATAAAATGTAAACCTTTAAATGCACTGTAATATTTTCAACACTTCTAATATTTTTCAAAAAACGTTTCCATCGAGCTGAAAAAATGTCAACTTTTTTGTTTTCTTTTTTTATTTTCTACAAAAAATTTTGTAATGCTTGCTAATACCTTAATTACATACAAGTAACGAAATAGAATAAACAAAAATTTTGAAAGCGTTAATTTACCTGTTATTTACCTCCTATTACCCCGTATTACGCCCTAAGAGGGGGTAGGAATTTCAAATTTTACGAAAAGTTGAGTTCCGTGTCTATTCCTATATTTTTTGGGACGCTGAAACCGAAAAAGACCCACAGAAACAAATTTCTCCCCTTCTTCACCCCCTATTACCCCTAACAGGGGGTTGATATTTCAAATTTAAAAGAAAAATCGAATAGGGTGTTTTTTCCTAAGGTTTTTGGGGCGCTAAAACCAAGAAAGACCACCAAAAACAAATTCCCCTGTCCTCAACACCCTATTACCCCCTGGGAGGGGGTTGAAATTTCGAATTTAAAAAAAAAATGGAATAAGGTGTCTATTTCTATAGTTTTTGGGGAGCTAAAACCCAGAAAGACCACGAAAAACAAATACCCCTTCTTCTTCACCCCTTATTACCTCCTGAAAGGTGGTTGGAGTTTGGAATTTATGGAAGTTGAGTTCGGTGTCTATTTCTATGTTTTTTGGGGCCCTAAAATTGAAAAAGACCCCCAAAAATAAATTTCTCTTATCTTTCATTCATACGTGAATGCAATCTATTACAAAATGCACTCTTTACGGCTCTTTTATCCAAAGAGAATGTTTGGTCTTAGAGAAACTTACTAATTATTTAATAAGTAGATTTCAAACATTTTTATACTGTTAAACCTTCAACCTAATGAACCATGGGTGAAGTCGTAATAACCATGTGAAGAGAATGTAATCTACTCTTAACTGTACTCTTTATGTCTGTTTTATCTAAAGTAGATTTTTGTTCTTAAAGAAACTGGTTTGTTATTTAAGAAGTTTATTTTGTCTATTTTTATAATATTAAACCTTTAACACAATGAACAATGGTTCAAGTCATAATAACCATGGGACGAGCATGTAATGTTATTCTAGATTGCACATTTTACGACTGGTTTATCTAAAGAAAATTTTTGTATCTAAAGAAACTGATTTATTATTTAACAAATGGATTTTAAACATATTTATACGTTTAAACCTCAAATCCAAGGAACCATGGGTTGAGAATGCAATCTATGCTAAAGTGCACATTTTTTTCTCATTTATTCAAAGAGATTTCTCTATCCTAGAAAAACTGGTTTTGTATGTAAGAAGTTTATTTTTTGGGCGGCCTCGAATTGCACCGCGGTTTTCGCGGCTAAATTAATTGCATAACTGAACTGCACCGGGTCCAAAAAGGGTCGCGGTCAGTCAGCAACTGAATTGCACCGAGTCCAAAAAGGACTGCGGTTAGTCAACAACTGAACTGCACCGGAAAAATGAAAGTTGAATAATATTTAAATTTAAAATTGTTTTATTTAAATTTAAATCTTATTTTACAAATTATTATTCTTTTTAAAAATAATAATTTTTGAAAGAATATAATTTGTTAAACATAATGTAAATAATAATAATCATTATCATTATTATATGAATATTATGTATTTTATTTAATATTTATATATTATTTTATTTAATATTTTATTTATTAAATTTGACAATTTACTTCAATTTGATTTTAAATTCGATTTAAAAGCAACTCTCTGTATATGAATTAAGGTAAATAAACCTTGACCATAGATTTTATAAATAGTCGATGACATTAATTACCTACTACCTTCAATTTATGAAACTTTTGATTTATTTAATTCTGTGTTTCTCTCTGTGATAGTTGTGTTTGGTGATTGTGAAATTTCTTTATTTTATTCATTTATTTTTTTGATTTTTATTTGTCACTAAAATGAGTGTGCACTTAATTTATAGCGAACGTGGTCGCGAATTACTTTTATGTAAAAGTCGTAAGTACTATTTTGCTCGAGAATTGACAAGTACTGGTGAAAAAGTGTGGCGGTGCACAGTTCAAAAGTGCTCAGCTAAAATATACACTATAAATATGGAGATTACGCGACAAGAGATTGGTGAGTATTTTGATGAAATTAATATTAAAAAACTGAATCAGGAAATAATTAGTGCTTCTGCGAAACGAAAAATAAAAAATAATTTAACTAAAAAACCTGCAAAAATTATTAATGCCGCTGTAGCAGAGCAATCTCACCTAATGAATACTCTTACTATGAAAGATAAAAATTATATTAGAAATAATCTTTACCAGACTAAACGGAAAGGTCAACCACCATTGCCAAAAAATCGTGCAGAAACACTTGCATTAATGTCTTCCATGTCCTTTTCAACGTTAAAAAATGAAAATTTTATATTAATAAATGATTTAGAGTCAGAAATAATTGTTTTCGGGAGTGTGTCCAATCTCAGAGCTTTGTGCCAATGTCAATCAATATATATGGATGGAACTTTTACTTATTGTGTTAAATTTTTTTTTCAATTGTACACAATACACACTTTTGAACAGGGTTATTATATTCCCTTATTATTTTGCTTATTACCTACTAAATGCAAAAATATTTATAATAAATTATTTGATTTAATTAGTTCAAAATGTTCAGAAGAACAATTGAGTTTTCAACCAACAAAAATTGTTGTAGATTTCGAAGCAGCTATTCATGCTGTTATTTTCGAGAAATGGGAAAATTCGGAAATAGTTGGTTGTAGATTTCACTTGGCTCAAGCTTGGTTTCGAAAAATACAAGAGCTTGGAATCGCAAAAGAATACAGAGAATCGAATTCGGAATTTTCTAACTGGCTCGGATTTTTATTTGGCTTACTGTTACTTAATCCAAACGAAGTGGGGGATTGTTTCGTTACAGATTTTATGTCAATTGCACCAAATGATGAGCGGATTGAAAAAATGTCTGATTATCTTATTAACAATTACATTGGAGAAGACGCGAAATTTAATCCCAAAATATGGGCGTGTCGAGAAAGTTGCTCGAATCGGAGTACTAATGCGTGTGCACCTTTCGTAATAAATTTAATTCATCCTTTTATGAGTCACATCCAAATATTTTTAAGTTTATAGACGTTCTGTTAGAATTTCAAATTGACACGTATATTCTCTCAACTGACGTTGGTTTCTATGACTACGGACTCTGTTGCTGTTCATATCTTCCGTAATTTTTGGATCCGGTGCAGTTCAGTTGTTGACTGACCGCAGCCCTTTTTGGACTCGGTGCAATTCAGTTGCTGACTGACCGCGACCCTTTTTGGACCCGGTGCAGTTCATGTGTGCTTCGGTGCAGTTCGTGGACGTCCTATTTTTTCTATTTTCGTCTTATTAAACTTGACCATAACCCTTAACCTCTTTCCGAAGTAATGTAATTGCGGCCGGAGAGGATGGTTTAGTTGATATGACTCACTGTACACTGAGGCCGGAGAAGCCGGGTTAGAGGCCTGGCATCTTTTTGACTTGAATTCTGGGTCATGCCTCGTTTCTGCGTAAGTGCATTTCCCAAAAACCTCGATTTAGAAAAAAAATACTGCTACTGCTACTACTACTACTACTACTACTACAACTACTACTACCACTACTACTACTACTACTACTACTACTGCTACTGCTACTGCTACTGCTACTGCTACTGCTACTACTACTACTACTACTACAACTACTACTACCACTACTACTACCACTACTACTACTACTACTACTACTACTACTACTACTACTACTACTACTACTGCTACTGCTACTGCTACTACTACTAATACTACTACTTTTGCTAGCACTAGGTGACACAGCCGTGCTACAATAGCAAAAATAATAGAGGAACGAGAACTTGCTTTAGCGGAATGTCAGGAAAACTGGACTTACAAAACAATAGGTAAATTTACACCTCGATGCAAACCAAACATCACGACATGGCCAACGAGGAAATAGCCTGAAACAATATATCGTAGGCCTTCTGAAAAGCTTAGTTTTTCCTAATGCACCCAGATCTTATCCCTGAAGTAATGCTAGAGCGACTAGGAAGAATGGGTTGGCGTGAAGCCAGGAAGGTTTAGTTTCGATGTTTTGTTGATTTCCTCTCTTACTAGCATCTTGAGTGGTATTTAGAAGGCTTCCATCTAGATTCTTAACTCATTGATGATGGCGAGCGTAACCCAGGTACCATAATATACTGGCAACATGAGCACATGAACCCAGTGTTCTAGCTCCCGATCGACAAGTGCAGTAGTAACTATTAATTGTTTCTTCTCCTTCTTCTTCTTCTTCTTCTTCTTCTTCTTCTTCTTCTTCTTCTTCTTCTTCTTCTTCGACTTTATTTTCAGGAATGTAGAAAATGAAACCTGGTGTTTCGCCTGATTTCTAAATCGTGAGTATACTTTTAATCTCAAAAGATTATTTTCTTGAAACAAGCTGTCAATTTACAATTTATCATCCTCATCTCTTTGAAGTTTGTCTTGAATGTAGGAGGGTGCAAAATTAACCTGGTAAACACCCATAGTCAAATCTTGCAAGTAAACTACGTCCAGCTGTGGAAAATCAGGAAACTGATTTTCTAATCTTTGACACTTAGCACGTCTAAGACGTAGATTACCAATCTCAATTCTCGCTTGTACTACATTAGCATCATTTTTTTGTTGAATCATTTTTCTGGCCAATTCAACAGTTGCGTTTTGCATGTGGATCAAAGGATAATATTTGTTTATTAATGCACCACATATTCGGTAATAAGAACTAATATGTTTAGCGTTCCGAATATTAAATGTATGGTCTAACATCTTGAAAATAGTTCTTAAGTGACCGTTCCTGGCTTTCACAATCCATCTTATTTTAGTAGTAAAGCGCGTATCGTTTGCATCAACAGTAGTTAATTGCTGTTGACCTCTATCAATTAGGAAAGTGTCACCGTTTTCGAACCAGTTACGCAGACTTTGAACATTTCTTTCAAATTCATTTGTTAGAATTGAGGCATCATTATTCCGCATATCTGAAAAATAGGTACCCAAAATACATAAAACATATCCATGTGGAGCCACAATAATCGTCGGTTTTAATAAGTGCCTTCCCTTATGAACGCAGTATGATTGCCTCAATACACGGAAACTACTACTCTTGTGAATATAAGCGTAAAATACGTCGCATATAACAATAGCTTTTGGAGTGTTTGGTTCGTTGTTATATAATTCGTTAGCATATGGTGTCACATGTCGATTAATAAATTCAGCTCTACTAATAGCTCCAACTCCTAAGTTTTCAGAAACAAATCTATTTTCCCTCTTTGCCTTACAATATTCAATCTTAAACAAGTTGGATCATTTCTTAATGTTTCGATGTCATTAGTCAAAGATGTATTACAGTTAAAACAAACCCTTGTATCATTTTGAATATTTAATTCAGGTAAGTTTTCCGCTGTCCGACGTGAAACAGCAAGTTCGTGTCTATTTTCATCATCCCATATGTGGGGCATTGGCCTTGTATTGACCAATAAATTGCAAACGAAACATCTAACTCTTCTAGCCATAGCTTATTTTAAGAACTGAACCATCCGAAACTTAACCAAAGAAATAAATAATTATGTCGTTTTCTCGATTTCATAAACAATATACAAGTCCGTCGTTCTCTCATCACTCTGGAAAAAAATTGTAAAGTACATAAAAACATATAAAAACATATAACGAATATAATTTTATCAACAAAAAATATAACAAATTGTTAACCTACATTTTCTTTATAGTGAAAAATGTCCTTGATCATAATACAGAAGGACTTCAATAGTAAAAATATAACTGAATGGAAAAATGAAACGATGCACGAAACTCGAATCTTCAAAATCAATTAATATTCATTCATTAATGTTCCACTTATTTACTTCGTAATAAAAAAATACCACAAAACTATGCTCCTATAGTATTAACGACATAATAAACAAAAACATAATAAAAAGAGATCATCCATTCTTAAAAACGGAGTAACGTTAAAGGTATATTACCAAAAAAAAAAAATTAGAATAGAAACCATTCATCCCTCAACAATAAATATGCTTTCGTTTGTTTTGCTTTTTTAATTACCAAAAATACACATCTAAAGGATCATCGCAAAAATCGTGCCCACACTAACTCATTTGAAATAAAACTAATTTCACCTAAATCACATATATGCAATTTAAACATAAAATCAATTAAGAGTTTACAATAGACAAAATCAACTCATTTAATAATAAATTAATTTATCACAGACAGACCAATCTTTTTGCTTAAAAAGACGCACAGTGGGCTGAAATGGAAAAGTAGGTGCATAAAACCCCGAAAATAAAAGTTGTCAAATCGTTCTCAATACTGCATGCACATATTCTGGAAAGACTAATGAAAAGATCCCTTTACTTAAGAGACGATACAATAGCTTCTAAGATAACCTGTCCGACCTACGAAGCCGCGCTTTCTTGTTTATGTGAGCGACCACGGAATGTCAGGCTTTACTTCAGTATAGACGCTAGCAAGCGAGGTTTTGAACGTTTTTAACAATTTTTTTTTTTAATAAGAGTAAAATCTGTAGACTTTCAGCCTGTTATTTTAACATTTGACGATTTTTAGTTTTTAACTAAAAAAATTTAAAAAACTAAAAAAATTTTAAATCATCAACTTCGATATGCATATTTAGAAACTAATTATATGAAACTTAAAAACTGTACAGAACATAATATTAAAAAATATTAAAAAATCCTATTAGGTTTTCTGATTACTGAACAACTGAACTAAGTGTATATACAAGAGGCTTGACCAACTTTGGCCAACTTTGTCAGATTAATAAAAAAAATTGTTAAAACAAATTATTATTAGTAATAGGTAGTACTAATTTTGTTTGTTTTAACTGATCTGAGTTTCTAAAGGATTTATTTCAATTTTCTTTATAAAGAAAATAAAGTCTCATTTTTAGCTTTCGTCTCTCTCAGAGAAACCTCTTCAGAAATTAACAATTTTTGGATTAACAATAACAATAACAAATTACTATTGTTATTTACCAACTTTTTATACAGTGATCCTAGAAAAATGCAGTTTTTTTCATAATTTTGCATTTAATCAATCTTTATACAAATGCAGATAAAAAATGCAAAGAAAATTATTATTTAAACAGTTTTTAAACAAATATTTTTTGTTTTTTACCAACTTTTTATTTAGTACTCTTAGAAATATGCAATTTGATAAATTGTAAAATTTAAAAAAAAATTCATCTTTCTAAGGTGCAATATGAGAAAAGTTTGTAAATAACGATAATTATTTGTTTAGAAATTGTTTAAATAACAATTTTATTTGTCTTTTTCATCAGTAATTATAAAAAGTTTGGTTAATTGCAAAATTAGAAAAAAAAACTGCACCTTTCTAAGAGCACTGAAGAAAAAGTTGGTAAATAACAATTATTTATTTAAAAATTGTGTAAATACTAATTTCATTTGAATTTTGTATCCGTAATTGTAAAAAGTGTGTTTAATTGAAAAATTGGACAGAAATTATATCTTTCTAGGTGCTCTGTAAAAAAGGTTGCTTGGTAACAATATTGTTTTGTTTAAACATTGTTTAAATAAAATTTAAAACGGATTTGAAATTCATTATCACCAAATTTAAAAACCTTTGGATACCAAGTTTTATAAAAATATACATAATATTTTAGAAATTCGTCCGCCATATTAAACCCGCCATTTTGAATTTTTTAAATCGGACTTTAGATTCGTAATCAGCGACCTCAAAAACCCTTGGATACCAAGTTTTATAAAAGAACATATTTTTTTTTAGAAATTCGTTTGCCATATTGGATACGCCATTCTGAATATTTTAAATCCGACTTCAGATTCGTAATCAGCGACATCAGAAACCCTTGGATACCAAGTTTTATAAAAATACATAATTTTTTTAGAAATTCGTCAGCCATATTGGATCCGCCATTTTGAATTTTTTTAATCCAACTTCAGATTCGTAATCAGCGACCTCAAAAACCCTTGGATACCAAGTTTTATAAATATACATAACTGTTTTAGAGATTCGTCCGCCATATTGGATACGCCATTTTGAATATTTTAAATCAGACTTCAGATTCGTAATCAGCGACCTCAGAAACCCTTAGGTACTAACTTTCATAAAAAAGAAACTGAGAGATTAGATTTTTCTACCTATTTTTTCGTATCAGCCCACTGTGAGATGTAAGAAATTATGTGAGTTAGAAAAAATGTGACAATTTCTGGTGAAAGGGACTTTACGCGACAATAACATTGGGCTCACTTTTCGTGCACTGAGCAACGGAATACTGAGCCTAATGTTGTTGTTGCGTAAGGTCCCTTTCACCAGAAATAGTCACAAATGTATTTCCATAATTTTTGTGTAAAAACACTAAGTGCTAAGGATTATAAAATAGACTGCAGTCTTGTCATCTGTTTGCCAGGATACAATGTCATGCATTGATAATAAGGTTTAAAGTTTAATAGTACGAATATGATTAAAATCTACTTATTAAATAATTATACATTTTCTCTAGGACCAAAACTCCTCTATAGATAAAAGGGTCGTAAAGAGTGCACTTTCTAATAAATTGCATTTTCGTCCCATGGTTATTATTACTTGACCATTATTCATTGGGTTTGAGGTTTAATACTACGTAAATAGGCAAAATAAACTTCTAAAATAAAAAAGATATTTTTTTTAAAGACCACAAGTCCTCTTTAGATAAAAGAGTCGTAAAGAGTGCACTTTATAACAGATTGCATTTCCGTCCCATGGTTATTATGAATTGACCCATGGTTCATTGGGTTTAAAGTCCAATAGTATAAAAATGTTTAAAATCTACCTATTAAATAATAAATCTGTTTTTCTAGGACAAAAACTCCTCTTTGTATAAAAGAATCGTAAAGAGTGCACTTTATAAAACATTGCATTTTCGTCACAAAGTTATTATGACTTGACCCATGGTTCATTGGGTTTATAGTTTAATAGTATAAAAATGTTTAAAATCTACTTATTAAATAATAAATCTTTTTCTCTAGGACCAAAAGTCCTCTTTAGATGAAAGACTCGTAAATAGTGTACTTTAAAATACATTCCATTTTTATCCCTGGTTATTATGACTTGTCCTATTGTTCATTGGGTTTGAAGTTTAATTGTATAAAAATGTTTAAAATCTACTTATTAAATAATAAATCTTTTTCTCTAGGACCAAAAGTCCTCTTTAGATAAAAGAGCCGTAAATAGTGCACTTTATAATAGATTGCATTTTCCTTCCATTGTTATTATGACTTGAGCCACGGTTTGTTGGGTTTACAATTTAATAGTATAAAAATGTTTAAAACCTACTCATGAAATAATGAATCAGTTTCTCTATGACGAATATTCTTCTTTGCATAAAAGAGACTTAAAGAGTGCACTATATAATAGATTACATTTTCCTCCCCTGGTTATTATGACTTGATTATTGGTTCCTTGGTTTTAAAGTTTAATACTATATACATGTTTAAAATCTACTTATTAAATAATAAATCAGTTTTTCTGGGACCAAAAGTCCTCTTTACATAAGAGAGTCGTAAAGAGTGCACTTTTTAATACATTTATTTTGTTCCATGGTTATTATGACTTGACCTATTGTTCATTAGACTTAAAGTTTAATAGTATAAAAATGTTTCAAATCTACATATTAAATAATGAATCAGTTCCTCTAGGACCAAAAGTCTTCTTTGGATAAAACAGACAAAAAGAGTGCCCTTTATAATACATTGCCATTTCGTCCCATGGTCATTATGACTTGACCCATGGTTGATTGGGTTTAAAGTTTAATAGCATTAAAATGTTTAAAATATACTTATTATAAAATAAGTCAGTTTCTTTATGACCAAAAGTCCTCTATAGATAAAAAAGCTGTAAAGAGTGCACGTTATAATGGATTGTATTTTCGTTCCATGGTTATTTTGACTTGACCTAATAAATCAGTTTCTCTAGGACCATAAGTCCTCTTTAGATAAAAGAGAAGTAAATAGTGCACTTTATAAAAGATTGCATTTTGCTCCCATATTTAACATGATTATTCATAATAGTATGTTAATTAATTTTTATTCTACACCGCCGTGCACCCCCAAAAAAAGGTTTTTAAAAGTATGAAAACATTGGTGGGTTTCCATAGATTTTATGTCTAGTATATAATCAAAATACGCATTAAAATGTAAAACTTTCTTACTTTCTAACTGACATGACAATATTTTGATAGTATGCCCAGTGGGCAAAAATTTCCAAAAGACGTCTTAAGGACGTCTTTTGGACATAAAGGCCGACATAGGGACGTCTTTCGGACATGTGTGCCCACTGGGTGTTGATCAATTTTAACCCCTAACCCCTTAGTTATAAAAAAAACGTAAAAAATAAAAATTTCAAAACATTTGTGTTCAATTTTATTAGATTTTATAGGTGTAAGACGAAAAAAAAGGATATTTTACAAATTTTCAAATGTTTTTAAATTTAATTAAAATAATATAAAATTTCAGCTGAATTTACTAATTTTACAAAATTTCCTTGGGGGGGGGGGAGTAGGTTAAGATAAGTATATCAGATAATTTAAAAGAATTGTAACAATTATTGAGTTTATTTAGATCCTACAATGGATTATTGCGCATGTGCCGTTGTCATAGAGCATTACTGCGCATGTGTAATAGCCATAAAAATCTAGTGCGCATGCGCCATAAACATAATGTTCAAGTGCGCATAAGAATTAATGATATTGATTTACTGCGCATATAAATGGACTTTTTTAATCAACTGTGCATGCGTCACTATCATGACACACTGCTACACTTAATTGTGAAAGTGCTTAAGTTATATTAATGTTAATAGTTTAAAAAGATTATAGGTGAAATTATTTTAAAAGTTGCTTATAAGAAAAAGAAGTGAAACAAGTGGAAGGGGAAGAACGACTGAACGTCGAATTTCTGTTGACGACAAAGGTTTCGTTTTAATATACTAGAACTTCTAAAGCGCGCTACGCGCTCAAAATTGTGCTCTTGTTTTTTCCTTTTTAAATTGTCCAAATTTATACTTACCAATTTCTTTAATTTGTCAATTTCCTAATAAAAAATCTCCAATTTCTCTATTTACCAGTTGGGGAATTTTTTTATTTTGTTAATTTTTCAATTTACCAATTTAAAATTTTTTAATTTTTATATAACTAGGTCTGTGCAAAAAGCTCGAGACTCGAAGCCCGACCGAGCTGAGCCGAGCCTAACAGTCTTCGAGCCGAGCCCAGTTCAGCTCGGCTTCGTCGCACACCAGGCTCCTAAGATTTCTGTTTAGAACGAAATCCTAGCTGCTCGGTTTCGCCAGAAAGACACGATTATCTAAATCAGCGAAACAGAATTAGTTAATTTGAGATATTTAATAAGTTTATTCCGGGAATTTATATAAACTAACAACATAAAGCATATATAACAAAATGTTAACTTTATGCGTTATGTAATTTCATAAATTACATAAATCCATGAATTAATCACTTCATACTTAAATATGTTGCGAGGAGAATTCGACCACTGCCTTTTTCAATTTGACAAGTATCTCTTATCTTCAACCAGGTTTACTTTGTATCGGTTTCAAATTTTTTTTAAAAATACGTTATAAATTGCTTCACCAGCTTGTTCCGACCATATTCTAAGACCGCTTTTATCCAAGAAAATAAGAGACTGGGACAAGTGCTTTAAAATCACATGAATTTTTAGAGTCTCGCTAACTCCTGTTTAATAAATAAAAATACAATAAAAATAATGATATTAAATAATAATAGTAATAATAATAAAATTATAACACTACTACTAATAAATAAAAACTGCCTGTACTTTTTAAATATATTTCCACTTCCCTTACAAGTTCTTCACAATTAATATGTATATTTTCTAGTATGCAAAAAACTATTAAAACATCCTGACAAACTTTGAAAATCTGAAATTTGTGGCAAAGTTGAATATTTAAAATTAGTACCCTTCGTTTCTTCTTTATAAGTCGTGGACAAAATTGTGAATGCTTCTGTCTGCACTAGAAAAGTACATATCAATTGTAAAGAACATGTTAGGGAATTGGAAATATATTTTAAAAGTACAGGTAGTTTTTATTTATTAATATTATTGTTATTATTTTACTACTGTTATTATTATTATTTATTAGCATTATTTTTATTTTATTTTTATTTATTCAACAGGAGTTACCGAGACACTAAAAATCTATGAGATTGTAATGCACTTGTCCCAGTGTCTTATTTCCTTAGGTAAAAGCGGTTTTCGAATATCCCTACTGTAAAAACGTGCGTGAGATCTGTCGTAAGAAGGTAGGTATGTACTTACATGTGTACGCATATGCGATCTCAGGTGACACAGCCGAGATCTCGTATAAGATCTTATGTGAGAATGCGCAGCGTATAATGTTACTCAATATGAAATTGAAACAGCGTTCTTATATGAGTTCGTATATGGAGTTCATATGTAAGAACGTATGTGAGTTCGTGTGTAAGAAAGTATGCAATATCGTGTCGAATGTTCAACAAAAATTTACTTATTAAATATTTCAAGTAAAAACTCACGTACGAACACACGTGAGAATTCATGTGCGTACGCATGTACGAACTCATGTGCGTCTTAATGTACGAACTCATGTGCGTCTACACTTAAGAACTAATGTGCGTCTACACGTAAGAACTCTTGTGTAAACACACCAAAGTACATTATTAAATTAAAATATACTAAACAATATTAAATATTAAATATATTAAATTCAATATATTATTAAAAAAAATTATCGCCAACGGGATTCGAGCCCATCTAACTTGAACATAAGAACGCCTTAAGCTCCTCGGCCACCGTAGTTATAACTGGTGCAGCAGTTTATAACGTATTTTTAAAAAAATGTTGAAACCTTTTTAAAACCAATCTATTTGAAGATAACAGAGACTTGTCCAAATTAGAAAGGCAGAAGTCGAGTTCTCCTCGTAACATATTTAAATATGAAGTAATTAATTCATTGATTTATGTAATTTATGAAATTACATAACGCATTAATTTAAAATTTTGCTATTTATGCTTGATGTTGTTAGTTTATATAAATTCCCCGAATAAACTTATTAAATATCTCAAATCAATTAATGCTGTTTCGCTGATTTAATTAATCGTGTATTTCTGGCGAAACCGAGCAGCTAGGATTTTGTTCTAAACAGATTTTGAGAGTGAAAATGAGTACAAATCAGACCCCAGTTGCCGATTTTGCATCCATTTTTGTAAAAGCTATTTACCTCAGGAGCTTGGTGTGGTCGGGCTCGAGCCGGGTCGGGTTCGAACCGGGCTTTCTGAAATACCCGAAATTATTCGAGATCTCGTAAATAGACGAGTTCTCGAATGATATGGGGGCCCGAAAATTTCGGTCCATTAACGAGACACGAACATTTCTACAAGCGCAGTACAGTTTTAAGCCCCAAACAAATGCGCACTATTGTTCAAAGCACCAAACGCATGCGCCATAGTGTTCCCCGCACTAAATACGTGCGCATTATTGTTACACGCTTCACAGACATGCGCAGTAGTATTCCACACATTAAATACACGCGCACTAGTGTTCCAAGCACTAAATACATGCGCACTAGTATTCCACGCACTAAATACATGCGCACTAGGGTTCAACGCACTAACTACATGCGCATCAGTTTTTTACGCACTAAGTACGTGCGCAGTGTTATTCAACGTACAAAATACATGCGCACAAGGTTTCTACGGACTAAATACATGCGCACTGGTATTCCACACACTAAATACATGCGCACTAGTATTCCACGCACTAAATACATGCGCACTAGTGTTCAACGCACTAAATACATGCGCATCAGTTTTCTACGCAATAAGTACATGCGCAGTGGTATTCCACGCACAAAATACCTGCGCACTAGTGTTCAACGCACTAACTACATGCGCATCAGTTTTCTACGCACTAAGTACGTGCGCAGTGTTATTCCACGTACAAAATACATGCGCACAAGGTTTCTACGGACTAAATACATGCGCACTGGTATTCCACACACTAAATACATGCGCACTAGTATTCCACGCACTAAATACATGCGCACTAGTGTTCAACGCACTAAATACATGCGCATCAGTTTTCTTCGCAATAAGTAAATGCGCAGTGGTATTCAACTCACAAAATACATGCGCACTAAATACATGCACATTAGTTTTCTACGCACTGAATACATGCGCACTAGTTTTCTACGCACTAAAGACATGCGCACTAGTTTTCTACGCACTAAATACATGCATATTAGTGTTCAACGCACTAAATAAATGCGCATTAGTTTTCTATGCACTAAAAACATGCGCACTAATTTTTTACGCACTACATACATGCGCACTATTTTTTTACGCACTAAATACATGCACACTATTGTTTCATGCACTAAATACATGCGCACTAGTTTTCTACGCACTAAATACATTTGCACTAGTTTTCTACGCAGTTAACACGTGCGCAGTAATGTTCGACGCACTAAATACATGCACACTACTTTTTTACGCACTAAACACTTGCGCAGTATTGTTCTACGCTCAAGTATGTGTTTAGTGCGTGCAACACTACTACGCATGTATTTAGTGCTTGGAACACTAGTGCACATGTACTTAGGGCTAAGAATACTACTGTGCATGTATTTAGAGCGTAGAAAAATAGTGCGCATGTATTTAGTGCGTGGAACACTAGTGCACATGTATTTAGTGCGTACAATACTACTGCGCATGTATATAGTGCGTAGAAAACTAGTGCGCATGTATTTAATGCGTAGAAAATTAGTACGCATGTATTTAGGGCGTGGAATATCACTGCACATGTATTTAGTTCGTAAAAAACTACTGCGCATATCTTTAGTGCGTAGAAAAGTAGTGGGCATGTATTTAGTGCGTATGTATTTAGTGCGTAGAAAAATAGTGCGCATGTATTTAATGCGTAGAACATTAGTGCGCATGTATTTGGTGGGTAGAAAATTATTGCGCATGTATTTTGTGCGTAGAAAACTAGTGCGCATGTATTTAATGCGTAAAAAATTAGTGCGCATGTATTTAATGCTTGGAACACTAGTGCACATGTATTTAGTGCGTAGAATACAACTGCGCATGTATTTAGTGCGTAGAAAACTAGTGCGCATGTATTTTATGCGTAGAAAATTAGTAAACATGTATTTAGTGCGTAAAAAACTAATGCCCATGTATTTAGTGCGTGGAATACCACTGCGCATGTATTTAGTTCGTTAAAAACTACTGCGCATGTGTTTAGTGCGTTGAAAACTAGTGCGCATGTATTTAGTTCGTTGAACACTAGTGCGTATGTGTTTTATGCTTGGAACATTAGTGCGCATGTGTTTGGTGCGTGGAAGACTACTTCAAATTGGGACAATCGACTTCTCTAAAGTAGCTAAATTCCCAACCACGAAGTAATCATAAGGAGACTTTACTTTACAGGGATTCTCTTGAAAATATGTCCCACTTTAGGGAACAAACGACTGTGAGAGTAGAATCTCGCAGAAGTGGCAGCCCTAGCGGGCAAAATGAGAAACTGCGTATTTGTGGTTTGTAAGGTACGTTTTGTTATAATTAAATAGAAAAGAAATTGTTTTTTACAACATACAATGTATTAATTGACTAATTAATGATAATAAATTTCATAAACAGGAACAAGAATAAACTAACTTATTCAGACAAAGTTTTTTAATGTTTAAAATTTGTTCTCCAAAGTTTTAAAATCTAAATGATTTCATGTTTTTTTATTAAAAAAGAGGGAAACAAAAGTTTAAATAAAAACAGAGATTTAAATAATTTTTATAAATGTTAGGAAATATTGTTGAATTTCATTTTTGTTAATTTAAAATAGACAACATTCATATTGCTCATTTCTCTGGTTTCTCTTTTAACTGTTATTGTTAATGTCGTCTAGTCTGTTTAATTTATGTTATTGGTAATGAGGTAAAGGTGGTTGTAGTTCAGTTTAAATAGTGAAGTAATTTAACACTGTTATATAATTTGTAATTCTGGTGACTTTTATTATTTTATTTATTAATTTTTAATTCTATTAAATTTTATTATTTTATGTGTTTTCATGTTTTATTAAACACATTTTTTTGTATGTGTATTTTAATAATTTCTATTTTTAATTAATTTGACAAATATATAAATTTTTGTTTTCTTATCTAATTTTAAAAATTCTCATATTATTTATTTTTAATTTCTTTTTAGTTTCTCTGACTCCATACAATGGTTAACTCTAGAATTTTTGTATTTTTGTTATTATTAGTATTTTTTGTCTTTCTTAGATAAAATAATTATAATTTTTGTTATTTTATTTTATTGTAAGACTCCCAAAACAGGAAATCATATAGATTTCAAAACGTCTGAGAACCAATTTTAAACATTAAACAACTTTGTCGGAATGACTTTGTTTTTTCTTGCTGCTTTTTAATAAAAAAAAAAGTTTAAATGTTTTAAATATAGGGACTGAAAGTCTCAAAACAAGACATTTGGTTTTGCAGTGTCAGTATGTTAGTTTATTTAGCGTTGTATATTTTCACACTATAAGGTAAACTTCTTTGAGAAAGATAACCGGAAATAAATGAACATCGGTTGGGTGCTGGGGTAATTCTGAAAAGTCAATTTATACATTTTTAAGTTATCTTCCCTGTACAAGTCAACTGGAAATGATCTAGATATCAGACTGGTAGTTGGGTACTTCAGAAAAGTAGATTTTCACATTGGGAGGTTAACTTCTCTGCGTAAGATGTCTGGAAATGACCTGGACTTCGATGGAGTAGTTAGGTCTTTCAGAAATGTCGATTTAAACATTTTGTGGTTGACTTTCCTAAAGAAGTTGACCGAAAAAGACCTACACTGTTAGAAAAAGTTTGTGTACAAAAACTTGCGTGTGTAATTTAACACAAGTGATTAATACGTCTAGCGTGTATATATACACTGAAAAAAATATTAATGTGAAAAACAACAATTTGGCTATAGTTGAGTCCATTTTGGTTAAAATGAAAAGGATTCCTTGTTCAGTTAGCAACCGAAGATCAGTTAATTCTAATAAATCAAACTTGTTCGACTTCTAATTTTTAAAAACAGAAAAAAATGTATAAATCAGCTGAAATATTATAATTTCCCAGTGCAAATAAGTTACTTTGTGTCAATTAATCTTTAAAATAATACCAAAGTTTACTAAAGTTTTAATAGTTTTTTCTGAAAATGTCAAATCGACATAACCTTAAAATATATGGCGAACAAAACTGGTATCATTTACCTTAACCACTAATGTTTGAAAGAGAGAAAGTATTGACAAATGTATTTTAGATAATAAAGAACTTATTGCAGTAATAAAAGCAGTCGATCGCACAATTTTTAATGTTAATATAATATAATTCCTAATTACTTAGAGTACAAATTATCCTTGTCATTTTAACTAATCTCAACTAGCTGGCTCCTTAACTAACAAGGAAAAATGGTTGATTCCTAGTAGACGGGTGCAAGGGATTTTTTTCAGTGTACTTCGTCTCGAATGTTTTTTAACCTAAAATTGTTCATTTACATTGTCCAACGTATTAATGTTATGAGACCTGTGTATTTTTACTACGCCTGAAGGTGTAAATTTGTTTCATCCCGTCTGACGTAGTAATTTTACTGTGATTTGTAAAGAAACAGTCGGTTTGTTATTTTACTATAGGTTCCCAATGGGAAATTGCCAATGATCACCATTGGCTAAATAATGGTCCCATGATTGGCGGCCAACAGTTTTTTCTTGGCAAACTATTGGCAACCAATATTGGACCACACTTGGTCAATCCTTGGGATGATAACGGGTTTGCCAGTCATTGGCAGCCATCATTGGTTCAATATTGGTTGCCAATGATAATGCCAATAAATAAAATTTTTTAAATTAACAATATTAAAATCTATATTTTTATATTGTTAATTTATTTATTGTTTAAAAAATTTTTTTTTTTAATAAATATTTTAATTTATTTATTAATGCATGTCAAGTATTGGTACAATAATTGGCTTTCAATATTGGTCTATCCTTGGTAGCCAATGAATAACCAACAATCTTATTTTTACAACTCTATATGGAAACAGAGTTGTTAATTTAATCTTCAGCCAATATTTGACAATGAAGATTTGAGTGTTGGACACATTAGAAATGTATTTTCAGAGGTACGGGATCAGGCCTTATATAAAAGAGCTGAAGAAACTCGATCGTGAGAGAGGCTGACCGATGCGCGCCCTATGCCAGTTTCCGAAACCACAAACGCGTGAGAATCCTCGGCGCGCAGACGCGGCATAGATGCGGCGGGAAACTTCCACTATTTGAATTTGAATTTTTTATGCATTTAATCAAAAACAAGAAAAGAAATATAATAATACAAAAATTATACAAATTCTTAAATTTGTATAGTTTTCTGATTGTTATTAAAAAGTAATACGCTTAATTATAAAGAAATACTTATAATAAATATCCTCCATAAATAATTGTTCAATTCTTGAAGATTTGAAAAACTCTTAAAGGTGTGTCCTAAGGTTAAAAATTATTGTTCTAAATCTACTTTAATCGATTTTCATGTTATAGAAATTATTTAAATAAATTAACTAGTTTTAAAGAAATCAGAAAGAAATTAAATTGATGAAAAAATAAACATTTAATATTAAAAATAATATTAATAAAAATAATCACATTAAAACTTTGCTTGTAAAATAAACAGAACGAAAAATTTAAAATTAAAAAATTAATGAACAATTACAAAATATTAAAGAAGACTTTAATTTTATTAAAATGTAAACTTAAGTCACATAAATACAAATATTCATGTAAGTATTTAAATTTTAAATTCACCATTTTTTCTGTTTAAATTTAAAGTAAAATTTAACAAATTGTAAAGAATGATAGTTAATAAATATTTAACTTTATTTGTTATTCTTTTCGTTTTTCACATGCAAAAAATAATCATTTTTTTTGATAAAACTAAGAAACAAATTCTCTAAATTTGAATACAAATTAAAAATGAAAAAAATTTAATATATGTAAAAAAATTTTAAATTTTAATCATTTAATTAAATAATTTATTTTAACAAAATGACTTTCTAAATATAACTATCCAGAATATATAAAAAATATGAGCAAAAAAAATCAAAATTGGTTTTTAAAAATAAAAAAATAAACTTTTTAAAGTTCAAAATAAATTACATTTTTTTTAAATTTTGTTATTCTAAAATTAATATTAAACTTGAATAATAATTTTCAATACAATTACTTAAAGTTAGTTTTCAAAAAATTCAATTATCATTAAAATGAATCTATCCAAATAATAAAACTTAAACAGAAAGAATTAATACTAAAAATTAATACTAAAAAAAATTTAACTTTAAAAAAATTAATGATATCAAAAATATTATTTTTCGATCGTAATTAAAAAATGTAACTTATTTCAATTTAGCTATTACAAAACGGCATTGAGTTTTAAAATTTAAATTTGTATAGAAAGGTTTAATTTAGTTCACATCTTATTTCCAGTTTAACATAAAAGTTTAAAAAATTTAAAACAAAGTTTTTACTTTCTGAGCACATTTTTAATAATATTCGAAATGTTTACTTTAAAATTTTAAAATTTTTGATATCATTAATTTTTTTAAACTTAATTTTTTTTTAATTTTATTCCAAAATTTTAATTAACCATGTTTAATGCTCTATTATTTCTTTAATTTAAAAGAAACCTTTAATTTTTTCTGTTCAAGTTTTACTATTTGTAAAGATTCGTTTTAAAATTAATTTTAGTTTTTGGAAACTAACTTTAAGTAATTATATTTGAAAATATTATTTAAGATTAATATTAATTTTAATATAACGAATTTTAAAATATTTTTAATTCAACTTTAAACTTTAAAAAGTTTATATTTTATTTTTAAAAACAAATTTTAATTTAATTTTAATAAAAGATATGGACATAAAAGAAAATAGGATGTAAACTAATTTAAAGCTTAATACCTAGACACAAATTTTAAAATTTTAAATTTAAAAATCAATACTGTTTTATAAAGCTAAATTAATATGAATTTTTTTTTTTAAATTAAGATCGAAAAATAATATTTCTGATGTCATTAATTTTTTTAAACTTAAATTTTTTTTAATAGTATTTAAAACCTTTAATTTTTTCTGTTCAAGTTTTACTATTTGTAAAGATTCGTAATTTTAAAATTAATTCAAGTTTTTGGAAACTAACTTTAAGTAATTATATTTGAAATTATTATTTAAGATTAATCTTAATTTTAATATAACGAATTTTAAATAATTTTCAATTGAACTTTAAACTTTAAAAAGTTTATATTTTATTTTTTAAAACAAATTTTAATTTAATTTTAATAAAAGATATGGACAAAAAAGAAAATAAGATGTAAACTAATTTAAAGCTTAATACCTAGACTCAAATTTAAAAATTTTAAATTTAAAAATCAACACTGTTTTATAAAGTTAAATTAATATGAATTTTTTTTTTAAATTAAGATAAAAAATAATATTTTTGATGTCATTAAATTTTTTAAACTTAATTTTTTTTTAATAATATTCAAAACATTAAATTAACCATGTTTAATGCTTTATTATTTCTTTAATTTTAAAGAAACCTTTAATTTTTTCTGTTCAAGTTTTACTATTTGTAAAGATTCGTAATTTTAAAATTAATTCAAGTTTTTGGAAACTAACTTTAAGTAATCATATTTGAAATTATTATTTAAGATTAATATTATAATTTTAATATAATGAATTTTAAAAAATTTTCAATTCAACTTTAAACTTTAAAATGTTTATATTTTATTTTTAAAAACAAATTTTAATTTAATTTTAATAAAAGATATGGACATGAAAAAAAATAAGATGTAATCTAATTTAAAGCTTAATACCTAGACACAAATGTTAAAATTTAAAAATCAACACTGTTCAATAAAGCTAAATTAAAATGAATTTTTTTTTTAAATTACGATCGAAAAATAATAATTTTGATATCATTAATTTTTTTAAAGTTAAATTTTTTTTAATAGTATTCAAAATATTAAATTAACTATGTATAATGCTCTATTATTTCTTTAATTTAAAAGAAACCATTAATTCTTTCTGTTTAAGTTTTATTATTTGGAATGATTCATTTTAATGATAATTGAATTTTTTGAAAACTAACTTTAAGTAATTGTATTGAAAATTATTATTCAAGTTTAATATTAATTTTAGAATAACAAAATTTAAAAAAAATGTAATTTATTTTGAACTTTAAAAAGTTTATTTTTTTATTTTTAAAAACCAATTTTGATTTTTTTTGCTCATATTTTTTATATATTCTGGATAGTTATATTTAGAAAGTCATTTTGTTAAAATAAATTATTTAATTAAATGATTCAAATTTAAAATTTTTTTACATATATTAAATTTTTTTCATTTTTAATTTGTATTCAAATTTAGAGAATTTGTTTCTTAGTTTTATCAAAAAAAATGATTATTTTTTGCATGTGAAAAACGAAAAGAATAACAAATAAAGTTAAATATTTATTAACTATCATTCTTTACAATTTGTTAAATTTTACTTTAAATTTAAACAGAAAAAATGGTGAATTTAAAATTTAAATACTTACATGAATATTTGTATTTATGTGACTTAAGTTTACATTTTAATAAAATTAAAGTCTTCTTTAATATTTTGTAATTATTCATTAATTTTTTAATTTTAAATTTTTCGTTCTGTTTATTTTACAAGCAAAGTTTTAATGTGATTATTTTTATTAATATTATTTTTAATATTAAATGTTTATTTTTTCATCAATTTAATTTCTTTCTGATTTCTTTAAAACTAGTTAATTTATTTAAATAATTTCTATAACATGAAAATCGATTAAAGTAGATTTAGAACAATAATTTTTAACCTTAGGACACACCTTTAAGAGTTTTTCAAATCTTCAAGAATTGAACAATTATTTATGGAGGATATTTATTATAAGTATTTCTTTATAATTAAGCGTATTACTTTTTAATAACAATCAGAAAACTATACAAATTTAAGAATTTGTATAATTTTTGTATTATTATATTTCTTTTCTTGTTTTTGATTAAATGCATAAAAAATTCAAATTCAAATAGTGGAAGTTTCCCGCCGCATCTATGCCGCGTCTGCGCGCCGAGGATTCTCACGCGTTTGTGGTTTCGGAAACTGGCATAGGGCGCGCATCGGTCAGCCTCTCTCACGATCGAGTTTCTTCAGCTCTTTTATATAAGGCCTGATCCCGTACCTCTGAAAATACATTTCTAATGTGTCCAACACTCAAATCTTCATTGTCAAATATTGGCTGAAGATTAAATTAACAACTCTGTTTCCATATAGAGTTGTAAAAATAAGATTGTTGGTTATTCATTGGCTACCAAGGATAGACCAATATTGAAAGCCAATTATTGTACCAATACTTGACATGCATTAATAAATAAATTAAAATATTTATTAAAAAAAAAATTTTTTTAAACAATAAATAAATTAACAATATAAAAATATAGATTTTAATATTGTTAATTTAAAAAATTTTATTTATTGGCATTATCATTGGCAACCAATATTGAACCAATGATGGCTGCCAATGACTGGCAAACCCGTTATCATCCCAAGGATTGACCAACTGTGGTCCAATATTGGTTTCCATTAATGCGCCAATATTGGCACCATTGGCTCCCAATACTGGTCCATTAATGCGCCAATCGTTAGTTTCCCATTGGGTTATGGTAGAACTACTACCGGTGTGTAATTTTACCTCGTGGGCAATAGTACCATAACTTGCCGTCTGTATAGCGCAGTCTCTTAATTTTCTGAGTTTCGACGCGTTCAGCGTTCACTTTGTGCCATTTTTGTATACGCTTGTTTGTACCTTTACAGCCTTTTGCTTTTACTTTAAACATTTGTATTTCTGAGAGAAACAATAGAAAAAATGACCACACAAGTTTGACTTCATGTTATAAAGTTTTAAATATATTTTACGAAAAAAAGATACTCTACCCCCACAGCACCTAAACTTGACTCAACTTTGGCAACCTTTCCTCAAGTTTATAGATTTGCAACAAACTTTCTAAAAGTTGACGACACTTGAGGAAAGGTTGACAAAAAGGAATATATTTCTTAAAATAAATGGATATTCCTATATTTAGAAAGGATGTAAATTGGCAGGCAAATTGAAATATTATATATACATAAATTTTAGGTTATGTTGCTCGATAACTCGACCATAGTAAAATTACACACCGTATGTTTCTTAACAACAAGATTGTGTTAAATCACTGCCGGTCTGTAAAATTACTACGTCAGACGGGATGAAACAAATTTACAGATTCGGACGTAGTAAAAGTACACTAACTTTTTTTAACAGTGTACATATCGGACAGCTACTCAAACATTTTTGGAGAATCGATTTTGTTATTTGAGGGTTAACTTCCCTGAGAAAGTTGACCGGACATGACCACGACATCAGTTAGGTAGTGGGGTACTTCTGAAAAGTAAATTTCTTCATTTTGAGGTTAACTTTTCTGAGGAAGTTGTCCGTAAATGACTTGGACATCGGTTGAGTACTTCTGTACTTCAGAGAAGTCGAGGTTTTGAGGTTAACTTCCCTCTTAAAGTTAATCAGAAATGACATGGACATTGGTCAGGAATTTTAGTACTTCTAATAAGTAAATTTTTTCATTTTGAGGTTAACTTCCCTGAAGAAGTTGACCAGAAGAGACCTGGATTGGGTATTGGGGTACTTCTGAAAATGAACATTTTTCATTTTAAGGTTAATTTTCCTGATGAAGTTGTCCGGAAATGACCTGGACATTGGTTGAGTACTTCGGTACTTCAGAGAAGTTGATTTTCAGATTTTGAGGTTAACTTCCCCAAAGAAGTTAGCCGGAAATCACGTGGACATCGGTTGGGTACTTGGGTACTTTAGAGATGTCAATTTGTACATTTTGAGGTTAACTTTTCTAAAGAAGTTGACCGGAGGTGACCTGGGCATTAGTTGGGAACCGGTGTACTCCTAATAAGTAAAATTTTTTTTTTTTATGTTAATTTCCCTGAGGAAGTTGTCTGAAGATGACCTGGACATCGGTCATTTGACATCGGACAAGTTGAGAACTTCGGATCTTCAGAGAAGTCGATATTCATATTTTGAGGTTAATTTCCCTGAAGAAGTTGACCGGAAATGACGTAGTTAACGGTTGGGTACGTGGGTACTTTAGAGAAGTCGATTTTCACATTTTTAGGTTAAATTCCCTGAATAAGTTGACTGGAGGTGACCTGGACAAAAAAAAAGTGTTAAATTTCGAAAACATAAGAAACTTAAATTGTTTCAACAAATTAAAATTTTTTAAACATTTGAATATAGACTGCGAATTTTGAATAAATAACTTTTATATGATTCTTTTATACAAATTATATAAAACCACATAATTTTAGCTCAATTTCATCGAAAGTTAATTTTACACCATTTTACTTGTTTAAACAATCGATTCAATTAAATCAATTAAATTACATTAATTACATTATTTTTCCTTTTGCTAATTAAAAAGTTGAAAGCTTTTAAAATATTTCACATAGAGAATATAAAAAAATTGTTTAAACATTTCAAAATTAACTACAAAATGATCATACAAGTTTCTTACAAGGATGTCTTAGAATTTTCACACCGTTTAAAATCACTTTTCTTATTTTCTCTCTCTCTACTCTGCCTTTATCTATCTCAGACACCTGTTATACCTTTTCCTCTTTCACATTTTGCACGCCATTGTTGTCTTTATCTATCCCAGGTAACCTTATTCTCTGTTGCTTCTAGAACAACAACTGTAAACTCACCTTGCGTTGCGCACGCTATTGTCTTCATCTTTCCCAGGTCAACTTATTCACTCTTGCTTTCAGAACTACAAGTGTGAACTCTGCTTGCGTTTCTCACTCTATTTTGTCATTATCTATCCCAGGTAAACTTATTCTCTTTTGCATTCAGAACCACAATTGTGAACTCCGCTTGCGTTTCTCACTCTATCTTGTCTTTATCTATCCCAGGTAAAATCTATAACTTATTCTCTCTTACTTTCCGAAAAGCATAGCAGTATACCTATATCTATAACTAACTGATTTCTTATATGGGGAAAAATTCCTGAACTGTCCAGGTCAAAAAATAAAATTTATTCAAACTTTGCTAAAGTGTTTCGATTGTTAGTGGAAGTGTAAATACCAAATATTTTCAAATTTCATGAAATAGTTTTTGAGTTACACAGTTTTCAAATTATGAATTTTTTTAAAATGTAGGTTTTTATATGTATTTATTATACTTCTAAGTAGATTGCATAAAAGTTAACATATATATATATATATATATATAGTGATTTTTAAAGCTTTTTTTTACAGGGTATTCGATTATAATACAAGTTTTTTTGTAAAAAGAAAATTTGACCTTAAAATTCAAGGTCAAAATGTTAATTTGATTGTATCTCGAAATCGGATTTTTTACAAAAATTTTAACCTATCTCAATGGAAAGCTTGACTTTTTTCCTATAAGATATGTAAAAATTAGAGTGGAACTCTAAATACTTTTGTCAAAAATACATCTCAATTACTCGCGCGCGCTGGGATAGCGCGACCTCGCTCGAGTAACCACTGGTTTCTCTAGCGGGCGCGGGTATTTGAGATCTATTTTTGACAAAAGTATTTAAAGTTCCACTCTAATTTTTACATATCTTATAGGAAAAAAGTCTAGCTTTCAATTGAGATAGGTTAAAATTTTTGTAAAAAATCCGATTTCGCGATACAGTCAAATTAACATTTTGACCTTGAATTTCAAGGTCAAATTTTTTTTTTACAAAAAAAATGTTTATTATAATCGAATACCCTATAAAAAAAGCTTTAAAAATCACTATATATATGTTAACTTTTATGAAATCTACTCAGAAATATAATAAATATAAAAACCTGCATTTTAAAAAAATTCAAAATTTTAAAACTGTGTAACTCAAAAACTATTTCATGGAATTTGAAAATATTTGGTATTTACACTTCCACTAACAATCGAAACACTTTAGCAAAGTTTGAATAAATTTTATTTTTTGACCTGGACAGTTCAGGAATTTTTGCAGTTTCGGAATAAGAGATTAACACTTAGAAATTCTCGAAAATTTTAAAACCATTTTTTCTAAGTGAATAAATGGATTTTTAAAAAAAATTTATATACACTACTACTACATACCTAACAGTATGTTAATTAATTTTTAATCCACCCCCCCTGTGTAGCCCCAGATAGAGGTTTTTAAAAGTATGAAAATACTGGTGGGTTACTATAGATTTTATGTCGAGTATATAAAGAAAATACGCATTAAAATGTAAAAATTTTTTACCTTTTAATTGACATGACAATATTCTGATAGTATGTTGATAAATTTTAACCCCTCTTCCCTTTGATTGAAAAAAACACGTAAAAAATTAAAATTCCAATACAGTTGTGTTTAGTTTTATTAGATTTTATAGGTTTTACACGAAAAAAAATGTATATTTTACAAATTTTCAAATATTTTTTAATTTAATTAAAATAATATAAAATTTTATCTAAATTTACAAATTTTACAAAATTTCCTTGCGTGTGGTGAGTGGGTTAAGCAGAGCCGGGTTTAGCACTTTCTGCGCCCCGGGCGAAGTTCAATTTTGTCGCCCCCCCCCCCCCCCCCTATAATATGCAATCTGGTTAGATATATAATAAATTAAAAAAAATCAAAATTTTAAAACTGTGTAACTAAAAAACTATTTTATGAAATTTGAAAAAATTTAGTGTTTACACTTTCACTAACAGTGAAAACACTCAAGCAAAGTTTAAGCTAAATTTAAAAAATGTTATCTTTTGACCTGGACAGTTCAAAAATTTTCTTCTATATTACGTCTACATCCCTGGATGCGCCCCCTTCAGCTTTGCGCCCCGGACGATCATCCGGGTTCGCCCCCCCCCCCTAAAGCCGCTACTAGGGTTAAGATAAGTATCTCAGAAAATTGAAAAGAATTGTAACAATTATTGAGATTATTTAGATCCCACACTGGATTATTGCGCATGTGCAATTGTCATAGAGCTTTACTGCGCATGTATAATTTCCATAGAGCATTACTGCGCATGTGTAATAGCCATAAAAATCTAGTGCGCATGCGCCATAAACATAATGTTCAAGTGCGCATAAGAATTAATGATATTGATTTACGGCGTATATAAATGGACTTTTTTGATCAACTGCGCATGCGTCACTATCATCACACACTGCTACACTTAATTGTGTAAGTGATTAAGTTCTATTAATGTTAATAGTTCAAAAAGATTATAGGTGAATTTCTTTTACAAGTTGCTTATAAGGAAAAGTAGTGAACAAAGTGGAAGGGGAAGAACGACTGAACGACGAATTTTTGTTGATGACAAAGGTTTCGTTTTAATATAATACTAGAAAACAAGCGCGCGCTAAAGCGCACGTTAAATTTTATTATTTTTTAAAATAATGTTTCATTTATGGGTTAAACCATGCCTAAAATATCAAAGTTGTCCCCTAGGTCTTCAAATTTGGTGAAACTTGGTAAAAGTGTATAGAAATACATGCAAAAGAAAATTTTGAAAACGATTTTCAAAATTATTGAAAATTTTTGAAATTACATGTGTTTAAAAATTTTTTTGGAAATTTTCGAAAAGTCATAACTCTGATTATAATTATTCGATTAAATTAATTTTTTCAGGGATTATTTATTATTTGGTAACATTTGAAAAAAAATTATGCCCAAACATTTTTTTATTTAACATAAAAAAAATGAAAAAAAAAATTTAAATAAATTTTTCGTTGAAAAGCGTATTTTTTTCTAATATCGATTTTTGAATTTCTTATTCTTTTTGTCAAATATTCAGTGATAAACTAAAATATAGTTTTTTATCTTCATTCTATAATTGTTAATTAATTAATTAAACTTTTATAAATAAACAAATAGCCTGCAACACAGAGGGTTTTATAATATACGGGACGTTCTTTTTCAAGCGGACTCTTCCACCTCCCTATTTTTGGTTTGATATAAGAAAATGTAATCTTATTGGAAAAATTAGCTTAGATAATCTACTTTTCGATTCCGTTAGGCGTTTTATAAAATTCAAAATGGCGACTTGAATATGGCCTCCAAAGCACGTAAAAAACTAGAAAAATCCGTTAATATGATCCAAAAGAGCTCTAAAGCTTTACATATTTTTTAAAAACAACTATAAAATGGATAACGTACGATCTGATAACAAATCTAAACCCGAAATATAAAAATTCAAAATGGCGGATCTAATATGGCGGACAATACTAAAAAATTAGGCTATCCTCGTGAAAATGGCTTCTCCGGGGTTTTCGAGGCCGCTGATTACGAATTTGATATCAGTTTTTAAACATTCAAAATGGCGAACTCAAAATGGCGAATCAAAAATTTAAAAAATTGATTTCAACTTAAGAAAATGTCTACTTGGATGGTTTTGGAGTCTCTGTTTATGAATTGAATTTCATTTATTAAGGGGTCAGTATGGATTTATTTTTTAAAAAAATTTCTCTTTTAAAAACATTAATTTCGTATCCTATATACCTGTATAAATAAGGTTAAAACTAATATATAGATAGTAGAGTTAGAAAAAAATGCTAAAAACGCGATACTGCAGAAGCATAACGGTGCATAGCATGGCAATGAAAAATTGTTTAAACAAATGTCATTGTAACATTATGAGTAAAATGTATTATTTGATCATACACTGTAATATTAGAGAAAAGTATTTATGTATTTAAGTCGTTTTAACCACATAAATCAAAAGCACAATAGAATATTTATATTGTGTGACCGGCCCGAGCAGCCTTTGGTGGCGCGAATGTTAAACGCGTTTTTCTCAAAACAACGTTTTTCGACCTGGCCAACACGATTTAAAAAAAACTATTGAACTGATTGATCTCAAATTTTCAGGGATTCTTCTATGCACGTGCCGCTTTGGCATGAACTAGGATTATAAAAATCCATTAATATTTAACTCTTTTTTTAAACAAATTAAGTTGTAAAGAAAGGGTTAAAAAATTTAAACATTCGCCATTTTGTTTTTTTTATCGGAATTAAAATATTCTAGTTCATGCAATAACTACAGATCCAAATTTTAAGAAAATACTTGATTTTTTGATTTTAGACAATCCAAACTCCAGATATCGTGTCGGCCAGTAAAATTAAAGGTTAACTTCGAGCAGCTGTTTCTCAGAAATTGACAATAGTAGTTATATTAGGCGGGTTCTGGATATGAGTTACCATTGACGTCAGGGATCTACTTTACCGACAGTTCAAAGAGAGAGATTTAGCCCAGACTCAAACCACATTTGAGATTGAAGGTTATTGTGACGTCATTAAGACATTGTGCAGTATATATGGTGGGGGTATTTTTTTTAGTGCTGAGTGATGCATTAGTAGGGGAAAAATGTATTGGTGGGGGTATTTTTTGTATCGTGAGTTGCAGCGGTGGGGGTAATATTGCAGCATATTACACAAAGCATATGGGTGGTATAACCATATGACGTCATCAAAGATAAGACAAATTTTGGTGGAGGGGGGTAATTCATATTTAAACGTGTTAATATAGTAGTGGGGGTATATGACGTCATCAAGATATTGCAGCATATTGCGCAATGGTTGGAGTATATGACCCTGCAGTGGTGGGAGACAAATATTGCAGCATATTGCGCAATGGTTGGAGTATATGACGCTGCAGTGGTGGGGGGTAAATATTGCAGCATATTGCACAATGCATATGGGTGGTATAATCATATGAAGTCATCAAAGATAAGACGAGTATTGGTGGAGGGGATAATTTATGTAGTAGTGGGGGTATATGACATCATCAAAGATATTGCACAATGGTTGTAGTATATGGAGCAGAAGTGGTGCGGAGGATTTTATTCCGCAAATGTCTTTTGTTTTGTTTATTAATTTTGACGAATAATCTTTGAGGAAAAAATCTGATGATTCCCTAGGTAGAATTACATAGAATAAAGAAGGGAGTTTGTTTCGTCTAGAGTGCAGTGACATGTGTGTATATATTTCGATAAAATTTCAAATCATATTATTTTGGTTTTGTTAACTCTTATGATAGAGCTAAACATGAATTCATCGTTCTTAGTATTAATAAACGTTTCTGTTACATCAACATCTCATTGAGAAGAAAATTTTTTTCATTCAAATTTAAATCATTCCATATGTTATTCCACTTTTATATAAATTTATTGTTTAAATTCATATATTTTCTTATATGAATGGTTTTCTCTCAGTCAAATATATTATTCTTTTTAACTGTATTTAAACAATTATTATTGTGAATATAATATATGTTTTATAACAGAACAATATTATTTATTGTAATTAACATTGAAAATTGTATGACATTAAAAATTATGCATTACACAATTCAATTAAATATCTTATCAATTGCTCTCTAAATCTGCATTAGTTAAAAATAACTAATTTGAAAGCAAAAACTCAGTCACTAATTCAAATACAGTAGAATCAAGGTATATCAGATCCTCATATATGACTATTTCTGGTGAAAGGGACCTTACGCAACAACAACATTAGGCTCAGTATTCCGTTGCTCAGTGCACGAAAAGTGAGCCCAATGTTATTGTCGCGTAAGGTCCCTTTCACCAGAAATTGTCACATATATTGGATTCCGGCCTACATCATATATTTTTACTAGTACCTTGAATTTATATATTATGTATTTTTACCTAGATAAATCGTATTCCCGCTTATATCGGAAAATTTTCTCAGTCCCTTGAAATCCTATATACGTGTGTTTTACTGTAGTTATGTTTCTACTAATCATCTAGTGAAAAATAACTGATTATTAGTTATTTTTAACTCATTTAGATTTACAGAGTGCTATATATTTATCAAGGTTCTTGTCTTAACACGTGTTAGGTACCTTCACTTCCGCAAGTAATATTCATACGATAAAAGATATGACTCCTTGACTGATAATTTTTACCGTTCCACTCTTCATTAACCATCATCATCTCATATTATTATGTGTTTAGGCTTTGTTTTCATTTGATTAAAGGAGTACCGACAATTATTTCTTTCCGTCTGATAAAACTTATTATGTATTGCAATGTTTTATGCAACCTACTATACTAAGAACAGTAGAGTTTTTTTGTTACATTATTTAAGGTTTTTTACTACTTTTTAGAAAATGATTCTATTTTGGAAGATTTACATAAAATACCCCCCTCCATTACAACCCAGCATCAATATATCTACCCACACCACTGCATCGTCATATACTCCAACCATTGCGCAATATGCTGCAATATCTTGATGACGTCATATACCCCCACTACTATATTAACACGTTTAAACATGAATTACCCCCCTCCACCAAAATTTGTCTTATCTTTGATGACGTCATATGGTTATACCACCCATATGCTTTGTGTAATATGCTGCAATATTACCCCCACCGCTGCAACTCACGATACAAAAAATACCCCCACCAATACATTTTTCCCCTACCAATGCATCACTCAGCACTAAAAAAAATACCCCCACCATATGTACTGCACAATGTCTTAATGACGTCACAATAACCTTCAATCTCAAATGTGGTTTGAGTCTGGGCTAAATCTCTCTCTTTGAAGTGTCGGTAAAGTAGATCCCTGACGTCAATGGTAACTCATATCCAGAACCCGCCTAATATAACTACTGATATTGTTTTAACATGTTACGAGGTGATCCTATAAATCTTAAAGGCAGTATCAACATCTTGCCAACATGTACATTATTTTCAATTTCTTGATTATCTAAATGATCAATTAACCCTTTGTAAGTTTCACTTCTTAATTTTGTTTCATTATTTTTACAAAAATGGAACCTAACTTTTTCAACTTTGACATAATTATCAACTAACCATTGCTGAAACATTCTTTCACAATATAAAAAATTGATTGAAAGTATTATTTCTTACTCCCAATTTATATTTTATTTAAGCAGATCTGGACACAGATAGATTTCTGGTTGGTTTGTGACTATCAGTACGAATCATATCGAGACTATAACCCTTGCTGCCTAGAGGACAAAGTATAGGATATATTCAAGGTTCAACATTTGGATCTAAATGACAAACCAATTGCAATTCTTTAATCGATGTAATATAAATCGTTACATAAGACTCTAGTATTAAACCTTCAGCATTCAAATTGAAAATAGCAGCAACATCATTACACCTTTAAAAATTGTACCTTCCTGTATCCAATCCTGTTTCTAAAGTAAACAATAGTTGTAATTCTGGAATTTCTACATTATTTTTTTTTTGCTAACGCAGTTTCCATTTCAATGATCTCAGACATCATCAAGAAAGACTTTGTATATGCGTAACAATCTCTCAATAATTTGTCAATACTAAATAATATATCCACATCTAAGTTATCATGTTGGTTTAATATATAGAAAATTGCTTTTTCTGGATCTAACAGGAATAATTGACCAAAAGATGGATCATTATCAATTTCAGGAAATAGGAAATTGTTAATTTGTTAATAAATTCGACCTTGAATTATTTATCAAAATGGTACCCGCCTTCTATCGTTGAAATTAACTACATTGGCATTTTAAGATGCAAAAGCAAATAAATTATTGTAAAGTCTTATATTATTCCTAAAATGGACAGATATCTTATGAGTTCCATCTAACAATTTTTTTAATTCATGAGAATATTTTTCTGAAGGCAACGATATACCACCATGACTGCAACAATAATTATAAGTTAATTTCTTTTGAACTTTTTCTTTCTCAGAATGTTTAGCCTTTCATCTTTTGCAAAAAAACGACATTTTACCAAGATAATGTTCGTTATAACTTGGAACATGTATGCTATTAAAAGTTTTTCTGCATAAGCAAAATCACGAATATCAATGTTTTCATTCGCATAAATAACTCCATTTTTTTACCTGTATGTTCCGAAACATCTATTTTTTCCTCATCGATTACGTTTCTTTTAAATTTTAATCTTTTACGTTATTGTTTTTGTTATTTTGCGTGACTTTTTTTTAGTTACTCATCACGAATTCTCACATCTTTCTCCTGCATATCTTTTAAAAATAGTACTTCATTATTTTCAATCTTATCTTGACACATTTTTTTTAAACATCATATACAAATGAGTTCTCATTAAAGTATGATTATATACAACATTTTCAGGTTAATCATTTCTCTTATTGTCTCATCTGTTCATTTCATATCATTGTCTCATGTTATTGTCTTATATCTTTATCTCACCTCTTTTATATAATATTATTATTAAAACTTCTTTTACACTGTAACGACTCTTTAGAATTATTTTAAACTCTTCATTATTTATTAAACATTCACAATTAATTTATTTATTAAACAGTTATCAATCACTTGTTTAATAAATCCACAGTCGCATTTTATGGACACTTTTAGCATTTCATAATACTAACTTTATTGAAAATTATTGAAAATAAGAAAGAAATAAAAAATTTAGACACTTTCTAAATATTGTTTTATTAGTCAACACATTTTGCACACTTTTATTTTAATCACAGTCACTTTTCACATTTAATTTTTACTGTATATTTACTATTAGAGTCACTTTATTATTTATTATTTATCACTTACAGTTCATTTCTTTGATAAACACTTTTTGTTCACAGTATTAAGAACTATTTAACATAAACTCTTAATAAACAATAAGCATATTAATACTACACACTTTCACATTAAACACATGTCTATTATAAACACTTAATAAAAAATCCACAATAATTAGCATTATTCACTACCACATTATACACACTTAAGTTCTATTCATTAATAACTTTCACTACCATGTACTTCTATACCACGCACTAATGTATTTATCTCTCTTTTCGTTGAAGCTCGAAACTTTTTTCTTTTTTTTTAAACCAATTATAAAACTCGTTATGCAAGGGTTGGCTCGAAAAACGATGGGCTTATTTAGTCTATTGTTTATATTTAGAAACAAAAAATTAAATTTGAAGAATATTTGAATAATGAGGTAAAATTTCAGAATTTAATTTAATTTCTCTCTTTTCATTAAAACTCCAAAATTTTTTCTCTTTTTCTAAAGACATTAACTCTTATTATACAAGGGTTTAATCGAAGGATAATGACATCCTGCAGGCTGTTTATTGTTTGTATTAAGAAATAAAATTTAAATTTCAAGGTAATTTGTATAAGCTGAGAGTTCCCTTCTTCTTTAACTTTTAACAAATACCTTCTCTCTCTAACCAAGGAACCAGGTATAAAAGTATCCTTTTTCGTTAACTGTTAACGCTGTTTCGTTAACTTGTAACGCTTAACTTCAGTACTTGTTTCTTAAATAGGATAAAAGATTCCTACTTAGAAATTATCAAAAATTTTCAAAAACCATTTTTTCTAAAAAAAAATTTTACACTACAATTAACATGAAATTTTCTAATAGTATGATAATTAATTTTCAATTCACCACCTGTGTGACACACTATACAAAATTAATTTCCGTACTTTAAGTTTAGTTTTTCTTTATTTTCTTATTTTTGAAAAGTTCCATAAAATAAATGAACAAACAAAAGAATAATTAATTTACCTCTTGGTCATCGGCGATGATCTTAGACGCGTGGCGCGATTTCTTCAATTACAGACAAAGTGAGGATGAGGAACCCGAATCTCCTACTTTTATCAAATACGATTCAACACCCCCCCCAAGGGCTTTCCCCCCATATACGTTGGTGACGCGATTTGCGCCTAATTAATGACAATTTTTGAGCTCAAAGGTACTGACATATTACTTTCCACAGGAGCCATCAATATTACAATTTTTAATTTCAATACATTATTTCAGATATTATAATTCTTACGGGTCATTATTATCATTATTATTTAAAAAAAAGCTATTGCTTCATTATCCCCCAATTACTTTGGAATGTTAAAATTCCCGAGGTAATAGAAAAAAGGAATACGTTACAAATCAATAATGATAAGAATTAACAATGACGTCATAATAAATTAAGTGACCTTTCATGTCAGTTATTTTTATTAATCCTATATATTCTCGCAATATTCGCAAACAAGATTCATTATTAATACTTTTCGATTCAATCAATACCATTCATTCAAGAAGCATCTTTTACAATAACAAGCCATTTTTTTAAAAACGAATTTCCACTACTTCCTCAAACCATTTTAACCATATAAAAAATGTTTACATAGTATTCCTCTTCAAAATCCAAGGCCTATAGATCTGAATAGATAATTTAAGAAATACAAAAAATTTTCCAAAGCAAAGGGCATCGCTATCAAAACAAAATGCGAATATCCAAGATAACAAAAATATAGATACAAAATAACATTAACATTTGATTCTCTAACCAGATAAATCAGCGATTCAGAAAATTAAACAATCAAAGAAGAAAGTGCTCAAACATTTCATTAACAAATCTCCAGAACGCAAATGATAAATCCCTTTCAAACTGAAAATCAATTGTCTTTATCAGCAAATTCATTATGCTTTCGCAAGTTAGTCCGATAATAAATACCAATCAAGCGGTTTGAATCACCAGTATCACATAACTCATAAGAATTATTTCCCAAATCCTTTTTTACGGGATATGGTCCACAGGGACGGCGCAAGCAGTATGGAAGGTATGGAGTACTCCATACATGGAATCTAACCTTGTATGGAATTTCATACACGCAAATTTGTAAAGCTTTCGCTCCCCACCCTTATATACTTCCTTTATCCCCTTTTTTTCTTAACCCTTTACCAAAAATTCCACACCTGAAAAATGTTGGCTGCGCCGCCTTTGATGGTCCATAAAAAATATAAAAGAACTTTCTTGTTACTTTTTTCAAAGCATCTGATTGCTTCGGAACATACAACAAAACCAAGTCATTTTCTTTTATGTTTACTCTGGACGTTGGCCCTTGAGATTTTGCACGAGCGATATAATTTTTATTTATTTTTTCACGAGCCAAAACAATCTTTAAGTCCTCTGGCTTGGTACCAAATTGTAATTCGAAAGGCGAGAACCCAGTCGCAAAATGAGTAGTCACATTCAAAAACAATTCAATGTCCGACAGATGTTTGGCCCAGCGCGTATGTTTATCAGAACATAATGTCCTGAATAAACGACCCAATTCACGCATGACCCTTTTAGCAGGATTACTTTGAGGATGTGTGATTGACAAATAACTTTCTCAAAACAGTATCAGTCGTTTCTTTCCTTATAGGATATAATTTAACATATTTCGAGAACGCATCTAAAACCACAAATATATATTCAAAACCTCCTACCGAACACGGCAAAGGACCGTAAAAATGATATTCTGATATTCACGTCCTTGACACGCTGACATAAATCACAAGAAACAACAAATTGTTTAATATCACGATTCATCGCTTTCCACTAATAAAATCGTCTGATATACATTTTAGTTTTATATGTACTGGGATAACCCAATTTAGAGTGAACGCAGTCTATTATCTTATTTTTTATACTATTTGGTATAACAACCTGCCACGCATTCAAACCCTCATCCCTTCGGAATAAAATACCCTTGTGAACCACATAACGATCGTTCGCAGAATACTGAACAATCTGCTCGATTATATTTTTTATGACCAGATCCTGATTCTGCAAATTTGAAACATCCTTCAAAGAATCACTCCAATCGTTTCCATAATCAGTCAAATCACAACCAAAAATACCACCCTCTTCAAGCTCTAGCACGTCAATGGACAAATTCGTGGGTTGATTTATTTCGGATTGACCACGAGGGTTTCGACTAAAAAAATCTGCAACCACGTTGTCTTTGCCCTTGCAATGTAAGACCTCAAAATCATATTGTTGGAGAATAATACTCCAACGTATAATACGAGCATTAATATAAGGTGTTATTTTTAAAAAAGTCAATGCCATATGATCCGGTATAATTTCAAATCGCGCGCCAATCAGATAAATTTGAAACTTAATAACTGAGTAAACTATCGACAAAAGTTCTTTCTCAGTAGTCGCATAGTTAACTACAGCTTGATTTAGGCATCGACTAACTAAGGAAATAATATCAAGAAACGGTTCTAACAGATTTGAATGACGAACTGTACAAACTCGATAATAGGTGCAAAGTCCTATAAACTGTTGAAGTTCTTTAAGATTTTTGCTTTTCTAAATTTTTTTATTACTTCGAGCTTATCTTCTAACGGTCGAATACCAGCAGTCGAGAGTTCATAACCCAAAAAATTAATTTTTGTTTGACAAAATTTAGATTTTGACAAATTAAGTGTAAAATTTTTTTCTTGTAAAACCTGAAAGACCAAGCACAAAAAAGAAATATGCTGAATTATTGAACCAAAAGTTGTAAACAAAAAATCGTCCACATATGTTGTAAGAATTTTATCAAAACGAGCACCTAATGCCTAATTCAAAGAACGTATAAAGGCCGAACCGGCCGTCTGTAAACCGAATGGAATTCTACAAAATTGATACATTCTTCCATCAAATAGAAAAGCTGTATATTGTCGACAACTTTCATGCAGCGGAATTTGCCAATAATCAGCTGTTAAGTCCGTCGTCGACATATATATAACCCCATAGAATTTCTGCATTATTTTACTAATAAGTGGCGAAGATTCATGGTCTGATTCGCTGAACTCATTAATGTATCTCGCGTCTAAACAAACGCTAACTGAATTATCCGATTTAATGACAATTCTTAAAGGATTGGAATAAGCACTATTTGAACTTTCAACAATTCCAGCACATAACATTTCCTCTATGACATTTTTAACCATCCCCCTATAAGCTAATGGAACGAGATAGATTTTTCGAACAACAACTTTATAAGGTCTGACTTTAAACTGATATGGCTCGACATCAGCACTCATTGATTTTCGCGTAAACAATTTCTCATATTGCAACATTTTATTTCATTGACTTATTTGTTTATTGTTTACAACACATTCTATTAAATCCTTTTCCTCAATTATATTAACCCCCACTGTTTCATTTTCAGCACATTCAGCATAAATTTCCTCATTTTCGCTAGCCTGCAAATTAGATTCATTTTCCCCCTCACTTTTAAACCCTTCAATGGAATTGATTTGAATAATACTATTTTGATTTATAGTATGATCATTTAAATGAGGTGATAAATGATTGTTTTGATTATTTGGCCTATCATTATTTTCAATTTTCTGCGAATACCTATATTGAAGCTCTTCTCGTGAAATTTTAGGTCCTTCTGAAGCCCTCTTGCCAAATAAAACCAATTCACTCGGAATAACATGATCGTTAAAAATAAAAAGCGAACCTCGATAATTGAGTATTGCCTGATTTCTCAAAAGCCAATCATTGCCTAATATTACAGAATTGGAAAGTCCCGAAACAACTAAAAAACTAGAATGAAATGTAATTTCTCCAATTTTAAAATTATATAAAATTTGCTTTTTAACATTTGTTGGCTTTCTTCCAATGGCAGTAAAAAGTACCACATTTGAAACCGGCAATTCCTCAAATACATTATGTTTCAATAAATAAACGTAAAAGTCCTCCGATATGGCGCACAATGGGCTGAAACGGAAAAATAGGTGGCAAAACTAATCTTTCAGTTTCTTTTTTATAAAAGGTAGTACCTAAGGGTTTTTGAGGTCGCTGATAACGAATCTGAAGACGGATTTGAGAAATTCAAAATGGCGGATCCAATATGGCGGACGATTTTTTTAAAAAATTATGTATCTCTATAAAGCTTGGTATCCAAGGGTTTCTGAGGTCGCTGATTACGAATCTGAAGTCGGATATAAAAAATTCAAAATGTCGGATCCAATACGGCAGACGAATTTCTGAAAAAAATATGTTCTTTTATAAAACTTGGTATCCAAGGGTTTTTGAGGTCGCTGATTACGAATCTGAAGTCGGATTTAAAATATTCAGAATGGCGGATTTAATATAGCGGACGAATAATACAAAATTCAAAACAAATTAGTATTTACACAATTTTTAAACAAATAATTGTTATTTACCAACTTTTTCTTCAGTGTTCTTAGAAAGGTGCAGTTTTTTTTCTAATTTTGCAATTAACCAAACTTTTTATAATTACTAATGAAAAAGACAAATAATATTGTTATTTAAACAATTTCTACACTAATAATTATCGTTATTTACAAACTTTTCTCATATTGGACCTTAGAAATATAAATTTTTTTTTCTAATTTTACAATTTATCAAACTGCATATTTCTAAGAGTACTGAATAAAAAGTTGGTAAAAAACAAAAAATATTTGTTTAAAAATTGTTTGAATAATAATTTCTTTTGTAGTTTTTATCTATGATTGTATAAAGTTTGGTTAATTGAAAACTGAAAAAATTGGATCTTTTTAGAAGCACTGAGTAAAAAGTTGGTAAGTAGCAACAATTATTTGTTTAAAAATTGTTTAAATAATAATTTTATTTGAATTTTTTATCTGCATTTGTATAAAGTTTGATTAAATGCAAAATTAGGAAAAAAACTGAATTTCTCTAGGATCACTGTATAAAAAGTTGGTAAATAACAATAATAATTTGTTTTAACAATTTTTTAATTAATAACTGTATTAATTTAAATGCAAAATTTTATATAATATGTTGACTTAGTACTAAATAAAGCTAAAAATGTTGACTTGTTTTTAAAAGTCTGCTACTTTCTCTATGTGTGCTTTGAATAAATGTGCAATAATAAATTGTTTAAATATTTGAAAAATTCATCGCAATATTAGTAAAATATATTATTAGTTGACACACAACAATTATAGTAAAAAACATTGATGATTTTAAGTCTATTTTGCAATATACAAATAAATATACGCTGTGTCTACTCTGGGCAGTCATCGGTAGTCCGCGTTACAAAAAAGGCTTCGGTAGCGCGAATGTTAAACTCACTTATCTGACAAAGTTGGCCAAAGTTAGTCAAGCCTCCTGTATGTACACTATAACGTGGCAGATTGAATCTGACACGTTATTTTTCATCTTACTAACTCTCGAAGGAGCTCGTCGCGGATTCGCACAACCAGGGAGCAAAAGCTTCGCATTCTTAAAATTATTGTTATCATTTGCTCCTCTCTGAGGGGTGGGCGAACTGGTCAAATTTCCATGCTCTTCCGGGGTCGTTTTGGTTGGAAAACCGTTTACTAAAAATGTTTATTTTTGTTATTTTTATCACAATATGCCGTCCAACACCTGGTGAGGTGGTCAAAGGATGGTTGCCAGTGTCGCGACAGTTTTCGTCAAGAGTGCGGCCAAGGGCTGTACAACGAGGGAGTTGAGCGGATGAGATTCTCGCTCTTCGAGACTCTCTTGGCGAAAAGCAAAGGGGCCAAATCACACAGCAAAGGACATCTACCGCAATCAAAAATCAGTTTGATTGCTAATCACCGATTAGAAGGAAGGATGACTCAAGGGGAAAGAAGGGGGAAGACACATGACGAGCCCCCAAATTATCGCCACCATCTTTCTTCCTGGTAGTGCCTTTGTCTTGAGTGGTCGTGGATCTAAGTCCACGCAGTTTTAGTTGTTTTAAGTTTTAACCGCCCTGATGGCGGACTTTTATAAAAAGCATAATTTATAAAATTAGTGTTGAGAGTTATTGGTGATTACCACGGTGAGTCGTCGATCCAATGGTAAGCGGCTCGCTATTATTTTACTTCTAAAAAGAATTGGAATTGCCATGTGCTTCTGCCCGACTCAGGTCGGATTGTATTAATTTCAAACTAATTTATAAAGTAAACTTTTTCCCTACGTAACGATCTCGAGATGAGTAGTGAAAATTAGAGTATTAAAGTAACCTCCCTCTGAGGATTATTATTTGTTAATTTAACAGACTATTTTGTAAACCATTCTCTTAAATTCCTTCAATGTTTCTTTTAATAAAGATTATTTATATTATTTTATAATTAAAAGCAAAGAGTTAATTTATTTCGAGCCTGAATTTTGCTTTTCCCTCGAGAGGGCAAGAGGTTTCCAGGAAGCATGGAAAGAGTTGCAAGAGTTTGTTCATTCTTCGACTCACGCCCCTCTCCGCACCAGATGAGCTAACTGGTGGCGTTTTCCGAGGTTTGATCTAAGAAATTCGCGGCGGCAATGATTGACTCTATTCAATCATTGTCTGGCGCACTCGAGTAGCACGAGTAATGTCGTGGATTTTTGTTAAATGGTTAAATCTCCTAATTTAGAAGCATCGAAACACGTTGAAAGGCAAAATAATTATAACAAAGTTTTATTTTAAAGATAATATTTTGAGAAATATATTAAAGGTAATTTAATTGAGTAATTAATTAAAAAGTTATAAAAATTTCGTTATAACATTTAGTTCAGTTGTTCAGTAATCAGAAAACCTAATAAGATTTTTTAATATTTTTTAATATTATGTTTTGTACAGTTTTTAAGTTTCATATAATCAGTTTCTAAATATGCTTATCGAAGCTGATGATTTTAACAGTTAAAAACTAAAAATCGTCAAATGTTAAAATAACAGTCTGAAAGTTTACAATTTTTACTGTTATTCAAAAAAAAATTGTTAAAAACGTTCAAAACCTCGCTTGCTAGCGTCTACTGAAGTAAAGCCTGACATTCCGTGGTCGCTCACGTAAACAAGGAAGCGCGGCTTGGTAGGTCGGACAGGTCATCTAAGAAGCTATTGTTTCGTCTCTAAAGTAAAGGGATCTTTTCATTAGTCTTTCCAGAATATGTGCATGCAGTATTGAGACCGATTTGACAACTTTTATTTTCGTGGTTTTGTCCACCTACTTTTCCGTTTCAGCGCACTGTGTGGCGGTAACTTGAATGTCAGTGTCAATTAAAGCCGGTACCGGTACTGAAAAAATACATAAAATTGTACGTGGGCACATTTGGTATGGCTATAAAGGTTTTTTGGCTATTTTGTTTATCCAAATCAGACACTCCCTTGTTTAAATTATTAAAATCCTCATAATCAAATTGGCGCGACATTTCCATAGACGATATCGCACCGCTTACCAGTTTAAATGGCTATCAGCTGTTGAAATATATATCTGATTAAGATTAGACGAAACAGACGGAGGGGGAATGGTCAAATCCGGTAAATATACTCGATTCGTAGAAAAGGTGTTTGGTTTAAGTTCAGCACGTTGTCCACAATCCTCACGCGCACACGGCAACATATGACTACTCATCACCCTTCCCGATTGCTCCATCCTTCCTTCATTACTCCCGGAATTCAACTGAAACTACTGACCAGGCGCTTGTTTATTTTTCATTCCTTCATTCAATTATTAAACCGTCTTGCCAACCATTCTGCCTTAATTCGAACTCTAATAGGAACGGAATAAAATTCTAATAAAAATTTGGTTTTAAAACTTCTAAAGTTACTAAACGAATTTCTATGCATGTCAAACCAAAGCTTAGCTTGTCCCTCAAAGGCCCCGTCCAAAATATTTACGCGATGATCATTTGAAATTGATTTCAAAACAAAAAAATTTTCTAATCTTTCCAAAAACTGATAAGGATGTTGTGATTCTTCAAACCGAGGAGGTTTCATGTCAATATTACGGTTCATCAACGAGAGCTTTTACCAACTGATTTACATTAATTTGGTTTTCATTTTTATTTGATTCGCGTAAACTATTAATTTAAGTAAGTTGAGCCCGATTTATTTCCCTTAGTCTGAGCACTTCTTGACACAACTTAACTTCACTCATAGCATCCAAAATCTCATCATCTCCCGCCATTTTTTCAAATAATCTTCTACGTACACTATTTCTATTTTTTTTTAAATTTTTCTTTTCAATTTAATTGTCTCAATACCTTCATACAAAACAACCGATTTAGATCTTCTCTTTCTCGGAATATCGTTATTCATAAATTATTTACACTATTATTTTTCTTTTTAAAATATCAATAAATATACATATCAAACAAACATACATTACAAAGCGGGTCTATTCATTAAGCCCTACACGTTGAGCGCCATTTTATGTAACGATTTTTCATGAGAATTAAACAGAAGTCAATATAAGAATTGAATTTAGATAAAATATTATCATTTTATAAGAATGAGAAAAATTGTACAAATAAATCTAATAAAATTGTCCACTCAATTAAAATATCTATAAATAATAATTAATTTGATAAAAATATCACTTAGAGACAACTAATCTATATAATAATTTCTTCAATAAAATTAAAAACACGAAACATTGATTAAACTTCGTCATTTATTAAAAATCATTTAAAATATTCATAAAAAAAGTCCTATTCACGCGCGCGTGTTATCTGCTTTCTCTTAAATTTTTACAAATCAATGAGTCTTAAGTTCATAAACCAACGATAATTATACATTTTATATCAACAGAAATGAGTCAAAATTAACATGAATAAAATTATAAAAACTTATCACTCATCCTTCGTCTGTAGTGGTATCCATGTGGGTAGAATTTCCTTGACAGGGTGAGGATCGTTTTGTTTTTTAGTATTATTCTCTCACGGTTGTCGTTAAATAAACAGATTCCTCTAAATTTCAAATTTTTTATTTAAACAAGACGGTTGAGAATCTCCGATCCACTCGTCAATAATGAAATGAGTACAATTTCATTACTTTTTTAAACCACGCCGGATCCAAAAGTCATATTTTAAGAAAATCGACCACTCAATTAAACGCCACACTAGACAAAATTAATTTCCGTACTTTAAGTTTCGTTTTTCTTTATTTTCTTATTTTTGAAAAGTTCCATAAAATAAATGAACAAACAAAAGAATAATTAATTTACCTCTTGGTCATCGGCGATGCTCTTAGACGCGTGGGGCGATTTCTTCAGTTGCAGACGAAGTGAGGACGAGGAACCCGAATCTCCTACTTTTATCAAATACCATTCAGCACCTCCCCAAGGGTTTTCCCCCCATGTACGTAGGTGACGCGATTTGCGCCTAATTAATGACAATTTTCGACCTCAAAGGAACTGACATATTACTTTCCACAGGAGCCATCAATATTACAATTTTTAATTTCAATACATTATTTCTCATATTAATATTCTTACGGGTCATTATTATCATTATTATTTAAAAAAAAGCTATTCCTACAAATTATTGAGTTTATTTAGATCCCACACTGGATTATTGCGCATGTGCTATTGACATAAAGCATTAATGAGCATGTGTAATTGCCATAAAGTATTACTGCGCATATTTAATTGCCATAAAAATCTAGTGCGCATGGGCCATAAACATAATGTTCAAGTGCGTATAAGAATTAATGATATTGTTTTACTGCGCATATAAATGGAACATTTTGATCAACTGCGCATGCGTCACTGTCATGATACACTGCTACACTTAATTATGTAAGTGCTTAAGTCATATTAAAGTTAATAATTTAAAAAGATTAGAGGTGAATTTATGTTAAAAGTTTCGTACATGAAAAAGTAGTGAACCAAGTGGAAGGGGAAGAACGTCTGAACGACGAATTTCTGTTGACGACAAAGGTTTTGTTTTAATATAATATAAGAGATTACTAGAAATTCGCAACATAACAAGTTCATAATTTTTACTTAAAACTATTTTTCAAAATTGTTTCTTTATCTATAATAAAAAATATTTAAATTATTATTTTAATATATACATATTATTGAGTATTTGGTTTCCAGATTTGTAATCAGCGAGTATAAGTCTATCGAAAGTGACTTGTCTTAACCCTAAAAGAATGCAAGTGTCAGATAGTTTAATTAATGCAAACTCTTCAAGAAGTAGCCAAGTTAATATTTTATTAACAACTTTTTCCAGAGATCTATTACATATACACCCAGGCAGCTTTGTACTTGTGAATCCGATTATGAAATCAGGGATTTAGGTGATGGACATTATCCAAGGTACTTACCAGTATCGTTTTGCAAGCAAAAATTTTGTCAAAATAAATTTTATCAGTGTAAGCCTTTACAATACAAGGTAAGCTTGAACCTTTCATTTGTAAACCATTATTTATTTTAGAAATGTAGTATGTACTTCCATAATTACACTTGCACTTGCAGTCAGTCCAATTTGTTTACCTGTAACCCCTTGTTGCTTAATATACTATTTTTTTTAAAGAACTAAACATTTTTTGTAACAAGTATTTAATTATTTATCACGAATAATTGTTTTAATTCTGACTAAAATCCCTTTAATTCCGTAAAATATTTTTTATTTAGCCTTAATATGAAATCTATTTGCATCAATTGAAAAAATTGTTAAATTCAAATAAATTTAAATTTGACTTAAATCAAGAATTACCGAGTGCCAGAATGTTAGGGAACTAATAAATAATAAAATATTCAAAAATAATTTTAAAATTATAAAATTAATTCTAAATTGTTATTCAAACCTGAGTTCTACTTTATTTGTAAATGATTTTCTATTTATTTAAGGTATTATTCTAATATTAATGTTATTTATTCCTTTAAACGAATCAATTCTTTGTTTATAAAGTTTTTATTAACTTTCACACGATATTTTTTACTTCTAAACAATTATATACTTTTAATTAAAAATCGCACCTACAAAGGATTCGAACCCTCAACGCTACGCACACAAATCAAACGCTTAAGCACTAGTACACGCAAGCTCTGGTGAGAAATACCAAAATCTTCTACTTGCACATCAGATCTGTAATGATCAGGTCTATTATGATAGAACACAATAAAAGATAAGAAATAAATAATTTAATAAAAAATAAGTTAACAGAATATTAAATATTCAAATCAAAATTAAACAATAATTCAAAAAATTTTGCACAAATATATACATTGAAATAATAATTTATTTTAATATTTTCGTTCCGATGTAATGCTTATTTGGTAAAAATATTTTTTATTTGTCTTGACAATGAAACCTATTAGCATAAAATAATGCATCATTTATATTATAAATAATTTAATTTACTTGAATCAATAAAGTTAATTCATCCTCTCAAAAAAAAAAAGAATTCGAACTGTCAGCCAACAATAAGGTAGAAATTTGGATTCTATACTCTGAAAGGAATAAGGAAATTTATAATAATAAAAAGGATTCTCTCATTCTATAATTTATTAAATTAAACATCGTTTGCAGTCCCAACACAAGAATTTACAGATAGCAATTGTTTTAATCATTTTTAAATACTCATAGACTTTACAATTTTGAAAGAAGAAAAATTAGAACGATACATATTTCTTTTAACTTACCCTAATCCTTAAAACTACCGTCAAGAGAAGGCGATGATTTAACACATTTATCTCTTCCTGACGGGCGAAGCCGAAATTTTGTGTGTCACCATTGTGAAACTATTGTCTTTTGTGTGACATCACTTTACGACATGCACACCTGGTGGACCCATTGGACTTGGACGGAACGCAGGCACTACACGTGCGGACTGGCCGGTTAAATTACAAGAATTACAATTAACCATGTTAATTGTATCCTCACCAAGAACAACTTAGGCACTCCGCTGGATTAAAGAATTAAATTGTATTATCGTCCGCCCGGAATTTAGTCATTATCATGTAGTGGACTGTCAAAACCGAATTCAGCTCACGGACGGGCTTAGTCCCGTCATTTTGAATCACGCCGAAACTTCCAGCACAAAGCTGATAGTCGTTCGCGAATGAAAATCGTACAGCAATGGTTTCAGTGTCGTCAGTTGCTTTTAAAGAAAAACATCGGAATGTTACCAAATTAGGAAATTCGAGGATGAGTTCGGAAGCCAAATCTGGGCCGATTGCCACAAAATTTCTTAACAATTTTGCAAGAAAGGAAATTGACTTAGCAGGTTTAACGACCTGCTGCCTTAAACTTGATATATTTAATTTTTTCCATGGAATTAGATTTTTACATTCGTGGAAATTTCCAGGAAAACTATATGCCTGTCTAGTGCTAAGAGTTAATTAATTCAAAGCACCAAAACTATAGAGTCATTTTCACAAGAGTTAAATCTTGCAATTATATTGTTATTTTTACATGTGCGGCTTGTTGTTAACTTGAAAAATAATAACGGCAGGAAAGGTAGGGAGGAAAATCTTTTAGGAAAAGAAATACATGACGGCAGTGAAACCCTTGATGCGCTTCAAACATTTATCCTTAGGTCATTTACACTTAAACGTGAGACGTCTTGTATGTGCGTTTGCATCTGCTATCCGCAAGTCCAATGAAAACGGGTGCTAGAGCATATTATTAATTTAAATAATATCGAATTTCTAACTATCGAGTAGATATTGTATTCCTAAAATATTTTATTGTCTTAATTAACGAGAAAACTTTTATCGCCTTAAAAATCACGACACTATTTTTTGAATGCTAAATTGCTATTTGTCAATTTCAGCATTTTTAAGGAATGTTTCATTTAAACCGAGTTCATTTCCCTTGCATTTTAAAATGCTGACGAGTCGGTGTATTATTTCTGATGTTTGTAAAAAGTAAATCATTTGACTAAACTCAAATGATTTATTTTTTTTATTTATTTAATAATTTGGTTTTATCTTTCTTCTTTTATAATAAGGTTTTTATTTTTAAATATGATAGGTACTATCATAACACCAAATAACTCACTATTAAAATTTTAATTAAGGCAGTAGTCTCCTTTAGAGGCTTAAAAAAATCGATTTTTTGGTTTTGTCTTAAATCTATTCCAAAACTATCGAAGAATACGTCTTGAAAATTTCAGAAGCCAATTCGACATATTTTCGAAGCTAGAGCAGTTTTAGTGGCCAAGCGCGCGCGCTCCGCCCTTTCATCCCACACAGCACCAGAAATTCCCTGAATTTCTCCTGAATATTAGTCCACATTTCCCGAATATTCGAACCTAATATTCAGGGAAGTTTCGTGGAAGCATCAAAATGTCCGCCATAAAGAATATTGGACGCTAAATTTCCCTGAAAATGTATTTCTAATTTTCAGGGAATTTCCGCATCTAATATTCCTTCAATATTCACAGTATTCGTAAATCTTCTGTACATGATGCGCAATGGTCGAACTTGGTTTCTGTGACACTTACGGCTGCGCAGTAGTTTTTAATGTTCTAGAATCCTACGGGTGCCAAATATCACATACAATTTTTATCAATTACCAGATCAAAAAAATGTTGGAAATTTTTTTTAACTTTCCCTGAATATTCTAGGAATATTAGATGCGGAAATTCCCTGAAAATTAGAAATACCTTTTCAGGGAAATTTATCGTCCAATATTCTTTATGGCGGACATTTTGATGCTTCCACGAAACTTCCCTGAATATTAGGTTTGAATATTCGGGAAATGTGGACCAATATTCAGGGGAAATTCAGGGAATTTCTGGTGCTGTGTGGGATGTATCCTATTGTATGACTATACTTGTTCACACCTGAAAAGGTCCAACCGTCCTTTGAATAGTATATTGTGCACCGGGACACAAAACGCATACGATGTTTTATGTAAGTGACGAACGTTTTTCTCGGTTTTTTGGCAAGTTTTTGAGACCCGAAGCAGACCATTACATCAGGCAGTAGGTTTACAGGCAATGTCAGGCAAAGGAGACTTTGGAGTCCTAGTCAAATCTACTGGCTAAAGTAAAGGTCTGCTGTGGGTCTCAAAAGCGCGCCATGAAACCGAGCAAAACCTGCACTATTAAGCTTCTACTTTGATCTAAGTTCAAGACACATGCTTGCACCTACGGTTTTTTTCTTGTACTAACTAATTTTTTCTTTTTTTTTTTTTAAATATTATTCAACTTATTTTTAAGGAAATAATTAAAAGTAAGCACTTTATTAGCTTAAGTTGTTTAAATCGGCAGTAGAAAAAAGGCTTTTAGCGATGAATATCTTGCGACAATTAAACCCCATAAAAATTTATGGAAAACCATGGAAAACCTGTTTATAATTTAGTTTTTTGCATATTACTCTCTTCCAGTACATGTAAACTCAAAATTTTCTACACAAAAATTAAATCTTATAAAATTTTCTGTAAATTAAAAAATCAATTAAACACTTTATCTTTAAAAATTTATAAGTTACCACCTTCTAGAATCATTTGTTTGCATAAAATTTCTTAAAAGGAAAACAAATTTTCAGTTTTTGGGAAGTAAATAGTTTTCTATGCATCTAACATTACTACTGCAAAAGATAAAGTAAAGTTGGTTAAGTTTTGAGCAAATTAAAAAAAGAAAATCTCTATTTTCATTTAAACTAACCTTATGGTCTTTTAAAAATGAAAATTTTTATTTACTTTTGATAAATATCTCCTTTTGGCAGTTCCACTTAGTTTTAAATTACCAATATTTTACAAAATAGTCGTTGCTAAGGGGGCTATTCAAGTATTACGTAAGCAAGCTTGGGGGAGGGGAGGCACTAATTTGCTTATTTTTTCTTACGCTGGGGGTAGGGGGGGGGGGGTTACTAAAATCTTACGTAAGATGATTTTGTTATGTGTAAACTTCTATGTATGTAAATTTCTTATGGTCTTTTGGTCCCTTATGGTCTTTTAAAAATGAAAATTTTTATTTACTTTTGATAAATATCTCTTTTTGGCAGTTCCACTTAGTTTTAAATTACCAATATTTTACAAAATAGTCGTTGCTAAGGGGGCTATTCAAGTATTACGTAAGCAAGCTTGGGGGAGGGGAGGCACTAATTTGCTTATTTTTTCTTACGCTGGGGGTAGGGGGGGGGGGGGTTACTAAAATCTTACGTAAGATGATTTTGTTATGTGTAAACTTCTATGTATGTAAATTTCTTATGGTCTTTTGGTCCCTTATGGTCTTTTAAAAATGAAAATTTTTATTTACTTTTGATAAATATCTCTTTTTGGCAGTTCCACTTAGTTTTTAATTACCAATATTTTACAAAATAGTCGTTGCTAAGGGGGCCATTCAAGTATTACGTAAGCAAGCTTGGGGGAGGGGAGGCACTAATTTGCTTATTTTTTCTTACGCTGGGGGTGGGGGGGGGGGGTTACTAAAATCTTACGTAAGATGATTTTTTTATGTGTAAACTTCTATGTATGTAATTTTTTTAAATTAAGTCATAATAACAATTTTAACAAATTTAATTTAATTTGATTATATAGAAAACAATTTTATTATAAAGCTCACATGTAAACTTGATTTTATCTAAAATCTTTGGGAACTGGATCAACTATCGTAATCCTAATTTAACGTTTTTTTTGTAGTGAATAGCTGTGATGTGCAAAACAACAAATAGTATTTTAAAACATAATTTTTAAAAAAGTACAATTTAAAAACATATAATTATAATTAAATAAAGTTTACAAAATAACACAGGCCTGCAAAATTTTGTTCATGTCTGTTACAAAAAAATGGGAGGTCATTCTTGTAGATTTTTTGGCGCAGAATCGAAATCTGACCTTAAAATTGGCCCATCACGTCAGGATTTTTTGTAATATTAGATTAAATGGACAAAAAATGTCAACTTTGTCTATTTTCATGAATTTTTTGTGTCTTCTAAAATTTTTTTGTTTTGTTTACTTAAATGGTGTCGTATAGTACTATTCTTAAGCTTCAAAAACAATTTTTGAAAATTATTTTACGATTTTTTTGAAAAAAATTTATGCAGAATCGAAATTTTTAATTTTTACAGATATAGTCTCTCTAGATATCTAGGAATGAGTTTTCATTTCGCGAAAAGTGAAAATTGAGTTACACCAATCAAAGTGAGAAAACCACTCTCAAAGAGTGAGAGAAGAGTAACTATACTGAATTTCCACTTCAATTAGAGTAGAAGTTCACTCCAAAATTAGATTGTGTGTTCACTTTTTGCTTGGAGTGAATTTTAACTCGAATGGGAGTACTAATTCACTCTATTCACTCTTCTTTCACTCTTTTAGAGTGGTTTTCTCACTCTTATGGGAGTGGCTCAATTTTCATTCTTCGTGGATTGAAAAATCACTCCTAGAAATCTAGAGAGACTATATCAATAAATAAAAAAATTTCAAATTTGCATAATTTTTTTTTAAAAAAAATTTGTAAGCCACAAAAAATTCTTGAAAATGGCTAACGTTGCCATTTTTTGTTTATTTAAGATAATACTACAAGAAATCCTGACGTGATAAGACATTTTTAAGGTCAGATTCTGATTCTGCGTCCAAAAATCTGCAAGAATCATCTCCCTTATTCTTTTTAACAGACATGAACGAAATTTTGCAGGCCTGTGTAATTTATCTTTTTTTTAATTTCTTAAAATTAACTATTTAAAAAAAAGGAGTGGGGGTAGAGAAAAATCTTACGTAAGATAGAGGGGGGGTTTACAAAAATCTTACTGTTGCTTATTTGTGGGAGGGGGGTATCAAAAATGCTCTAAAACATGCTTACGTAATACTTGAAAGGTCCCTTAACCATATAACGACGCACGCACGTTTCAATGACTTACATGACACTTGAGGGCATTCTTGTCAACTGCATAATGCAACTGACAACTGTGCAGTTACCTTTACTGTCCAAAGTAGTAAAATTATGTTATTAGTATCTTCTTTTAATTATTACTTCCGGAACTCTATAACAAACATTACATAAGAACTTACTGAAATACAAAAAGCAGTAAAATTTACTACAAGAAGATAACAGTACTCTCTACATAAAAATTCTCGTTAAAGCCTATCAAATTACTTTAAGTAGTAAAATCTGCTACTCATAGTTGCAGTTTAAATGATATATTAATAGTTAATGAGGCATAAAAAATGTTGTTGATGTCAGTAGATATACACGTGTTTGAAGAATTGTGATTTTTCTTTTCGATATAAAAGTTTCTTTTTGGTTTGTTTTGTTCGGTTTTGTGAAAAGTTTCGTTGTTTTATCCAGGAGGATGTGAAAATTTGTGAAATATAATTATCATCTGGTTTGCCTGCCGTCACGTGCTCTTCACAAGCGCACAGGTTAGGGGACGGCGTCCCCTGACCTCGGACGCACGGTCCAAAGCTTTGGAAGCAGGTCTTTTTCCTGCTTTTCTTTTTCTTTGTTTATGTTTTTTTTTTCTTTTTCTCTCTAGTTCTCCACATATCTCATCAATAAGGTAACACATTTTTATTTAAAACTTTAAAATACCAATCCATCGCAGAGGCATGGCCTCTGTCGATGACACTACCTTGCAAAATGACGCTCAACCTATGCAGAGATCTTTGAGTGAGAATTCTCTACATTCCAATGATACTCTTAGTAAACGCCCGAAAACATCTGAACATACAGAGGCTGCTGGCCACACACACTCCTTGATTTCTGAGGATCCGTCCTCTAAGCCTCTTTCTAAAGATCTCGAACTTGATGATAACATAGATTTCTCAAATGATCCTCCTCCCGGCAATCAATCTTTTCAAGATTTGAATACAGCCGATAAAAAGCTTCACCAATCAAGCTCCCTACGTTACGATGAATCAGAAATTGGTGAATGCCCCATCATTATCCAGCGCGACCCTAAATCAAACGAAGCTAAGAAAGACCTTGCAGCTGACATTTGCGGCCGTCAACTTCAAAAAATTTTTATAGGTAAAATAAATGACATTAAAAAATCAGGGTTCGGCAGACTACGAGTCATAGCAAAGTCTGCTAAAATTGCAAACTTCCTCGTGGACGAAATCCCCAAAAAAATCCCAGGCCTAATTACCATAATCCCAGCTAGCTTCGTAACTTGCCAAGGCATAATTCGCGGCATCTCACAAGAAATCACTAATCTAGAAATCATTGAGAATATCTAAATCTTGGGCCCTAGAATTGAGAATCTGCAAGTGCTTAACGCTTTTAGATTCAGTAGGAAATCTCTTGACCCTGAAACCAATAACTTAAAAGCCTCCCCAACCAAAACTGTTCTGATTACCATCAAAGGTTCAAAACTACCAGAAAGAGTATCTCTTTATTTTACTTCGTTTCAAGTTGAACGTTACATCCTTCAACCTAGAATTTGCCACAAATGCCTTCGTTTTGGCCATATCAGTAAATATTGCAAGTCAAAGCAGCGCTGCAAGAACTGTGGCTCTCAAGAAACTCATAATGAGGATAATCGATGTTCCATGGAATCATCTCCAAAATGCGTAAATTGTTCAGGCAATCATACCCCTACTTCTAGATCTTGTCCTGAGTTCAAGTTCCAAACTGAACTGCGTAATTACGCCACTAAATACAAACTGACCTTTAATGAAGCCAAACAAACCCTAAGATCTGAGAAGAATTTACAACAATCTGAAAACATGCCACATTCAAATAACCTTTCGACCTTTCCCCCCCTAAACCAATCACAATCACCACCAACATTTCACCAACAAAACCCCAACAAAAGGTCATTTACAGAAACACTTATAAACCCTCCTCCTCCTTCCACATTCATCCCTTCACCAAACCCCTCCAACAACACAACCAACCGAAGAAGTGGATACTCCATCGGCCGTCAATCTTCAATCTTCCCAGTTCTACACAATAACGGTAAAACATCAATCTCCCTCCCTAACGGATTTGCTTTAAATTCCCCCACACATGTCAACAACCTCAATACCCCTGATGCTAAGCACACTCTCAGCGATACCATTTCGAAAATTGTAACACTTTCTTCCTCGCTCTTGTACAACAATGAATTAAACCCCCAAACTTAAAATTGCTCAATGGAATTGCAGAAGTGCCCAAAACAAACAAGGGGTCCTCAACTTATTTTGTCAAAATTACGATATCATCCTCCTTTCCGAAACCTATCTAAAACCACATAATAGAAATATCTTTAATATTAACAATTTTAACATAATACGTCAAGATAGACTCTGCAACGATCGCGGCGGACTTGCAATTGCAATTCGCAAAGGCGTTACCTTTTCTCGAATCTCTTCTATTCCAAACATTGAAAACTTTCTGGAGACTTTAACAGTTTCCATAAACACTGCAGCTGGTAAGCTTCTAATTTCATCCCTCTATAGAGTTCCTGCAAACAACAATTTAGTTCGGTCTCAGACTTAGTCTGACTTCTTCAATGCCATCAATAACTGTAATTGCCCATATGTATTCATTGAAGGAGATTTTAACCTTCACAATACCCTTTGGGAAAGCTCTCATAACTGCAACGGAAGTCATGAATTTCTCGCAACTCTAGACAACTCAAGTTACTTTAGATCTTTCTATAATATCCACTAACCTTAACATTAGGAAGCGACCACATTCCAGTTATCACCAAAATAGGTATTTCAATCCCCATATCAACATACCATTCTCACAAATACAACCTTAAAAAAATCAATTGGGCTCTCTTTTCGAGTTGTCTCAAAAATAATCTTGAAGAAAACAAAAACTTATGCTCTCTCTCATCACCTGAGGATTGCTTGAATAGATACGACATTCTCATAGCGTGCATTGATGGGGCTATTTCTAGTACTTGCCCACGACATACTAAATCCAATAACCCACATCCGAATCGTCCAAATAAGAGGAACTTTCTGCCGGCACCCTGGTGGGATGAATCCTGTGACGAAGCATTTCAAAATCGCAAAGAGGCCCTCGCCGCATATCGTCAATTAAGAAATGATATTAACTACATAAACCTCAATAAAGCCGAAGCTAAAGCAAAACGCACCTTTCGTAAGGCTCGCATCAACAACTTCAGAAAGTTCTGCGAATCTTTAGACAGAACCTGTCCTCTTTCCAGGATTTGGAGAGTAGTCAAATGCTTTAAAAATAGATATACACAACCTGCAACTGTTTCATGCTCCTCGGATCAGGAAACTATAGACAATTTACATAACCTTATAACAGAACTCTGTCCTCCCACCACGTTCCTTGACGATTTCCCTGACAACTTCAAAAATAACGAGTTTTTAGAGCGTCCGTTTACAGACCAAAAGTTGGAAATGGCACTTTTATCCTGTAAAAAGTAGTCATCTCCAGGCCTAGATAAAGTAGACTACACAGTTCTCCAAAATCTACCAAGAGAAGCCAAAAATATCCTTTTGCAGATTTACAACGATATACTAAAAACAGGCCTTTTTCCAAAAGCATGGAACAAATTCTTAATTTTCTCCATCCCAAAATCGTCACGAGGGAAATTCCGACTTATTTCACTGGCATCATGCTTATTTAAATTAATAGAGATGCTCATTCTCAATAGAATCTCATGGTTGGTAGAACACAATAAACTACTATCTCCAACCCAATATGGCTTCAGGAAGTCTAAATCTTGTGTAGACAATTTGGCCATACTCTCCTAAGAGTATTCAATAGCTGTCAATTTACAGCGGGCCTCTTCCTTGACGTAAAGGGTGCTTTCCCAAGTGTCATTCCCTCAATACTTGCAAAAGACCTCCAAGAAATAGGCATTCCTAAACAAATGTCAAGATTTATTTATAACTCTACAGCTTTTAAACAAATGTATTTTAAGGTGGATCTAAACCTGGTAGGTCCAAGAACCAGCCACATCGGTTTCCCTCAGGGGAGTATCCTTAGCCCCATAAATTTGCCGTAAATCGGATATCCTCCTGTGTTTGCAGTCTTTAAAACAGAGTCTTGATTTCATCCTTCAACTACTCGAGAGCAGGGGGCTCCAGATATGTCCTGAAAAAACAAAGTTACTAATTTTTTCCAAAATAAAGCTCAATCCAAATCTCCCCCCTTTCATCACTCACTATCAGTGCAACTAGAATTTATGCTTCCTCCCAAGTCATATTTCTTGGAATTGTCATAGACGAAAAATTTTTGTTTGAAGCACACTTCTCATATCTCTGCGACAAACTCAGAAAAATTCTAAACATATTCAAAGTTTTAAGAGGAACATGGTGGGGAGCTTCTCCTTGCATCCTCAAAACCATCTACACTACTATCTTTAGAAGTTGCATCGACTACGGCTCACATATCTATAATTTCCAATCCCAAAAGCACTTCAACAAATTAAAGAAAATCAGAAATCATGCAAACAGACTATCCTTAGGCTTTAGAAATAGCACCCCTATCAATGTTATATTGTCAAAGTTTTGCGAATCTCCACTAAGAACACGCTCTCAATTCCTTGCCAGTAAATACCTCTTGAAAACTTTTTCCAACAACCTTCATCCCCTTTTCAATAACCTTCAGTCATTGTCTCAACTAACCTCAACGAATCCAACAAACTACGCAAGACATTTCATCCTTTTACAATCATTCATAGAAATCAAACACCTTAAACCCTTAATCCACAACACAAGCACTCATCCTGCATACGAATTCCCATACGACAACGCCCTTCTCATTCCTAACATTGACCTTTCTTTAGGACGATCCTTACAAGCAAGTTCACATCCCGTACCTCTTTTTCAGGACATTGTATGAAACCAATTCCAAAACTCACTTCATTTTTACACCGATGGCTCCAAGAGTGCTTAATCTGATTCAGCTGGATTTTCTGTAATTTGCCCTAGTTCTAACCTTTCAAAATCATGGAAAATATCCACCCATGCATCCATTTTCTCTATTGAAGCCATTGCAATCCTCTACTCTCTAGACTATGCCATTAAGCACTGCATACAAAATATTACCAGCTTCACAGATGCATTGAGTGTTCTCCAAAAGCATCTCGCATAACTCTTCCAAAAATTCATTTCTCATCTACCTCATTAAAAATAGACTTACGGTTATCAAAGATTTAAACTCAGTGGCAACATTGGTCTGGATCCCTGGTCACAAAGGCATTATAGGAAATAAAGCAGCTGACGCCTCAGCAAAGCTTGCAGCAACCAATGCACCAATATTCAATATTCCTCTCCCGCACTCAGATTTCTTCTACTTCATCAATAACTCCCTCAATCAAAACACGCACAAATACTTCCCGGAATCAGGTGAAGCCAAAGGTGTACTATACACTAAACTGTATTACAACCCCTCGAAAAAACCCTGGTTCTGGTCACTACAACTTAGACGGGAGTGGCTGGTATCTCTTTCCCGGATGCGTAGCGACCACTACGCTCTCAACGCAAGCCTAGCCCGAAAAAACATTATCCAATCAGGTAGTTGCCCCTGTGAGCCGAACACAGAAGAGAATTTGGACCACGTTTTATGGGCTTGCCCCAGATTTAACAACCAAAGAAACCACTTCCTTTTAGCATTTTCTAAAGCGCTAAAATCACCGCCTCCATTTTGTAGTTACAAATTACTTGTAAATCCTTCAATAAGAACCATAACTCCAGTTTTTCAATTTTTAAATAAATGCAAATTACAAATATGATCATTTAATTGAAATCCTCCTTTCTTTTTTTTCAACTCTCTGCCAATTTCCTTCCTCACCGTTTATACCCACTGATCCTACCTTTCCTATTTATCTACCTGCTACCAATACAGACAGAACACCCAAACCTTCACGAGGCCTAACGACAAATGAAGTCTACACATACAATACACAATTATACCTGGTCATGGCATTTAATACACGGCGCAAGTCAGTATACTGCCAACGTAACAACGATTAGAAAAAGAATTTCTGCGCAGAAGTCAAGTATCAGAGATTTGCGCGGAAGTCAGAGATTTACGCATGCGCGAGATTCCAGAGATCCGCGTAGACGTTGTAATTACGCAATTTCAGATTTCGCAATTTATAACCAAGGTTCAACATGTTTCACGTGTCTTTAGCTTTGTATTTAATATAATATGTTATCTGAGGAATGTTTTTAAAATTTATGACTTGTATATAGTAATGTAGAATGTTTTAAGATTGTCAAATAATGTTTCGTCAATTATTTATCGGAGGAATGTTATGGTTAGTATCATGTTTCGCGATTACGCAAGGTTCGACACGCGTCTCTTTGTTTCAGCAATTATGAGGTAGGTATTTTATCTAAGGAATTTTATGTTTGTGATTTATTGCATCATGCAGATCGTGTGATCTATTTTATATTTTAATCAGTAGTATGTAAAAATTAGTCGTGCTGCGCTGTGAGAATTCAGCAGTGAGCATACTGTTTTTTAAATTGTGATAATTGAGTTTTTTAAATTTGGCAACACTGTATATCAAAAACTATAAAGGCAGTGGAGTATTGCAAAAAAAAATCAGTTTTCATCGAACTGTTGTTGAGTAAGGTTGTTGATAAATTATCTTTTTACTGGAGAGTAACCCTTATCAAAAAAAAGTATTGGAATGGGTATTAGATTAAGTATTAGATTGAGTATTGGATGAAGTATAGGATGAAGTATTGGATTAAGTATTGGATTAAGTATTGGATGAAGTATTGGAATTAGTACTGAATTGAGTATTGGAAATCCAATACTATATTCGCGTTTAGAATAAAAAAAATTAATGTAATCAATACAAAAAGGAACCTTTGAATATTTAATTGACAAAGCAGGATTATAATTCAAAAATAGATATTCTTTATTTTTATAAAAGCATAACCAAGCTATATACATAATACAATTATGGTAAATTTAAGAACCCACCTAATACATAATTTTCTTGTACGCTTTTTTAAAGACAATGAAGATTTAGTCCAATTTTCTACATTAACATTATATAAAAATGACCGAAATTTTTCAGACAGACAACAAATTTTTTTCAATATATTTTTACCTTGTTAATTGCATACCTGTGCTATATGGGTATTTAATTTGCAATTTTATTATTATAATCAATGAGTCTCGATGTTGTTTACTAACGGTTCAATACAGAATTCGTTTTTATTAAAACGAATGTTAATGCACTTATTTTTGATTGAAAGAAAAAAGCAGGCAAAAATGTTGCCAGCTTCCTTTACAAAGTGCGAAAAATCATTAGAAGAAATGGAACCTACTTTACACAATATTTTATCCTGCTTTTCTAATTCTTTGCCAAATAAAATGTGTTTATATTCTCGACTTTCAGTCAGTTTTACCATCATAAGATCAGAAATATTCATAAAACGACCATCTACTGTTTTAACAGTAAAATTGTTTCTCTTCTTTACTCTGGTATTAGCAGACGTATGGTACAGTATATTTTTACATATAGAATAAGTAAATGATTGGGCTTTATCATCGATTGTTGTTCCCAGTATTTCTTCTATTACAAATTTTTGTGTTAAAGTTAAGTTTACATTCTTCGGAACCCCAAAAATTCTTAGAAAGTCGTCGTAATAAATACATTTTTTTACGCAACATTCTTTTATCAACGTACGAAATAATTTTTTTACCCCTCTCGCTACAATTTTATTTAAAAAAAAATTTCAGAAGCAGTTTTTATATAACTTAATCGGGAATAAAACTTGCAAATTTGCTTGGGTATGTATTGCGTTCCGTGCGATAATTTTTTTTAAAATGTCGTTGTAATGTTCAAAAGGGAACGTTGACCAAGACCAAAGAGCACCAAAGCTGAGTATCGCTGGGGCAATATGCAGTAGGATATGAACATTGAATTTTTATACATTCTCCGCCATAAAGGTTTTCAAAGTTGCAAACAAACATTCGAAGTGCTTCTTTGGCTTTAATAAATTCAGCTTCAGTGATCTTTGATTTACAAAAAATTGTTATCGAATAAACGAAAAGCTTCCATTTACGAAGATTATCCAAGGAACATGGAGTTGTCGTGATTTCACTAGGAGGCTTCATGTCTTGCAACTTTTCATTAATAAGATTGAAATATCTACCTAAATACCATTTTTTAGAAGAGTTATTAGAATTAAACAATGCACTACGTAATAATGCCACAACCCCTTCTAAAACTGAATGTATATATTGAGGAGGAAAGCTTTTAATAATGTGCATCAAAGGTATTAGGCTTACTATGGAATATCCTTTTACACCGTGAACAGGTTCTTTTCCGTCTGCTTTCTTGGCATATTTATTGTGCTGTTTTAATGTACGTAATTCTTTTGTATCGCCGCAAAATATACGAGCAAATCCTTGTCCTACGGGCCCTTGTTTTCCCTCATGGAGTCAATAGGGACAACCATACTTCCTATTGTACTGTTTGACATTTGTTATAGTAGGACGTGCGACTGAATCTACAGGAGCGCATATACTATGAACTTTAAGTAATATAGTTTCATTATGTAGAAAAGTCGTTGACATAAAACCATTAACATGTAAATGATTCAGTTCATTTTTAAATGGGATAAGAATAGTATATTATGTGTCATGCACGTAAAGCATGACTTTTTAGGTAAGAATGAGGCTTTCAGGACGAGACGTCTGTGCGACGAAAGTGAGACGCAGGCAAGCCGTAAGTGAGACGAAGACGAGACGAAGGTGACGATAAAGTTAATTTGATTTACTGTTAATCAACTGCTTTAACTGAGGCTCTAATGGTAAATAAAAAAACAGTTACTATCTTTTTTAATTTCAACTTATTGTGTTCTTCTTTGCAATTATTACAAGGCTTAAAGAAATTGTATATGCTGCAATGAACAACATACGGAAGTAAAAAATCTATTAAATTTATCGAAGATTGTAAAGCAACGTCTGGTAAGTTGTGATGAAGGGCTTGAGTTAAAATCAGAAGATGAGATTCTTCTTTTGTAAGGTCACTCCTATCGTAGATTAGACTTCTATCCTATAAAAACGGTATTATTTATGAATACAATTATATGACACATTTCAACTACTGAAGAACCTAATTTAATAGGGGAGAGGGCCCCAAGTTGGACACCCTTTCGTCTTAATGGTGTAGAATCCAAACCAAATAAAATATATTAAAATGTTTTATACCGGATGAAAGTACAATTTATAAGGTAACTTATGGCCACAAAGATAAAATTTTATTTTGAACATAAACATTTTTTAAAGCGTTTTTTCTAAATGTTAAAATTTTCGGTCCAAAAAAAGTGGCCCCAAGATGGACACCTTCTTAAAAGTTTCTGCAAATTGTAGTAAATAAAAAATTAACATTGTGTAACAATTCTCAAACTAAATTTTAATCATTTTACGGAATTAATCAAGAAATAACATTTCTAAAAACTTCAATCTAATAGCTTAACTGTAAAAAGTAATAAAATATCGAAAAATATCGATATATCAAATTCTCTAACGATAACATCACATTTAATGGTGGAAAATAAAAAATTTTAATTAATTGGCTCAAAAAATTATTAAAAAAAGTGTAAAATCCAAAATATGCAAATAAGTACATTGAGATTTGAGGCCTGTCCATCTTAGGGTACATGACACCATTTTTTAATCCCCAGTTAAAATATATATACGAACACTGAATTAGTAAAATCATTTTAGGATATTAATATACGATAAATAAAGAATATTATAACGTTAAATACTCATTCTAAATCATAAATTTAAATAACTTTACCAACTAAAGAAAAAACTGTTACAAAACTTTTTTAGACACAAACTTACGTGGCATGTGTAGAAGAACAACCCACTTGTTTTTTTTCTTCAAATGTGCATCAAAATCTTCGTCTAGACAAACAACAAGAATGACAAAAAGCATAAGGCGCTGTCACCTTAAACAAAAATTTTATACGAAATGTCCATCTTGGGGCCCTGTCCATCTTGGGGCCCACTCCCCTATATATTAAAATTTATTTAATTTCTTTTATTTATGAGTTAGACCATAATAATTCAAAAAACGTTCTTGCGTCTTAATTTTTAAAAAATTGATATTTTGAGAATGTAATCAAGAAAACAAAATAAAAAAATTGTTTGAAAATTATTATTTGTTTGGAAATATAAGTTTAAAGCAGAGGAGGTACGGAAAAGTGTACCTTTTTTTTAGCTTTTTTTCATTTTTCTTATAAAAATAAATAAAATAATTTTAAAATTTGGCATAATAATTTAAAATTTATAGAAATATTTGAAAAATGAAAAAAATAATTTAAATTAAAAAAAAGTGCTTGGAAATCTTAACAATTAATTTTAGAAAAATGAGAACAATAAGAAGTTTTTTTTATTTTTACTAGAACTCCAAAATTCTCGATTTTATTTTTTTTGTGAAAAATGCTTTTAATTTGTGCTATTCCTGCACCCTATCCATCAAATTCTTGTAATGCGATATCTGAAATTTGCTAGACTTTTGTAATTTGACAAATAAATTGCAGAAAAATTGTAGAGAATTTTGTTGGAAGCTATTATCATACTGTTCTTAAGAAAGAAACTCCACGATTTTTAAATAAAAATAATGCTAAAAAGCATTATTTTTAGCTCCAGTGAGTTAGTAAGCTCACTGGAGATCTAGACTTTTTTGATTTCAATGTCTCAAGATTCACTACATCTCTACGTCAACATTTGTTCAACTAAGTTTTAAGGGCACACCTAGTGTAACAAATTATTCACATTACAAAATTAAGTTTAGTTACCGATTGTAACTTCTAGCTATAGCTAAAGGGCTTGACCCGTCTACTTGTAAGTAAATAAATAAATAAATGAATAAATAAAAAATGAAATAATTTTACAAATGAAACAAATGTAAAGTGTGTGTTATGATCGCAATAACTTCCTTCTTAAAATACAAAAATTTTACAAAAGTGACAAATTTATTTTTTTTATTTATTTAAAGAAAAAAGTTCAAAGTCCCTAGGGCAAATTTGCCCTCCACGGAACAGTATACAATAATAAACTTTAATTATTATTAAGTTACTATAACAAATGTTAACAATAAATAATAATAATAATACTGAGCAGAAATTAACTCAATGGTGATTACCATTGAGTTGAAAGTATAAATAACTAACACATTTAATTAATGTGTTAGTTATTTATACTTTCAACTTATATACCTGAGTATGTTCTCAAATCACTATCAGCAGTTACACTTCCCATCGTGCTTTTATATTTACACAATAATAGTTTCAAATTGATTCTAATGTATGATAAAATATATAGATATTTATAATATGTATACAATATATCTAGAAAAAAGAAATAACAAAAATAAAAGAATAAAATTCAAATTGAATATAACAAAATATAGCATAAAACAAATATTACCAATATGTAATGTCAAATATTCCATTATTTTCCCTAAATAGAAAATCGAAAAATAATTTTTTAAAGTATAGTTGCTTTGATACATCTCTAATCGTAGTTATTTTATTCCATAGTCTTGCACCCCTGACAATGAAAGAACCTTCTATCTTACAAGTTCGATGCGACGGTATTTTTAGTTTACATTTTCTTTCTCGAAGCCTAGTACTAATTAAATCATTAGAATTTGTAAATTCAAAATAATTATAAAGGTAAACAGGAACTTTATTATTAAGAATCGAGTAAAGCAGATTTCCCATAAAGAATTGCCTTCTGGTTGCAACATTTAACAATCCAGACTTAATTCTATACTGTGAAATATGCTCAAACTTAGACAAATCGTAAATAAAACGAATACAAGCATTCAGTGCCCTTTCCAACTTATCATTTAGATCCCTACTTATATCATCATAAACAATGCAACAGTAATCAAAAAAAGGAAGAACCAATGATTTTACCAACAATAAACGTGTAGAGGTCGGCAGGGAACTCTTATTTCTGTTTAGCTGTTGCAAAATCATAAATACTCTACGTGAAATGCCATATACATGCTCTCTTCATGATAAAGCTTTATTTAACATCATTCCAAGATCTTTTATCGTCTCCCTAAATATTATAGGCTTACCTTCCACTAAAAGTGGAGAAGAAGCTAATACATGGTCCATAGATGGATTTCTAGATGATGAGAACACCATAGCCTGAGTCTTATCTGAGTTAAGAACTAGTCCATTATCACTTGCACACTTTATAACATAATCAATATCAATCTGAATCATTCGTAGTAAATCAGAAAGTGATGATAATGGTCCAAAAAGATAAATAAATATTTTGACAAGTTAAAATAGAAATTAAGTTTTTTTTTTAAATTTTTTAAAAGTGATAAAAATCGAAATAGAAACATTATATTAACTATTCCACATATCAACAATTTGAAAAGTTCCCGATTTCTTAAATTATCATTTAAACAAATAAAAAATCTACCGAAATTGTCATGTCAAATGTAGCAATTAAGAAATTTCGATTTCAAGATTCTTCTCAGAATTTTTAAAGAAAAATTTTGTTTATTAAATATTTATTTAACAAATGATTTGTACTTCTTAGGCAACTATTAAAAAATAGTTTTAAGCAACAGTGCTTATTTGAAGAAACTTTTTGATTTTGTTGTTAACAAATAAATAAAAAGTTACATTTTAGTCGTTTTTGGCAATGTTTATAAAATTGTTTTGATCCTAGATTGACAAAATTGCAATCATTCAAGTTTTCAAAGTTTAGTTTTTAAAATTCCATTTATTGTTTATAAAATAATTAATAATTAACCATATTTAAATAATTTTCTTCTGTTCAATTTCAACATCCTTAATTTTTTTTTAATTAAAAGGTAGATAAATTTAACATCGAATCTTCTTCTCGGAATTTTAAAAGAAAAATTTTGTTTATTTAATATTCAATTAAGAAATCGAACAAAAAAATTTTTTTCCACTTTCAAAAAGTACTATTTTCTTAAATTTACAAAATTTTGTTAAAAAATGATTTGTATTACTTAAGCAACTATTAAAAAATAGTTTTAAGCAACAGTGTTTATTTGAAATTTTTTTTCTGATTCTGTTATTAACAAATAAATAAAAAGTTACATTAAAGTCGATTTCGGCAATGTTTATAAAATTGTTTTGATCCTAGTTTGACAAAATTGGAATTATTTAAGGTTTCAAAGTTTAGTTTTTAAAAATCTCTTTATTGTTTATAAAATAATAAATAATTAATCATAAAATAATAAACCATCTATATTAATAAAATCAGAGTTTTGTCTGTACATTGCACAGAACTTGGAAATTTGTGTTAATTTTTTAGTTTCAAGTAGTAACAATTCCAAAAATGCTGTTTAAAAAAATTATGTATGTTTGTATGCAAGGCCGTAGCCAGGGGGGTGATAGAGGTGTTTGAACCCCCCCCCCCCCCGAAATTTTTTCTGGCTACGGCCTTGTTTGTATGTTTGTATGTATGTATGTCCGCGATATTTTGTCCGGGCGTTATCAAAAATGGCTTCACGGAATGAAGTTGAATCTGGCAGTCTGTTAGGTATTCGCGTAACTTAAATCTGTAGCCAAACCCAATTAAAAAATATTAATTTTAACGGAAGTTATAACATTTTTTCAAAAAAATTAAAAAACCAAAAAATTTAATATTTTTATTTTTTTACGTAACACTCTTAAACTCTCTGTACCTACAGCTTTTTATTTCGATAATAATTGATAAGCGATTAATAATTGAATAATAGTTTGTTGCCATACCCCATTAAAAAATATTTTTTTGAACGGAAGTTATGGCACTTTTTCAAAAAAACCTAGAATTGAATTAATAATTTATATTAAATAAATTACAAAATTAAATGTCAAATTTCTACAAAATTTAAAAAATCCAAAATTTTCATTTTTAAAATTTTTTGTTTGTTGAAACCAAATTTGACAGAGTTTTAGGTATTGACTCAGGATGGGTTAATAAATTTACAAAATTCAAAAATATTTCTAACAACGGAAGATATACTATTTTTTTGGAAAATTAAAAAAATCAAAATTTTTATTATACATTTTTTGATGGACTGCATTTAGACTTTCTACAATTAAGTATTACATGTCATTTCCCCACATTTTAGCAGAAATTTGCAAAAACTATATTTTATATCTGAGATAAAACATAAAATTATTATCGGGCTAAAAAAAATCAAAAAAATTATAATTGTAACGAATTACTTTGAAGCATAATTGAGTGGTATTGTTAAGGTCTTTACATAAGATTTTGACGTCAAAAGAATATATTTGAGAATTACAAATTAAAAATGTCAGATTCAAATATTTGAGAGTTATTTAATAGTAAAAGTAAAAAATACAAGATTAAAATAAATAATTCAGTTATTTAATGGACACAAATCAATACTTAAATAAAAAATTTTAATTAATTTAATTGAATTTTAAAATGGGAGATACAAAATAATTTTGAAAAATGTATGTACATTTTTAAATTAGTTTCTTTATACAATGTTCCTTAATTGACAGAACTTTAAAGATATTTAGAAAGGGAGATTGAACCATTTCTCTAACAGTCTAAAAATATACTTAAATTTATTATTATCCAATATACATGACTTTTTATATTTGTAACTAATGTGAAATAAAAATTTTATTAACTAAAATAAATTTCATTTAATTTTAAAGTTGGAATTAAAACAGATTTGCATAATATATGTTATAAATACTTTTATGATAAATATAACGTAATCTAAACGAAACAATACAAAACTATTAATTTTTGTAAGATTTTTGCTTTTTTGGTCCTTTTTAAGTAAATTATACTTATGAATATAAATTATCCTTTAATATGTGACTATTCTTAAGAGACTTTAAAATTATTTTTGATGATTAATAATTGGTTACTTTCACGTGACACATCTTAGAAACAATATCGTAGAAAATAAACAAAAACAAAATAAAATAAAACATTTATGAATTTCAAAAATTGTAAAGAAGATTTTAAGCAAAATACTGTTTATTTAATGTTTAATTAACAAATTGAACAAAAAATTTTTTTTACTTTCAAAGAGTACTATTTTCTTAAATTTACAAAGTTTTGTTTAAAAATTATTTGTACTACTTAAGCAACTATTAAAAAATAGTTTTTTTTTATGTTCAATTTCAAATTTTTTAAAATATATTGTTATCTGTGCATAATATGGTGCTGTTCATTATATAATTAGTCTTATAAACAAATCTTAAAAACATTACCGAAAACAAATTAGGATAATTAGGTTAAAGTATTAATTATACGAACATTTTCAAATTATACCTACCTTTCTTATCTCTCTCTCTCTCTCTCTCTCTCTCTCTCTTAAGCTACACGGTAGGTCCGAACCAAGTTCAACCCAAAGGTTAAAGCAATTCAAATTTTCTTGTGAATTTCTACTTTATTATGTCTCCTGAGTAATTTAAGACCAAAAAGAAAAAAATCGTTAGACACATTGATGAGAAAATCGAATTTTTGTATTTGTTAAGTAATACTGAGTAATTTAAAACAAAAGTATTTTATAACGATACTAATTTATTTATTTATTTCTGCTGTTGTCATTAATTTTAAAAAATTCATACTTTTAAGTTGTACGGTTATAAAAATGAATAACACACCTTCTTTAAATGGGCTCAAATTTTGTTTGCTTTGTTATGGCAACACGAAGAAGATATTTCCCATAAAAAATAAGTTTGAAAGACGAAGTTGAGAAAGTATTTAATGGAAAGTCGAATAGCTCCGGACACTTACGCTTTTTGAATCATAAATTTTAAAATAACTATCTTAATTTTAGTGCTTGAGGTTTTTTATAGTTAGAGTATCATTACCAAAATGATATGATATTATGAAAGAAATGTGTCGGGTGTCTCCGGACACAAAGAAAATGGTAGTAAACGACAAAAAATGTCCATGGATACCCGACGGTGATATATTTCGGTAAATTTGCTATAAAAAGTAAAAAACTTTAAATGAACAAAAACAATATTAACAAATTTCATAGTCCGTAAGTGTAGGTTTGTATTTCTGCAAAGTAAGAAAAATATATTTGATGTTGTTACACAAAAAATTGACGTTAAATATGATCTTAAACTCTTAGAAGGCCATTAATTTTAAAACATAGAACATTTAAATTCGATTTTTTACTATTCTAATTAATGATGATGATTAGACTTTCTAAATTATATTTTCAGAACATGTGGAACGACACAAACGTGATTTTAAGTTTAAAAAGTATACAGTTTATTGTATTTTACGAGTGTTCGGGTCTACCCGCTGTCCGAGGCTACCCCACTCTTCCCTAACTATTTCTAAACAAGATCGAGTTACACTCGCACTAAAACCGAGGGTTCCGTACACAAAAAAAACATTTTTAATATATTTGATACTATTAAATATATAATATATAAATATATTATACATATTATATATAATATAATATATAAGATATAATATATAATGAAATTTTTATAAAAAATATACCACCCCCCCCCCCCCATATGTTCCAAAATATTTTACTTGGAGAGTTTAAATTTTGTACAGGAATGTATTGTCAGGTATAAATTACATAAAAATTATAGAGAACGTGATGGTGATTGCGCTGTCAACGAAAAATCCAGAGATTTTAACAAATATCCGTAAAAAATACTCAAAAATCAGTTAATTTCCTTAACAACGCTATGATTAACTTCTACAATCATGTTCTCTACAATTTTTCTGTATTCTACACGGGAAAATACATTTGTGTACCAAATTTAAACTCTCTAAGTTAAATTGTTTGGAAGTTATGGGAGAGGGGATACGGTCATTTTTTAGCATTTTTTTTAAATCGTTGGTTTTTGCTTAAAAACACTATGATCTGCAACAAAGTTCTCTACAGTTTTTCTGTAATCTATATGGCAAACTACATATGTATACCAAATTTCAGCAATCTAAGTAAAATAGTTTGGCAGATATGGAGGTGGCATTGTACACTTTTAATGCATTTCTGCTAAAAAATGACAGTATCCCCCCCTTTATCTTCCAAACTATTTGACTTAGGATGCTGAAATTTGGTAAACGTATGTAGATTTACGTGTAGATTACAGGAAAATTATAGAGAAAGTAATGCTTATAGCGCTGTCAAAGTTATAACACTAAATTATGCTCCATATTATAAAAAAATGCTCAAAAATATTGTTATTTCCTTGACAACGCTATGTTCAACACATACAAACATGTTCTCTTCAATTTTCCTATAATCTATATGTGAAAATACATTTGTGTACCAAATTTTAACTCTCTAAGTCCAATAGTTTGGAAGTTCAGGGGGGGATACGACCATTTTTTAGAATTTAAAAAAAAAATCGTTTTTTAAACTAGACGAGGACCTGACTAAAACTTTTCTTAGTATTGATCTTAGTTTGAAAGTGGATATTGCCCAGGATGACATCTTAAAGATTTTTCGTATACGCAGACCTGCCAACTCTTCGTCATCCCAATTCCCACCCACTGTTTTTGTAAAATTATCTCGTCAAGATGTCAGAGATAAACTTATTAAACATAGGAAAGAAGATAGCAATTTTTCTACGATTAATCTTGAATGGTCTGATAGAGAAAAATCTTTACTACACTTGAGGGTGCCACTGACACCTTTCAATCGTTGAGTCTATGCCGCTGCTCTAGCCCTAAGAAAAGGTAACAAAATAAAATACCTATCAGGAGGAAAAATTTTTTGCCGAAAGAACGATGGCGAACGCAGGATCCAGCTTACGGTACTCGAGGATGTCAATAAATTTAACTAGCTTTTGTCAATTGTTTTTATTATACTTTATCGACGCTCCCCGTTGATAAAGTGGTTATTAAAAAGCCAGTGTAATAAAATGTTAATCTGAAAAACAGTAGAATAATGTTAAAGCAAGGTTATAAAGAATGTTATACAGAATGTTATTGCATATTCGAATTAATAAACAAGTGTATCCATCGTTTGAACCAATTAACATTTTATGACAAAACTGCAAAAGACATTTGTTTAAACAAACAGTTTAATAGAAATCATATCTAACAAAATTAATTATAAAAATGACATTCCATTGTTTTTCAAATTAACATTTTATTACACTGGCTTTTTAATAAACACTTTATCAACGGGGGGCGTCATTTTGTTCATGTTTTTGAAATTTTTTTTTCTTCCCTTGGATTTTTTTCTCTTTTTAATTTTTTTAATATCAATTGCTTGTTGATTTATAAATTTCTTATATTATGTTTTACAATTCTTATACTTATGGGTTTTATTTCAGCCATTTTTTCTTTCTTATCCTTTTTATATTTTTATTTTCTATACTATTCTACAGGATTAATTTTAATTTTTATTTATTTGTTATATTTTCTATACTATTCTACAGGATTAATTTTAATTTTTATTTATTTGTTTTATTTTTTTTTTGTTTACTGCTGATTCTTGTATTTTTTCGGCAATGGAACCTCTCTCTGCTTATCTACCTTCTTCTTTATTCCAATAGAGTTTTTAAATATATGCCACGTTAATGCTCAGTCTCTCCTCGCTCATTACAACAAGTTTAGGGATTTTTTTCATTTTAATTTTTATTATATTATTGCAGTCTCGGAGACTTGGCTTTCAGCAGGCTTTACATCTAATTTGATTGAACTAAACGATTACATGCTCTTTCGAAGAGACAGAGACCTGCGTAGAGGTGGGAGTGTTTGTCTCTATGTCCAGAAGAGATTTAGATGTTCTGTGGTCGCAGTTAGTACTGAAAAAAACTATCCTACTGCTGAGTTCTTGTTTCTCGAGGTCTCATCTCAACGAGATAAAGCATTCATAGGTGTTGTCTGTAAGCCTCCTTCTGCTTCATTTGGTAATGATCTAGAGGACCAAATTTTTTCTTTAGTACCTATATTTAATAATATCGTTATTTTAGGCGTTTTTAACTCTAAATTAAATACCTGTAATTCTCAATTCAAATACTTATCATCTTTGATGTATTCGTCTGGTTTATCACTGGTTCCCCACTCCTCGACGCATCACACACGTACATCTAGTACTAGGATAGATATGATGTATGTCGATGATCTAGATAAGGTTATATCTTCCGGGCAACATTCTATTCCCTTTTTATCCAATCACGATCTCATTACTATCCAATTTGAAATTATAGGAGCCCAAGCGGATGAACGGGTCAATTTAATTCCATTTTGTGATTTGTGTAATATCTCTGAGTCCGAATTTCTGTTACATCTCTCAAGTTATGATTGGGTGAGTGTTTATAATGATTGTGACATAGATAGTAAGGTGGAAAAAGTTAACTCTTTCTTAATCTCGGCTTTTGATCAGTATGCACATCTGCAATTCCAAAGTCGTCGAAAAAAATATTCACCTTGGATGACCACTGACATAAAGTTGCTTATTAGGGAAAGGAACAAACTCTGTAGATTAGCTAAAAGATCTGGAAGTAGCGTAATTTTTGCTGAATTCAAAAGGATTCGTAACCTAGTACAAACTAAGATCAGAGATGGGTACAATAAGTATAATTACAATCTTATCAAAAGTAAAAACAGACCCGATGACATCTGGCGTACACTGAAAAAACTTAATCTATTAGCAAAAAAAAAACAGGAATCCTCGGATCATAATTTTTCCATTCAAGAGTTTTTAAGTGTTTTCACGCATACTCCTCTGCTATCCTCAACATCAGATGCATCAGATGTTGATGGTTCCCTGATTTTTCATGAAACTAAATTTTTGTTACTGACATTTCTCCAGCAGTACTTTTTAAAACCATCTCTGAAATTAAAACAAATTCTGTGGGTCCTGATGGTATTACGATTAAGATGATCCAACTTTATTTACCTGTCCTTTTCTCGCCTCTCCTCCATATTTATAATCTTTCTCTACGTCCTATCCCTAAAATTTCTAAACCTGTTAATTCCTCTGACTTTATACCCATCTCTATTCTTTTTGCACTGTCAAAACCGCTTGAGCGGATAATTTGCAAACAAACCACGCAATATCTAACTAAAAATAACTTGTTTGAACCATTCCAATCTGGCTTTCGTGAGAGACATAGCACATGTACAGCCTCTTAAAAATTTACAACCGACATTAAACTTGCAATGGATGTAAAGAATGTTACAGTGGCTGTCTTCTTTGATTTCTCCAAAGCATTTGATTTGGTTGATCATCATCTCCTAATCAGCAAACTCAAATCCTTTTTCCCCTTTTCCAATTCTGCTTGATCCTGGTTTAAGTCTTTCCTATGTAATCGGCAGCAGAGAGTAATTAATAGTAGAGGTGAGGCCTCGAACTGGAACTTTTCTGTTCAAAAACTACAGTAATTTATTTGACATTACTTATTGGTAATTATTAGTTTTTGCTGTGAAATCTCCCTTTTTTTTTTCTTCTCCTTTCTTTTAGTTTTGTTAAGATCACATATATATAATTAATCATTTCTGTTAACAACTCTGACATTAAGTGTTCTTTGTATGACACTTCCACAACTTCAGAAGTTGTGTCTTCGGATTACAAAGTCCATCGACTACTATGTTTTTGTGCACCTCACACTAATCAGGGTTTTTTTTACTGCTGTTTAAAAGATTTGCTTACTCAGTCATATTTTTTTCTTATGCTATTATTACTATTATCATCAATATAGTCGGTTATCTTCGATTTTTTTTACGTTTTTCTCATAAAAATATTTCTCATTACCATATTTTTATTTTCTTTAGTTATTATCTCTAATTATGTATATATTTCTGTTTCTCGTGAGCTGTCTAGCTGTAGGAACTTTTACTTAAATAAATCAATAAATAAATAAAATGGTGGATTCAAGATGGCAGACAAAAATTTTTAAACTCGTTAAAATTGGCTGAAAGTGGTTACTCGTGGGTTTTTGGGGTCTCTGATTTCGAATATGTTTGTTAAATTTAAGAATTCAAAATGTCAGATGCAAGATGCCAGACAAAATTTTTTAAATCTTTAAATTTATCTCATAACCTATGTTATTGTGGGTCTTATCTGAATAACATATGTTAGGAATTGTTCTTGCTTTAACACATTCATTAGCTTACATAAGTTAAAGATTGTTTTAAACGTCTTTAGTTGTGAGACATCATCGAAAAAGAATCTTTTAATGATGTAGCTTTCTTTTTCTTTAGCAGCATTAGAAAATACATATTAGTTAAGCATAATAAATAAGCGAAATATGATATAAAATGCTTAATATAGACAGATATTAGCGACGAAATGATAACAACAAAGCTTTCGTTTCTTAGAGGGTCACATAATAAAAATCTAATGCTATGATTTGGAATGAATGAATCTGCCGTGATTAACAGTGGTTCTCAAACACGGTCCCCATGTGTTTGGAACACTTAGGAATTTATTTCGAAAAAACCCAACATTTTATCCGGAAAATGAAATCGTACTGCAAATTCTACTGACATAAAGATTGTGAAAAACACTTACTTTTAATAAATCAAGTATTCCCGAGCACCAGTTTCTCGACAAACTTGATGTGCCGGAATCTACCTACAATGAAAGTTCAAGTTTGGCAATTTTTTCCGGCCAAATCCGACACTTTTTCCAAAAATGGGTCCCATACTGCAAATTTAAATTTAATAAAAAAGTTAAATCTCACTTAGTTTTTGAGATTTAACTTTTCATGTAGCATCAGTTTCTCGAGGAAAAATAAAATCACTTGGCACTTCACTCACTGATTCACACTTTGACAATTTTTTCCGGCAAAATCTGACACTTTTTCCAAAAATAGATACCTTACTGCACATTTAAATTTAAATACAAATTTTATACGCACTTTGTTTTATAGATTATACTTTTTATTTCGCGTCAGTTTCTCGAGGAAAGTGAAAATCTTTTCAGTTTTTTCAAAGAAGCTGTCAAACATTATAGTTTGTTGTGCGCTGTTCTGATGCGGCATTTTCTAGTACTATTCCCTCAGCGCTGGATTTGAAATCATACACAGGCGTACATTATATCCCTTTAATTATTCAACCTGATTATAGAATTCAATTTTTAGAGACAGAATGTGAAGCATTACATAGATAATATAATTTATATCAAATTCCAAACATGACTAATACTGACTTTTTTTAAAAAAATTAAAATTGGTTTGTTATTTCAAGTAAAGTTAGCTCATTGAAAAGACGTATTTAAAATACTTCAAATAATGCAAATTTTGGAAGTAAATAATTTATTGCAAATTATGTATTAATAATTTCTAAACAAAAGAATAATTTGTTAAAATCTAAGAGTTTTAACACAAAATAGTAAGGTTAATTTAGCTTATAAGAAGAATGCAACCCAACTTACATAGAAGTAAAAACACAATTAATTTTTTAAATAATTATTATCACGAACAACACAAATTTTTTGTCCTACTTTTTGTTAATAAAAGGTTCATTACCTCATAACGGAAGTCACAGTTTTCTAGAAAAATAAATAAATAATTTAACAGATAAAATTAACATCACGAAATCGTGATTTTGTCGAATTGAAAATTTTTTTACATCCGTTCATGTCCAAAGCAAAGGACAAACTGTTAATCGAAGTAAATGTGTACGTACAGCTTCTAATTATAATAACATTGGTGAAACATAAAAAACAATTAACGTATAATTAGCAAGTAAATTAATAGTGATATTTAAGGAATGGAGAAATTTTTCCGCAAAAGTAATTTATGGGTTTTATTCAAATTATTAAAATTTTCTTTTCTATTTATGCTATTGGAGTCATGATTAATAAATATCATTTCGGAAAGGGTACGTAAAGAATATCAATTCAGAGCCTAAGTTTTTCTGGTCTTTCGTGAATAACGCTCGTAAAGAAGCGTAGCTGCCTGACGTCATGAATCTCAATGAACGTAACATCGATGACCCTCAAACAATAGTTGATACTTTTGCATCCATATTTGCTGAAAATTGTAAGGGAGTTTTTACAACAAGTTACAATGAACTTATTTGTGAGCGTAATGATTCTGAACCCTTTTTCTTATCCACCCATTAGGTACTCAGAGCTGCCAAGTCTTTCAGACCTTCTTAAACATCGGGTCCAGATTATATTCTGAGTTTTTTGCTGAGGGATTGTGCCTCGATTATTAGTTACCCTCATACAATCATATTTCATTTAGCTTTTGAAAAGGGTCTCTTTCCATCGTGTTGGAAGTCCGCAAAGGTTTTACCAATATTCAAAAAAGATTCTGTTGATGATTTTCATAACTATAGACCAATCACACTGCTATCTAATTTTGTCAAAAATTTTAAAATTTCAGTATTGCCACATCTTAATTTCGACCTAAATTGGTAATAGGCGAACATCAACATGGTTGCATTAAGAAAAGATCAACAGTTACTAATTTAGCATGTCTTACGTCCCACGTCGACAAGGCTTTCCAACGTGGCAATCAAGTCGATGTAATTTACCTTGATTTTTCGAAGGCCTTTGACTCGATCGATTTCACTAAACTAGCCTCAAAACTTGATAATGCTCCATTGTCGTTTTGCTTCAAACAACTTTTATTAAATTATTTAATTAATAGATCTAATCGTGTAATTGTCGGAGATTACACCTCATTATCTTTTATACCACAAAGAGGGGTTCCCCAAGGATCTGCCCTTGGTTCCCCCTTTTTACTTTGTATCTCAATGATGTCGACGAGGACGTGAGATCTCAAATTTTGACCTTTGCGGTTGACCTTAAAGTTTATCGTGAAATTTCAACACTCTTAGATTTTGGCGTTCTACAATCTGATTTGGACCAGATTTTGAAGTAAAGTATCGTTAATAATTTACCGCTAAATCTAAGTAAATATCAAGTACTTTCGTACATTAAATCTGGTCATACTGTAGACTATCCATATAGTATAGGAAATCACACTATAGCTAGGGTTTATATCACGCGTGATCTCGGAGTCAACTTTAATTCACATTTTAACTTTTCAAATCACATAGCTTGTATTGTTGCAAACGCCAATAAGGCCCTGGGGTTCTTAATCTGTTCCACGAAATCTTTCACTAACCAGAAGACTTTTATTCTGCTATTTAATACTTTAGTTAGATCACGCCTTGAGTATGTAGCCGTAATTTGGAACCCCATATATTATAAATATGCCGATGAAATCGATGAAGTCCAGAAACGTGTCCTCAAATATCGCTACTCAATAATGTCACTCTAAAAGTATCACAGTATGCGTCAAGATATGATGAGCCGTTCTATTTGAAATTTACATCCGCTCTAGCTATTAAATCTATATTGTACACTGCATCAACAGATATAATTATACAATGTTCACAAAGTCATGTAAAAACCAAGACTTGTTATTTTATTATTAGAATCATTTGTAAAAGCGGCATTGCGACACGTAGAGAGCCTTCGGTAACTTTATTAAAATTCGATTCTTTAACGATTTGCGTCCATTGTTTATAATAAATGCGCCGACTTAAACCTATTTTAATGCTTCTGCTGTTTATTGTATTTTGTATTTTTATTTTTCAATTTATGTCTCTTCATTTAACTTACTTTTTTTTTCTATATTTTCATAGTAGTTGCGCGTTATTCTCAATAATTCTATTATTATATTCACCTACCTGTCACCTACAGGAATTGCGAAAAATATATGTACCCTAAACAAGTAATGTATATTTGTATATTTTATTTATTTGCATTTCATATTCCAAAAAACAATTAGATAATTTATTAATAGTAAATAAAAATTTATACATTACAATATTATTTATTTATCTTCATTTTTTCAAAATTTTTTTGAAAATCCAAGAGTTTTAAGGAGGAATGAAACAGACAGTCTGAAAAAAACTTAGTCCAAATGCATTTTTTTTATTTTTGAACTAGAAAACTCATATTATTATGTAATATTTTTTAGTAGAAGTGTGAACAATTATATTTTTTACATGATAAGTATTAAGACTGTCTGTTTCATTTCTACTTAACACAAATTCTTTTGATTTATTTACAATAGAAAAAGAATGCAACCCGACTACACAGGAAATCGAAAACAGAGATTAACTGGGGACTGTTCTTTAAAAGCTGACGTCAATTGGGCAAATAATTATGTTACATATAGTAATATAAATGGTTTTATTTACATTATTAGTTGCTACTTTTTAATTGTCAAATTTCTGAGCAATATTTAACGTATACAAATAAATTAATTAACTTTCTATTTCTGGAAAGAAATATAATTACAATATTTCATAAATTTTTGAATGACTTTCTTTTTAAAATCATAGTAAATTAAATTGATAACTATGAAAAAATTAAATAAACGAAGTATTTTTGATGCCTAATAAATATTTCAATTTTTTATTAAAATCATATTGAATTGCATTTTCCATTTATAAAAAAATAATAGGACTTTCATTTTCAAAAATTCATGTTACATTCGATTACTTATTTATCTTTAATGAAAGAAACTAACTGTCTACATAATTCATAAATATTTACCGAATATTTCATTAATTTTATTTTTAAAAACATACTTTTAAAAAATCGACTTTTTTCTCTAATTTCAATAAAGTATTTTATAAATTATTTATTTATATATTTCTTCTAAATAGAGTATTGAATTTCGTAGGATTATAAGAATAAAAAAACTAAAATATTTAATATATTAATACTTTATTTCTTTTATTCTATAAAAATAAAAATGTTTTATTTAATATGATCTTTAAAACTATATACCTCAAAACTGTATCAAATACATTCATATTATTTTTTTAAATTATAGAAAGATCCATTTAATCAGATTTAAAAAAAAAAAATTAACAAAATTTACTTTTAATATTGGGAAAACATGGACAATTTAAAAATTATTAAATAAAAATGTATGCACTATAAAAATTTATTTTAGTTAGCTTTATTTTCTCTATTTTGCAAAAAAAAATTAAAAACTCAATCTATAAAATGTTATTAAAATATACTTTGTGAAGTTAATTGTGCAGTTTATAATTGATTTTAACAACTTATCTCACAATATAAATTTAACTTTCCTTATAATTACCTTTTAAAAAAAACACTGGCCCTAAAAAACACTTTTATACTAAACATTCTTGTTTTTGAAAATAATACGCTTTATACACAACATATAAAAGTGAAATTAACTATTAATATTACAAAGAATTTTCATTAGGTATATATTTGTGTATTATTTTATTACAAAGATTTATACAATTATTAAAAGTGAGGTACATATGTTTTGTGTAACACCTGTAAGAAAAGTATTACTTATCTTGCCTGAAAAGTAGACTAAAAAAACACTTATAAAACAAAACAAATTAGCTCTAGACCCGGTGGTCTAGAGCTCTAAAATTTAAGGTATTCTTAGGAATTTGTTTAAAGGTTAAAATAATTAACAATGATATTATAACTTTTCAGATATTTTGAAAAATTTCTACTGTACACAAAAACAATTTTTTTCATTTCTAAACGAATTTTTAATTAATTAAGAAATGGCATTAATTAAAACCCGTTTAAAAAATGGACCTAGGTGGTGTGATGGATTTCTTCTCTTCTATTTATCTGAAAAATAAAAACCAAGAAAATTCTTGATCAGTATGAGTACAGTTATGTCTGGAACTAAAATCAATATTTATTTCAAAAACTTCGTATTTTTTACATATAAAAATTAATATAAAAGCAGCCTGTTTTTAGAGTTTCAGTGTCAAAAGCGAGCCATTTTGTCAATTTTCAATCTTTTTTGTTTATTCTAGTTCCGGCTATAACTGTACTCATACTAATTAAGAATTTTCTTGGTTTTTATTTTTCAGATGAATGTAGAAGAGAAGAAATCCATTACACCACTCCGGTCCATTTTTTAAAGAGTTTTAATTAATGTTACGTTTTAATGTAAAAAAACCCTTACAATATTTCCTAGTTCCTCCTTTTAAATCAATTTCAATTAGGAATTTGATTTGGGATGAGGGTTAAGTCAATGAGAGCACTAAAATATGTTGAATAATATTTATTTATTAGATAATTATGAGTTGAGAAGTTACAAATGTGATTTTAGAAATTGAGTCTTACTTTTGAAAGATGGAAAAGATTGCCGTTAGACTTGAAGATTTGTTTGTTGAAGACAAGCGATAGTGCTGGAGTAGTTTGTAGTTTTTTAGGCGTTGAGTAAACAGTCGGTAATCCTAATCGCTGGACCCTTGATGCAGGGGAATTCTTGTAAAGAATAGGATCTTTTTGCAAGAGACTTAAAACTTGTTTTCTTGTGATAACTATGTGAATCTTTGAAAACACGTGGAGTGACAAATTGGACCGAATCAATAGAATTTGTTTAATATTTGGATTCGCACTTATTAGCTTGTTGCAATACAGTAAAACTGTACACGAGATGATAACCGTATAATAGATTTGAAGTATTAGATAATGTAAGACTCTGGTATAAACTTAACAACTACTGACGGCTACTGACGTCTACTGGTAACTATTACTCAACTACTGGTAACTGCTCAACTAGTCGTAACTGCTCAACTACTCGTAACTGCTCAACTACTAGTCTTGTCGTTCTGTTAATCCAATTTATATTCAAAAATTGAAAGTGATAATGGCTGAATTTGTTTGTCCCTGCACTCCGCTTCCTCATGCATAGATACCCATACCTATTTTCCTTCCGTTCCCCCTGCATAGGTTCAAGTTCATAATTCTCTACGCCAAAGTGAAAGTATAGTTAAAAAATGTCTGTTTTTGATTGTCCCTTCTCCACGTTCCTTTACAGGTGTCTAGACTTGTAGTACCCTCCACCAAGAGGTAGCTGTCCTAGACTTGCGTTTGTCTTATGTTAACATAATCTCTTCCTTCCTCAAACGTTCTCAATTTAAAAATCACATCTACTCTTGTCTAATATTCGTATACAATATTAACCAAAATGATATACAGTGATAAGAATTCTTATATTGATAAGAATTGAATATTAACAATGTATATAACAATATATAAAGTATATATATAGGCTACGAACGTAACATTAATGTCATTTCTTAATTAATAAAAATTTTTTTAGAAATGAAGAAAATTGTTTTTGTGTACAGTATAAGTTCTTTAAAATATCTGAAAAGTTTTAATATAGTTGTTTATGATTTTAACTTTAAAACGAATTACTAAAAATACCTTAAATTTCAGAGCTTTAGACCACCGCACCGGGTCCACTTAATTAATTAATTTGTATACATTTAATATTACTTAGAAATTTGGCAATTACAAAGTATCAACTAAAACTGTAAATAAAAACATTTATATTAGTATATGTAATATAATTATTTGCCCAATTGACATCAAATTTTTAAGAACAGTCCCCATTGAATCTCTGTTTTCGAATTCCTGTGTAAGTCGGGTTGCGTTCTTTCTCTATTCTAAATAAATGAAAAGGATTTGTGTTAAAACTCTTGGATTTGCAAAAATAATTTGAACAAATAAATATAAATAAATAATATTGTAATATATACATTTTTATTTTCTATTTTTGAATTATCCAATTGTTTATTGGAATATTAAATTTTAATAAATAAGTTTTTACTGATTGGAAACAAATTTTTTGTGCTAAATCAAATTTTTTATTTTTAAAAAATAAAGTTGAATATTTTTCTTATGTAATGTAAATACTTTTAATTTTTTTTTTTCATTATATTGAATTGAATATTTTATTTTCGACAAATAAAATAATTTACTTTTTAAAATCATAGTAAATAGCATTTCTTATTTTTTAAAAATGAAATGATGTAATTACTATAGAAATAATTTATTTATTTATTTTTTATTTTTTTTATTTGATCAAAAAAGTAGCCCAGAATAGAAAGATTATTAAAGGGCACAACATGTTTATACAAAAATATTATTCAGTAAGAATACAAAAATGTAAGTTTCTAAATCACATAGAGTACATTGAGATAGAAAATAAGTTCAAGACGCATTGATAAATAAATTGTACAAGGTCTCATAAAACTTTTCTTGCTTAATGTCGAACAATTTAATTAACATGGGGTTTTTTACAAATAAAAAGTTTATACATTTCAAAATTCTATAAATAGGCGCCTGGTTCCCTAGAGATGATTTTTATAAGCATATTTTAAACGGAAAATAGTATCTCGTAGAGATCCTTGGTACATTTAAGTTCAAAAGTGAAAGCAAGTTCGGGCAATCAATTTTACTATTGATCAGGTTGTATACAAATTTGCAATTAATCGTCTGTCTTCTTGTCAACAGCAACCATATCCCTCCTCAAACAGGGATCCCACACAACAGAAGCATATTCCAGCCTCGATCTAACGTATGGATTGAAAAGTAAGATTAAAACTTTTGGATTCCTGGAGTTGATTGTTTGTTTAATTAGAAAACCCAAAGCACTGTTTGCCGAATTGCGAACTGATAACAAATGATCATTAAAAGATAGGTTAGATGTGAAAATAACTCCCAAATCTCGAATTTTATTAGTTCTTGGTATAATAACACCATTTATGTTATAATTGAAGATATATGGATTGTCTTTTTTCTTATAAGACACACTGTTACATTTCATGGGGTTTATTTCAAGCTTATTCAATAAACACCAATTGCAAAGTTGGTCAACATTTTTTTGTAGCAGTAAGACGTCATTTAAATCGGCAATTCTTTTAAACAGCTTGAAATCATTAACGAACAAAAGGTTTTCAACATCCAGAAAATCTGGTACATCATTTATATAAATTGTAAAAAGTAGGGATCCTAGTACTGATCCTTGAGGAACACCTGAATAGGATATAAAGGGTGGGGAGGAATAACCCGCATATTGTACAATGTTAGTTCTGTTAGTTAAATAACTTCTTAAAGTAGTGAGAAGGTTGTCAGGTATATTTAATTTAGCTAGTTTAGAAAATAAAATTTCATGATCAACTTTGTCAAATGTTTTTGTAAAGTCCGTATAGATTACATCCACCTGTGAATCAGCAGAGAGTGCATCATTAATAAATTGGGTAATTGTTACTAGATTTGTGGTAGTTGACCTTTTAGATACACAACCGTGCTGATTCAAAGATAAGACAAACAATAACGCGCTGTTTAAGACAGAAACTATAGACTTCTTAAAAATTTTTGCGAAATTTGGAATAATTGATATTGGTCTATAGTTGGAAATAGAACAAGTATCACCTTTTTTTTTTAATTAAAATTGATTGAATAGCGAACATAAAAATTCTGCCAAAAATATAGTAGCTCCATGTCTTTTAATAAAAAGGAAGGTACATTGTCGATTCCTGAAGTTAATTTAGGTTTTAAATTTTTAATTGCCCTCGAAACTTCTGGAGTTGATAATTGAAAATTGAAAGTGGAATCTTTTTGGAATGACTGATTACAAGAAAGTTGTAAGTTGCTTAAAGAGGTAGGATGATTGTACACAGACGAAAAATAATTTGCAAATTCATCTACTATTTTTTTATTTGAATTCAGGATCCTGCCTTCAACTTCCATTTCCGTAGGTAAACGAGCTTTATTTTTGTTATGATTTATGTTTTTCCAAAAGTTTTTAGGGTTTGAAAAGATCGATGTTTCAATAGACTGTTGATATAATAGATAAGATTCTTTTATCCTTTTTTTCAGACTGTTCGTAATATCTCTAAGAAAGGTATTTAATGAGGATGTTGGAAACCTTTTATTTCTTCTAAAGATTGTGTTTTTCAATTTAATATTCTCAATTATATCATTTAATTCAATTATTTTTCATTTTTAATTACGTAGTTTACGAAGTAAACTTTTTTTCTTGTACGCCTGTGTATAATTTCAAATCCATCGATGAGTGAATAATACTAGAAAATGCCGCTTCAGAACAGCGCACAACAAACTATATTGTTTGACAGCTTCTTTGAAAAAACTGAAAAGATTCTTACTTTCCTTGAGAAACTGACGCGAAATAAAAAGTGTAATCTATAAAACAAAGTGCGTATAAAATTGGTAATTTAATTTAAATGTGCAGTACGGTGTTTATTTTTAGAAAAAGTGTCGGATTCTAACAGAAAAAATTGTCAAAGTGGAAATCAGTGAGTGAAGTGTCAAGTGATTTTATTTTTCCTCGAGAAACTGACGCTACATGAAAAGTTAAATCTCAAAAACTAAGTGAGATTTAACTTTTTTATTAAATTTAAATTTGCAGTATGGGACCCATTTTTGGAAAAAGTGTCGGATTTGGCCGGAAAAAATTGCCAAACTTGAACTTTCATTGTAGGTAGATTCCGGCACATCAAGTTTGTCGAAAAACTGGTGCTCGGGAATACTTGATTTATTAAAAGTAAGTATTTTTCACAATCTTTATTTGAGTAGAATTTGCAGTACGATTTAATTTTCCGGAAAAAATGTTCGGTTTTTTTCAAAAAAAATTCCTAAGTGTTTCAAACACATGGGGACCGTGTTTAAGAAACACTGTTAACCACGTCAGATTCTCTGTCTCCAACGGCGTTAACGAGAACAAAAACATGGGTTTCTTTGTGCATGTGTGGTAGAATAGAAGTTTGCCGCACGAGCGAAGTGAGTGCGGCAATCACACGAGTCGAGATTCCCCTAGATGCTCCCGTGTTCCACACATAATTTTATATAATAACCTTGTGTCAAGAAATCTACTAAAAACGCTGTGTTTAGAGTTTTAGAGATTAAAATGAAGAGAGTCCTACTTTTTATGACAGTTTAACCCCACCACCAATGCCATTCAAGTACGCTAACTATTCTAACACGTGACGCGACAGCTGGTGTTTAAGTTGGCAAGCGTGCTTGAATGGCGTTGCTGGTGGGGATAACTGTGATTAAAAGTAAGATTCTCCTAGTTTTAATCTCTAGAACTCTAAAAACATACTTTTTAGTAGAGTTCTTGACGCAAGGTATTATATAAAAATAATTGACTAATTGGAAAAAGAAAAAAAAATTGTAAATTTTTTTTTAAATTACAGAGTTTATTTGATGCAATCACTAGTAAATCCTAAAAAAGAATTAAAACAATTGAGTACAATTATTAAAAATTGAAAAAATAATTAAAATTTGAGAGAAATAGATAAAAAAATTAGAATAAGAATTTTAGGAAATAAAGAGATTCATTGGAAAATGATAAAAACATAAATAAATATTAAAGCAATAATTTTATTTTAAGAGAAAGAAATAAAAATTTAGATAAATGATTGATACATGGAAAAAATAATAGAAAATTACAGAATAAAAGTTAAGATTAGAGATAATTAAAAAATATATATAAAATAAAAAAAACAATTGAAAATTATTAGAACCCTGCGCCGCCGCGCCAAGCCGACGCCACTGCGCATTTACTATGTAAACCAACGCGCCGCCGATAGACAATCGGCGGGTCAACGTTCATCGGCGTTGTTTCGTAAAAGCTAAATTTGAGATTATTATTATTTTTATACGTCATAATTGATTTTTTCTTAGAATTTGAAACTCAAAAGTGAACTTAACCATTTTTCGACATTATGTGAATTTTTTCTGGAAGACTAAAATTTTTTCTTCAATTTTCAATATTGGATTCATATAGTACGTACTGTGAGATTTAAAACCCTTTTATAAAAATTAATTTACAATAATTTTAAAGAAAGTTATGAATTTTTGAATTTATGACATTTATAACCACATTACCGTCTGAAATCACAAAAATCGTAGCCTTACTGTGGAATATTACTACAAGTAGAAACATTTTTTTAATATGAAAGTGGCGGCTTTTTTGAAAAAATGTGCAGATAAATCGACAAGGTTTGGTTTTATAATCATTATTTCTTCCAGAGAAAAATTCTTTTAATGTGTACTAAAGTGGCACAAACTGTTGGCAGATTAAAAATATGTTTTAATTAATTTATCAAATTTAATATGGCGATGACAAAATGGCAGATATTGTAAAAAAAGTAAATAATTAATATCTGGTGGACCAATCTTTAAGCTTTATATTAAAATTAATAAAACTTGGTACACAGGGTCTTTTGGGTCGCAGATTATGAAGTTGTTAATAATTTTTTAAAATTCAAAATGGCGGATCCAATATGGCTGACGATATTGCGAAATTTTGGCCCAAATTTATAAAACTTGGTATAAAGGGTTCTTGGCGACGCTGCTTACGAATCAGTTAATATCGAATATCAAGCGAATTCATTTACCTTTTCAAAAATCTTACGCCATATTGGGGTCACCATTTTGAATTTTAAAAAAGTATTAATCGGCGCGCCGGCGCACCGCCGTAAGCCGATTGTTTTTTAGTTGAACGCCACACAGTAGGACAAAACCGGCTTTTCGTGGACAAATTAACTTGTAGGTCAGAATTCTTGACGGATTAACATGTTCTTTTTTTAATTTAAAGCTTATTAAATTGCGCAAAGATCTGTCGTGGCCGATTTTTGAATTATTGCTTGTGTCGAAAGTAATTAGCAATTAAGCAATAAATAATTTACTTATTTTTTTAAAATTTTTTCTAAAAGTTTTTTAATCCAATAAAATTACACTTTCTTACAATTTCAGTTTAAATTAAACAATTTCTGTCATAAGTATTTGTTATAAACAATTTTTATAAAAATAATTAAACAACAATCCATAATTTTGATAAATTAAAAATTGTTTTTCAGTCTCAGTGCCCGAATTCGTTCTTCATAAATGGGTATTTGCTAGAATGTGACTAAATGTTAATAATTTTATTTGTTATAAACAATTTTTATAAACAATTAAGCTACAGTTCTTGGTTTTGATGAATTAGAAATTCCTTTTCAAAGTCAAGGTCTGAATTCGTTCATCATAAAAGGACATTTGCCCAAATGTGAGCATATGTCAATTGTTTGTTATAAACAATTTTTCAAACAATTAAGCAACAATTCATAATTTTGATGAACTAAAAATTTTTTTTAGACCAAGTGACTGGATTCGTTGTTCATATATGGGCATTTTCCAGAATGTGACCAAATGTCAATAATTTTATCTGTTATAAACAATTTTTATAAACAATTAAGCAACAATTCCTAATTTTGATGAATTAGAAATTCTTTTTTAGACTAAGTGCCTAAATTTGTTCTTCATAAATGGACATTTGCCAGAATGTGACCAAATGTTAATAATTTTAATTGTTATATACAATTTTTATAAACAATTAAGCAACAATTCATAATTTTTATGAATTAAAATTTCTTTCATAGACTAAGTGTCTGAATTTGTTTTTCATAAATGTCTGAAACAATTGTCTGAATGTGAATAAAGGTCAACATATTAATTTGTTATAATCAATTTTTATAAACAATTAAGCAAAAATTCATAATTATGATGAATTAGAAAATTTTTTTAGAGTCAAAGTCTGTATGCATTGTTTATAAATGATCTTTTGGCAGACTTTGACTGAATGTCAATAATTATATTAGTTATAAACAATTTCTATAAACTATCGCTTAAAAATTGGTAACTTCGATGCATAAGAAATTTATTTTTACTACAAGTGCCTCTACTTACCTTACCTTAGAAGGTAAGGACGGAACGTGGTACAGAATTACAGTAGGTGTGAAGTGAAAATGTCACATCGAGTGAAGGTAAGGTTAGTTGATCACCTAACCACCAAAGGTAAGTTCATTCGATGACCAAACCACCAAAGGTAAGTTCATTCGATGAGCTAATCACTGACAGTAATTACTAAAGGTGACCCAACCACTGAATGTAAGGGCATAAGTTATAACCGCTAAACGTAAATATTGAAGATGGCCCAACCACTGAAGGTAAGGAGTGAAGATGATCCAACAACTAAAGGTAATGTCATTCGATGTTCTAATCACAGAAAATAAGTATTGCAGATAGCCCAACTACTGAAGGTAAGTATTGAAGATGACCCAAAAACTGAAGTTAATGTCTGTTGATGATCTAACCACTAAAGTCATCGCTAGCCGAACCACAAAAGTAATTTGTAGTCAATGTCAGAATGTTATGTTATTAAGTAGATATGTTATGAACGTTGCCATTATCGACATCGTCAGTAAGAAGAATTTCTTCTGCTTCATCGCACAATGGTTGTATTGTGTTTTTGGATTCTTTTCGAAGACTTGCTATATAAGGATCTGAGGAAACTAATAAACAATGTAGTAAATCTTCCATGGTGTTAGTGCAAGAAGATTTTCTAGTACTATTTTCTCCATACTTTTTAAAATCTTTGTTTCAAGATTCCTGTGATTCTTCAGACAGTTGTTCAATTGGTATTAAAAAGAAATCTATAATTGACGCACCATGAATTAATATTTTGTGCATAGATGGAGGCATGAAATACCAATTATATTCTTTTACATAGAGTGATGCTGTATCAGAGGTATATTTTTCAAATTTTTCTGTATCAATTCCTCTTCCTGAAGCTAAGACTTGAAGAATAACATATAATCTGAAGAGAAGTTCCTTGTTAAGGCCAGTTATATCTGATACTATTTCATAATCTTTACAAAAGCGTCTTGCAGTATTGTCATCGTTTGTGGATCCGCTCCCTTGCTTTACAATATCTACTAGTAATCCTAATTTTAATCGCATTTTAGATTGTATTCTCTTCTTATTTTCTGCCTTAATGTTTTTTCTTTAGGAGTCTTACAAATCCGTTTCTTGATTAGTAATTTGTATGCAAAACTTAACATACAAGTCATAAAGCGATTCCAAGCATGTAATTTAGATAGCCCGTATTGAAATGCTGTTTTATCCACATTTTAAGTTCGAACTTTGTTCAAATTATTCATCTCGCTTGGTTTCGCTTTACAAACCGTGCACACAGTTGAAAATGATGTCTCAGTAAGTACTTGACAAACCTTACCATCGACCATAGTGCAAAACATTTCATAACGTACAGTATATATTGTTCCGTCAACGGCAACTTCTGTTACATTTAATTCACTGATTTCTTTCTGGATACTTTGAACCTCAGACATTATTTTGTTACTTGGCTCTTTCGCAAATTCGACTCTAATAGGTTGACAGTATTTTGTGGAAGAATATCGAGTATTTTGCAAAAAGATATTTGATTCCTTCTCTTCTGAAGATGCTTGAAGCGAAATAGGTACCATTGACAACATGAATAAACTTGTATCAGAGATATTTGGATCAGAGAACTTTTGTTTGAATTCATTAAGGGGGCATAGGCAGTCAGACATATCAAAAAATCGATTTTTTTCTATTTTCTTATATTAAAGTACAACATCTTAGAAATATTGTCTCAAAATTTCAAGTCGATACGAGCAAAATTGGAAGAGATAGAACGCGTTTTGTGCGCCGCGCCGCTTATCAGGCCCATGACTGTTGTCTCTCGCTGTACGTTACACCGCGCAGTAGTTTGAAATCACAGGTTGTGTTCAAATCAACTTTTAGAACAAGCAGCTCCAGGGATTTTCAATTTGTTGTAGTTGTTGTTGTTAATAAAAAAATATTGAAACGATAATTTAATAGTTGTAAACAAATTATATTAACAAATAAAAATTTAAAAAACTAGGAAGTATTTTTTGCACTAAAAGGCAAAATCTACTAAAAAGTTCCCTCCGTTTAACTTAAATTATGCTTCTGTAAATAAACCATCATTATGAAATGTGGTTACCAATTGTTATAAACAAATTATGTTAATAATTACATTCTTCAATTACTTATAAGAAGAAAAATTTTGATTTTTTTGCTTGTGGCATTGTGGAAAGATTTTGCATATGTTATTTCTTGATATCAAGGTGTGAAGTAATGTTAACTGTTGTTATAAATAAATAATAAAAAATTACGTTAACGAATGCTTATTTCAGATTTTTGTACAATCAAAATAGTACTTTTCTCTATGCAAGGAATGACAGTCTTTTTTCAATTTCAAAGGTAAAAATAGAGATTTTCCAACATACAAGCAATTGTAGAATATAATTGTTAACATAATTTGTTTATAACAATTGGTAAAGATATTTCATAATGTTGTTTTATTTACATTTATTTTTTCATTTTCTTTACTTCTATGAAATCAAGGTATTAGCAGTCATTAAAAAAATTTTTATGCAAAACAAAATAAAGAATGGAAAAAAGTGACAATTTTCCGGCTGTTTGCATTAACATTTAAAAAGAAATAAAACGAAAAACAAATATCTACTCTTACATATCTCTTAAGAATTTATTACTGAATTTAAAAAAAAAATTGAAAACCCTTGCAGCTGTTTTTCTTAAAAGTTAATTTGAACATCAAATTCTCATTTCAAACTACTGTGACTCCGCGTCTTTTTCATGCATGTTTATACATGTTCAATCCGATCCGTTTTAAATCGGTCAGTTTACACATCGGTCAATTTTATGTCAGTGTTAAATTTTTTTCGTGATTTTTAAAAATGGGCAATAACAAGATATATAGAGTTATCAGAGAGACAACAAAATCGAGTAAAGATAGAAGTCGAAAACGGAAACATAATTTTTATCATAAATCAGATGAAACCAATTCATCAAATTATAGTACTTCCGCAAAAAAAATCAAACAACATGATGAAGATTTTAATGTGCCTCGAGATGATCTTACAGTTTATCGATTTTTAAATTTTGAAAGTGTTTTAACTGCTATTTCTGATCTAGTGAAGTGTAAAAAGTGCAATGGCGAAGTAAATTTTTAATCATGCAGTGAACGTGGTCTCGGATTTATAATCGCTGTTACATGCAATACTTGTCAGCCAAAATACATAAACTCGAGTCCTTTTATGGGTCATACGTATGAAATAAATCGTAGATTTATCTACGTAATGAGAATCTTAGAACTAGGGTTAGAAGGCTGTAAAAAATTTTGTGGTCTAATGGATATGCCAACATTTTTAGCTCAAAAAACATATGATATTATCGTTAAAGATATGAGTGAGTGTGTGAATACAGTTGCTGAAAATTTTTTTGTAAAAGCTGCAGAAGAAGAAAAAGAAAAAATTACTAAAAGAAATGAATCACAAAATGCAAATGAATTAACCGTTTCCGGAGACGGAACATGGCAAAAACGCGGTTTCAATTCATTGTTCGGTGTAGCTTCTTTAATCGGTTATTATAGTGGTAAAATCATTGATGTATGTGTAAAAAGTGCTTATTGTAAAATGTGCGAAATTTGGAATAATAACTTGGACAGTTCTGAAAATGAATATAAATTATGGTATGAAGAACATAAGGAAATTTGCAGCTCAAATCATGAAGGTTCCTCTGGAAAGATGGAAGTAGACGCAATTGTAGAAATGTTTCAACGTTCTGAGAAAAAATTTGGTGTGAAGTATCGTAATTATATTGGAGATGGGGACTCCAAAACATTCTCTGGAGTATTGCAAAAAGTAAAATACGGTTCTGATTTTCAAATTTGTAAGAAAGAATGCGTCGGACATGTCCAAAAACGAATAGGAACACGTCTTCGAGTTCTTGTGAAAAACACCGTCGTTGAAGTTGAGACAAAAAGTATAAAAAAAACTAGAAGAAAAAGTTTAGGAGGAAAAGGAAAACTAACAGGAAAACTGATCGACAAGCTCACAGTTTATTATGGCCTTGCAATACGACGAAATTGTGAGTCTATAGAAAAAATGAAAGACGCGATTTGGGCGAGCTGCGGCAAAAAAGGAGCAAAATTTTTTCAAACATTCATATCAATCACTCCCTAACGATGTATTGCAGGCAATACGCCCTATTTATGAAGATTTGAGCAAAGATGCCTTACTAGAAAGATGCATTGGTGGCTTCAACCAAAAAAATAATAAAAGTTATAACAAATTGATTTGGAAAATAACGCCAAAAACGGTTGCAAGTAGTTCTACAATAGTCACTATTGCTGCAAATATTTCAGCTTGCGTTTTCAACGAAGGATCCTCAGCTCATTTTGCCATGCTGAATTCCATAAGAATTACGTTAGGTCAGAATGCTCACGATTATTGCCGCCAAGCTGATGAGAAGCGAATTACTGAAGCTGAGCGAAAAGCGCAACTTGCTACGCGGGAAGGTAGACTACTTCGTAGACAGCAACAAACTGCAGCCTTAGATGTTATTTGAGCAGCCGCGGACTTACTCTATGGGCCTGGAATCGACGATTCAGTGTAAGTAAAAAAAAAAAGAAATTATCAAGGTTTTATTCTTATTAAAAACTTTAACCTTCGCGCTACCGAATAATATCCTGGGTAGACAAGAAAATATGAACATTGTGATATATGCTTGAGAGTTATTCATAACTTTGCAGTTTATCTCACTTTATTTAATTACAGATAAATTATTATTGTTATGCATCTGTCTAGTTGCACATCAAAAATGTTAGTAAGTAACAATAATAATTGCTAAAAAATGGCTTAAATAATGTTACGTACGTAACCTATATGTACATATATATATATTGTTATTATAAATATTGTCATATTGATTTTCTTATTTCATACTATAACAATTTTTATATGCTATATGAGAAAGAACAGTAGATAGGATTTTATAATTGAAACCGCTTGAAAAGGGAAAGATCATGTTTACATAAAATATTAGACAAATGCAAGTCTAGACACGCTTCTTCAACAGCTAAGGTAGACCATCTCTATAGCGGAGGGAAGTACAAACTTGGACCTATGCAAGGGGAACGGGAGCAGATTAGGTATAGGGATCTGTGCAAGACTGAGGAGAGAAGAGATAAGCAAAGACGGCCATCTTATTTCCTGAAAATTAAAGAACTACGATACACTTTCTATTTTTCGTAGACAAACTTGGACCTATGCAAGGGGAACGGGAGGAGATTAGGTATAGGTACCTGTGCAAGACTGAGGGGAGAAGATAGGCAAAAACGGACATATTGCTTCCTAATTCTTCGATATAAATTAGACCAACAGGAAGATAAGAGAGTTCAGTGCATTCAGAAGATTCAAGAGTATAATTAAGAATTCTAATCGAGTAGTTAGTCATACGATATTCTCACTCTTCAGATCATCAAAGTTAAACTCTTTATTTCATCAATATCGGATTGATATTGAACAGAACATATCTTCTTATCAAAACTGCCTTTACCAATCTCCGGTCTGATTTTGTCACTTAATATTGTGTTGAAACTGTGATGGGACTTAACACAACTAGTTCCTGACCTCCACAACAATCCACCTGCATCAAGATCCAGCAATTAAGTTTGTTTGTCCAGCGGCTTCTACAAACTGCTCCTGCGATATCATCGAGAACCAACAAACGATTCTACAGAGATACAAGATCTTTCCACAATTTTCAAAGTAAGGCTCAATTATAAAATTCAACTTCTCGAACTTGTTAACATATTTCAATAAATAAATATTATTCAAAATTAGTTCACTCATTGACTTAATCCTCATCCCAAATTAGATTCATTAATTTGAAACTAATTTAAAAGGAGGAACTAGGGTATATTGTAAAGGTTTTTGTGCGTCAGACGTAACAGAAGCCCTTCACAATTTTGGTGTATCGGCCCGGGTTACAAAATAAAAGTCGATGAGAAAATTTTTTTAAATTTTTTTTTTTTAAACAAAATATAAGTCAATCATAAAAATTCATGAAAATTTTTTAAATATTAATTAAATTTCAAATAAAATTCAAATTTACCGAATGATTTATTTTTTAAAAATCAATGAGCTTACTAAATTAAAAGTGTCAATAAAAAACATATATATTTGAAATAAAAAATTCTTAATATCATTTTAAAAATATTTGTTTCTGTATAATTAATTTTTGTTGTATATGGTCCGTAATAGCTTGGAGCATTTTCAATTTTAAAATATTAAAGGTATATTTGTAAAGAAGGGTTCGTTTCCCTTATATTTGCTAGGTGCATTTACAATTGTAAACCCTAAAAGTTTATTTGTAAATAGGGGTTCGATTCCTCTTAAAAATACGGTAGAATCTGTACAACATAATTATTTATCTTTTTTACAATTTATTCGTTAATGCAAGTTTATTGACATTTTTTCTAGAAGAGTGAGAATATTTATTTATAAAATCTTTTGCATAAAATACTTCCTTTTATTACATTTTTATGCAAATGATTTCGTTTTTTATAAAACTTGTAATTTTAAGTATCATACTAAAACAAATCCAAACATTAATTGTACACAAAAAGAAAAACAATCGGATTCAGGATTCATTTCAACTCAACTTTTTGACAGTGACGATACTTCTAATAGTGATAATAGCGATAGCGAGGAACTTACGGCAGAAAAAAACTTTAATTGAAAGTCATTTAAATAATTTAGAAGAATTTGGCTTTAATAAAAATCAGTCTGAATTAAATAAAACTGTAATAGAGGAAATTAACGATACTTTTGAAAATCAATCAGGACGTAGTTCCCCAGCATCTTCCATTTATTTTGAAAATTTATTAGATTTAGACAATATGGCTTTACCAAATAACCAGCAAGTTTCTTTACGCGACGCTTTGGAAACAATTCCATTATTCGACGGAAAAAATATACCATTATCGATATTCATTGAAGGTTGTGTAGAAGCAAAATCAATGCTTCCAGAAAATGTAGATGTAGAAAAGAATTTAGTAAAATTAATTCGAGGTCGGATTTCAGGCGAAGCATGGAAAATTATATTAAGACATAGTTTTAACACAGTACAAGAATTGGCAGAAAGACTAAAAACAGTTTACGCACCCGCGAAATCAGTATATCAGTTACAAGGGGAATTAGGGGCAATGTATATGTGGGAACGCGAGGACTTAGACCAGAATTAGAATTACGAGTAGGAATATCAGATACATCTAAAAATGCAGTAAATAAAGCAATAGAAGTAGAAAGAAAATTATTATCACGTAATGAACTAAGAAAAAATACGCAAAAAATGAAAATGAATATTTGTTAAAAAATAATAAAGATTTTGCTAAAACAACAAAGATAAATGTTGCTCAGGATGAGATTATTACTTGTTTACTCTGTGGAAAAAAAGGACATTTTGCAGTAAATTGTTTTCAAATTAATAAATTACTAGGACAAAGGCAAGAAAATGTTATACATTCACAACGAAATTTTACATCTCAGAATCAATATCAAAATCGTTTTAGTAACAGAAATCAAAATCAACCTTCTTTTACATATCAAAATCAATATCAAAATCGTTTTAGTAATAGAAATAAAAATCAAACATTTAATGCATCTCAAGCTCAATATCAAAATTACTATCAAAACCCTCCGCGAAATCAATATCAAAATCAAACCCAAAACCAGTCTAGAATTTCTCCAAATCAATTCCAAAATCACAATCAATATCAAAATCAGAATCAATATCGAAATCAAAACAGATATCAAAATTCATATAACAGCAGATATCAGAATCAACGAAACGAACAATTACAACAGCAAGGACCAAGTACAAGTGGGAATAATCAATCGACAAACCCCACTCAAAATATATTATGTAATTATTGCAAAAAACCGGGACATGTTATTAGCGAATGTAGAACAAGAATTCGAAATAATAGCCAACAACAAACTCAATATCCAGTAGAACGTTCGGAAAACTCCAAAATTCTTCCTCAGTAGGATGCTCCGAGGACAGATTAAAAAATTTTAATGCATCCGGCAATAATAAACTACCAACAAAACATATAAATTTAGCAGAACCTAATTCAATACCACACGTTCGAGTAAATACGAATGGACTTAAAACATCTACAACTATGATGATTGATACAGGAGCAGGACCAAATTTGTTAAAACTTCGAGCACTTCATAATGATACAGAAATCGATAAAAATAAATGTATAAAATTAACAGGAATTAATGAACATGCAGTCTACACATTAGGACAAGTAAAACTTGATATTTTTGGCATTCCGACAATTTTTAATTTATTATCCAATGAAGTCCCAATTGAACACGACGGTATTTTAGGAACAGAATTTTTTGTCAATAATAAAGTAAAAATAAATTATGAAGAAAGACACATAGAAATAAATAATCAAAAAATTTACTTTGAATCAAATGACTATTTTACAGTACCAGCTAGATCAGTATATAATATTCATGTTAAAATTTTAAATAAAGATAAAAAGGTCGGTTTTATCCCTAAACAGTCAGTAGCAGAAGGTGTTTTCTTAGGCAACGCAGTTGTAACAAATATAGAAGGAAAAGCATATTTAAAGGTATTTAACACACGCAACGAGTCTATAAAAATACCTATTCTTAATATAAAACTGGAAGATTTTAAAGAATTAGAAAATGAAAATCAAAAATGTAATTTCAAAAACAATGAAAGTATTGAAATTGAAGAAATAATTAACGTATTTACAAACAATGAAAAATCAGGAAAAATTTTCAATATCACAGGAACAGATAGAGTAGAAGAATTGAAAAAGTCACTTAGATTAGACCATTTAAACAAAGAAGAGCTAGAACATGTTATAAAATTAGTAAATAAATACTCGGATAGATTTCATATACCGGGAGAATATTTACAAGCAACTGATCTTATTAAACACAGAATTATTACTACAGATGACACACCTATTATAACAAAACAATATAGATTTCCACCTGTACACAAAGAGGAAATGACACGTCAAGTAAACGAATTATTAGAACAACAAATTATTAAACCTTCCGATTCACCCTTTAACACACCCATTTGGATAGTACCGAAGAAGGACGACTCTCAAGGAAACAAAAAATGGCGGTTAGTATTAGACTTTAGAAAATTGAATGAACGCACAGTAGGACAATTTTATCCTTTGCCAAATATAATCGACTTGTTAGACCAATTATCAAACGCTCAATATTTTTCCGTTTTCGATTTAGCTTCCGGTTTTCATCAGATTAAAATCAGATTTAAAAGAAAATATGTCTAATACTTTAAAAAATATAAAATTATCAATTATTTCATTAAAAAATGAAGCCGAAAAATTAAAGTTAAGAACAATAAGTATAGCAAAAACTGCTCAGGTCAATAACATAAATTGGAAAGAAATTTTATCTATGTTTGAATGTATTTTTGAAAATTCGGTTGTGAAAATAATAATATGTAACGGAATCACTAAATATCCAACAAAAGAACAATATTTGCAATTAATAGAAGAAGCACATTCTAGTGCAGTTGGAGGTCATAAAGGTGTTACAAAAACATATGAAAGAATACGACAAAATTACTATTGGGAAAATATGAAAATTAGTATTCAGAAGTATATTCAAAATTGTTTACAATGCCAACTTAAAAAATTAGTACGTGTAAAAACAAAAGATCCAATGATTATAACAGATACACGAGGTACAGCATTCGAAAAAATTGCAATGGACATTGTTGGTCCACTTCCAAAAACTGAATCAGGTAATGAGTATATATTGACAATCCAAGATAATCTTACAAAATATTCGTTAGCAATAGCACTTCCAAATCATCAATCTAGTACAATAGCTGATGCTTTTATTAAGAAATTTATTTGTATTTACGGATCACCTAAAGGTGTTTTGACAGATCAAGGGACGGATTTTTTAAGTAATTTAATGAGACGTTTAGCAAAAAGATTCAGAATTCGCCAATTTAAAACAACCGCTTTTCATCCCCAATCAAACGGTTCGATTGAGAGATCACATAACGTGTTAGGGGAATATTTGAAACGGTTTATAAATAAAAACGAAGAATGGGACGACTGGTTAGAACTCGCTATGTTTTCATACAACACCGGTGTACACGAGGGGACCAAATGTACTCCGTATGAATTGATTTTTGGAAAATTGGCACGGTTACCATCTAGTGATCCATCACTAGAACACGAAAAATTAGAAACATACGATCATTATTTAACTGATTTAATAACAAGATTACATGAAATGAGAAATATTGCTAAAGAAAATTTAATATCTGCAAAAGAAAGGTCAAAATTTTATTATGATAAAAAATGCAATCCACAAGATTTTAAAGTAGGGGATGAAGTTTTCTTACTTCAAGGGGGAAAAATTTACAAATTTGCCAATCAATACACAGGACCACACAAAGTATTAGAAATTTTAAATAAAGGAAATATTAAAATACAATTGAAAAATAAACAAAAAATAGTACATATAAATAGACTTAAACTGTCACGTATTGTACCAGAAATATAAATGAAAATTCATAAACAGATACAAAATTTCACTAAAAATCTGACAAACGAGACATTAAAGAAAATCACATTTACAGCTGACAAAAATCATCTAAAGTAAAATAATAACACTTATTTAAAGCTTCCTTCCACTTACAAATCCAATCCGATTACAAAAGTGTCATTTTTGTGATTATCGCAGAAATAACATTTTTCTTGTGAAATAATTAGTGTTCTTTTAATAATACAAGTTATCTGTTATAGGTAATAGACTTCAGAATAAAAATCATTCATTAATTATATATTTTTCTACTAAAAATAATACCTCGTAGACAGGAACTGCAGAAAAGGCAATAGGAATAACTTAAAGTAAAAAAAAAAAAAAAAAAAAATTCTCTAGCCACGGTGTTTTATCAAAATCCTAGAAACTCGGGGTTCGCCGGAAACTCGAAAGCACTAGCAAAATTTCTTTCGTTCCCACGATATCAAAGTTTGTTTTCTCTTCCTCTAGGAACGAAAGAAAAAAAGAATGAATGATTAAAGGTGAGAATAGTGGTCCACTAGTATGAAAAAATAATTGTATTTTACGACTATTAAATGTAAAATTTATTTTTAGATTTCTTTTCTTTTCTTCTTGAATTATTTTTAATAAAAAAAGAGGGATATAAATATTGATATGTATAAGATTTATAACAAATCTGATTAAATTTGCAAGTTCAAAGACTTGCACTGAGAAAATAAGGTGACTAAATATAACCATTTGTTGATTAAATTTAGCAGAGTGAGGTTGTTGATATAGCTCCTGCAAACCACTTTAATTATTATTAGCCGATTAAACGCGTACTGTGATCGCCAATATCTTGTTTGCTTTGTTCAGAGTATGTCAAGAAACAAATTTGCTAGAGGCTTATTTTCTCAGTGTGTCCTTTAAATCAAATTCAAACTTAAATACAGCAGGCAAATTTAAAATGTTGACAAAAATTACACTACTTTTTAACAAATTATCTACCCAAAATACATTTAACTTTGAATATGATTAAAATGTTAACAAATTTAAAAAAAAAACTTATAATTTTTCTTATATATCCATATTTTCGACATACAATCAAATAATAAGTATGAATGGAATATATAAGACAATAACCAGAAAAACTGAATTTTCCAAATGATGAAGAAATATGTATTTAATCACAACGATTTTAAGCATTTCTTTTTTTTTGAATGAATGTAAGTAACAATTATATTTTAAAATAAAAAAACTCATGTAAAGAATAAATGGGTTATAAAAAAAATGAACACTTTTGTAACATCTCTCCTAAAAAAAAAAAAAAAAAAAAAAGTTATTCCGCGTTATAAAAATCGAGCATGTATCGCTTCTCTCTCATGCTCGATCTGAGGGAGGGAGGTGTTACGTACGTAACCTATATGTACATATATATATTGTTATTATAAATATTGTCATATTGATTTTCTTATTTCATACTATAACAATTTTTATATGCTACATGAGAAAGAACAGTAGATAGGATTTTATAATTAAAACCGCTTGAAAAGGGAAAGATCATGTTTACATAAAATATTAGACAAATGCAAGTCTAGACACGCTTCTTCAACAGCTAAGGTAGACCATCTCTATAGCGGAGGGAAGTACAAACTTGGACCTATGCAAGGGGAACGGGAGCAGATTAGGTATAGGGATCTGTGCAAGACTGAGGAGAGAAGAGATAAGCAAAGACGGCCATCTTATTTCCTGAAAATTAAAGAACTACGATACACTTTCTATTTTTCGTAGACAAACTTGGACCTATGCAAGGGGAACGGGAGGAGATTAGGTATAGGTACCTGTGCAAGACTGAGGGGAGAAGATAGGCAAAAACGGACATATTGCTTCCTAATTCTTCGATATAAATTAGACCAACAGGAAGATAAGAGAGTTCAGTGCATTCAGAAGATTCAAGAGTATAATTAAGAATTCTAATCGAGTAGTTAGTCATACGATATTCTCACTCTTCAGATCATCAAAGTTAAACTCTTTATTTCATCAATATCGGATTGATATTGAACAGAACATATCTTCTTATCAAAACTGCCTTTACCAATCTCCGGTCTGATTTTGTCACTTAATATTGTGTTGAAACTGTGATGGGACTTAACACAACTAGTTCCTGACCTCCACAACAATCCACCTGCATCAAGATCCAGCAATTAAGTTTGTTTGTCCAGCGGCTTCTACAAACTGCTCCTGCGATATCATCGAGAACCAACAAACGATTCTACAGAGATACAAGATCTTTCCACAATTTTCAAAGTAAGGCTCAATTATAAAATTCAACTTCTCGAACTTGTTAACATATTTCAATAAATAAATATTATTCAAAATTAGTTCACTCATTGACTTAATCCTCATCCCAAATTAGATTCATTAATTTGAAACTAATTTAAAAGGAGGAACTAGGGTATATTGTAAAGGTTTTTGTGCGTCAGACGTAACAATAATAATATAATAATTTCTAGTTGTACTGAATAAAAAGTTGATAAATAACATTAACAACTTGTTTTAAAAATTGTTTAAATAATAATTTCAATTTAGGAGAGTAGTATTTGTGGCTGTAGGGTCAGTGAATAAAAAGAGTTTGTTCTTTTTTCTTACTTCCAGACATTTCGGCACGGAATATCGGCCCTCTTTAGTGGAAATTTATTCTAAAATCATTTTACAAATATTTACAATATGTTCATTTTATTAGATACACTTATATTTTTAACGCGTTTTATTTTTCTATCGAGTTAACAATTCTGTGTTGTTCTTTCTGTTCCTTAAATTTTGTTAAATTAATTAAGTTAAGTACTGAAAAAAATTGTTGAAAGATACGATGGCAAGTTTTTTTATTATATTTTTTTTATATGGTTTTCTCTGTTATCGACAAATGTATCGCTTGAGTAATATTTTTACTATTTTAACATATGTTTACTTTGTCTGGTTTTTGTTGTTTGGTTTAAACTGTCTGTTTTGTTAAGTAATTATTATAATTCGGAATGTCACAAAATTGTTAGGAAAAAGATACAATAGAAGTACTGATTTCATGTTTATTATTATTTTAAAATGCAACCAACCTTATTGAAAACTATTCCATTTCTTGTAATTGAGAAGACACCAAAATCTTAAATTTGGTAATTTTAATGAAATTTTCCAATGCATCATGAAGCGCAACTTTCACACAAAATAATTTTGACAACTTCACTACATTTGACATTTTTAGTACTGTGTATTTTGTGCATTTTATTTTAATGCTCCTCAAAAGCCGTTTTTAGGAAAACTGATCCGTAGGCGAGAAATGATCCGTTACGGTCAAAATTTTTTTTATATGCATTTTTGTAAGTGGTGGAAAACATGATTTTTGTCTTTTGTCACGCGTTTGAGAAAGAGAGGTTTTACGATGTTAGAAGGATTTATATCCGAACCTATTTTGTTATTTAGTGTATTTGTATATTTATAAATGTTGTACTTTGGAATTTTGTGTATTTATTTATATATATTTTTATTGTAAATTTATTTGTTGATAGTTGTTTGTTCTCTTGATTAGTGACACTATTATTGTTATTTGTGTTGGTTTTTTTTGTTTGTTTTTTGTTATTGTAAAAAGAAGGAATTTACCAGGGGTGGGGGTCAGAAAATGGAAACATTAAATTTGTGTATATATCAGTGTAGCAACCTATTAATTATTTTCCACATTGTGTGATTGATTTGTTTAAGAGTAGTAGATAAAATTCTGATAAATTTTCTAGATCTTTTCTTTCATTCACTGTGTTGTTTGTAACTATTCTAGTCTTTTCTAAAATTTTTCTTTTTCTATACTTTTGTGTTCGATCCAAAATTGTCTTTTTTTGAAAGTCGAAAGTGTGATTTAGATTGTTGGAGTGTTTTGTTAGTGCTGTTTGCTTTTCGGGTGGTTTAAGATAATCTCTTGTGTGTTCGTATATTCTCTTTTTAAAATATCTTTTTGTTTGGTTTTACAATGTCATTTCTATCTATCATCGTATCTTTCAACAATTTTTTTTAGTAATTAACCTTATTAATTTAACAAAATTTAAGGAACAGAAAGAATAACACAGAATTGTTAACTCGATAGAAAAAGGAAACGCGGTAAAAATATAAGTGTAGCTAATAAAATGAACATATTGTTATTCACTGACCCTACAGCCACAAATACTACTCTCCTAAATTTTCAATTTTGGGTCACAAAAACTTTCACTTCAATTATGAATCAATTGGGCAAAAACGGGCCGATTATGGGCCACGGATTTTTCAACAAACTGCAATCACAGTATGGTAATCAACTAGTCTGCAATATGCGTTCGTGGTCGCGGAACGAAGAAAAACTCGCCAAACTTCAAAATCAAAAAGTTTCTTTATTAAAATGCCGACAATATAAAATACCTCCAAAATACTTAAGGATTAGTGGTTCTCGCGCTCTACAATTTAAAAACCAAAATGTCAATACAATGTACAACAAATTCAATACTGAATTTAGAAGTCAAAGACATTCACATAAAAATTTTTTCTATACAAAATCACAATCATAGACTCAAAAATTATATTGTAAATACGTTACCATTAACTACAATTGATAATTTCTTTAGATTCGAAACATTAAAAAGTACAAACTTGTTCCATAACCAAAAAACTATGTGTATAAAAAAATTATATGCTTTACTAAACCATTCTCCCCCTAAAGATACCATTGTTGTCACACCTCCAGAATGGTTTGTTAATTTAACAGATAGAGACATTCCACTTAACGTAATAACGTTAGCAAGTTTAGGAAAAAAATTTGGATTGACTATTGAAAACAAAAATGAAATTCCGATACACGAAATAATATCTGACTTTGAATCAAATATACACAAAGTGCAGGAGAAAGATAGACCAACAGTCAGATCAAAAATCGTAAATTATGTAACTAACCATTTTGAAAAAATAAAATCACATTTATTTCACAATTCCAATGCACAAATTCAAATAAAGAATTGCTACCTTCAAACTAGAGATTTCCTAAAACAAAATTCAGACTTATTTTTCACTACATCTGACAAAAGTAACATCACGGTTTGCATGACAACAACTCGATACACACAAAAAATGGAAGAAATTTTGAATAACACAAACACCTACACAATCCAAAAAAAGGATCCAACACACAAAAAATACAAAATGATATCAGTGATATTGTCTCCTTTTGGGAAAAAGAAACTATATCACAGAACAAACCGCCAAATTCATAAAAACAAACAATGGTCTCGCGCCGAAAATTTACGGATCACCAAAAGTGCATAAAACAGACACCCCACTTCGACCAATAGTGTCCTATACGGGTAGTCCCATAGAATCTCTAGCTTCATACCTCACGAACCTGATAACGAAAAACACAAAAATCCCCGAATCAAACATAAAAAACAGTTTTCAACTCATAGACAAAATCAAGCATGTTAATGTTCCTTCCGACTATGTGCTCATTTCACTTGACGTTAAATCCATGTTCACAAACATCCAAACCGGTCTTGCAATTAAAAGCGTTCAAAATCGGTGGCAAAAAATTAACAAAAATACCAAAATTCCCAAAACACAATTTATTAAAGCTCTTAGAACATGCTTAACGAATGCCTATTTTCAGTATAACAAAACAATATACAAACAAAAAAGTGGGTTACCCATGGGCTCCCCACTGTCGCCTATACTCTCGGATTTAGTTATGGATGATATTGAACAAGATTGTCTACAATCACTTCCCTTTCAAGTACCGTTGAATCACAGATATGTAGATGACATTGTCACAGCAGTACCAAAAAACCAAGTCCAATTAACGCTTCAAATTTTCAACAGCAAATTCAAAAAAATACAATTCACGCATGAGTTTGAACAAAATAACGAGTTACCCTTTCTAGATGTCAAAATAATTAGAAAAAACAACGGGACCCTTATAACAAACTGGTACCAAAAACCCACGTGGTCTGGTAGATATTTACTTTTTCACTCACACCAACCGTTGAGGTACAAAAATAATGTCGTGCATAACTTAACAGACAGAGCTATTCTTTTATCTCAAAAACAATTTCATAAACAAAATCTACAAATGGTTCAGATCCAGCAATATGGTACTACCATAACTAGAAATGACATTGTTAAACCAAACAATATACAACAATCCCCTACGGTCGACACAGAACTTACAAATTACATAACCATCCCGCATACATCGGACAAACAAAAAGATATTTTAAAAAGAGAATATACGAACACACAAGAGATTATTTTAAACCACCCGAAAAGCAAACAGCACTAACAAAACACTCCAACAATCTAAATCACACTTTCGACTTTCAAAAAAAGACAATTTTGGATCGAACACAAAAGTATAGAAAAAGAAAAATTTTAGAAAAGACTAGAATAGTTACAAACAACACAGTGAATGAAAGAAAAGATCTAGAAAATTTATCAGAATTTTATCTACTACTCTTAAACAAATCAATCACACAATGTGGAAAATAATTAATAGGTTGCTACACTGATATATACACAAATTTAATGTTTCCATTTTCTGACCCCCACCCCTGGTAAATTCCTTCTTTTTACAATAACAAAAAACAAAAAAAAAAAAACCAACACAAATAACAATAATAGTGTCACTAATCAAGAGAACAAACAACTATCAACAAATAAATTTACAATAAAAATATATATAAATAAATACACAAAATTCCAAAGTACAACATTTATAAATATACAAATACACTAAATAACAAAATAGGTTCGGATATAAATCCTTCTAACATCGTAAAACCTCTCTTTCTCAAACGCGTGACAAAAGACAAAAATCATGTTTTCCACCACTTACAAAAATGCATATAAAAAAAATTTTGACCGTAACGGATCATTTCTCGCCTACGGATCAGTTTTCCTAAAAACGGCTTTTGAGGAGCATTAAAATAAAATGCACAAAATACACAGTACTAAAAATGTCAAATGTAGTGAAGTTGTCAAAATTATTTTGTGTGAAAGTTGCGCTTCATGATGCATTGGAAAATTTCATTAAAATTACCAAATTTAAGATTTTGGTGTCTTCTCAATTACAAGAAATGGAATAGTTTTCAATAAGGTTGGTTGCATTTTAAAATAATAATAAACATGAAATCAGTAAAATGAACATATTGTAAATATTTATACAATGATTTTATAATAAATTTCCACTGAAGAGGGGCGATATTCCGTGCCGAAACGTCTGGAAGTAAGAAAAAAGAACAAACTCTTTTTATTCACTGAGCCTACAGCCACAAATACTACTCTCCTAAATTTTCAATTTTCGGTCACAAAAACTTTCACTTCAATTATTAATAATTTCAATAGTCATCATTATCCATTATTGTACAAAGCTTGATGAATTGCAAAATTGAGATAAAACTGCATCTTTCTAGGTGTACTGAATAAAAAATTGATAAATAACAATAATAATTTGTTTAGGAATTGTTTAAACAATAATTTAATGTTTCAATTTATTCGTTATTGCATAACGTTTCATGAATTGCAAAATTGTGGAAAAACTTCATCTTTCTAGGAGCACTGAATAAAAAAATATTAAATACCAATAATAATTTATTTAACAATTGTTTAAATAATAATTTCATTTGTCATCTTTAGTCCGTATTGTATATCGTTTCATGAATTGCAAAATTAGGGGAAAACTGCTTTTTTCTAGGAGCACTGAATAAAAAATTTGTAGATAACAATAATAATTTGTTTAAAAATTGTTTAAATAATAAATGCATTTGTCATCTTTATCCGTTATTGCATAATGTTTGATAAATTGCAAAATTAGGGACAAACAGCATCTTTTTAGGAGCACTGAATAAAAAATTATTAAATAACAATAATAATTTATTTAAAAATTGTTTAAATAATAATTTTATTTGTCATCTTTATTCGTTATTATATAACGTTTCATGAATTGCAAACTTGTGAAAAAACTGCATCTTTCTAGGAGCACTGAATAAAAAAATATTAAATACCAATAATAATTTATTTAAAAATTGTATAAATAATAATTTCATTTGTCATTTTTAATCGCTATTGTATATCGTTTCATGAATTGCAAAATTAGGGGAAAACAGCAGCTTTCTAGGAGCACTGAATAAAAAATTATTAAATAACAATAATAATTTATTTAAAAATTGTTTAAATAATAATTTCGTTTGTCATCTTTATTCGCTATTGTATAACGTTTCATGAATTGCAAAATTAGGGACAAACAGGATCTTTCTAGGAGCACTAAATAAAAAATTATTAAATAACAATAATAATTTATTTAAAAATTGTTTAAATAATAATTTTATTTGTCATCTTTATTCGTTATTATATAATAAATTATATAATAAATTTATTGTAACTTTTATAATTTTTATTATTTTTTAATAAATAAATTCAGAAATGTTCTTTAAACATAGGTTAGTTTCATGCAAAAATTTAAAAGAAAAAACCGTCATTCGTTTTCTTTTAAAAAAATCGAGAAAAACCGTATATTAAAGCGTTCCTGACTGCCTATGCCCCCTGAAATCCAGATTTACCATCGCATCCCCATTTAGTTGTCAAGGTTAGCGAGATATTTTCATTCTCAGAAAATTTTTTTAGAATTTTATGTGGAACTTGTAATAATCTTCGAACTGTATGATCGAGAAGATGTTTGAAGATTATTTGAATCACTGGATTCTCTTATTGCTATAGACGACTTTGGAGGATAGCACTTTTTCTTCACATCACTAATTTTAGAGTAATGGGGAAAAATGTTAGCTTCTTTTGCTTTACATCTTTGTCTTAAAAGTTCGTACTGGGCTTTAAATAATTTTGCGTCAATGATTAATGCCAAGGCTTCATCATTTGTGGAAGGGGCAGAAGTTACATTTTGTGACAATTATTTCTCTTCATTTGTAACATTTATGTCATCTTTTATATTTTGAAGTTCGAGGATTTTCAAAAAAAAAAAATTGAATCTCACTTTCTGTAAAATTTTTCTCAATTTTATCATTAACTCGTCATTTTTTGGTTTTTTCTGTACACTCCTCAAAACTTTTTCTTTTGCGTAATTTAAGTGTTTTAATAGGGTTTGATAAAACTACGAAATCATTTTCTAACCATTTAAGATTCAGTTTTAAAAAAGCTTTTTTTTATAAAAAGCTGTTTTCCATTTCTTTAAAAAACAAGGTAGGAAATGCTTATTGAGTTTAGTGTTAACCAATTCGGAAAACTTAGGTGTCAAATTAAAATTTTCATTTTTAGACAGATACTCTAAAAGAACTTGTGAAGTTTTATTATCAGATTGAATTAAAACTTCAGACAATAATCTATTTTATATTTTCAAGGACTCCATGCTTACATAAAGCAAAGTTTGATGTAAATGTAAAAAATTAAGTTTGATTTTACAAAAAAAACTTGTTTCAACTTACCCAACTGACAATATTATGAGATATGATTAAAACTGACGACAGCAACGATAAAGAGAAACAATATCAGCTTATTAAATAATAAAAATTATAATTCCTTCTGCAGGAGGACAACAAATGTTGCCGGTCCTGTTGTTAATACTATTATTATCATAGTACAACGTATATCATGTAAGTATTTTTTGTTATGCAAATGTTACGCTCGAACTTATTAAAAATAATTTTTGTTCAAAAGTCATAGTTTTTTTATTTATTAATTTAATTGTCGTCGTCGAGCCTGACAGCTTGTTTCTAATCCAAATTAAATCCATTTCATATTAACATTTAATATTTTTACATCTTAAACATCATAAATCAATTTACAAATTTTACAAAAACAAGAAAATACAAATATGATAAAAACTGTAAAAGTGAAAGATGATTGACGAGGTTTTTAAACAATTTCATTTTTTTACATTTTTTTTATGTGGAAATTATTAATAAAGATTAAAAAGAATAGATTTTCCCATTAGGCTAATTTGCAACAGTCGAACTTTAAATTAATTTTCAGAAACAAAATTAATTCGACTTTTATTATTATTTACTTTATATTGCTTATAAATTGTAACAAAATTTATATCAACAAAAAATGAGAAAAGGGAGCTATCTTCGATGCACCTAGCGGGTGGGCAAATCGCACGTGAAAACGGATGCAAAGCAACCGCCGTAACAAAACAAGATTCAGAATTATGTTGGAAAAATACGAAATTTACATCATTTAAAAAGGTCATGTGCATCGTATATAACAATACGATACTCAATAGGTGTTATTGTTGGGTTTCTACCCACAGTAAACAGCTAATTGAACAGATTATGATTAAAAACAAATTAAATAAAATCATAATCAAATCAAACACTGAGTAACATCGAAAGTAGTACCTCCTCCCACCTAATTTACTCACCTTGGCAATGGGGACGTTACGAATCAAGTAGCTACACTCATTGTCATTCCGATATCAACCGTTAACCTAGAGTGACGGCTCTAAGGATTGACCCGTCGCCACGTGTAAATCTATTACTCTGTCTAAGTATAAGGCGAGACTATAAATATTGGATTGGCTCTAGTTTTCGAGCGATTTAGGTTTTAATTTGCAAAAAACGTCTTTCCGGCATTATTTGAATGTCTGTAAAACAATAAACCACAACAGTAAATCTGCCTGCATAGGACCAAATGAAAGCTTAAACATTCCACTTTGAGACTGTTTAAAATTATAAGTAGGATTTCTTGCATGATTTAAATGGGTTGTTTATAATCTGTCATAAAATCTCTAATTGATTTTAAGGTTCCTATTGCGGTGAGTTCTCCCCTATTCTGTGGCCATGCCTGCCCTCTTTCTCTCTCTACAAGATGGAGCTTGGATCGTTGGTGGGAGGTCTTCCACCCTTTTAGTCAGTCAGCGAGGGCCTGATGTGATGGCAGCAGTTTAGTTTCGTTACGACGCTGGTACAGTCCACATCGGGCGCGTCTACTCGTGCATTTCCAGACGGTTTCTTAACTGGATTATAATTTGTATGTACATCGGGTGTACAAATGCGACGTATTCTTCAGGTTAAACAACAATAAATTATCCGTTATCAAATAAAAGTGCTGTGAGTTTTTTTGTAAAGTACCACCCTCCATCTCTTTTAAAATTTTTTGGTCCCTCGAGCCGGATAATGTGTCCTTGAAGAGGAAGGACGCCGACCACGTCTTCCAATGGACTGCTCGTGTACACGTCGTCATTCAAGGGGAGCGTAAATTTTTTCTATTTTTTGCATGTCTTGTCTTTTGGGTGCACCCTTTTCTCTTTCATTTCATTTCACATCTATCTTGCATTTCTCTTTCTTTGTGTGACTGTGTGCCTATCTTATACCCTCTGGTTCTCCATTTCATATCCTCCTATGAATTCTTTTTGGATGTCACCTTGCTTATAGGTGCCATTCGGAATCCAGCCATCGCGTGCTGACCTCTGAGATCCGATCTGACAGAGTTATTCGATCTCAGACTCGTCAGTTTTCGCTCGAGCCCTTCCTTCGAACACTGACCTTTGAGATCCGTTCCGCCAGTGTTCTTTGATCTCAGACTCGTCAGTGTTTGCCTGAGTCCTGCTTTCGAGCACTAACCTTTGAGGTCCGTTCCGCCAGTGTTCTTCGATCTCAGAATCGTCAGTGTTCGCCTGAGCCCTTCTTTCGAGCATTGACCTTTGAGATCAGTTCCGCCAGTGTTCTTCGATCTCAGAATCGGCATTGTTCGCCTGAGCCCTTTCTTCGAGCACGGATCTTTGAGGTCTGTTCCGTTAATGTTCTTTGATCTCAGACTCGTCAGTGTTCGCCTGAGCCCTTCTTTCGAGCATTGACCTTTGAGATCCGTTCCGCCAGTGTTCTTCGATCTCAGAATCGTCGGTGTTCGCCTAGTCGCATCACATTATTTATCACATCTGCTTTCCCTTTACCAACACCTTGTTTAAAGGTGCTTGTTCTTAATCAACACCTTCCTTAGAGGAGCCTGTTCTATTACCATATCGAGCTGAAACTTCCTTCAGCCCTGTTTAGATCACTTCGGGGGTGTCGCCCTTTAGCGCTTTCTGCACGCCGCGCCATCCTGCAGAGCTGTCCAGCTCTAACGGTTCTTCGCCCTGCTGCATCACCTGTTTGCTGTATCGGTCTGCGGCTGCATCATCCTGCCGTGCTTACGATCTTCTAACAGCCTGCACTGACCTCAGCTGTCACACAATGCTACCATGCTGCCTAGTGCTTGAGCCAAATAGCAGCGAGGCACACTAATCGTGGACTGGATGCTCATACGGCTTTTCCGAGTCGTCTCTCATTGTCAGCCATGAATGTCTTCCAAATTTGCCGTCTTAACTTTGAGCCAGCTGGGTTACCTTGGTTTGAAAACCTGACTTCCAAAAAGGCTAAGTTAATTTGTTTCTACTCAGTTCACTATTGTCACCTCATAACATCTTTAGGTTTTGTTGCCGGTTTTTACAACCAACTATTGGTTTATTAGGTTCATTTTTGACATGTTCACATTGTATCAATGCATGGTCTTAGTAGACTACTCAACATACACCTCCCTTCCTTTGTTATATTTCCGTTAAATGACTTTAACGAAACGGGGGGAGAATGTTTAAAATTATAAGTAGGATTTCTAGCATGATTTAAATGGGTTCTTTATAATCTGTCGTAAAATCTCTAATTGATTTTAAGGTTATTATTCTTCAGGTAAAACAACAATCAATTATCCGTTATCAAATCTAAAGTGCTGTGAGTTTTTTTTGTAAAGTACCACCCTCCATCTCTTTTAACAGAGACACAAAAACAAAAAAATTTAATTATTGCATACTTTGACAGCATGTGATGGAGAATGACGTCACTGGTATATGTTACTTGGGGGTTTTCCGGGTTGTTGAATACGAATCTGATATTAGATTTTTAAAATTCAAAATGGCGGATCCGATATGGCAGACAAAAAAATTAAAAATCTGCCGTATTTAATTAAAACATGTTACTTGGAGGTTTTCGTGGTCGCTGAATAGGGATCTGACATTAGTTTTTTAAAATTCAAAATTGCGGATCCAATAAGGCGGACAAAAAATGAAAAATCTGACAGATTTAATTGAAACATGTTACTTGGGGGTTTTCGTGGTCGCTTAATACGAATGTGACATTAGATTTTTAAAATTCAAAATGGCGGATCCAATATGGTGAACAAAATATTAAAAATCTGCCGAATTTAATTAAAACATGTTACTGGTGGGTTTTCGAGATCGCTAAATTCGAATTTGACAATTAATTTTTAAAATAATAAATGGCGGTTCTAATATGTCGGACAAAAAATTAAAAATCTGACAGATTTAATTGGATTATGTTACTGGTGGGTTTTCGGGGTCGCTAAATTCGAATTTGACAATAAATTTTTAAAATTAAAAATTGCGGATCTAATATGTCGGATAAAAAATGCGAATCTGACATTAGATTTTGAAAATTCAAAATGGCGGATCCAATATGGCTGACAAAGAATTAAAAATCTGCCAGATTTATTTGAAACATGTTACTTGGGGGTACTTTACTGGACAGGTAAAATCATTTTAGCTTACCTTAAAATGTCGGGTGACGACAATTTTAAGTTGCTTTTGTTGGTTGGGTCAGGACATTTTTATCTCTCCTTTACTGGACGGGTAAAATAATTTTTTCTTACCTCAAATAGTCGGGTAAGAACAATTTAATCCTACCTTTGTTGGTTGGGTAAGGACATTTTTATTTCTCCTTTACTGGAAGGGTAAAAGTGATTTTATCTAACCTTAAATGGTCGGGTAATGACAATTTTATCTTACCTTTGTTGGTTGGGTAAATCTTTTCCTGACTTGCCTTAATCAGTTAGTTAAAATTAATTTAATTTGTCTTCATTGTCTGGGTAAGTACATTTTTATCTTTCGTCTACTGGACGGGTAAACGACATACTGTATCTGCCATTTTGAATTTTGAAAACCTGATCACACATTCGTAATCTGTGTTCGCAAAACCCCCAAATACCTAGTTTCATTAAGATGTGAATTTTTTTAAAAAAATTTTCCGCCATATTGAGTGCGCCATTTGGGTTTCGAAAATTTTAGAACAGATTTTCAATCAGCGGTCTGAAAACCCCCTATATACCAAGTTTCATAAAAATGTAAATTTTAAAAGAAATTGTCGGCCATTTCGGATCCCCCATTTTGAATTTTAAAAATTTGATAACCGATTTGTAAGCAGCTACCCTATAAACCCCCAGATACAAATTTTTACGTAAATTGGTTACATGATCAAAAGTTATGTTGGTTTAATCACTTTTCTGGGACTGCGTACATCACATTGGATATTAAAGGTTATGTATAATACTTAGGTTTTTGCTTTTGGGTCTAAAAGGGTAATGTTTGAGCCATTATTTGGTCCAATGCTGAGAGATTTATTGTATTGCTTTATTGTTTTACATACATTCACAAAATACAAAAAATGCATGTTTTTACACATTTAAACCGAAATTGCTTGAAAACTAGAGTCAATCCAAAATTTTTAAGGTCAAATTTGGATTCTACGGACAAAATCGTATAAGAATTAGCTTCCATTGATTGGGCAACAAAATTTTGTCGGCCTGTGATATAAATAATGATATAAATAAATATTTTCTTTTTTGTTAAAATTTAATCTATTTGCGACAAAACTCGTCTTTCGCAAAGGATTAATCACCTGTGAAACAATTTCTAATAGAAAATCGAAATTTTAAAAACTTTAAAAAGTGTTTGGCCAATAAACCGTAGACATTTCTTTTTTAATGTAGATTTGACGAACTTTTTGTTCATCATCTACTAGACAATGCAATATGCTAATACCATTTTTTTTCGATTTTAGTTTGAAATGAATCGTTATCGAACTTGAAAACCAAAGTGTTCTTCAAACATTTTTAATTATTTTTTACAATAAGAGTTTGTTAACTACATTAAAATAGATAGAAATGAAAATCATACAAAGCTTTTCAATAAATAATTATTATGCTGTCAAAAAAAATTCAAGAAGATATCCTAGTTTAGCTAGCCACCAGTGTTCATAATCCCTAAAAATTATATTTTTATTTTTCTTACTTAGTAAATTTTGTTGACATCTTTCAAATCTTGATGAATTTTCGAATTAAAACTAAATAACTAATACTAATAACAAATAATTGAATTGGTAAGAATTAAATTAAATTAGTAAAAATTTAAAAAATAAACAAGACCCAATTTAAATTTCGTGATTGTTAAAACTTTAAACTACATTTACATTTAAATTAATAATTATTAAATTAATTTTTAATTCAGTTATTATATTACCTATGGATTTAGTTCACTGGAAGGTGAGCAGAAAATTAATTTCTGTAAGCTTAGAGCATTAAAATGCTTTGGAACATCTTCATGCACTGCTTGGAAACCAAAATCTGAAAATTAAAAACTAACTACATTTTTTAGCATTAAAAACAAAAAAACAATTAACTAAATAACTATAAATTCATCAAGTCAATATAATAATAAAAAATTATATTTTGAGTAGCACTATTATTTTACATAAAACCTTATTCAACACATTCAAATGGAAAAATACATTATAAAAGTTGAAATTTTAATAAACAAGTTTAATGTGGCTTCTAAATAAATAAAACTAAAATAAACTTTATGTTTTTTAAACAAAATAAACAATCACTAACAATAACATAACCTATTAAATTAAAACTTCTAACACTTTTACTGTCAACTTCTTAACAAAAATTTACTTTTATTAATTTATATTTATTTATTTAGTAACCTACATTATTTACAACATTAATAAACTAATCAAATAAACAAATTAAGTACTTACATATTCTGCTATTTGTTTACTTTGATAGTCACTGTACTCTTCAACTAAAACATTAAGCAGCTATTCACACAGTAAATTCACTTCTAATCCAACATGTCCGCGGATACATACGACCAAAAATGTATCCCTATAGGAAATAACCACTCTCATTTCTTATATAGGATAATAGTTAATATTTTCATAATATTATTGTCCATAACTTCAACAAGGTTTACTCCATTAACCCTAATCATTTTTTATCACATTTATTATTATTTTAATCGCTAATTTTTAAAAGGAGGTTTTAGGGGACGGATTTGGACGCATTCGACCGTTCTATCTAGGCATTTTATTGAATATATTAAAACACTCTATACCTGATTAGATATATGAATTTTATTTATTTACTCATCCCTTACAGGTTCAAGGGCCTCCGTTCCCTTTACATCTAGATACAAGTAACGCTTTTTTTTTATTACGAGGTTTGGCAAATGCATTTACGCACCATAAGGAACACCTTACAGTAAATGATGCAAGCATCATTTAAAGAGGGTGCTCCCCGTGTGTGGGACTCGAGTCCAGAGAATAGTTTAATTGGGAATATAAATTCCCCAGTAAGTTTGTCTCTGGGTAATACACACTAAACCTTCCTCGCTTAATAGGAGTATTTAGCACTTGTCGTAACGATTGAACTAGGCAACCAACATCGCCGTGTGCTAACTCCACCCATACCCATAGATCCCTCCGCCCAGCATCAGTTATCGATCGATTAACTCTGATTCCTTACCTTGCGTCCATTGATGTCTTTAGTCCTCATTACCTGGGTAATGAAGAATTCAATGTGCTGACACAAGTCTACATTCCTCAACATAAGGTCAATCATGTTTTCAATATCTGCAAACAAAGAGGGTGTGCTTCGCGGTGTCCGCGGGGGCTTCGCAATAGGAGCACGATCCCTCTCTTCTTAATTTAAATCGTTTCAAATACTCGTTGTAACAACCATGACCTAAGAGCGAGCTTGCCCGATCTTTAGTGACGGAGTAGACATATTGTCTTTCCTTGGCTAATAGATCTATCGGCGGAACGCGCGCTAGGACTTGCACAGCGCTAGTAGGTATAGTCCGGTAGGCTGAGACTATTCTCAGCAGTACTATTCTTTGAGCTGAAAGCAGTCTCATAGAGATGGTGCGTTTTTCTAGGGCTGATACCCACACTGGAGCTGCATAAAGCAATATCGAGTGCACCACGCTCTCTACTAGTCTCCTTTTTGCTTCTCTGGGACCATCAATGTTGGGCATAAGCCGGGAAATGTTCCCTCTACATATGATGGCTTTGATCGTCGCAGATGTTAAATGTTGGTTGAAGCTAAGCTTCTTATCCAACTCGACGCCCAGGTATTTTATAGTATTTCTCTATTTTACTTCAGTCCCATCGATCTCAATAGATGGGGCCACAAAAGATCTTCGGTCCGTGACGAGCAGCGCTTCGGTTTTTTCCAAGGCCATTTTCAGACCATTGGCGTCTATCCAGCGTTTAACTCGCCTCAGAGTTTCATTGACCCTTATACCAAGGATTTCTGTAGTTTGCGCACCGCATACGATAATTTTGTCGTCCGCGAAACCAAATGATTTGGTGTTATTAGGTAGTTTCATCCGCAGGGAATCATCATACATGACGTTCCACACAAATGGCCCTACCTTTGACCCTTGGGGGCCTCCACAAGTCATTTCCTCGCGAATTTGAAATGTTTTGCACTCATACTCGATGCACCGGTTGCTAAGATAGTTGTCCATCATTCGCAACAGGTAGGTCGGTACCCCTCTCCTCCTCATCGACTCGATGCAGATGTTTCATCGCGCGGAGTTAAACGCATGACGTACTTTTATTGCTATTAGTGCGCAAAATCCTTTCTTCTTCCCCGTGCCTTCTCTGGCCTTCTTTGCCTCTTCTACCACATCCAAAATAGCGTCAACAGTGGAACGGCCCTTCCGAAAACCGTAATGGTTTTCTGAAAGGTCATTTCTGCCAGTCAGAAGACCCTGAAGTCTCTGCAAAACCATACCCTCTAGAAGTTTACCCATTGTGTCCAGAAGACATATTGGTCTATAGGATGACGTCTTATCTAGAGGCTTGTCTCCTTTTATAAGAAGAACTAACCTTTGCTTTTTCCAGTCCATAAAGAACCTTCCAGCCTTGAGGCAGTCGTTCAAAGGGTTAAGAAGAAGTTGAGGGTACACATCGATCACCAATTTCAGGATTTCGTTGGGTATTCCATCCCTTCCTGGCTCTTTGCCAGACTTTAACCCTTTTCCCGCAGCTCTTAGCTCCTCAAGCGTAAAGAGATCTTCGCTCCGTACTAGGCAAGATGAGTAGTCACAATCTTAAACGCCAGACCCCAGGGGTTGTTTTCGACGTCGCTGATTAAGTCTTTCCAGCACTTCTGTTGACTACGCCTTATTCTCTGCTTAAAGACCTTTTTTTCTTTATGCCATTCCTGCTCAAGCGAGATGTTCCCTTTTGAGCGGGTATATCTCCGTCTCGCTTTATTGCATTCATTTTTCAGAATGGCCAATTTATCGTTCCACCAGTATGTTGAGTTCTTCCTGGTATAATTACGTCTACGTCGGGGCATAGAGTGGTTGCAAGCTGCAATCACCTCACGCCTCGCGACACGCACCCTCTCCTCAACCGTTTCCGGTTCCCTTATCCAGCCAAGTTCGGAGATCATTTTGGCTTCTTCCAGGTTCTTTTTTTGCCTTATCTCGATCGAGCTTATTGACATTCCATGAGGGGTTCTTACTAAGACTACCCGGTCCTTTGCCCCTCACAAGCTCTTCCTTCGAGATAACGAACTCAATATACTGGTGGTCGCTCAAGGTTGTTTTATCGAGCACCCCCCAGTCTTTGATCTTTCGTGCCAAACTATACGAAGCAATTGTAAGATCCAGAATTGATCCCACTTCACCTCGCCGAAATGTAAACTCCTGACCCCGGTTTACTACGACCAGGTAATTTCTGGCCACCATTTCGCTTATCAAGGTACCTCTCTTGTCTAAACGGGATTCACCCCACTCGGGACACTTACCATTGAAGTTTCCCGTTATGAGAATCTTCCCGCCAAAAGCTCTCATGCTTTCTTTAAGAGATTGCACTTCGGCCCCGAAATCTTCAAGGCGATCGTTCGGAGAGAAGTAGCAGCTATACATACGTATACCTGCCACCTCTATCCAAACGAACCCGTTGTCGGTCTCCAGAAAATTGCTGACGCTCAAATCCGGGTTGCACACTTGAATCCCAGATCTACATGTTTTGTCCTGGAACCAGACAGAGTGTTCCTGCTTTTTACACTGTTCCCTGAAAAACAGTATATCAACCTCCCTTTGAATGGCCGTTAAAAACATGATATCTTTCGCAAGCTTCCGCCTGTTAAGGTTAATCTGAAGACACCTTAACTCCTTCCTTTGAACTTCTTGAGTTCTGCACTGTAGATAGGGCAGGACCCACTTTCTGGACGGTGTTTGAAATCCGTCATTCCTTTATCAGAGCAGGTGGTGCAGTGGAACTCTGCACTACATTCCTCTGCTCTGATGGTCTAGTTTTCCACACCGCCAACAAGCTTTGCTCCTGTCAGGGCCACTGCAGGTTTTGGTCAGGTGTCCGTATCCGAGGCACTTATAGCACCTCTCAACTTCCAACCTGGCCCGAACTCTGCAGTTTATCCAGCCTACTTTTACCCTACCAGCCTTTAGCAGTGCTCTAGCAGGCGCTTCATGAAGCTGAAGCACAGCTATCCTGCTTCCGGCACTAAGGGCAAAGAGGCGGCAGGCCACCTGCAGGTCGGTCCTGTCCAGTGTCTTTTTTACTGCCTCCACTACTTCGTCCACCTCTGTGGACTCATCCTGATTTCCACGGACCTTTTTGTGACTACAGCAGCGATTTCTCCTTTCTCCTGGAAGGCGGTAATAAGTGGCCTACTGATTTCTGAGCGGTCTTCTCTTCCCTTGAGAACGAGAAGCATGTCGTTCTTCAACGTCTTCCGGATCGACAGGACTTCCGTATTGCTGTCAGCAGGGTTTACTACCGACTTCATGTGCTTTAAGGCCTCAGCGAAGGAAACGTTATCCTCCAGTGAGACCCTAATAGCGTCATTTCTCCTTTCTGTTCTATGTTGAGAGGCCCTCTTCTTGGCCTCTACCTCTTTCTTTTTCTTTTCAGCGTTTACCTTTTCTTCCTTCTTTTTCTTTTCCGTCTTTTTTGTGGCGGGATCCACCTGCCACTCTTTTTCATTTTTGACCACTAGATCCATTTGCCCTAGGATTGCCCCAGCAAAAGATTTTTTAATTCCGCACTGGAGTTCCTCAGGCTTTTTCTCTTTCTTCGAGGACCTCTCTTCAGGGGTCCTCGAAGCTTCCCTTTTTTCTCCTCTTTTTTTTCTTCTTTCCTTTTTGATGCTGGAGTCTCCAGCTGGTTGGGTTTTGGGCAAGGAGTAACCTTCACCTTTCCCTTTTGTTTGGAGACGCCTTTTTGCTTCTTCAGCATCGCACTTTTGACATTCTTAGCCACTTCTTCGAGGCATTGGCTATGTTCGACAGCCGTGTCAATAAGGTTCTTAACCGGGTTTGCATTCTTTTCCAGCCGATTCGACTGCACGTACAACAGCGCTTTCGTAAGCTCTTCGGTGACGAGCACTTGTTTCTCCAAAAGCCGAATGATATCTTCCCATCCCCCGCCTCTCGGAGGAGCAGCGCCCTCCTCCATCCTCACAGACTCCGTTGCACAAGCAGCAGAAGCGGCTGTCCCTGCCGATGTGGAGAGTTCCGGCTCATGGGAGTTCTGGTTTGTCTCCATCGTCTCTTCACTTCGTTTTTCCATATCGTCTTGCATTACTAAGGGTTACCAGCGTATCGTGTGGATACGGTACAACACAGACGGAACGGACTCCACCGTAGCAGTACAGACTCCGACACCTGTACCCACTGCACACTATTTGATAAAAATCCCGAAGGATTTTGATTAGTGACTTCGCACTACAGAAACACCTCGGCAGAGCAAGCTCACATTAGACGGGACCCCTAAAGGTTCCTCTCTCGTACCTCGTTCATAGCGTTACTCTTAAAAAGAGTAAGCTATCCAATCAAGGAAGGAGACGTTTATAGTCTGCACTTCCACATTTATACTAGTCTCTTTTACCCAAGAAAGCCGCACACTCGGAAAAACGAGTTTTTTGGCTCTCCTTTCGCGGTGCTTTCTCGGCACGTGCAATCGGGTTTTTCGGCTCGCCTTCCACGGTGAGCTGTGACAATCCTATGGAGAAGAGACTACTCATACAAGGAATAGGCCGTTTATAGGCTACTCTTATTCCGCATTTATACTCACAAACAAACCCACTTTTGGCTTTCCCTTAGAAAAGTTATATAAAAAAATATAAAAAATATAAAGGAGGCCATCCAGACAGGAAGGGAGCCGTTTATAGGCTTTACCTTCTTCTTTCATACTCCTTACATGCCGAACCCTTTGGTTCTGGCTCTTCTTTTCCAAACATTGGAACAACGCATTTATAGCGTGCCCAGGATTTACCCCTTTCATTCGAGACATCACACAACGCATAAGCCTTCCCACCACGTCAAGGTTCTTGACATAGGAGGGACATTGAAGGTCCTTCCTTTCGGGAAGGTACAAGTTACGCTTACAAATAACCTTAATTAATCTTACTCTAAATACATAATAAACTTAACCTTGCCGCCGCTCTTCTCATATCTTAAACCACCTAACTGACAAGTGCCTGGGCTTCCGTTTTCTGTTCCTTTTTCCCATAATGGGTTCATTCCGTTTAACGCCCACCCTTTTTTATAAAATCGAACTCTACTTTCCTCTTTCATCTTCTTAGCATTAACCCTTTCATTCATCTTTTATTCTCTTCTCTACTTCTTAATTCCCAACATGTTCCCCCTCTACTATTCATACATTTCGCTCATAACCGTTTCACTAACTTTCTCTAAATGTCCCTCGTGCAATCATGTCATCATCCTAACCTCATCGTTCTTTTATTTACACGTTTTCCTTCTTCCCCATGGTCTATTTAGCTTCTTCTTTCTATATCTAAGCCTATTTCTGAACCCACTTTGATGACCCCTTCCGTATCCTCTTTCGCCTGCCAGCTTACACCATCCACCCAAACGCTTTCCCTGTCCATTTTTACCTCACTTCCATTTATTCTCTCCGCCCACGCTGCTTCTTCCAGCACCCATCTTCTCCTTTTCTCTCTCCTCGTTCTATTCACATCTGTTACATTTTTTCAACTTACTCTTTAATCTAATAACTTCATTTTTTAATTGCTTTTTTCTCAAAACTCGAATTTTGAAGACTGTGGACACAATTTCTTGAGAACTAATGCACCGATCTTTTTGAAATTTGGTACACTTCTTGTCAATAGCATTGACTTGTGCCTAAACGAAGGATTTTTTTTCTTTTTAATCACAACCAATTTTATAAAGATATATGGAGTCAAAAAGTGTGTAAAAAATTGTACTTTTTGCATAAAACTCTGCCAAAAATTCAAAATTCAACATTTTTTTAAACCCTTTGTTTAGGCACCCGCCAGACTTACTTACTAACAAAAATTTTTCGTTTTTTGATTTCGGTTGATGCTATATGGAATTATCATGTCCACCGAAAAACATTTTTTTCTTAGTGGTGTTAAAACGTCAGACCTCAATAGCTCAATTTTTATAATTTTTAAATGAAATTTAGAAAATTTATTTTTTAAATATTGTACATTTATGCGATAAAAGAGCCAAATAAATTAATTCGTTTATTACATAAAAAAAATTATTAAAAGAATGCTTTTTTTGACCTTTGAACCCATGTCCCCTAAAATTTTTTTTTCGAATCCTTCACTAAGCTTTTTATTACTCTAAGTCAAACTTGACAATCTTTACATTTAATACTTTTCATCATATCCTCCTTTTCAAATTTACCCGACCTGCCATCATTCACTCTTTAACTACTCGAGTCATTGCTCTCCGAAATTCTTACGCCCTACCTTATCTACACTTTATCGCTACCGTCTTCGTTTACCATTCATACATTCAACTACCTCTTTATACACTAATTTTAAGAAGACTATATACCGGTCAGTGTTAATTATGAAACGAAGATTTCGACCATACCGGCAAAGCGACATCTATACGTTTAATACCTATAAGCTCGTGTTTTGTTCTATAAGTAATTAAAATTCGAAAAACCATTCGATTTTAAATTTAAATTTACCATCTATAGCTTAAACCAAGAGCTTATAGATATCAAACATATAGATGGCGCTTTGCCGGTAAGGTACAAAACTTCGTTTCATAATTAACACTGACCGGTATATAGTCTTCTTAAAATTAGTATATCGGATTTGAAACAACAGTTTCTCTCCTCGTCTCAGCAATTGGTTTCCTTAGATAATAGAATTAAGAATAACGAGGAAAGAATGCTGTCATTTACTGATTCGGTCCGTGCCAAAAACATTATTATTTTTAACATGGATGATACAGAGGGAATCAACAAAAACTTATTTAATGCACTGCATCAATTTTTTGTGGACCTCAGTAAACAAATACCTGACGTTGCAGTTGTAGATGCTTTTCGTCTAGGTAAATCTGTAGGCAACCGCCCCATTTTAATTAAATTTGTTGGAGTTAGATGGGTCAATTTGCTTTTTTCCAAAGTCAAAGAAATCAACGAGCGGAACTTTAGAATTTCTAATGATCTTTCCAAAGAAGAGAGAATAAAGCGTCAAAAATGGGTGACTTTGGTTAGCGAACTTCGAGAATTTGGCATCAAAGCTTCTTTAAAGAGGAACTTAATCTTAGTTAACGATAAGCCTGCCAGCGTGGAGGATATTAACAAGCTGCTATCTGAGGAAAGAACCAAAAGAAATACGGTAAATGGACGAATACAGGACCAGGACGCATCCTTGAATTCTTTTTTTAAACCTCGAGCTCCTCCTCCGCCGAATAGCAGTAAAACTAAAGGGCGGCCTCTTGGTTCAATAAAGAAGAAAGTAAAAGTAAAGTCCAATGCAAATCTCGTGAATTTGTTGGTCACTAAGGCTAACAATCCCGTTCCTGGTAAGGAAGGACTACTTCGTGCTGGTTCCTCCAGGAAGCTGGACATATCACAAGTGCAATAGCAACAAACGAATTTATCTTCTGTGGATTTGTCTGTGCCTCTTTATTCTTTGGAGCATCATCATTTTTAGGGCTGTGCAAAAAACTCGAAACTCGAAGCCCGACTGAGCCGAGCCGAGCCTAACAGACTTCGAGCCGAGCCGAGCTCAGCTCACCTTCGTCGGGCTCGAGCCGGGTCAGGTTCGAGCCGGGCTTTCTAAAATACCCGAAATTATTCCAGCACTCGAAAGAAGACGAGTTCTCGAATGATTCGGGGGCTCGAAAATTTCGGGCCATGAACGAGACCCGAACGTTTCCACAAGTGGAGTACAGTTTCAAACTCCAAACAAATGCGCACTAGTGTTCCAAGCACCAAACACATGCGCAGTAGTGTTCCCCGCACTAAATACATGCGCACTAGTCTTCCACACATTAAATACATGCGGACTAGTTTTCTACACAGTAAATACATGCGCACTATTTTTCTACGCACTAAATACATGCGCAGTAGTGTTCCACGCACCAAACACATGCGCACTAGGGTCCCACGCACTTAATACATGCGCACTAGTTTTCTATGCACTAAATACATGCGCACTAGTGTTCCACGCACTAAATACATGCGCACTAGTTTTCTATGCACCAAATACATGCGCACTAGTGTTCCACGAACTAAATACATGCAAACTAGTGTTCCAAGCACTAAATACATGCGCACTAGTTTTCTACCCACTAAATACATGCGCAGTAGTTTTCTACGCACTCAATACATGCGCACTAATGTTCCACACACTAAATACGTGCGCACTATTGTTCCACGCACCAAACACATGCGCACTAGGGTCCCACGCACTAAATACATGCGCACTAGTTTTCTATGCACTAAATACATGCGCACTAGTGTTCCACGCACTAAATACATGCGCAATAGTTTTCTATGCACCAAATACATGCGCACTAGTGTTCCACGAACTAAATACATGCAAACTAGTGTTCCAAGCACTAAATACATGCGCACTAGTTTCCTACCCACTAAATACATGCGCAGTAGTGTTCCACGCACCAAATAAATGCGCACTAGTGTTCCACGCACTAAATACATGCGCACTAGTGTTCCACGCACTAAATACATGCGCAGTAGTTTTCTACGCATTAAAAACCTGCGCACTAGTTTTCTATGCACTAAATGCATGCGCACTAATGTTCCACGCAGTAAATACATACGCACTAGTGTTCAACGCACTAAATACATGCGCACTAGGGTTCCACGTACTAAATACATGCGCACTAGTTTTCGACGCACTCAATACATGCGCACTAATGTTCCACACACTAAATACGTGCGCACTATTGTTCCAAGCACTAAATACATAAGCAATAGAGTTCCCCTCACTAAACACATGCGCAGTAGTGTTCCCCGCACTTAACACATGCGCACTAGTTTTATACACACTAAATACATGCGCACAATTTTTTTACGCTCTAAATACATGCGCAATAGAGTGCATAGAAAAGTAGTGCGCAGGTATTTAGTGCGTAGAAAACTAGTGCGTATTTATTTAGTGCGTGGAACACTAGTACGCATGTATTTAGTGCGTGGAACACTAGTGCGCATGTATTTAGTTCGTGGAACACTAGTGCGCATGTATTTAGTGCGTGGAACACTAGTGCGCATGTATTTAGTGCGTGGAATCCTAGTGCGCATGTATTTAGTGCGTGGAACATTAGTGCGCATGCATTTAGTGCATAGAAAACTAATGTGCAGGTATTTAGTGCGTAGAAAACTAGTGCGCATGTATTTAGTGCGTGGAACACTAGTGCGCATGTATTTAGTGCGTGGAACACTAGTGCGCATGTATTTAGTGCATAGAAAACTAGTGCGCATGTATTTAGTGCGTGGAATACTATTGCGCATGAATTTAGTGCTTTGAACACTACTGCGCATGTATGTGATGCGTTGAACACTAGTGCGCATGTATGTGTTGCTTGGTGAACTAGGACCCAATCATGTTGTGTTAATCAGAGTTCTTTAAATTTTCGGGTTCCCGATTCGTTGCGATCCTTTTCGATTTTCGAGTCCTCGAATATTTCGGGTTCTCGAATGATTCGGGGACCCGAATTCATTTGTAACCACATTTTGTTTGAGGGCTCGGATTTTTTCCGAGTACTCGACAAATTTTTCGAGCTCGAGCTAAGCTCGAACCCGGCTTTACTCGGCCCGAAAAAAGCCGGCTTGGCTCGGCTTGACATTTCGAGCTTTTTGCACAGCCCTTATCATCTTTCAAGTGGTAGACTCGTTTTTTGGAATGTTCATGGCATAAAGAATTTACCTGACATCAAAAATGGGGTAAGAGAAAATTATATTTTATGCATTAGTGAGACGTGGGTGAAAAATGACAGGATCAATATTCTTCAGAATGCTGGCTTCCAGGTCTGCGTTTTACCTGCCGTCAGAGAATTAACACAAGGTAGAGTCAAAGGTGGCTTATGTATCGCTTTTAACAATAAATATTATAATGTTAATATCGTATCGATTCAAAACAATGTTATATTTGTTAGGTTAGACTTGCATAATGTTTGTTTGGATGGGCTAATGAACGAATTTCCTAATATCCCTGTCGTGGTGGGAGGTGACTTTAACTGCAGAGTTTCGAACTTTAACCAATCGGATTGTAATTTCTTTCATTCCGTGAGCTCTTCCTTTTTCTTAGAAAGATAGTCCCTAGGTGCGTTTGTGAACTCTAGAGGCAAAAAGCTTTTGGAAGTCATGGAAACTAACGAATTTGTTTTACTGAATGGGCGTTCCATCTCCGATTCTCCGGCTAATTTTACTTTTGTAGGGCCGCAAGGTAATAGTGTAGTAGACTTGATCTGGTGTAATATCGATGCCCTTAATTTATTCAACGACCTCCAAGTTATGGATATTACAACTCTTTCAGATCACTTTCCGATTATTTTATATTTGCTAGGATGCAAATGTCAGAAATAAAAGTGGAGATCGATGAAATAAATAAAAATCTCACAGAAACGATAAAGAGTGTACCGTTAAAACTAGGATTGCAGAGGGATATAAACAATTGTAAAAGTATTGGCCAAAAACCATGCATTAATAAAGATTGTAAATCGGCTAGAGGTAATTTAAAGGCGGCATTAAAACTTTGTAAGAATAGCAACTTTGCTATTGGCGCGAAAACAAATTATTTAAATGCGAAAAGGAAATTAGCACACATTGAAAGAATCAAAAAGAATGAATTTTTAAGAGCTCGTATTAAAAATATCGAAAATTGTAACAACTCAGCTAGCTTCTGGAAAGCAGTTAATGCAATGCGACCCAAACATCGTGTTAATGGTTGTATAGACTTAAACACCTGGTATGATTTTCTGGTAAACTGCTATCCCGAAACAGTTTTTTCTCCATGTAGCGTAGGATCCCTGCCCAGCTTGACCGTCACAATGCTCGACGAGTACATCACAACGGAAGAATTACTCAAGGTTTTAAGTAAATGTAAAAATAGGAAGGCCCCGGGCTTGGATGGCCTTAACTATAATTTTTATATGAATCTGCCTCAGAATTGGATTTTTCATTTGATAAACTTATTTAATAAAATTTTAACTTTAGAAAAAGTTTCTAAAGAGTGGTGCAAACTCACCACTTTTATGCTTTTTAAAAAAGGCAGCTTCATTGACCCGGGCAATTACAGGCCAATCACGTTAGTAAACTGTGTGGCAAAGATTTTTACTCAAACTTTATGTGATCGGCTTGTGCGCTGGGCTTCGGAGTTTAAATTGATTGCGGAGTCTCAAGGCGGATTCCAAAAGGGTAGGAGTTGCTTGGATCATAATTTTATATTATCGTCTATAATCCAAATACATTGAAGTAAACCAAAAAATGTAGTATATGCCGTCTTTGTTGATTTTAAAGGGGCTGTCCCATCAGTATCACATAAATTACTGTAAAACAAATTGCACTCGCTTGGCATGAGCTCTAAAATAAATAGAATTTTAATTAATTTTTATAATTGGTCGACTACACGAATTAAAACTGAAGAAGGAGTTACCAAAGAAGTTCAAGTTACACAGGGAGTACTTCAAGGTGAGGTTCATAGCCCCCTAGAATTCTTGTTATTTGTAGCTGACATCGAGGACTTTTTTATTAAACACGGCTGTAGAGGCCTTTCCATAAACCACTTAGTAGAAATTTTGATGTTGGGCTACGCCGACGATTTCGTCCTCCTTTCGGATACCCCCACCGAATTGTTTAGAAAACTCGAAGCTCTATATCTTTACTGTTTGCGGAATAAACTGACTGTTAATGTTGAGAAAACGAAAGTTGTAATTTTAACCAGATCTGGAAATTCATCAGCAAAAAAAATCAAATCTTTTAAATTTGGAGATAAACGTATCGAAGTTGTCAATGAGTACACTTACTTGGGAGTTACATTTTCTGGTAATTGTTCCTTTTTGCCAGCGGCAAGAAGGGCGGTTAGTGCTGCGAGTTTTGCTGTGGGTTCGGTCTTGAGAATAATTCACAATAGTTATGCCAACTCTTGGGATTCATATAGGAAATTGTTCGAGAGCCTGTCATTGAGTGTTCTGTTTTATGCTATTCAAGTTTGGGGTCTTAAACATACCTGTCTTCTGGAGGGAGTTCAACTATCTTTTTTCAAGAGACTTTTATCCCTGCCTGTTTGCACACCAAACTACGCCGTTAGATTAGAATCGGGCTCAGCACATATCTCGCTTGCAATATTTAAGAGAACCCTCTCTTGGCTAAATAGATTAATAAATATGGACTCTTCAAGGTGTCATTGACTATGTTTCGAAAGATTAAGAATTCTGTCTTTGAAGAATCCATCTGCAAAATTTAATTGGTTTGTTCAATTCAGGGATGCGTACGAAAACAGAACGAAACGGCAAATGATTTTCGTTCTGTTCCGGGCGCCAGGCACATAACGAAAGTAGGTAGGGATAATGTTTACGTGCCGCGGCACGTAACAAAAGTCGATGAGCAATCGGTTCTGTATACAAACACGAAACGAAAACTCAAGAGACTTTTGTTTCGGGCTACGGCACGGAACGAATGTCGACTTTCGTTCCGGGCCATGTAACGGAACGAAAGTGGACACGAAACGAAACGAAAGTGGACACGAATCGAAACGAAAGTATACTTTCGTTCTGGGCCAAGTAATGTAACGAAAGACGCAGAAGGGAACTTCGTATCTTCTCGATATATCGCATGTTTTTGTTTCAAACTTAATCAAAAGAATAAAAATAGAAACTCTTAATTTTTTAAATATAGTAGTATTAACTCTCTTAAAAAAATACAAGTTTTTACGTCCTTCCAAATTATTATTATACACAGAAGACGAATAAAAAGGACATCTATAAATGAATATTTTCAATCATTTACATTTCGAAGCTGAACCCAGCCTCCTCTTCGTAATTTTATTGTCTTATTTTATATAATACAATATGTAAGAATTAATTCTTTCAAAAATTGGAGAAACAAAAATTATTTTTTCTTTTAAATTAAGTTAAAAAACATATAAAAATAAACTCACCAAAACGTATAAATTTCAAAATTTCGCTAAATCATCAACACATTATAAATTCATAAAATACGTCTAATATAAAAACATTTCAACTTTGTTTTTTATATACAATTCCAAACGTCATTGTAGTCACAGGTTACCTTACAATTTTTTAAACTTTTTTATTTTGTTTTCAATTATTATAAAATTAAGATAATAATGAATTTAATTCCAAAGTTTTTCAAAAATAATTTACCATTTTTCAATAACACATTCAATATTAATAATTTTAATAACTTTTTTAAATTTTATATTCAATATTATCGTTAAAGTTTTCTTCTTTTTTTATTATATATCAAATTATAAGATATTAATTTGTTTCTAAATTTTCATTCCGATGAGAGAAAGTGATATCCTACCTCATGGAAAAAAAGTTAAAAAAGTTTTTTTTTTTGGTTTTTTAAGAATTAATATAATAAAATTATAAAATTGTAATGTTTAATAATTCTTTAAACACTCTAAAGACATAATGAGCTACAAGGGATGGCTAATTACGCATACGGAATAAAATGCGGAATTCCGCATGATAATTCCGCATGATATTTACACATACGGAATATTGTTTTATGATATTTCTGCATGTTATTAAGTTTAATATTTAATAACTTAAATAAATAAATAAATTTTTTCAACAGCTACTCATGCCAAACGATGTTTAGGTTTATGAACATTTTGTTTGAATCATTCTTTTTAAACAAATTACATTTTCAGGGTTGCCACAAATATTTCATTACAATTTCCCCTGACTTTTCCCTAATTTCCAGATCAATTTTATTGTTTTCTTTTTTCCTAACTTTCTTGAGTTCTCAAACAGGATGACTACTAATTTCAGTCAAAAAAGTTCCCGGGTTTTCCCGGAATTTTACCTTGTTTGTCCCGGTTTATGTTCTTTTGGCAAATTTAAATATATTTTATTTAAGGCATAAATAAGCGTACAAATAGCTACAAAAATTGAACTCTTTTATATAATATTTTTTCAATTTTATGTATCTATGTATTAAATTATTTATTGCACATATGGTTTCAATACAAATATAATTTTCAACATAGGTGTTTAAAGAATTTCTTTATTAATACATTTTACTCAATAAAAGTATCTATTTATAGAAAATAAGTTGTGAAACAAATTATTGATGTTTCAGTACAAAATATAACAAATTTGTTACTTTTTATAATTTTTGTCTAGGAAGTATTTTTATAGGTTCTGTTACCTTAAATAAAGATTTTTTAATTTTTAAAACCATTGCATTGGAATTAATATAATTTCAGTTTATTTCTAAGAGTAGGTAATACTACATTTTCGGTTAACTGCCATTGTGTCATTTATGTGTGTCTAGTTTACTTTAAAACCATTTGTTTAAACAAAGAATTAATTTTTTAAAGAAACCATCATATGCAAAATACCACAAATTGTTTGTTTTAAGTATTAAATTTTTCTAAAATAATAAGTCAAAATAAATATGAGTAAAATATAACTGATTGACATATTCTAGTAAATTTAAATACAGTGAAATGTTTACTAATTTTTAATTTTTAGTATGAGAGAATTTTTCAATATAAAAATAATTAAATAATCAATTAAATAACAGTTATTAAACTTAATTAATTATTTTGCGTCAGTTTCTTGAAAAAACTCTGTCCTCGCCGTAAATACAAACAAATATTTTTTAGAATCACTGCTTCATAAAGAGTTGCAAAGCCTAGCTCTTTTTTAGTAAAAGAGTCCTGGTTTTTAGTTTTTGTCAAAGTAGAAATTTTAAACAATCTTTTAAACAGTTGAGTAGTTGCTTACTCTATTAAATGGTTTACTTTAATCTGATCACATATCGATTTATAATTATTTAAAATAAGTTGTACTACGTCTAATATTTTCTACTTACAATTAAATAAATAAATGAACTTTGAATATTTTTAATGGAATGCAATAAAAATTGTAGTAAAAAATAATGTTTGAAAACCAATTGGTATGGTATAAAATCACTATAAAATTGTAAAAGACAATTATTTTTCAAGTTGCAAACATTAATTATTTTTAGTAATTTTTAAAATATAACTTCCAAAAATTTGTTGAGTAAATTTTTATACCTATAATTTCAGAAAAATATAATTTTTCATCCATTTTAGAGCCTCTTGCATTTTTTCAGTACTTTTGATGAAATTCCCTGACTTTTTCCAGAATTCCCCGGCCTGTGGTAACCCAGATTAAAAAAAATAGTTTTAGACAAATAATAATTAATCATTTATAACGTTTGTATGAATAAAATACAACTGGTAAAAAAAATTAATTAATACTAAATTTTCATATTTTTTCACATTTCATCCATTTTTTAAACTATTTTTTAATTTCATTCATAAAATATTAATTATAACCACTTTATAAACAAAGTACAGCTTCTTTTAAATAGTTATTTTCGTATAAAGAAAGTAAAATAGGTGATTATAGCGAAGGCAAGGTTTAATTAGGAAAATCTTTCAGTACTTTTCTCATAAATAATAAAAAAAGTAAAATATTTATACTAGGTAAAACAATTATTCTATTTTATTTTTTGAAAATAAAAAGTTTGATATGATTTCCAATCAAATTATATTTTTGTATTTTTACAAATACAATGTTTATGCTCGCTTACCTTTATTTTTTAAGACAGATTTTTAATAATGTGTTTAAAGTGTTTAAACAATGGGAAATTATAAACAAAAAAGTTCGCGCAACTTCTTTTTAGAAAATGAATATAAATCAAATGGTTATTATGATTCTAGCATGGCCAGTTTCATTTTCGTATTTAATGGGTTAAATATTGGAGAAAACAATTAAATAAACAAAATAATTTATTTCAACAATTGTTTAAATTGTAATTTAACAATTAATATTTTGTATTTCTTTTCTATTTCATTAAGTTCAAAACAAAAATATAATGCGCGATCTAGAGACGATACAAAGTTTCCTTCTGTGTCTTTAGTTTCATTACTTGGCCCAGAACGAAAGTATACTTTCGTTTCGTTTCGTGTCTAGGCCCGAAACGAAAGTCTCTTGGATTTTTGTTCCGTGCCGCAGCCCGAAACAAAAGTCTCTTGAGTTTTTGTTGCGTGTTTGTATACAGAACCGAATGCTCATCGCTTTTGTTATGTGCCGAGCGCCCGAAACAGAACCATAACAATACTTTCGTACGCATCCCTGGTTCAATTACGTCCTTTTTTTGAGGATTGTGGTTTGGTGGACGAGTGGCGGGATATGGGTCTCGAGAGTAGGCCTATTGATATTGACTTTCTATTGAGGAATTACGAGCTTTTTCTCGTAGACAAGGACAGGTCGTCTGCTTTGAATTTCAAGAGCTTGCAAATATTCCCGTACCTTTCTCTCGAATCTGGGCCTCATCCGTATTTGCTTATGAAATTGCCTTTATCGTACAAAAAAATTTTGGCACAAGTTAGGCTGATGAACGTCTACTCTTGCAGAATTTTATATGGTCAAAACAAAATTTATCTTTTTGATCTGGATTCGAGTTGTCAATACTGCGAAATTGCTGTGGAGTCTCTGTATAATATTTTGTGTGAATGCTTGGCGTGCAAACACATTTGTGAATCTAGATTTCTGATGTTGAGGGACGATGGGCGCGGGGACTTTTGGTTGAATATTATGTCTTCGAACGATTACACAGCAATTAGATCTTTTGCACTTTTAATCAAGACAATTTTAAGAAAACGTAAGGCAGGGTAGAAACTACTTCCTTTAATGTGTCATGAATGTCTAAATTATGTGTAACTTCTTGTTTCGGAATGTTTAGTCTATGAGCGGAACTCTCTTGTAACCATCATTGAATGCATAGACAAGTGTAATGAATAAATAATAAATAAATAAAATTTTGTTCTGAAAAAATAAGCCGTGATAGAGCACACCGTGCAACCGAGAGGACTCGAACCCCTACCAATGGCCGCCTTTCCGGGTACTTACACCCTATTAGCGAACAATGCCAACACGACATGACTCTTCACTTCCTTATTCTCTCAGAATAAGAATAAATCTCTTTATACACTCTTTTCATTCATACCTTCGCACTTCACTCTAGACTTACCAATCACTTCACTGCCCACCCTTCAATTAATAGTAATAAATTTTAAATAAAACTATTTCCTTTCACAAACGCGTCAGCTACCCATCGGTACCGGAAACGGAAGCCTTAGATATAGGAATTAAGTTACGAGCAGATTTAAAAAAATATGTATACTTATAAATTATACCCTGTTAAAATGCAAGTTCATAGAAAGATTATTTTTAAAACTTACCATTTAAAATAAAACCTTTTTAAAACTATTAAAATGAACCTTAAATTATTTTAAATTACAATTTACAACTTTATTGCTATTTACCATACACAATTTAATAGAAAGTACTTTTATATATATATATATATATATATTTCCGAGCCTTTTGTGTTGTTAAATAAAAGTTAAAATAAATTAAATATATAATCTGTAAAAAGTTAATACATAAACATTATTTCAATAAAAATTTATATTGGAATAAATTTTAATATCTTTAGTTCATTTTAACTTAAATTTTAAACAATATTTTAATAAACATATTTTTATTTAAGTATTTTTTTTAAACAAGTAAGTTAAAACTATTAAAACTTTAAATATAATATCGTATAAACGGTTATAAATCAAGTTTTATTTCTGAATTAATAGTATATTACGTTACAAAGCGGAAGAAAGTTCCAAATTCCTGTTTCGCGTGACAATATGCCCGAGGCGAAGCCGAGGGCTTCATTTCGCGCATTTCAGGGCTTTAGAACTTTTTGCCCGTGTAGCGTATACTATTTTTCTTAACATTCGGTCGAAAGCATGTTTCATAATTCACTTGAACTTATTAAAAACAATTTAAAAACGTTCTAGCTGACAAAATTGACAGCCTGATTGCGCGGCCATCTTTAATTGTTGCGCGCCTCTGTCTAAGCCTCTGCCTAAGCAGGACTCGAATCGACGAAAGGAAAAAAAAAAGTTGTTTTAGTCGCATGTTAACACAAAATCAGAGACATAACTACACTTCCTTTAAGCAGAAATGTTAAATAAATTTAAAGAAATAAATAATTATTTTTAACACTTGCTCCCGCTTGCGTAATGTATTGAGTATTTTAATTTGACGTCAAAATCAGTCGGTAAAAACAAAATCTCCTGTTCGCATGTGGTAGTCACCGTCGTAATGGTTTGCAACGTTGAGTTACAAAAGAAACACTTATATTTTAATACATAATGAAAAATTAAGTTTTCTAGTCTCGTAATCGGGTGTAGTATTTATTTCAGAAGGTTCTCAGTTGGATTTTTTCGTTTGCCAATGTCCTAAAATAGCGATTTAAACGATTTTTACGTTGTACCCAAGTCGCATCTAAAGAGACGCGAGAATGATTGTCAGCCTTTTAAGAAGAGATTCAGCATTCATTTGACTGAAATTCACTTCAAAACTTGTCAAAATTGCTAATAATAATTTAATTTAAGTGTCCTTAAATATAATTTAAAAAATAAACTTTTAGAAACGTCAACTAGCGGTGTTAAAATACATTTTTCAACATGTTCCAATAAAGTAAGGTTAGGTTACCTCTTCCCTGTCGAAAGAAAACCACTGAAAAATCACTGAGACAGAACCACTGAAATCCCAGTTGTTTTCAAGTGGTTTCTCAGTTGTGATTTGGGACAATTCGCCACTGAAAATATCTATTGTGAGGGTTGATTTATGACAGTTGGCCTGGAAGTCCCAAACCATTTTATGGCCTTTACCCTCATAAAATGGAAGGATAACATTCCTTTTTACAATTTTAAATAATTTAAATTATTTATTCCAATATTATATTTGTTGTTTAAGAATTAAGCCACTTATATAAATATATGTTATTACTATTAACATAATACATACTTCTATTCAAAAATCCAAAAATGACATCAGTTTTTTAATATCTGCTACCGTTTATGAGATACGATATTATTCATTTAAATTTAGGATTTTTGGGGAAATTTTTATATGTACGTAATTGTTAGAACTTACAGATTCTAAATTTAAAAGAAACAATTTTCTATCATTAAAATTTAAACAATTTTATTTGTTAAGAAACAAATTTTTCACAGGTCAATTTTTAATATATTCAAGGCCTCGTAAAAGGGTCCAGAGAGATCATAAAACTTGAAGACTCCTGACTTTAATTAAAAATCGCAAACAAAAATTTCTCTAATTTCGCATTAATAAATTTAAAAATTAAATATTAATATTCTACGTGTTCTAACGATAAAGAATATCTAAAAATTTCCTCACAAAAGTTATTTTTCATAATAATAAAAATAGCTTTGAAAATTTACTTTTCTTCAATTTTAATAGTTTTTAGAATTTTTTTTTATATTCCTTATCGTGAAAATAAGTAGATTTCATATTTCTATTTTTGAAATTTTAATTTTTGAAATTGCAAAAGTTTTTAATCATAAAAATTTTGGGTTACGGGAACTATAAAAGGAAAAAAAATTACAATCAGGAATCGGTGTTCGACCTGAATGTCCAGGTCAAATTGCTTGTAAATTTTTTTCGTTAAAGAGTCGAAGTTTACTCCCCTACAAAACTACTTGGCATTTAAAACTATTGTACTATTGTTACCCCAACTCCAAAAAAATTCTATCTGAAGATATGCAGGTCAGACCACTGAAAAATCACTGGGCCAGTGGTTTTTTCAGTGGATTTTGAGTGGTTTACTTTCGACAGGGTTGGTCTAACAGCATCACTTTTTTGAAAGGAATTTCGACAAACTTTATAGTCCTGTTATTTTATGGTTTAAAATATATTTTAGGAGACCTGAATTAAATTATTATTAGCAATTTTGACAAATTTTGAAGTGAATCTCAGTCAAATGATTGATCTATCTCTTCTTAAATGGCTGACAATATTTCTTGCGTCATTTTAGGTGCAACGTGGGTACAACGTGAAAATCGTTTAAGGGATTACATCTGGTTGGAGGCCTAAAAAAGAGGCTTTTTTCAAATTTTTTTTCTGAGCAGTTTTTCGAATGAACATAAACAAATACTATATAGATCAACTAAGCAACTCTTCAGGTATATGAAAAAAATTGTTTATTGCCATTACTTTACAAAATGACGGCTTTCAGTCGATAAATATAACGTGATATTTAAAAAAGTGACTCCGCTGCACGCAGTAGAAGTCCCCTGGACCATCATGTGTAAGCATAAAAATTTTTTTTTCATAAACTACACGAGTTTATCTAGAGAAGTACACACGATTATAATTTTATAAAAATTTTTCGAAAAATGGCGAGACTTTGCAAAAATAATCGATTTTTCGACTAAAAAATCGCTATTTAAATATCTCTAAAAGAATTTTTTTTCATCTATTGTTAAAATCGTGTGTACTTCTTTAGATAATCTAATTAACAAGTTACAGTTAAAATTTCAAGTCAATCGGATGAAAATTCTTTGAGTTCTACTGCGTGCAGATTTCAAAAATGTGGTTTCGAGAAAAACGCGTTTGAAATTGAAATTGTCTATTTTCACACTTCGGAATTGCTCCAGAAAAATTAATTTTAAGAAGATTTCTAATTTGTTTTCCATGCAAGTACGTTATTGATTATCAATCTAGGGATGTTATAGTGTACTTCAAGCCAATAAAAAAATATGGTTTCGAAAAAAATGCCTTTGAATTTAAAATTTTCTTTGTTTACACTTCGGATTTGCTTCAGAAAAAATAATTTTCAGAACATTTCCAAGGTGCTTTCTTGTAAAGACGTTATTGATTATTAATCTAGGAATATTATAGTGTATTTTAAGCCAATAAAAAAAATCGAAAGAAAAAAAATTGCAAACAGATGTAACCCCTTAATTCTCTATTTTAGGACATTGGCAAACGAAAAAATCCGACTGAGAAACTTCTGAAATAAATACTACATCCGATTATGAGACTAGAAGACTTAATTTTTCATTACATATTAAAATATAAGTGTTTCTTTTTTGAAATTAGAAAATTCTGTGAAAAAATATCGGACATTTAGCTCCGCCGGGATTTGAAATCGGGTCTTTCAAATGGCGCTTGACTGCCCTAACCAACTAAGCTACAGAGGTCCACGTCGGATAAAATTTCACAGATTGATCGCCTCATTCGGCCATGACATATATACAGACACATATATATTTTAAACTTAATTTTCGTAAATTCAAATTTTCCCAGAATTTTTGGTGTTGAACTTTATTCGCCAATCATGAGTAGGCTCGTACACAAATCGTGCATCTTAGAAACCTACTATATCGACACTAAGTTCGAAAATTCAGGAAGATTTTTCTCGATATTTAAATCAAATTAAAACAATCAAATTAAAATTCAAGATTAAATTATTTGAAATTAGGAAATTCTGTATAAAAATATCGGACATTTAGCTTCACCGGGATTCGAACTCGGGTCTTTTAAATGGCGCTTGACTGTTCTAAACCAACTAAGCTACAGAGGTCCATGTAGGATATAATTTCACAGATTGATCGCCTCATTCGGCCATGACATATGTATAGACACATATATATATTTTAAACTTAATTTTAGTAAATTTTCATGGCCGAATGAGGCGATCAATCTGTGAAATTATATCCGACATGGACCTCTGTAGCTTAGTTGGTTTAGAGTAGTCAAGCGCCATTTGAAAGACCCGAGTTCGAATCCCGGGCGGAGCTAAATATCCGATATTTTTTCACAGAATTTTCTAATTTCAAATAATTTAATCTTGAAAGATCAAAAATTTATTTGAATTTTCTTGTTTCAATTTGATTTAAATATCGAGAAAAGTCTTCCTGAATTTTCGAACTTAGTGTCGATATAGTAGGTTTCTGAGATGCACGATTTGTGTACGATCCTACTCATGATTGGCGAATAAAATTTAACACCAAAAATACCGACCGATTATGACGTCACATTAAAGTACTCAATTTGCTCCCGGCAAACTGATTTTAGTCCCGGTAAACTGCTTTTACTCCCGATGATCTAGGTGGCGCACGAGTGCATCCAACAATGAGCAAATCTCTGGTTAATGGAAATTTAATGTAGTTTAATTCAAAGACTTCGAACTATGGATTATAATTTGTCAGTTTTAAATTAATTAAATATTATAAATAAATTAATATTAAAATAAATATATTAGTATTACCTACTTTACACTTACCTGTATACAATTTAGGCTTTCAATATTAATATTGATTATAAAACGTAACGTTATTGTAATAGTGAATTTTAAATACGCTGTTTTTATTGTATCTTTACACGAAAACAAATATTTTATACGAACTTAATAATTACTATCAACTATATAGCAGTCTTGCCAGATACCCTCAACCGACGCACCTGCGCAAGTCTCTAGAAAGTCGTATGATTGGTCCAAGTGAGCGGGGTAATTTGAAATAGCTTAATTTAAAGCTTTTCAAACCACCTTGCTCACTTGGACCAATCATACGATTTTCTAGAGACTTGCGCAGATGAGGGTGAGGGTATCTGGCAAGACTGCTATATAGGTATTATATGTAAAATCAAATTTCAATATTAATTTCACATCACTTTATACACTTTTGACGCAGTCTCTTGTTCTTCACTTTCTTTATTACTGACATTTCCAAAAATACAATTTATTATAATTTGAAAATCATGAGTAGTGACATCTGCTAGTTATACTCATTACGAATTCGCATATTCTAAATTGAATGCAACTCCTTGTCAAACAGTATTACTATCTTTTGTTTTGGAAGAAAATAAATTTGTGAGAACATAAATTTGGGTGAATTTATACACAACTACTTCAAACGAATTTTCTAGAAAATTTTAGTACTATATGGTAAGTAAATATAAACACTCTCTAACTGTGAGTAGTTCAATAAAAATAATTAATTATTATTAAAAAAATATCTATAAAATAGTTAAAATTTGATTAAATGAATTAGTGAATAGAATTTTAATAATAAAACATTAGCCATTATGACATGACATAAGACTGAATTTAACTAATAATCAATAATATTTAATAAATGATAATACAACTATCTGAATAAGATAGAATTTATACAACAATATTAATATACAACAATACGATAAACAAAAAGGAAGATATTTGTTTTCTCAGTAATAGATATTTTCCATTATTGGGAAGGCTTAATTTCTAATTACTATACCTCATTGTTTTAAAATCATTCAATTGTTAGCGTCTTATTTATAAATGAATTACACTCACCTCGAACCTTCAGTTTGCAAAATCATTCGTTGTTTTGACAATGATTAGAAAATTTTTATTTAGTTGACGCTTCTTTTATATTATGCAAAAATTTTTGTTTTAACACAAATATAAAAAAATTTTTCTTGACATGTTATTTATGTAACTTTGTGTAAATTCGAAGGTATGTGTGTTTAATTTAATTTTAGTTTAAAAAAATCTTATTATTAGAAAATTTATTTTGCTAATTTAAAATTGGTGTTATTTTTTTTTTAATAAAGTAACCTAAAGAGGATGTCGAATCTAGCCATTGAAACGTTGTGATAACACATGTAGCTTATGTGTATAAATCTTGTACCTTTCCACATCGAATAATTTTCCTGAATAATATCTATGTTATTTATTTAAAATCTAGGAAAAAAGTTTTACAAAAATAGTAAAAAATATTTTTTAACGATTTTTTCGTAATTTTGTAATTTATGGTGTTTTTTTGGGAGCCTTATAAAAAACAGTTAAAATTAAAAAATGGTTAAATAAACAATTTGGCATTATTGTTTGAAGCCTCCTTAAAATAAATAAAGTTGGTGGATTGAAAAATATTGATTTTCAAGGATTCTATACCATTTCTACAAAAAAGTCTTTGAATAGAGGTATTTTTTTCAATATAGAACAATCCTAGAGGGTGAGAGCATTAAGAAAACTTTTTTTTTACCACCCTAATGATTAGGTTTTAAAATTAATTATTTAGGATATTTATTTCATAGAATCTCATTAGGAAGAATCTTCTTTATTCGAAATTTCACATATTCGAAAATTTTTTCAATCAAACATAAATTAATCCTAATTTTGACCTAACAGTATTTTTAGGCCCTTTTGAACAGCCCGAAATGCTTCCCAGTAAGAGCCACGTCAGGATACCCGACGTCAGAGACCACCATCGTCAGAAGATTTGCCCTTATATCAGCACTAATTCCTCCCTGTGTCTCTTGAGAGACAGCAGTTGGGCATTATTTTGGCCTTTTAGGGACCACTTATTCCACAGGGGGAGACGAGTCAGATCCCTTTTTCCTTTTGGTAGACTCAGATCCGCCTGGTTTACCCAAACCCGGATCGCCGTTCACTACTGGAGCGGAACCGCCCGAATTACCGGAGCAACCAGCTGTCTTTTCTGTTTTCGCCTGTGTCAGCTTCAATCTCTTCCACCGTTTCTTTGCAGAATCGGCGAAGTGTTTCCTTCCAAAAGACCTTCTAGCCAAATCGGTAGGATTAGTTTCTTTTTCATCTTCCTCAGCAGACCCCGAAGAGCCCGAAGTTCCAGATGATGGGTCAGTACCAGCTGCATGGATAGGGACTTTTGAACTTTCAGTCCCAGATGGGACCTTAGCCTCAGCCGCCATATCCTTTTGGCTGGTCTCAAGATTTAAATTGTTAAGATTTAATTTTTTGGGTCCGTTATTTTGTTCCCACGAAAAGCTAGGGAGAAAAATTTGATCCCTGCAGAGCCCCATTTGCAGGTGTAGGACTAGATACTACTAGGAGTTCGCCCAGTGTCCCAGAGTCCCTGTGCGCGACACCTCCAGACACTTTACTGACAAGCGCGGCACGATCGGCGCCCAGGCCCCAGATTTGTTCTGGTTCGGACCCCTTTCGCGCCAACCTCTTCATCTCCGCTTCGAATTTGGTAACCCTAGTGCCATTCATCCCTCGGCACGGTAAAAACACCTTAGATTGGTGGTGTCGTTGTTCAGACCGGACAGATAATCTGTCCAACAGCCGTCAGCACTAGATCAAAACAGGGTCCCCAAGCTGTAATGCATTGAGGTTAAACACTGGATAACTCTTCCGCCCAACCGGTGGTGGCGCCACGAGTCTACACCACATTCACATTCTATTCTGTGTACACGCACAAACTTTGCATGTGTTAGTTTAAAGGCTGGTATACAATGATTGCGAATAATTGCACACCAGCCTTTAAACAAACAAATGTAAAGTTTGTGCGTGTACACACAACAGAATGTGAATATGTTGCGGACTCGTGGCGCCGCTACCGGTTGGGCGTAAGAGTTATCCAGTGTTTAACCTCAATGCACTGCAGCTTGGGGAACCTAGATCGAAACTACTCCACACAACTTTGTATCCCAAGCCGGCAGGAGTGTCCTATTCCTTCCAGAATTAACGGGGTCCTGTTCGTTTCCCGGTGCACAAACTAGCCAGACATTAGGAGTCGATGAGTTCTGCGAAGAGCCGAACAGCTCTTCTAGTGATGACGACCAAAGAACAAGCGCCTGGCTGGTCCTAAGCCCCCTTATCACAGCAAGGTGACACCACGAGGGGGTTTCTGCGCTAAGTAACAATTTTTTTTGTTTAAGCAAACGTTTTTCAGCATGAGCATACGACCCTTGAAAGAAAATTATTATAGATTGAATATGGAAAACATTATGACCAACAATATAAAATGGGTATAATTGGTCGTCGAGTGTAAAACACACGTTTATTAACACAAGACAATGCCACTAAGGTTATAGAATTTTAAATAAGAAACATACTTGCATATTATCTAACAATATACTTACGAGCTCCTCCTATTATAACAACATTGTATTCTGGCCAAGCATCGGGTGGATCAGTTTAACTTGTTAGTACCAATTCTTTTAGCTGGGAATATTTCTCCTCCGTATAAGGTGGAGGTATAAACTTAGTAACAATTTTTTTTGTTTGTATTATTTGTATCAAGCCATTTGCGAGGCACTACATTAATTTTCTTTTTCGTTTGAGGCCCACGAACTACAAATTTAATAAATACCTATATATTAGGGTAACCGTTATTTTGCGAAAGTTTGAATTTCTTAGGTCTGTGGGGACTCGCCCCAAGCCCTCTCTCAAGTCATCGCATTTTGCGAACTAGCCCCTAAGGCGGAGAGTGACCGCATCGGCGACGCATGAGTGCGTGTCGTCAGATTCGCTGACTGACGTTTGTTGTGATCGGGTGTGTGGATTGTGTTCTCGGGTGCTGAGTAGGACCTCGTGATGAGAGTCGGAGTATATGTGCAGAAATAAATCATAAGTAATTTATCGAAATTCTGATCTCTTGATTTCAAGCAACCTTCCCACATTTATGGCTGGACCACTGTAGAAAGCCATAATTGGTGACCCCAAGAAGATTGAATACGGACGGAATTTGTGATTTCAAGTTCGTTTCTGGACGTCGACGTCATTTTCGTCGTACATAACCATGTTATAACGAAGGAAGAATCATCCACGTTTATCAGCTGCATCATCAATCATAAATAGAAGAAAATGAATGTGTAACTTGAGAAGGCAAATATTTGTGAAATTTCTCGAGCAGTTACGAAATTTTTCTTCATTTTTTTCACAGAAGAATTTTGCACCACGTGTGTCGATTTAACCGGCACCACATGTTAATCGAAATTTTTCCCACATCCAAAAAAGTAAAATAATTAATTAAATTATAATCACAACTAAGAAATCAGCAAGCTTTAATACATTTTAAAACTCGCACATTGTCGATTATTCACGAGAAATGAAGGAGCAATTCGTCATCGAGAGCATCGGCAACTGGACAGCATGTTCAGGGTGACTATTCTTTCCGACAACAATAAATAAGAATAACTGGACTACAAAAAAAAATCTTCTGAACGTGCCTTTGGAGGATCAACGAGGTTTCCACGAGGATAGTAGCAGATCATGTTTCAATCAACGACTTTTCGATTCGCCAAACTTTTTCTCGGAGCCTGTGACGTAGGACGTCCCTGATGTTCGGAACGAGTTTTTTTCTACAAGGATTTTCTATGCAATTTCAAGAAGTCGATCATCACTCATGAAGCCTTCTTCAGGATCAACGGTCTCAGCGAAGTCAGTGTGGTATTTGAGTTCAGCATTGTGGTAAGATAAGTATCATTGTAACAATGTCAAGTTTGTAAAGTATTTGTTTATAATTTTAGATTTTTCTTATCTCGTTAGTAAATAACATAAATTTAAAATTAGTATAAAATAAAATTGCAAATTATTTTAAATATTGGAAGCAATAGTTTAAAAAAAATATAATAATAAATAAATAAATGTAAAGTAATATTTGATTTTTAAAAAAATTATACCTAGAAGATTTTTCAATTAAACGTTAGTATCAGATTAAAGAATTACTATTTACGAAATTAATTTTTGTGTAACACTCTAAGGAAAGAAAACATTGTATATAAGTGGTTTGTCCTTGAAACTAATGTTTGAATTTGATAGTGTAAGATGGTATTGCAGTGCTCAAGGTCGTTGTTGACAAGTTAATTGAATTCTAGTTCGACAAAATAATAACACAAATAATATCAATATTCATTAATGATGAAATCATTTAGAATTTAATTATCGACTTTCTAGAATTTTGACTTTTAGTGATGGACATAATTTTTTTCTCTTATTTAAAAAAAAAGAATAGTGATAAAGTTTTTACGAATTCGGTATTACAGTTATAAGAATTGTTAATAATGCGTATTGAATTTTTTAACTTGATGGATTGAATTGACATAATATAAGCAAACAAAAATTTAAATGTAAGTAAATATTTGGCGTATGGAGATTATAATCAATTTAAAAAAAGAAATTCTCGTCGAGACTAGTTAACAGATATTATGTAAAAGGCTTTAGGATTGTTGTAAACATTTTTTTCCAGTCTATTGTTTTTGTTTGTTCAGTTATTTAATGGTTTTTATTTAATTTGTGCATATACACGAAAAGATTTTATGAATTAATTAACTTGATATATGCATTAATATCTCTCCAGTTTTCATATTATATGATATTAATATCTGAGAATTGTTTTTGTTTTTAAAAAAAAAAATTTTATTCAATTATTAGCTTCTTTGCGTTGTTGTTTCCTGCGCATTATCAGGGTTTGACATTGTAAGCAAATTTTCATTCTTTTTCAATATATCCAGTTTTGTAAAAATGGGCATCACACGCGACAACGCTAGAAACAACCCAAATAGCAATAGGAATACCGGTGATTCAAATAATCAAATCGAGAACCCTGAAGAGCAACGACGATTGGAATTGGATAGACGTGAGAGAGATGTGCAACAACGATTGGCCGAGTGCGAACGGCGTGAGCAAGAAATGGAACTGCTAAGAGTGCAAGTTTCTAATAATCGTTCAGCCGATTCGAACCAATCACTACTGAATCTGAAAAAACCCAAGTTTTAATTGCTAATGTTGATGTTAAATTTTTAAATTGTGTTAAACATATAATTGTATTTGTATAATTGTAATTGTATGAATCTCGTGTTTATCAATTGCTGCGCGGCGATGTATTGAATAGCGGGAAACCTTCACATGTTTTAAACCGATTGAGGAGTTTGGATGCCGGAAATGTTAGCGAAGATGTGTTAAAAGCAATTTTCTTAACAAAGTTGCCTAAACAACATCAGCTGGTTCTCGCGTCATCGGGTTCTATTTCCTTAGGTGAATTGGCTAAGAAGGCCGATCAAATGGCCGAAGTTGATCGCGTACACAACGCTACAGTTTCGGCGGTTTCTGAAGTTCCTGAAAAGGTAAATGAAAAAGATAAAATTGACGTTTTGGTCGCAGAGGTCGCGTCGTTGAAGTCGGAATTTATAAAGTCAGCTGGTCAGAAATCACGGTTTGAAGTTCAACAGAATTATAATAGTTATAATAGGTCATTTAACCGTGGATATTTCAATCAAAATTATTTTCCCTCATATCATCGTGGTGGCGGCGGAAATCGTTTTTTTAATCAGAATAGAGGTCGCAGTTAAAATCGACGGGGCTATTACCCACAACAGCACAATAACAATGGTAATAGAAATAATTCTTTAAATTATAATCAAACTCAGGAACAAACTTCATCATCGGAAAACTAATTGTGCCACAGCGTATAGAGGCAAATTCTGTGGGTTTTAAGTCGTATCGCCTCCATGTAGTTGATAGAAAATCGGGATGGACGTTTCTTGTTGATACGGGATCTGATTTATGCGTGATACCCGTTGAATTGATCAAAAGAATCAAGCGTACTCGCATGTTTTTGCTTGCGGCAATTAATTCAAAAATTAATACTTACGGTAATAAGCGTTTAGAGTTAGACCTAGGACTGGGGAAAAAATTCTCTTGGAACTTTTGTGTCGCTGACGTACCCAAACCCATACTAGGTGCTGATTTTATTGCGTTTTTTAATTTGTTAGTCGATTTGAGGTCTCGTAGATTGATTGATGCATTAACAAGACTGAGTTGCGTTGGGAAATTGGATCATGTTTTGATCGCCGGTTTAAGTTTGATAGACAGGGAAATAATATACGCTGACTTGCTTCGCGAATATCAAGAAGTAATTAACACTAATTTTCCTACAGTGGTTAAGACAAAAAATGTTTTTCATCACATTGAGACCTCTGGACCTCCAGCTGCTCAACGCGCGAGGCGCTTGCCGCCAGATAAACTCCGTATAGCTAAAGAAACTATAGATAAATTGTGCAAGGCTGGCGTGTGTAGGCGGTCTAATTCGGCGTGGGCGGCTCCTTTACTGATGAAAATAAAAAAGGACGGAACTTGAAGGTTATGTGGCGACTATCGTCGGTTAAACGCACAAACTGTGCCAGATAGGTACCCTGTCTCCCATACTCACGACTCATCGTCAAACTTGCGTGGTAAAAGAATATTTACAAAACTAGACCTATATATGGCGTATCATCAGATACCCATAAATCCGGATGATATCCCTAAGACTGCTATAATAACCCCATTCGGTCTTTTCGAATACGTCGTAACGACGTTTGGTTTACGTAATGCTGGCCAAACATTTCAAAGATTTTTGCACAGTATACTCGAAGATTTGGAATTCGTCTTTACCTATATCGAAATTTAGCACAGAGAGCATTTGCGAATAGTTTTCGAAAGATTGAAAGAATACGGATTGCGTTTAAACTTTACAAAGTGCCAATTCGGATTACCGGAGATCGAGTTCTTGGGGTATACAATTAATGCCCATGGCATTAAACCGACACAGGACCTTGGAATTCAGATACAGAGAAAGCTTTCAATAACGTAAAAAACGATATAGCTGAATCGGTATTGTTGGAACATCCATCGGAGGACGCAGAAACTCGGTTAGTTACTGATGCGTCAGATGTTGGCATTGGAGGTGTTCTTGAGCAATTTATAGACGATAGTTGGAAACTGTTAGCATTCTTTTCGAGATCCTTAAATAACGCGCAACGCAAGTATAGCGCGTATGATCGGGAGTTAACGGCAATTTATGAAAGCATCAAACACTTTAAATACTTTTTGGAGGGACGCATTTTTAAGATCGTAACGGATCACAGACCGTTAATATTTATGTTTTCTCAGAAGTCGGATAAAGTTTCCCCTCGTCAACAGCGGCAGATCGCGATAATTTCGCAATTTACAACGTCTATCGAACACATTTCGGGAGCAGAAAACGTTTCAGCTGATGCACTTTCCCGCGTCGAAACGATTAATGTTCCAACTGAATTTGACCTTCGGGAAATATCTGAATTTCAGAAAAACGACGAAGACGTGCCAAATTATAAAGCGTCAAAAACTACGGGACTGGATTTGTGATATTTGCAATTTGAAAGTGGGAAAATCTCGATATTGTGTGATATGTCCTGTGGAATTGCGCGTTTGTTCATGCCTTTAGCTTTGCGTAAGCGACTATTTGACATTTTTCATCTGCCAGCCCATCCCAGCGCCAGCGTATTGAGTCGAAATTTGAAAAAGAAATTCGTATGGCCTTTTATGCATCGCGATATTGCGTCTTGGTGTAGAGGATGTTTAGATTGTCAGGCGTCCAAGGTAACTCGTCACACGAGAGTTCAAATGAATCATTTTACCCTTCCGAAGTCACGATTTTTGCACGTGCATATTGATTTGATCGGGCCAATGCCAATGAGTGAAGGATTTTCCTATTGCTTAACGATGGTTGACAGATTCAGTAGATGGACAGAAGCAGTTCCTTTAAGAGATATTCGACCAGGGAACTCAATTCGAATCAAGGTTGATGCGCAGTTCGCTTGAGTTCACTGGATGTCATAGAATTCGGACCACTCCCTACCATCCCGCATCCAACGGCATGGTCGAGAGATGGCACCGATCGCTAAAATCAGCGATCATGTGTCACACCAGTGAGATATGGACTAGGTCATTATCAACCGTAATGTTAGGTCTTAGATCAAACGTACTAAAATGCGGTTATTCACCTGCAGAATATTAATACGGCGAGCCAATTCGCATTCCCGGCGAATACACTTTGCCACAAGAACGTGAAATTAATCGAGACGCGTTCATCACGGAATTTAAAAACCACATAAATTCAATTAAACCTGTGCCTGTGACCCATAACGATAAACGCAGCGTTTTCGTGCATCGCGAACTTGAAAATAGTACTCACGTTTTCCTTCGAGTCGGACAGGTTCGTAAATCACTACAGAGACCATATTCGGGACCCTATAAAGTCATTCAACGCGTTAGCGATCGCATATACGAAATTGACGTAAAGGGAGTAAAGAAAAAAGTCTCTATTGAAAATTTGAAACCCGCATTTTTCTTACGTGAGGAACAAATAGACGAGAAACCTCGAAACGTAATTTTAGAGCAACAAAACGAAGATAAGCAAAATTTAATGATACGGGTAAACGTTGAGAACGGGAAAACGGCAAGAAACGACGTAAAGAATTTAAGTAAAGAAGTTTTGAGTAACGTTAAAAATGTAAAAGGCGGTGATACGATGAATTCCGCGAAAATTAAAAAATCCGTAAACGTTGGTCGTGGTGTAGATGATCAAGCCATCCGGAGGCGAGAAAAAATCATACCACCGATCTTGCGTAGGAGTAGTCGCATAAGAAATCTTGTATTACCATAAAAAACTTGAAAATCAGGCGAATAACGTGTTGGGCCCGATGCCTATTCGATCTGGGGATTAAGCAATTAAAAAGACAAAATTCGTCCACGCGATTCTGCGCAGGAGACAAGCAAAATAAAGAGCAGTTTTAGAAATTTTAGAGGAAATGGCGTTTATTTGTAAAAAAAAAGAGAAACGTCAAAATATTATTCGCGCGGATTATGAATACTGGAGATAAAAAAAAGCTATAATATAAGTAGGTTTAAATGCCTAGTTCGAACAAAATTATAATAAAAGGTTTAAAAGGAAAAGAAAAAGGTAAAACAAATAATAATACATAAAAAATGTTGCAACGAAAAAACAAACAAAAAAAAAAGACCTTTTTAGTTTATGTTTTAGCTGATTATATATAATGTAATATCTGTGATAAATAGAAATAATAAAATTCTCGTGACTAGTAGCCAAATATTTTTGTGTAGGTAGGATAGTACAAAAACCATAAAATTGTTGAAAATAATGTATTTAGACTTGGTGAGATGTGGTTGTTAAGCATAATGTAAAAAAAAAGACTGTAAATGATTGTACTCATTAATTAAATGACGAGAAGAAATTCAATATTGTAAAACAGTAAAAAAATGACTATTTGTAGAATATATCACCACGACGCATTAGTAAAGTAAATATTATTATCTGTAAATAAATAATTATCTGTATATTTTTCTTTTACTAGGAGTAGATGAATGTTTGTTTTATTTATTGATTTAAAAAAAAGAGAATAATTGATAAAGGCACCGTTGTCACTCGGAGGGGAGGTGTGTGGGGACTCGCCCCAAGCCCTCTCTCAAGTCATCGCATTTTGCGAACTAGCCCTTAAGGCGGAGAGTGACCGCATCGCCGACGCATGAGTGCGTGTCGTCAGATTCGCTGACCGACGTTTGTTGTGATCGGGTGTGTGGATTGTGGTGTCGGGTGCTGAGTAGGACCTCGTGGTGAGAGTCGGAGGATATGTGCAGAAATAAATCATAAGTAATTTATCGAAATTCTGATCTCTTGATTTCAAGCAACCTTCCCACATTTATGGCTGGACCACTGTAGAAAGCCATAGGTCTCCGGGATGAGTTTGCTTTAGAATATGCAAAAAATGAGCGGTGCCTAAGGACAGCCCAATGAATTAATATTAACTCGTGCCACCGAAGGGTTAAAGTTTACATGGGATTTTACTTGGGACAAGTACACTTTTGTACGTTTTGTATAATAACTTTTTTTATTAATCTTCTTCTTTGGCGATATGTATATTTATGGTTTTTAAAGTGATGAACACGAATCCGATGTTAAAAATAAGATTTGACAGCTGCTAGCTGTCAAAACAGCTGTCAAAACAGCTGTCAATAAAGCTGTCAATTTTTTACAGACGACAGTTTTTGTGGAATTTTATATTAATTTACTCGTATTAATGTATTTTAGGAACCAAGGTCAATCCAAATAGAATATGAAATATTGACAGTTGACAGCTGTCAATTACGCTGTCAAACTTTAAAAAACGAGAGTTTTTGACAGGCTTACATTAAATTATTCCCATATGCATATAAATTTATTTCAACAACACGTAGAGAAACCTAAATAGAAATATGTAATATTTACAGCTGTCAACTATCAATTAAACTGTCAAACTTTTAAGCAGATTTTTTACATTTAATTTCTCATGTACAAGTGTTTTTAAGAAAACTGAGATTAATTCTAATAGCAATATGCACTCTTGACATTTGACAGCTGTCAACTAAGCTGTTAAGCTTTTAAAAACGAGAGTTTCTGACAGTTTTTATATTAATTTTGTCACATACGCATAAAAGTCTTTTAATAAAACTAGAATAAACCTAAATAGAAATATGTAATATTGACAGCTGTCAACGTGTCAACTGTCAATTAAGCTTTCAAACTTTTGAGAAGGAGAATTTTTACATATAGGGTAGGGTCAGGGGTTGTGGGACAGTTCTGGTGGTGGTACATTGTAATTTTCTGACAAACTACTGAAAAAAAATGTTCCAAATTGTAAATATAATCGAGGTATGCGAAAACACATGACGTCCAAAAGTTTGAGCCACATTCATTCATTAATTACGAAGAAAATAGATAACAACTGTTTTTGACGCAGCAGAGGAAAAATTTGCTTGACATACAACATTGATTTTTATAGAGATGGAATTTTTTTAAATATAAATATATTGTGATTTACTTTGTTCAGGGTTTCACTAAAATATTCCGACGATTTAAAGTTTTCAAAAATATTATTAATATATTATAATAAACAATTTTGTTGTGTATGACTTGTTTAATGTACCACCCTAATAGCACTGAACGTTATTTAACTTTCAGATAACGTTACTTTCTAACGTCCGGGACGTTAAAAAGTAACGTTCTGAAGGTCGATTTAACGTTAAAATGTCCTTGGCCATTTAACGTTCGCCTGGAACGTTATAGAACGTTACTTTAGGGCCTTCAATGGACATTCAAAAATGTTAAAAAATTAAATAATGTTAATACTATGCGCAGTAGTTTTCTATCACAACTAGAGCTGCGCAGTTGATTTTAGCGACTAATGTTCTTAAGAAGCAATAACATTATCAACATTGATTATAATTAATAAAAAAAATTTCAGACTTTCCGCAACATTTTTCCGCAACCCGCACTACGATTTTTCGATTGTCCATTGAAGGTCCCAAAGTAACATTCTATAACGTTCCAGCTGAACGTTAAATGGCCGTGGACATTTTAACGTTAAATCGACCTTCAAAAACGTTACTTTTTAACGTCAGGGACGTTAAAAAGTAACGTTACCTGGAAGTTAAATCACGTTCAGTGCTATTAGGGCAGTTTGTGTGGTGGTACAGGGCAAAATATTTTACTTTATGACTTGTGAAATTGGCAACCCTGATCATAAAATCCTTCTACCAATCAGACAACTTCTTAAAGAACGCATGCGCAGTGCCGCAGTTCAGCGCATTTCTGTTGTGAGGTTACATTATTGCATAAAGTTCATGTAATACACATCTACAAATTATATAATATTGCTATTATAATAAATTTCAAAACTATTATTCTTAAAAATAAGTATTTAAAACAAAAATCTCCAAAGTTATATAGATTGCTTTTAAATTTCGCGCCAAATATTTGTAGGTTAGGAAGTTTAGTTCTTAAAGATACCAATTTCACCTGCTTTTTTCACCTTTTTCATGACAACCGAATTACAGAATATATTAATGTGAATTATTCAATAATTAGTGGGTTTTTTACAACATTTTAAAATGTTTTCTACTGCATAATAGGTTTATTAATAATTTACAAATAAAAATATTACTATTAAAATATTTTTTAGGTGTTTTAATACAGGTATTTAACAGGTAATTGTGCTATGTTACAAAAATTTTAATTTTTTTAAATTTAATAAGATATATTCTGTATATGACGTGTGAATTATATAGTAAGGATCATAAGTTTTATACTAATCCAAAAAAATTCTGAAAATTAGAGAAATTTAAGTTTTAATATGAACTTGAAAAAAGGTGTCCCACTACCCCTGACTCTACCCTACATACCTTTTTACATATCTTAATTAAACTAAGATTAATTCTAATAGCAGTATGTATTCTTTACATTTCACAGCTGCTAAACTTTTAAAAACAAGAGTTTTGAACAGTTTTTATATTAAATTAGTCACATACATACGCATAAAAGTATTTTAAGAAAACTGAGATAAACCTAAATAGATATATATGTATTATTGACAATTGACAACTGTCAATTAAGCTGTTAAACTTTTGAAAATTAGACTTTTTACATTAAATTACTCATATAGGGTAGGTGAGAGTAAGTTCGGCCACCCCCCAGTAGTCGGGCACTTTTCAATGTAAAATAGTTATAATACTATATCAGATAGAAACAATCTGTTTGCTACTAAACATTCGTAGTATCATTATAAACAAGCATATGCTTTTGTAAGTGCAAAAAAATTATTTTTATATTATTTTTAAAGGTTTTTAAAATATGTCCGACTACTGTCGTATTTTTATTTATTTATTAAATTGTTTTTTTAACGTATAAGAAATGTTTTTTTAATATCATGATTGATTTAGTAGTTTGGTATAATCATGAGAACCCAATGAAAAATTGACAACTGGCGCGGTACCGCGCCAGTACTGGCCAGTATTATGCGAGGCTGGCGCAGTACTGTAACCCAGTACTGGAGCAGTATTGACCTAACTCTGGGATGATAACGACGATCGGTACTGACTGCCATGGCTGACGCAATACGGCCCTGCCAGGGCTAACGCATTAATCGTGAACAGTAGAAGCGTATATTGTCAAGAAGAAATTAAGGCGGAAAAGTGGAATCAAATAACCCAAGAGGAAAAAAGTAACTGGCGAAGTACAATTTTGTTATTAATTTACTATTTATCATTATTATTGCTTATTTGAGCAAAGAAAAAATAAAATTTATATTTTTGGAATACAACTATTATATACAATTATTTCATTAATCGAATTAAAACTTCGTCTTGCAAATTTTATTTTGAGATTTTATTAGTTAATTTAATTTGTTTAAACAAATTTTAACATAATTATATGATTAATATTCGCTATACCTAAACAATTAAAACTATTATATAAAAAGAAAAATCGCATGCTGGTTGGGATCGAACGCGGGACCCTTCGGACGCAAGTTATACGCTTAAACCCCACAGCCACGATGGCTTAGTTTAATATTCACAAAAACTAATATTTGAATTTCAGATCAGTTATGGAGAGGACCATTTACATTTTTTAATAAATATTTTTTAAACTGTAGTAAACTCTGCCTAAATAATTAATAAGAAAAATTGTTTAAATAATATTCATAAAAATTAAACATTCAATTAAAGTTGTGCTAGTTTTAGTCTATATAAAGAATTCAGAATATTCTAACTTTTCGTTTTTGAGGATTCACTTTTGAATTACCTAATTTTTAGATCTTTATATATGGCAACTTTTATTGATAACAATAAAGATTAAAAATTATAATAATATTATTAAAAAAATAATTTTGAAAATACTTTAATCTATAAGAATAACGTGTTTCAACGACTGCCAAAACAGTACATCAATATTGGCGCAGTACACATACAGCGTTACAGCCAGTACCGCGCCGACTCTGGCAAGCCAACCCTTGGCAGAAATAAGAAGCGCTGTACCGCTCCAGCATTGGGCTGGTACTGACTGCCAATGCTGGTCATCAATATTGGCGCAGTACTGATACAGCGTTGCAGCCAGTACTGCACCGACTCTGTCAAGAAATTTTATTACAGACCTTGGCCAAAAGAACAGCCGCTTTACTGCGCCAGTATTGGGCTTATACTGACTGCCAATACTGGACATCAATATTGGCGCAGTACTGATACAGCGTTACAGCCAGTACCGCGCCGACTCTGGCAAGCCAATCCTTGGCAGAAACAACAGGCGCGGTACCGCGCCAGTTGTAAGCATCGGCAGAACCCAGAAATTTTTCATTGGGAAGCAATTGAACGTAGAAGGAATTTAAATAAAATCTTGATTACACATTTTACAAAGTGATAATTAAAATTATTACCTTAAATGACTGACTACCGTCGCTTTCATACTTATTTATTAACCATTTATTTTTTAAAATACGAAATTTTTATTTTCTAACCATTATTGATTTAATAGTTACGTATAATCATAAGGAACAATTTTACTTTAACCAAATTTTTAAAAAATCTTTCTTATACTTTTTATAGAGTGTTAATTAAAAAGATCCCCTTAACTGGCCGACTACTGTATCGTTTACCCTACAAATGTTGGAAATCATTAGATTAATTCTAATAGCAATATGCATTCTTAACAGTTGCCTGCTGTCAATATTACATATTTCGATTCAAGTTTAAATTGGTGTTCTTAAAATACTTTTATATACGTATGTGAGTGATTTAATATAAAAACTGTCAGAAACTCTCGTTTTTAAAATCTTGACAGCTTAATTGATAGCTGTCAAATGTCAAGAGTACATATTGCTTCTAGAATTAATCTCAGTTTTCTTAGAAACACTTGTATTTAAGTAATTAAATGTAAAAAGTCTCCTCAAAAGTTTTCCAGCTTAATTGACAATTGACAACTGTAAATATTACATATTTCTATTTAGGTTTCTCTACGTGTTGTTAAAATAATTTTATATGCATATGTGAATAATTTAATGTAAACCTGTCAAAAACTCTCTTTTTTAAGTTTGAGAGCTTAGTTGACAGCTGTCAACTGTCAATATTACATCTTCTATTTGGATTGAGCTTAGTTCTTAAAATACATTTATAAGAGTAAATTAATGCAAAATTCCACAAAAACTGTCGTCTTTAAGAAATTGACAGCTGTTTTGACATCTGGCACTGTCAAATCTTATTTTTGACATTGGATTCGTGTTTAGCACCTCAAGAACCATAAATATACATATCGTCAAAGCAAAAGATTAATAAAAAAAAAGTAATTATACAAAACGTACAAAAGTGTACTTATCCCATGTAAAATCCCATGCAAACTTTAACCCTTTGGTGGCACGGGTTAATATTAATTGATTGGCCTGTCCTTGTGCACAGCTCATTTTTTTCACATTCTAAAGCAAATTCAGCCCGGTGACATAAGAAATTCAAACTTTCGCAAAATAACGTTCACCCTAATCTCTATCTTTGTTTCATTTATCTGCTCTTCACAAATGATTTTTCTGACACATATTGTCGTCATGTTCGGGCTCACGGATAGAGTTTGCGGATTTAGTGAAAGAAAGTCGAACACTTTTTGCATTAGGCCGACATCCTATGAGTCCGTTACGTTGTAATGCGAAAAAATAGGACACAGATATAGTTTGTCCTTTTCTATCTTATTACAACTCAACGCATAAGGGTCCCTTGGGACTTCGCCCTTAAACGATTAAAGCGGTTAAAAAATCATTTGCACGGATAAATCTTTTATCCGTGTAGTAGTTCATGGATAAGCAAGTATTGGTAGGCGAATAGAAATTTTCTGATTCCGACGAATATCAGGATTCATTTGTACCAATTAAAGGATTGAAACCGATTAAAAAAGCTTTATGTGGATACATCTTTTATCCGTTGCAGATGATACAAAAATGTTAATTTGCTCAGGGATAGACAAGGATTAAGATGCGGGTAGAAAACGATGCGGATTCAGATCGATACACAGTGGGACCAAACTAGAATTTACTGTTCGAAATGGAGGGTTAATGAACGGGGGATTGGTTAAAAACAGTCTTGGTTAAAGCGGGGGTTGGTTGAAAGAAAGGTTGCTTGAAGAGGTGTTTTTTATTGAAGGGGGATTGGATGAAGGAAGTTACAACCCCGTAAAATAAACGTGGCAACCCTGCACCTAAAAAGTACAGGGTTAAAGGGGGGTTGGTTGAAGAGGGGGTTAGTTAAAGGGGGGATTGGTTAAAGTGGGGCTTAGTTTAAGGGGAGCTTGGTTAAATGAAAGATTGGTTGAAGGGAGTTGGAAAGGACGTGGCAACCCTGTAAATTAAAGGGGGGTTGGTTGAAGGGGGGTTGGATGAAGGACGTGGCAACCCTGTAAATTGAACGTGGCAACCCTGTATCTAAAGAGTACAGGGGTGAAGGGGGTATTGGTTTAAGGGGGATTGTTTGAAGGGGGTCTTGGTTAAAATGAAATTGTTTAAAGGGGGGTTGGATGAAGGACGTGGCAACCATGTAAATTGAACGTGGCAGCCCTGTACTTAAAATTCCTGAATCAGCGGCGGCGGCGGCGGCGGCAGCGAAATCTTTTTATAATATATATAAATATATAAAAATTCAATAATCAATTTATGAATTAAATTAAATATACATACTTGCTGGGGAGGAGAGGCAGGTCTTACATAGGCTGCCATCTCAGCCTCCAACTCCTGCCTGTTGAAGATGACCTCTTGCGGAACTTCTTCATTTTGAATAAGGTTAACCTCATTCTCGAGTATCTCCAACTCCTGGTCCTCGATCACCAATACTGGTGGAGATAGTGGTGGTGTGGAGAGTGGCGATATTAGGAGCCTTCTATCTTCCTAAAATCAGAAAAAAATTGAAAATTAATTTTTTAAATTATTTATTCAACTAAATTATGTGTTTAACTTAATTATTTATTTAACTTAATTATTTATATAACTTACTCCGTAGAAATTCTCCCAGAAGATGATGCAGCTGAGGCATCCACAGTTTTCCATTCCTGCTGGTGCTGCTGCTATGATCACCGCCGCTTGAAGACCTGAAAATAATAAGTTCTGGGACCGTGAATACTAACCCTTATGGGGTTCACCCCACCATCACTGCAATCAGCCATGGTGTGGTAGCTGAGATTTTTCTGAACAGACTGCGGAAACTTACTGGAGTGAACGTAACTAAGGGTTAAGTTAGATGCGAGCGTTAATCGTTAGATAGGTCTTAGGTTTAGGGATCGAATCCTCCTGTCGCGTTTAGAATTTTTAATTTGTTTTAAGATGTAAAAATAAAATGATAAAAAATTCTAATAAGAACTAATAAATTTAAAGACTAAATTTTTTTTTTGCTTTAAAAAACTTATGAATATTCCAGTGGAATATTCCTGCAATGTTATATTGTAATGTTCCAGAGACATTACAATTTAATATTTATGGAATGTTCCACTGAAATATTCCCTGAGTCGGACATAGCAACGTTCCAGTAACGTCACTGCAATATTCCTTTGGAATATTCCGAATGTCACAAAAAATATTCCAGGAATATCCCTGGAATATTACGTGTTATGTTAAAGGAATGTGCATTACCGGCTGATAGTACTGGTAAGTGTTTACCGTTGCTAAGCGGCAGCCATCTTGAAAATCTGGGAATCTCCCTCTCGGTCAGTAAGGTAGAACTTTAATATACCTTAGCTCAACTGCCTGAAACAGCACCATCTAGCGGCAGCCATCTTGAAAACACTCGAGCACAACTGGAGGAATGCGAACTCGGTTGGTAATGTAGAACTTTCAAATATCCTCACTCAATTGCGCCATCTAGCTGCAAACCTCTAAAACACCCTTGCACAATTGCCTGAAATTACACTACTCCCTGTGTAAGCAATCGGGAAATCCCAACTCGGTCGGTAAGGTAGAACTCTAAAGTACCGACTGAATAAAAACCTCCAGAAGAAACCTGTATTACCACTGATGATAAAGTAGAAATCTGCTTTACCGACTTAGCCGAGATTAAAACCTTGACCCAGAACTCGCATAGCTTAACTACTTGCTTTTTTTTGTCGATTTCTGTCTATTTTAATTTTTTTCTAATTTGGTGCTTTCTAGGGATTGTTCTTTTTAGGAGAGACGCTTTTAGAAGCTATCTTGTTGGCAACGCTGACGTCAGAAGTGCCTTTGGTTATCAATAAATAATCATTTTTGTCCAATAATATAATGAAATTTTTTGTATTCTAGTTATGTTTTATTTTTAACCATGTTTAAGTGAAAGCATTAATTAAAGAGGAAAAAAGCAAATTTATATGTTATATATTTATATATTACTTTTTTTTTTTTTTTTTGCGTAGGATTTGAAAACCTGCCTTCAGGTACCCTGTAGCCCGTACTACAGGGTTATGCGGGGGTGTCGATGTTCTGCCGACCCGCTAAAAACACACCCTTATTTGGGACCTTAAGACCACTCCCAGGTAGAGCCAGTTTACTGACGTATCGCCTTCAGGAGTGGTCTTATATCCCGCCTCTATCGCCTAAACGATATCATTCCTCGACCTACGGGAACTACCTTTGTTGGCGGCCATCGAGATCTTTAACCCTCATAACATGTTGGATGAAGGTCTCGATGTGCCGCCAATTCTCTTTGGATCGAGTCATTAACAGGACCATGTTCTCCGGTGCAACTTCGCAGTTTACACCGGCGAACATGACCCTTCTTTCGTCGTTCCATTGTGTGCATGTAAAGAGTGTGTGCTCTGCGTCATCCTTTGGGGATTGGCAGTACGCACACTCTGAACTTTCTCGTCTTTTGAAGCGCTCTAGGTACGAGTTAAAACACCCGTGACCTGAGAGCGCTTGGATGAGGTAGTACGAGACTACTCCATGCTTTCAATCTATCCAGGTGGCGAGTGTAGGTATCAGCCGATGTGTCCATCGACCCTTCTCATCCCCGCTCCATCTTGCTTGCCATCTTTCGACGAGTCTGCTTCTCGCATCTCGGCGAATTTGGTCCTTGCTGGGTCTATTGTCATCCGTCTTGCTTCTATCTGTTCGCAGGGAGGGAACCTACACTGGTGCTGCATAAAGCAGCTTTGAGTGGAACACACTCGCCACCAATCTCCTTTTCTTTTCAAAAGGCCCACCGACGTTCGGCATTATACGGGCTAAGCTTATCGCACATTTTGCAGCTTTGTCGGAAGCCACAGCGATGTGATGCTTAAAATTCAGAAACTTGTCGAGTTGTACACCAAGATACTTTATATGCGTGCTCCACTTGACCTCGAATCCGTCTACTTCGATCCGGGGAAGTTCGTAACCACCTCTGTCTGTGACCATGAGCGCTTCAATTTTGTCCAGGGCCATTTGAAGGCCTCTGGCATCCAGCCAGCTCTTTGTTCGTCGCAGACATTCGTTCACCAAGATTCCGAGCTCTTCTGCAGTTTCGGCAGAGCATACGATCAACGCGTCGTCCGCGAAGCCGATGATCACCGCACCTTCGGGTAGACCCATTCGCAAGAAGTCATCATAGGAGACGTTCCATACGAATGGTCCTATCCTCGAACCTTGAGGGTCACCGCGTTGCATCTCTTCCTTCAGAGTGCAGTTGTCTCCCTTGTATATTACCCACCTGTCGCTAAGATAATTATTCATTATCCGCAACAGGTAGGGCGGTATTCCTTTGTTTCTCATCGACTTGATGAGATCTTCCCATTTAGCGGTATTAAACGCGTTGCGTATATCTATAGCTACTAAAGTGCAGAAGCTCTTCTTCCCCGGACCCAATTTGTCCTTTTTTTCCTTGGCTATTCCAAGGTTTCCCATACCCTTTACCCTTTACTAATCAGAAATTATTAACAAAATTGTGAGTGGTTAATTTTCAAATTCGCGCCAAAATATTTCTGATGAATGTTTATTCCGACAATAAATAAATAAAAGCTGAAATGTTAAAGCAGGTTTACTGTACGATAAGGTTTTCATAAATTGAATTTTAACGAAGTTAAACAACAAAGAGTGCAAAATGGCCCGACCAGCCCGGTCTCCCCTACTACCCGCTTGACGAGTAAAAAACATAAGTTTTTTGTACATAGGTGGTAAAAAATAGCATATGCACCTCGAGAGTCGTTTCAAACCCACTTTGCGTGGCACAGTGGGGCAAATGAAGGTGGTCGTGGACAAATCAGTCTAGAGGTCACAAATTTGACTCTTTTTCATTGTTTTTTTTTAAAAAAAGATTTTAAAACTTTCCACAGATCTGTTAGAGACTAAATTTGAAAAATGTTGAATCAATTTGTTTATATAACTTTAAAAATGAAGAATAAAATAACATTTTTTTAATTAAAATACAATTTTTATAGAAATGCAATTATATATAAATGGATATTATTTTAAACAACTAAGCGCTTTCTTATAAACAATATCTATAAGTTTTAAGTAAGTAAAAAAATTTATTTAACAAGTTATAAACAATAAAATCAATATTATTGACATTTTATGTACACCTACAAATATTTATGAAAATATTACAAATTTTGGAATAAAATGCAAGTTCCTCATTAGTAAGAAGCACATAGTCAATAAAAATGTTAATTATTAATTATTTTTTAATAATTTTTATATGTTACTACATAAACTTTACTTTAGAAAGAAATACTGAAATCCTAAACCAATTACATAAAATAAAAAATTATAAAGTTATGCATTTTTTAAATGATATGTTTATAAATAATAATTATTGACTAACTATTTTGTCAATAATGTGCTTTCTAATAATTATTTCATTATTTATAACGAATTAATACATTTTTCAATTACTTAAAACTTATAGATATTTATTTTAAGGAAGTACTCAATTGTTTAAAATAATATTCATTAATATAATTGCATTTCTATAAAAATTGTACTTAAATAAAAAAGAATTTATTTTATTTTTCATTTTTAAAGTTAAATAAAAAAATTGTTTAAACATTTTTTAAAATTCGGATCTCACAGATTTGTGGGAAATTTTGTAACCTTTCATTAAAAAAAAAAAACAAACATTAAATAAAAGTCAAATTTGTGATCTCTAGACTGATTTGTTCACGACCACCTTCATTTGTCTCACTGTGCGTTGCTTACAACTTTCTTGTTTTATTTCAACCTTTACATTTTTCTTATAAGCATAGAATGAAAGAACTTGGAAATGACGGTTTAACGGTGTTCCACAGCTTAAGTTTTACAAGACCCCCAACGTTTTTTTACGTAAGTACGGTTCTCACTCGTATTTATAATTCACTAATTATTTGTGCACAAATAGTAGACAAATTGAAAAAAAGGCTTCGTCCTGACAATTGTACAGCACTAAAAAAATTAACACATCAAACGCGGAACGATTTCATTATTGGATGTCAATTTAGGATGGGAAGTACGAATGGGACTTTTTAACACATTTTATAAACATTGATGTGAGGGCTAGCGATGACCATATGCAGCCATCTTCACACTGTGCCATATATAACAGGAAGTCAGGACTGTACTCAGAAAAAAAACGTTGGGGGCAACCCCCCCCCCGTGCAGAAATTTCAGTTCGGGCATCATAAGTTTCGGATAAGGTTGCCTTATTATTGTTAGGGTCCCTTTGAGGAAAACCTATTCGGACCCTATACTATTTGTCCCGCAGCAGACTATCCGTTCCCTATTAAGGACCCGGATTTGGAAAATCTATTTATACCCTAAATATTATTTAGGCCCATAATAGGACCGTATTAGGGACCTTTTAATTTTTTGAATAAAATATCATTATAAATTAAAATCTAGGTTTAGAAATAAAACAAAATAAATATTAAATTTTAAACAGAATTTGTTTACTCAATTCACGTATGAGAAGATACTCCTTTTATTCTCTTTATCATTATATTTCTATTTTTTCATATTTATAACACCTTTTTTTTTATTTATTTGTTTTAATAATTCTTATTTTATATATAAACTTACATTTAATTAACAACTATTACAGCTGAGTAAATAAATTATGAAATAAAATTTTTGGAGACCAGTGGGATTGAACCCGCGACCGCACGATCCCGAGTCGAACATGCTGTCCACTCTGATACGCCAGACTTGATATCAAATCGCAAAAACTCCTATTTAAGCTGTAGGTAGAATGATATTCTTGGATTAAGAATATCTGTGTTGTATTGAGTAAAAGATGATTCAAGGCAGATCAATAAAATTATTCTGTTCAAGAAACAAAACTTCTCGAAACATATTAGAAAAACATTATAAATATGTTAAAGCATTTCTGGCGATCACATACGGACCCGATTAGAAACGTAAAAAGGGACCGCATTTTCATACCTTATTTTGACCTGATTAATAATAATTAAGGCAACCTGATTAGGGAATTATAGGGTCCTCATAAGTCTAGAGAGAAATTATAATAATAGGGCAACCTTATAGGGAGCTTTCAAAAGCCGTCGGGCTGTTGACAGTTCATAAAGTGACACCTTCTGGGGACCCCAAGAATTACACGTTACAACCATATATATTACTATTACACTAACGTAAATAAAGGCAAATAAATAAATAATAAATAATAATATTATATGCCTCAGTAGGTACGGACCCTGTACGGAACCGATGAGAAACGTAAAAAGGCACCGCATTTCCGTACCTGATTTTCTCCTGATTAATAATTAAGACAACCTGATTAGGGACTTATAGGGTCCTTATAAGGCTAGATGGAAATTTTAATAATAGGGCAACCTTATAGGGACCTTTCAAAAGCCATACTAATGACAAGGCTATTTAAGGCAGTTTTTGCACGGGCCAACGTCTTCTTAAACTTTGGCTGTGGAATTAAGACTTTTTTAAATATTTATTTTTGTTAATTAAAGAATAAATAAAGTACATTTTTATATAAAGAAAATTGATTCTAATGGCTAGTAAAATTTAAATAATGAAAGAAAAATGTACAGTTTAAAAATGAAAATAATTTTTGGGTTATGTAAACACAAAAAAAAGTTATTGATACTGATCTTAAATTAAGGCATATACTAAGAAATTGTAAGTAAATAAGATTAACTCATGCTTATTTAACGTTATTTTTCGAATAGGCATTACAATATTGAATAATAATAATTATAGCACTGAGAGAAATTGGTTTTACACATATTATGTCTTTTTTAAATATGAAACCTAGGTTTGAAGTTATTTTAACCATTTAAAAAAATATAATATTCTCAATATAAGTAATTATTACTTAAAAATATATGTATACAGTTTCTATATAAATATCGAAAGTATGGGGAATATCGGAATAATGCTCAGCGTGCCGGTGTCTTCCTATATTCTGTGTCTTTTGACTAAAAAAATTTAATTTTAAAAACGATTTAAATAAATCTGAGTTAAATTACTTTACTTCCAATTTCTTATTATAGGCCTAAATTTAATATCTGTATAAACATTTTTTTGTGATTATAACATAACCCAAAAATTATTTTCATTTATGAACTGTACACTTTTCTTAGATTATTCAAATTTTACTAGCCATTAGAATCAATTTCCAGGATAAAAAATGTCTTTATTTATGTTTTAATTACAAAAAAACATTTACACAATTCTAAATGGTTTTCATCAAAGGACGAAGAACACAGGAATACAGTCATATATATGAATAGACTGCTATGTTCCTCCGACTTTACACTATCAAAGAGAACATTGCACCTAGTTCCTACGAGGTGACGCGTAGGGGCTTCCATAAAATAGTGAAAAATTGCCTAGTTACATTTTGAAAGGCATATATGGAGTCGACTGTACATAATAATATTCTCGTACATGAACCTGTTCAATATCATGTCAGTGTTATTGTACAAGATCATGCACAGAGACTGTCGAGAGATTATATGTTCTTAGTTTACTTTGGGTATGATATTTTTTAGAACATTTTAGACAAGCTCAACTCAACATTATGTTTCACAGGATCCTTTCCAAAATTTGAGAAGAAGTCTGTACATAATTTCTTAACGGATAACGGTGGTCCAAAAGAAATTTAAATCAACGAAAATGTAGAGAAAGTCTGCTGCCACATGTCAAAATGGAATTTTTAAATAATTCTTTTAGAAAAATTCCAACTCCACAGCATCAAATATACCTACCAGACGAGTCAGTTTGCAAAAAGGCAGATGATTATATCAAAACATTCTACCTGGGTCAGCAAAAAACGTTTATTTCATTTAACTTTTAAAAAAACAGTTTCTCTAAAATAAAATTTTTAAATAATTCTTTTAAAATAAATCCAACTAAAGAGCATCAAATCAGCTTATCAGATGAGTCAGTTTGAATAAAAGCAGATGATTGTTTCAAAGTTTTCTACCTGGGTGAGCAAAAAAACGTTTTTTTTCATTTAAGTTTGAAAAAAACAGTTTCTCTCAAATGAATTTTATAAGTAATTCTTTCAACAAAAATCCAACTTAAGAGCACCAATAGAGCCCAATAAAAGAGTCTGTTTGCAAAAAAGCAGACGATTATATCAAAATTTTTATCCTGGGTGACAAAATAACGTTTTTTTTTATTCAACTTTGAAAAAAAAAGTTTATCTGAGATAAAATTTATAATAATTTTATTAAAATAAATCCAACTAAAGAGCATTACATCAGACCATCAAACGAGTCAGTTTGCAAAAAAGCAGATGATTATATATAAATTTTCTACCTGAGTGAGCAAAAAACATTTTTCCATTTAACTTTGAAAAAAACAGTTTCTCACCGGTAAAAATTTTAATTAATTCTTTTAAAATAAATCCACCTAAAGAGCATTAAATGTGTCGAATAGACACGTCAGTTAGCGAAAATGTAGATGATTATATCCAAATTTTCTACCTGGATGAACAAAAAAACGTTTTTTTCATTAAACATTTGAAAAAAACAGATTCTCTCAGCTGAAATTTTTAATAAATCTTTTAAAATAAATCTAACTGAAGAGCATCAAATGAGCCCAATAGACAAGTCAGGTTTTAAAAAATGCAGATGATTACATCAATATTTTCCACCTAGGTGAGCAAAAAAACGTTTTTTTTATTTAACATTTAAAAAAACAGTTTCTTTCAGATCAGATTTTCAAATAAATCTTTTAAAATAAATCCTACCAAAACAAGACTAGTCAGTTTGCAAAAAACCAGATGATTTTATCAAAATTTTCTATCTGAGTAAGCAAAAAACGATTTTTTCATTTAACATTTCAAAAAAAACAGTTTCTCTAAAGTAAAAGTTTGAAATAATTCTTTTAAAAAAATCCATATAAAGAGCATAAAATAAACCTAATCGACGAGTCAATTTGCAAAAAGCAGATTATGTCAAAATTTTCTTCCTCGGTGAGCAAAAAACATTTTTCCATTTAACTTTGAAAAAAAAAGTTTCTCACCGGTAAAAATTTTAAATAATTCTTTTAAAATAAATCCAATTAAAGAGCATTAAATGTGTCGAATTGACGCGTCAGTTAGCGAAAATTCAGATGATTATATCCAAATTTTCTACCTGGATGAACAAAAAAACGTTTTTTTCATTAAACATTAAAAAAAACAGTTTCTCTCAGCTGCAATTTTTAATAATTCTTTTAAAATAATTCCAACTAAAGAGCATCAAATGAACCCAATAGACAAGTTAGGTTTAAAAAATGCAGATGATTATATCAAAATTTTATACCTAGGTGAGCAAAAAAACGTTTTTTTTCATTTAACATTTAAAAAAACAGTTTCTCTCAGATCAGATTTTCAAATAAATCTTTTAAAATAAATCCAACCAAAAACTAACCCTTAATTTTATGCTAAAATCTCAGAAAAAGTTTTTTTTAAATGGTTTTAATAAAACTCTAAATTGGGATTTCTAAGAAAGCATTACAAAGGTACAAAAATTTTACTTTTTTGTTTTTTGGGATGTGTAATTAATTGCTTTTCAACATTCTGTGTGAACTGAAATAAAAAGTTTTTTTTGTCTTATTTACAATCGTTTTTGGAAAATAAATTTTCTTTTGACTAAGAAAAGATTTTGATAGTTAAAAGTTGGAAAAAGTGTTAAGTCCAGAAAATTTCCAAAAGAATTTTTTCGAAAAAAGTTAGCCTAAATAGTTTGCTTAAAAGTCTTATAAAGTGATTCAAAGTGCTGTTAACAGAGCTTTTAATTGGTATAAGGCCTGTACGAAAATAGTACTAAAACAAACATTTTTTAAAAAAAAGGGAAATTAAAAATTTAAAAAGTTAAAAGGGAATTAAAGAAAAATGTTCGAAAAAATGAACCCTACAAGTTTACCACTTAGTAGAACAGGTTGATAATTGATTATAGTTTAAAAAAAAGTTTCTAATTAAATAAATGTTACCTTCTGTATATGTGACTGTCCATGACAAAACGTGCCTTAGCTCCAAAAAATAAATTTTGATTTTTTAATGTCAACCGACAGATTTTCATTTGCTCTTTCATTTCCAAAAATAAAAATTTTTGTTTCAAAGAATTTTTGGTGTTATGAAGCAAGAAAAGGTATGCACGTTACATTGGTTTCAATGCATTGCTGCAACTTTAAACGCTCACCCTGTAAAGTTGACGTTTGGGAGCTAAGGCACGTTTTCTCATGGACAGTCACATATATGTCGACATATTAATGATAATATCTCTTTTTCCTTTTCAAGAGTATCCCAGAATATAATTATTATAATAAATACGCTGGCCAGAGCCTCTCACAATTATAATGTATATTAGTTGGAACTTTATATTAATTCTCGAACGTTCGTATATCAGATAAATTATCTGTGAATAGAACACTTTGGCCAAAATGTGTTAATTGGAAAAATGGAAAATGAAGAATGATACTCGTCGCGTTTTTACACGCGTATATATGTTTAGGAACCTCATTACCTAGGAGGTGGGAGAATATTACTCATTTAGGAAATATATAAATATATACTCTTTCTCGTCACACTTTTTAAATTTAAAAATTTTTAATTTTCCTTTTTTTCAAAAAACGTTTGTTTTAGTACTATCTTCGTACAATCCTTATACCAATTTAAAGTTGTGTTTAGAGCACTTTGAATCACTTTTTAAGTCTTTTCAGCAAAATATTCACTCTAACTTTTTTCAAACAAATTTTTTTGGAAATTTTCTGAACTTAAAAACTTTTTAAAGTTTAAACTATCAAAATCTTTTCTTAGTTAAAAGAAAATTTTATTTTAAAGAACGATTGTAAATTAGAAAAAAAAATTACCTTTTATTTCAGTTCACTTAGAATGTTTAAAAGCGATTAATTACATATCCTAAAGAACAAAAAAGTCAACATTTAGTACGTTTGTAATGCTTTCTTAAAAATCCCAATTTAAAGTTTTGTTGAAACCACTAAAAGTAACTTTTTATGACATTTTTACATAAAATAAAGAGTAAGTTTTTTAGTTATATTTTTTTTTAAAGAATTATACAAAAATTTGATTTGAGAGAAACTGTTTTTTTTTTTGTTAAATAAGAAAAATGTTTTTTTGCTCACCCGGGTGGAAAATTTTGATATAACCAACTGCTTTATTGCAAACTGACTCGTCTATTGGGCTCATTTAATGCTCTCTAGTTGGTTTTATTTTTAAAGACTTACTTCAAAATTTCATATGAGAGAAACTCTTTTTTTCAAAGTTAATTAGAAAAATATTTTTTGCACACCAAGGTAGAAAATTTTATATAATCATCTGCTTTTTTGCAACCTGACTCGTCTCATGGGCTGATTTGATGCTCTTTAGTTGCATTTATTTTAATTGAACTATTTAAAAATTTTATCTCAGATATACTTTTTTTTTAAAGTTAAATGAAAAAAACGTTATTTTGCCCACCCAGGATAAAAATTTTAATATATTCATCTGCTTTTTTGCAAACTGACTCGTCTATTGGGCTCTATTGATGCTCTTAAGTTGGATTTTTGTTGAAAGAATTATTTATAAAATTCATTTGAGAGAAACTGTTTTTTTTAAACTTAAATGAAAAAAAACGTTTTTTTGCTCACCCAGGTAGAAAACTTTGAAACAATCATCTGCTTTTATGCAAACTGACTCATCTGATAAGCTGATTTGAAGCTCTTTAGTTGGATTTATTTTAAAAGAATTATTTAAAAATTTTATCTGAGATAAACTGTTTTTTTCAAAGTTTAATGAAAAAACGTTTTTTGCTCACCGAGGAAGAAAATTTTGACATTATAATCTGCTTTTTGAAAATTGACTCGTCGATTATGTTTATTTTATGCTCATTATGTCGATTTTTTTAAAAGAATTATTTCAAACTTTTACTTTAGAGAAACTGTTTTTTTCAAATGTTAAATGAAAAAATCGTTTTTTGCTTACTCAGATAGAAAATTTTGATTGAATCATCTGGTTTTTTGCAAACTGACTCGTCTTGTTTTGGTAGGATTTATTTTAAAAGATTTATTTGAAAATCTGATCTGAAAGAAACTGTTTTTTTAAATGTTAAATAAAAAAAACGTTTTTTTGCTCACCTAGGTGGAAAATATTGATGTAATCATCTGCATTTTTTAAAACCTGACTTGTCTATTGGGCTCATTTGATTCTCTTCAGTTAGATTTATTTTAAAAGATTTATTAAAAATTTCAGCTGAGAGAATCTGTTTTTTTCAAATGTTTAATGAAAAAAACGTTTTTTTGTTCATCCAGGTAGAAAATTTGGATAGAATCATCTACATTTTCGCTAACTGACGTGTCTATTCGACACATTTAATGCTCTTTAGTTGGATTTATTTTAAAAGAATTAATTAAAATTTTTACCAGTGAGAAACTGTTTTTTTCAAAGTTAAATGGAAAAATGTTTTTTGCTCACTCAGGTAGAAAATTTATATATAATCATCTGCTTTTTAGCAAACTGACTCGTTTGATGGTATGATGTAATGCTCTTTAGTTGGATTTATTTTAATAAAATTATTATAAATTTTATCTCAGATAAACTTTTTTTTTCAAAGTTGAATAAAAAAAAACGTTATTTTGTCACCCAGGATAAAAATTTTGATATAATCATCTGCTTTTTTGCAAACTGACTCTTTTATTGGGCTCTATTGATGCTCTTAAGTTGGATTTTTGTTGAAAGAATTATTTATAAAATTCATTTGAGAGAAACTGTTTTTTTCAAACTTAAATGAAAAAAAAAACGTTTTTTTGCTCACCCAGGTAGAAAACTTTGAAACAATCATCTGCTTTTATGCAAACTGACTCATCTGATAAGCTGATTTGATGCTCTTTAGTTGGATTTATTTTAAAAGAATTATTTAAAAATTTTATCTGAGATAAACTGTTTTTTCAAAGTTTAATGAAAAAACGTTTTTTGCTCACCGAGGAAGAAAATTTTGACATTATAATCTGCTTTTTGAAAATTGACTCGTCGATTATGTTTATTTTATGCTCATTATGTCGATTTTTTTAAAAGAATTATTTTAAAATTTTATTTGTGAGAAACTGTTTTTTCCAAATGTTGAATGGAAAAAACGTTTTTCTACCACACATCCACGAAAACCTCGTGTTTTCGTTCGCCTTAAGCGGGGCAAGTAGTAAGGGGCAACTATGGCGAGACGTTTGTGACGTCACAGTGACGTTACTGGCGCCAGTGCGAGAGAGAAAGAGATAGTGGGGACAATGAGAGTGAGAGAGACAGAAGAGAGGTGTGGGGAAAGGGGAAGGAATTGACATTTTGGGCCAGACATCGTGACGTCACAGACTGTGTGTGAGAGAGAGAAAGAGGGGATGAGTATCGTAGAGAGGGTAAGAGAGAAGGAAGATAGTGGGTGTGTTGGGCAATTATGGGAGCCAATCAGAATGCGTCCTATAGTTGCCCAAGCATAAAACTAAGAGAGTGGGAGTAGTGGTAGTGGAGGCATGAATGGAAGAGGGTGGTATTGAAATTATGGGACCCAATAACAAGCGTTTCCCAAAAATGCAGAAAAGAATGGATTATGCAATACTGTGAGATGCGAGCTAGAGAGAGAGAGAGAGAGAGAGAGAGAGAGAGAGAGAGAGAGAGAGAGAGAGAGAGAGAGAGAGAGAGAGAGAATGGAATGTCGTGAAAGTCAACAAGTCTTGTTCGCAACGTTAAAGCGTGAGCGCTAGGGTGGCGGTGCGCTATTGTATTAGATAAAGGGGGGATGGCGAAGAATTAGAATAGAGAAAAAGGACTACTTGCTATGCTTAGCTGTTAAGCTGGATGGAAGGCAGACTTACAAATGCAAAATATCATTCTCGAATATTACGAGAAGTAAAATTTTAAGAGTTCAAAATTTTTACTGAAAATTTTAATACAATTGTAAAACAATTAAAATTAAATAGTACAATGAAGAAAAATATTAATAAAAAGTAATGACATTATTTATATTAAAGAAAAAAATCAACCTACCTTGAGGAATTGAACCCTCGGCGCTTCTGGTTTTTGAGCACAAGAACAGCTACGAGTATAGTTGTTAGAAATAGTGACTTAGAAATATAAGTTCGAAATTCTATTCTATAATATCAAATTAGAAATGAAATGAAATGTTTCCATTTTATTAAGATAAATTAAAAGCATAGAAGAATTTAACATTTGAAATACTTACATGTAATTAATAATTTTTTTAAATTATAAATTTTTTTTTATTTTAAAATCTTTAAAAATTTTCTACTAACTTACTCTAATGTGGGGGTAGGTGAAATAAAAAAGTTATATATAGTCTTACAATATTTATTAATTTTTCACACACACACACGCACACACACCCAGCTACATATATAAAAATACATTTTAAAAACATTTTTAGATTTTTTATTTTTATTTGAAAAACAATAAAATTATAATATATTTATTAATATAACTTCCACCGACCATCAGGATCTAACATTACACTATCGTCATTAAAATCGTCATTAAAATCGTCATAATTTTCTAAGTCTTTTTCAATGTTTCCAGCATCTGATTGTGAGGGATCTTCGTCCATTATATCTATTCCCTCGCCACTACAATGGAGAAAGTGCATGGCTACATCATCCACATTTCCTTCAAAAATTTCTGTTTCAGCTTGACTGTCAATGCAAATGACTTCAGGCTCGCTTACAGCCAGCCTGACCCTCGAATTGGATGCACCACTGTTCTCATTATTCTGTCGTTAACCTACTGCCATAGTTTCTACGGGGCGCTGGGAATACCATACTGTAAACAAAGAATAAAAATTTTAAAATTAAAGTTTATATACAAAATTATTACATATAACAGTGAAAACAATCATAATAATATCAATAATAATAATAATAATAATAATAATAGCGCTACCTCAAACATCGTGAAGTAATAGTTCAGTAAAGCGAGTACTAACTACGAGACAGTGATTTTTGTTTTCCTTTAGTTTATTAAATAGAAATAAATATCATTAAAGATCTATTATTAAATAAATAAATAAATTAATAATTAAATAATAAATTAATAATAAAAATTATGTAATGCATAAATAATAATAAATTAATAAAATAATAATAAAAATTATAATAAATTAATCTTCTACACGAGGACGTTTATAGCCGTAGGGTAGAGAATCATAATTTTCTACTCTACGACGTTTCATATTGACTACTCTACAAATTTTTTTTTCATCACGAGTTACTACTTCATGTAATCGTGTGGTTCGAATTACTCGTGACGATAAGTTTATAGGATCAGCATTCAATGTAACAGGATCACGAATCGAGTCAAAATTAATTAATTGAGAGTTTTTAAAATTTAAAGTTATGCCCTTAGCCTTGCAAACACTGGGTTCTCTACCGTTAGCTGCACTAACCTTATAAGCGTAAAATTTTGGCCCACCAGATACGAACGTTGAAATAAAACTACCCTCACCGTAGTCTTTTTCAATTTCGTCTGTTAAGTCGCCCAAAAGTGAACCTACATGAGGTTTGTATTCTTCTGGTGTATTACGGCTTACGTAAATACACGAGTCAGTATCGTAATATAATACCCTTCTACCTAGTTTAGAAAGATATTCATATAACTTTAATCTGGCTTGTGCTGTTGTGTAAGCTGCAATGACAACATTAGTGTTTGGTGAAGGAGTACAAACCTCGGTCTTGTACAGCCAACAAACATAGAGTACAGACTCATTAACAGGTATGATGTCGTTTATCTCAATATCTAAATTAATAATCATTTCGAGTAATTTTGTCCGTGTACGTACAAGTGTCGTTCGTGGTAAATTATCCCGTTGTCCAAACTTACCCCAGAAAGAGTTAAGACAGAGTTTTGCAACAGAACGAAGTCCTGGATTTTTTTTTATATTAGCATAATCTAGTCTTATTCCTTCCGAGGACTCGTAATGTGAGATATATTCTTGTTTGAAAATATCGTCTGTACAATTTAATGGCCAACCACTTGCTTCTTGCTTTATCTTTAAAAACTTGTTTATATAAGATACAAAAAGACCACCCTCGCGAGTGATTGGGTTGTATTGTGTTGTTTTGTATTGCCAAATTTCGAAAATTTTGACAATACGATAACCTTCTTTTACTGCAACCTTCAGTTCATCGGAAACCCATTTCCCCTCAATTACTCGTTGAGATTCATCCTCGTGGACACACTCGCTCTGTTCGAGAGTGTCACAGCATGAGCGACAGAGAGGAAACATGAGTTTCCCATGTTGACGGACAGGTAAAACAGGGTGGTACAAATCTCGAGGAGGTAAAACAGAACAAAGTATTAATCCCTCGACATTGGTAAGATCGTTATTATTACCTGTAAGCTTTTGACATTCTTCACCAATGTAAAGTTCAGGATGACCAACAGGAAATTTTCCTGTTTTACAAATAAAAGGATATAAAGAGCACACATCTTTATATTCTATTATTTCGCCATCTGATATCTCGTGAAACGATTTAGTGTTACCAGTTCGGCCACCATAAAACGCATCACGAGGATTCAATACCTTGTTCTTTTTTAAAATCTGACTATTGTTTAAAAATGTTTGTAACTCCTCGTTATTTTCTTTTCTGTAATTAAAGTCACATTCCCACATTTCAACGAGATCATACCCACTATTACGAATTTTGTCGGAAATCGCACGTGTTTGAGCATACCGATCATCCATATTTGTTTCCGAGTTACAAAGTTTTACATCTCTATTAATGTTATAACATTTTGTACATCCATGCCAGTAGCAACCATGAAACTGATAAACACGACGTGTATTTGTATCAGTGTTTTCATAGTAACCATCAACTAGGATGTTTTCTAAAAGTCTGTGTTCTTTGTTTCGTCCAGCGTGCGTGATAGCAATCCCTTCCTCATATTCAACGGATAAGAGCCATTCTATTGCTGCACGAGATTGATTGTCTACCCATCTATAACCTCCTCTTGAAATAATTGCAATAGTATTTTCTTTTAGGCAATGTGTTCTAAAGAATGTATTGCAAGAAGAAGCAATAGTTGTGTAATCTGCAAAAGGGCAAACACTTCCACATTCGAGGAATATTTTGCGAAATGCTAAACAAGCACTTCGTAAAATATCCACATCGTTTTTACAGTATGATACCAACTCCTCCCAGAGATTAAACTTATATGAACTATCAGTGGATTTTTCACTATACCTTTTTAGAAATTCTATCCTAGCCTTTTCACTCATTGTATCAGGAGAATAAAATTTCATGTCTGGTAATTTTCCAATGTAGTTTCTGTTCTCTGGGGTATTGAATAAATGTGGAAATGTACCCTTTTTCTCACCTATACCATTTAATCCGAATGCAGAGGGTAATGCAGCTAAAGGAAGTTGTAAATAATTTAAACTGTCAATAAAAGTGGTGTTACCTACTTGCATTGAAATAATTTTTGTCCCGTTTTGTATAAGGATGGGATCCTTACCACTTCCACTAGAGTGTTTTGCAAGATGGGCTCGTATAAATTGTGAATCATACCCACGTGCGTTATGGGCAATGCAAATTTTTTTTTTAAAGTTTTTGACCGGACGCAATGCAAATTCAATAAAGTCATAAACGGGATCTTCTCTGTCAAATATATACTCATGCACACCACATTCACTACAAAGTTGTGTCATGTCTTGGTTATTAAGACAAAACGAGCAAACCTGTTGGGCTACACAAAGATTAGGTTTGTGTATATTAACAGAGTCGGTTCCTGGGACAGTATTGTTTTGCTGTGTCTCGAAATCAAAAAATATAAAAATTACCGGTTTTTTTGGCTTACCCAAATGATTAATTTTATTCGAATCACTTTCTTTTGCAACGGCCATATAACAATCGTGGTTGTACTCACGTTCGCATTTGCAAATTTTACAATAAGAAAGACCACAGCCATGCTCTTTCTTTTTGCTAAAATTGACCAAACGAGAACACGAGTCGCATATTCGCAAAATATCACATACAGATTTTCCATTGGAATAAGAATTTGGTTGTAAATGTCGATTGTAACATTCTTCACCAAAGAAATATCGTAAACATGTCACACATTTACGATTATTTCTTTGATTACTATTATGATACGCTTCTGAGCAAGGGGGTTGTGATAAACAAGCACTACATTTATGTGAACATCTGTGCTCACATTTTCTTTTATAATTTTGATTACAAGGAATGCAGAAAGCTCTATTTGCCGCAGCCCCTGTTAAACTTAAAATCGTATCATAATGTTTATTAGTACTATCGTACATGAGATAAACAGTATACGTAGGTACTAAACCCCTCTCGATAAAATATTTAATTCCATCGAAAGCAGGTTCAGCACCCCGTGCATAATCTTTTTTATCAAAAACCATCAAAACTGTACTTTCACAAACTAAATATTGTTGAAATTTATTTAATTCACGAATACCACAACCTTCAGGAGGAATTCGAACTTGTGCATCCGTAATTAATTTTTCAGCCAAATTTGTTTGGACTTTTCCAATATCTCTGCGAACATCCAACCATTTCTTATGTATAGGACCCTCTCGAGTGGTACCGCGCACGGCATAAATTATCCCACAAACAATAGCCCTAGGAAGGCACTTATTTTCTTTGTTTTGAATACTTAAAATCGATTTCTTTTTGCTATTATCTGCTGAATTTTTATTCCATGCACCACCACTGAGATTTTGCACACATTGTACATTGATTTTAAAACTATCTTTAGATTCAAATTTTTCTGCACTTTGAACAACAGAGAAAAAAATACCCCAGAAATCATTAAAGCTAAAATCTTTTACTTCACGAATTGTTAAATATCCACAATCTTTTGCAAAAGTATCGGAATCAAATTTGACCCCAATGAAATCTGATGGCTGATATGGTTGAATAATTGTATCAAAAATTTCTCGTAGAGCCGATTCGACCCACACAATAGGATTAATTTTTTCATTCGGTAAACTAGTGAATTTAATAAGATACTCGTCCCCGTGTAACTTAAATTTAGGAAAGAAAGTTCCTAATTTTTCTAAGATTTTAAATTTTGGGTTTTGACTAAAATCAACATCTCTGTTAGTGTTATCGCTAACGCGAGATGGGCCTGGTATGGGGCTGGTAGGTAGCACAATCCCTTGTCCAGTTTGTATCACATCGGATTCTATACACATGTACAAAAAAAAAAGTTTTTTCAAATTTTGAAAATGCTAAATTTTTATTAATATTTTTTTAATTTTTAAAATTTACAAAATTCTCAATAGACTTTCTACTATATTTACTTTGTTATATCTCATTTAATTTTAACTTTATTAAATTGGTGGGCTAATGCGGTAAAAAAAAAGAGAGAATAAAAGAAACTATTTCCAGTCTAAATCAAATGCTCTGTCAAAACTTGGTAAATAAACATTTTGTTAATGCCATAGAATTAAATATAGAGAACAAATCCTTGGAAAAAATCGTAGAGAATGTTTCACTGGATAATATAAAATGAGACCAAATATTAGCCCTAAAAGAGGAAAAAAAAAAAAAAAAAAATTAGAAAATTGTGAGAAAGAAAAATTTGGAAAATTTTGTACATATTTAAAATTTGAAATCAATTTTTTAAATTTAATAATCCCGCTTAATAGATTGTTTATTTAATATTTTATTCTTAACTTTATAAAATAAAACGACTTACGATTGTTGGAGAGAAGTTCCATCTCATTTTCTTGTAAATCACGTTCACCTGGCTGTGGTCTGACTATCTCTCTAATCCATGGTGAGAGGTCAGCAGGTGGTCCATCACGATTCCCAATGACTTGACACTCACTGTCCTGAGTAATTACACTAGATTGCACCAATTTTTTATTTTCTGTATGATGCCTACACTTATTAAGTTCAATTTCGTTCACTATTTCGTCACTATTGTCATCTACAACCATCCCCTCCTCACCTTCCTCATTCACCTCTTTATCATCCCTATTTTTATTTTCACTTTTATTTGTAGTGGTTGCACTATTATCCGTACACTTTTTACGTACAATTGTTGGTGTTATTGATGCTGGTGTTGGTGATGGTGGTGTTGGAGTCGGTTGTGGAAATGGGGATGATTTAGCTGCTGATATTATCGATGATGACGATAATGACGAAAATAAGGATGATGATGATGACGATGATGACGATGTTGATACCAGATGATCAAACCGCACTGTTGTCCACCCTCCTGTACTGGTGGCTGTAAAAAATAATAATAAATATATTTAATATTTTTTTTAAAGTGTAATTTTTAAATAAGTATAAACAAAATAATGCTTACAAGCAATGGGTTCTTGTTGTGTGTTCACGTTAGTTGTGCCCTCTTCTGTCTCACACTGTACACCTGAAAAACAAAATTTATTATTTATTTATATATAATATTTATTTCTATCATTTTTATTTAATGTTTATCAAGTTTATTTTAATTTTACTTACCAGGAATACTTTTACGCTTCCCGTATTTCGCTTCCATAGGTGTAAGCGAGGTAATCAGATGGTTTATATGGTCTTTTAACCATTCATCATCTTGCATTGCGGGTTGAATGGCTTTCAATCCATCCGTTGATAACAAGTTCAATGCTTGATAAATAAGCAATTGAACTTTTTCACGGTTAAAATCACCCACCACTAAACCTGACTCAAGAACAATCACGAGCTTACGAAATTCGCGAATAGCATCGTTCATTGCGTTTACACGTTTAGACATTTTTTCGGCCATAATGCTGAATTTAGAAAAATTACGCTGAGAAAATTTTGGGCAGCAAGTTAGTTTGAAGTCACGAGAGAAACTGGTGTTTTCACGCTGTGTTTGTCAGTTTTATGAATTTTCACATCTCCTACCCTAAAAATGTAGGTGGGGGTCGGCTAGAAGACTTTAAATATGATAAATATATGCATCTTCTGAAATTTCAGAAAAACATAGTGCAGGAGAGTATGAGCGTAAGAGAGAAAGAAACTGGAGTGGGAAATGTCTTTGAAAACGTGTGCATTTTGTCAAACACAAGTTAGTACAAGTTATGGAAAACAGTCCACGATGCAAATTTCAGGGAAGAAAGAAGCGAAGTCAGACTAGATGCGTTATTGTCTAGCCTAGAGGTAATTTACATAGACAGGTCCTGTGCGCGTCAGGTGAAGTGACAAACAAAAGGGATGCACTAGCCACGGTTTAACGCAAGAACAGAACTTTCTAATACTCGAATTTCTGAAAATTGTTGAATTTGGAAATTATTGATAAAACATTCTAAAAATATAGAATTATTAAAAATGAAATATATTCTACCTCTATTTAGTTAAGATATATTTTATAATAAGTTTAAAATAAAATCAGGTTATTCTAAATTATTTAAAATATATTATATTTTTATTCATAATTTTTAAATTAAAAATAAATCAATAAATAATTAATTAATAATATAAACTTGTAAAAAGATATTTTAAATTATATTACATCATATATTATGTGATATTTTTTCTCACTATTATGATAATCACATTATCTAAAATCTATTATAAGATGTACAGGTCTGAACGTGTTTTTTAAGGAAAGTATAAAAGCAGACGTTGTACGATATTCTCTAGTCATTCTGTAAAAATTGTTTCCAGTAATCATGTCAGGTGTATTGTCAAAACTCATGGCGAAAACTGTCGTTGACGCTGACAGTGAGAATACACAAGCATTTGATATGTCTGTAAACTACTCTGCAGTGCAAAACAAACGTGAATATCCTGAAGAAATGTTATCTTCAATGTATGTTCAAAGTGAGAAACCAGTAAAAAAGTTTAAATCTCTACAAAACCATCCGATGATTTTTACCACGAGTTATGATTTAAATAATTCGTGTTCTAAGAAAGTTACTATTGGCCTTGAAATTCAAGAGGGTGGACATTTTGTACCTACTATACGTTTCACCGATAAGAGGTCACGAGGAATTTCGCTACATTTTGAAGAGTGGATAGAATTGCAGAAAAAATTTGATATTATTTGTGCTTACCTGGAAGGTAGAAACAATTACACATTAGACGGTTGTGTTCATCGTCCAGAACCTTTAAAAATTGGTAGTTGTGTACTACTTTTCACAACATCATACAACGCAAAAGCAATTTTAATTGGGAAGAGTTATACCAGTGATTGTGACGCAAATGTAGTGGGTGATGATATAAACGGGAAGAAAAATTATAATTTTTCGAATAATATTGTCATGCAAGTGAACACGTTTGAAGGACTAATCAAATTAGTTGTTTGTATTGATGAACGTGTGAGACAGTTAATAAAAATTATTGACAATGTAAAATTGTGTAAGGATATTTTTGTAAGTGAATTGTGTACATATCTAGAATCACAAAATATTGTAAAACCTGTCGGTGAATTTATAGCACAATTGTTAAATGTGAAATTTGAATTTTTTAAAGATTTAGTTAAGGCTAGATTACCGTTGGAAGAATTTGCAATTTCTACTTTGAAATTATATTTTCTGAAATATCATGTTTACTAACTGACTTACTCTCTCTAGAGGTTAAAGAAAATATTTGTCAAAAATTACGAGAAAAAAAAAGCAAACCAAAAAAGGAAACAAAGAATAACTCTTGCATATTACTTTTCGACATTTTGTTCTGACAATGTTTTATTGTAACATTATTATTATCATTATAATCAACATCTGTATTTACAAAATTGTTATAAAAAAATGCACTAGTTTCGAATAAAACAAATTTCTTGTTCATCATATTTTGTGTGTATTTGAGTCTGTTATTTCTTCCTATTAACCTTATTTTTATCCTATCAACTTACGATATATAAAAAATAATAAATTTATTTAAAGGGTTCTTTTTAATAATATTTTTGGTTAATTTTCTTAATAAATACTGAGTAATATTTTAATATTTTTGAAACTTTCCGACAAATTGCTTTAAAAGTTTTTTATTTCAAATTTTCAGTGGAGATAAGTGGCGAGAAGACTGCGGCGGCGGCGCGCGCGCGTCGGTCCGCGGAACTCGTCTCAAATAAGCTAATATGAGACGAGCTATACGCTACGCCAAAAACAAGCTTAAATTAGGCGTACGTACCAGGTTTAAATAAGCTTATTAAACCTGGTTCGCGTGCGGAACCAATATCAGCTTATAGGGTTCCGCACAATGCGCGCGTTTATTAATAAGCTTATTGAGAAATAATTTCTGAAAAAGTATAAAAAGAATAACACAATAATTTTTTTGTTAGTGTAAAAAATGGATACACGCTGGAAACACCCGTTTACATCAATGATTTGTGGTCCTACAGGCTGCGGAAAGACATTTTTTGTAAAACATTTTTTAAAATATGTTGAACATATGTGTGATGCACGTTTTATGCGTGTTTTGTTTTATTACTCAGAGTGGCAATCTGCTTATTCTGAGTATGGTAAAACTATAGAATTTAAAGAAGGACTACCGCAACCTGCTGATTACTCAAATGATAACAAATGTCCGAAACTAATTGTTATCGATGATCTTATGCGTGAATCTTCAAATAACACAATTGTCGATCTTTTCACTAAAGGTAGTCACCACAAGAATCTCAGTGTAATTTTTATTACACAAAATTTATTTCATCAAGGTCATGGACAAAGAGATATTTCACTTAATGCGAATTATATTATTGTATTTAAAAATCCACGTGACAGAGCCCAATTCTAACATCTTGCTCGTCAAATCTATCCAGAGAATCCACGTTTTTTACAGGAGGCTTATCACGATGCTACTTCAAAACCACATGGTTATCTTCTTCTTGATTTAAAACAGTCTACGCCCGACAATTGTCGTTTTAGAACGAATATATTTCCGAGTGATGAGTTTTCGTATGTTTATTTACCGCTGAAAAGTATAAAAAGAGTAGATGGACACGAACAGATACCAGTTGTAAAATTGTAATGGCGTCGAATATATGCAAATGTATTGGTGTGAAAAACGCATCTGCTTTAAATGCATTATATCACCTTGATACTAAACAAAAACGAGCAATTCTAGCGGCAGCTGATTCTAAACTTATTAAGTGTATTTGCGAGTGTGCATTAAATATTTTAGCTGTAAATATACCGCTTAAAACAGTGGAAAAACGTAAATTAAAAAAACATAGACAAAAGTTGAGAAAATTAGCAGAAGCAAAAGGAAACTGGAAAAATAAAAAAAAGTTTATTTTACAAAAAGGTGGAGGTTTTTTACCCCTTTTACTGGCACCAATTGTCGGTAATATTCTATCAAATCTATTCACATAAGTTACTTTAATATTTTAAAATATGGAACACGCGAGAAAAATGGTTTTAGTTCCTAGCGAACAAATTGAAAAAATACAAAAACAATCATCTTCTTCATCAAATTTTGGTAATCCACATGTTTTTCTAAACAATTCTGGGGTGGAGAATAATATGAAAGCAAATAATGAAAAAGATAATACTGTTACTGAAAACGTTTATAAATTACCATTAGCTACTATTCAGACACCTGGAAATGTTATGACTCGTCTTGACAGTGAAATGAGTCTAATTTTAAACTCACCTTTTTTAAAAGATGAACGTGAGAAATGGAAAATGTACCATCAAGTATTACAAAAATATCTTTTTTTCAGTAGTGTTAAAAGTAAACCAGAAAATACAACAGAAAAAAATAATAACAATAACGAAGATGTTGATAATAATGCATCAATGAGTGTTGAAGACATTCTTGCTACTGTCCCAAAAACTTTTAACCTCAAAGGAGCAATACTACTCTCACGTCTCGTTAAACCAGATTTACAACAGCGTTTCAAGTGGGACGCACGTGGTGTTGTTTCTATTGATAGAAAACAATAGCAAAATTCAAATATTGCTGACTTATTAAATGATGCTTTAAGAAATAGAAAAAGAGTTAATCCAATAGGAAGACTTCAGTTTGCCACTTTCCTTCAAGGGGTTGGTATTTCACGTGAAATTGTGTCAAATACTGAATATTGGAAAAAGAATGTACAACAATCGTCTTTAAATACACATCCTCAAACGGAACCGGTTCAAAATTCAGCTTTTCAAGATACACTATTAACAGAAGACGACAGTTCATCAGACAATGGTTCTAGTCGAGCAAGAAGTAGAAGTAAAAACCGTGTAAGACAGAGTGCGAAGAAAAACAGAGAAGGTAGTGGCTGGCTTTCTCTCTTATTAAAATAATGAAAATACTAGAAGAAATATATCACAATCCCTCCCATGAAGCATCTTATTCTGGCATTGAAAAACTTGTACAATCTGTACGCGGTAAAATATCAAGAAAAAAGGTTGTTGATTGGTTAAAAAGTCAAGACACCTATAATTTACATATTCCTACACGTCGTAAATTTCAACGTTCATTTTATAATGTTACAAATATTGATGATCTTTGGGAAGTTGATTTGGTAGATTTAAAAAACTTGAAAGATTATAACGATAATTATGTATATCTTCTTGTAGTAATAGATGTATTGAGTAAATATGTTTGGGTTGAACCACTTAAAAATAAAACTGGAAATGAGGTAAAAAATGCATTTGAACGTATTCTTAAACAAAATAGCGGAAAGCGGATTCCTCAATGTGTTCAGAGTGATAGAGGGAAAGAATTTTTAGCTAAAGAGTTTCAACAATGTTTATTGAAACATGAAATAAGATTTCGTGCTGTGCGTGATCCAAATCATAAAGCAGCAATTGTTGAAAGAGTTAATCGTACACTTAAGTAACGTATGTGGCGGTATTTCTCACATCGCAATACACATCGTTATGTAGATGTTTTACAACAAATTGTACTTGCTTATAATAATACACGTCATACAGCTACAAAAATGCGACCGTCATCTGTGACTTTAAAAAATGCAAGAGAGGCTTATTTGAATATTGTAAAAAAATACGATAAAACCGCATTACACCTTGAAAAAAAAGCTAAATATAAGGTAGGTGATTTTGTGAGAATCAGTAGAGAAAGAGGAGTGTTTGAGAAAGGTTATGAAGCAGGTTGAACTGAAGAAATTTTTGTCATGAATCGTATTTTTAACAAAAGAGAAAATTCACCTACAGTCTACGAATTGAAAGACTTGGACGGTGAGATTATAGATGGGCATTTTTATGTACGAGAATTATCAGCTGTTAAGAGAGACAATCTTCTGAGAGAAACTAAATTTATTGTTGAAAAAATAATTCGAAGTAAGGGTAACGGTGTAAAAAAATAAATTACTTGTAAAGTGGAAGGGTTACCCTAAAAAATTTAATTCATGGATACCTGCTTCTGATTTAAAAAAAAAAAAAAAAAAAAAAGCATCACAATGGAAATTGATGAATTTTATTTAATCTTACCAAGTAATAGTAGTATGAAATATTTTCCACATAATACAACAACACGCTTTACTACACAATTACCACATGAGATTCGATTAAGTGGCCGTTAGGCTGTTGCGCTTACTGAAATACAATTTCCTCGTACATTTTTACACGTAAGAGATGACAATTCCGAGAAAATTGAAAATCGTATTGCTCTAATGACACTCGTGACAAATGCTAATGTGAAAGAAAATTATAATAAAAATGTGGATGAATTATTTATAGATGGAGAAAATATACTTCAAAAATATAAATTGCCCTTTCTCATGAAAAGTGAAACGGAAATGAATGAGATTAATGACAATAGTATTAGAGAGAACTACAATCCTCAACATCTGCTGAGTGAAATATGGCGTCGTCCTATTGTGTTGCATTTTCGTCCAGGTGTATACAATAAAATTAAAGATATTATTACAGCGATAAACCAGACAGATATTGGTAAAAGTCATGTAATCTTAACTTTTAACGATGATGGAAACGGATATGTTAGAGTAGAGAAAATTTGTAAAACGATTGTAAACTAGGTAGTGAACATTATCTGGTTATAAGTGAAAAAATATCTCGTATTCTTGGTTTTTCACCTAAGAAAATTTTACCCGTGAAGTCGTGTTATGCAAATCATCCTGCTAGCTTGACAACAGGACTACCTGAAAAAATGTTTATCTACTGTGATGTGTGTGAGCCACGTATAACAGGCGATGTACAAACACCACTTTTAAGAATTATACCTGTTGATACTCGAAACTATATTTTTGCTTCTACTCAGGTTACACAATTATCACCTCCAAATTATATTCCTCTTATCCGTACGCAATTCCGTACAATAGAGGTTGATATAAGAGATCATATTGGTCTTCCTATACCATTTGAGTTTGGTACTCTGACTGTGACACTACATTTCAAAAAAATTGATTAAATAGAATGGCTCATTATATCGATTATTATACTTCGCAGGTGGGTAGAGGTGGAATATCAAAAATTTATGTTGGCTCACCATATCAGAGAGGACATGGGATTGGAAGTTTTCTTGGAGGACTTTTTCGACGTGTATTACCTGTACTGACACGGGGTGCTCGAGCTGTTGGTAGAGAAGCATTACGCACTGGTCTTTACACTTTAAACGATGTTGAGAATAACATACCGTTTAAACAAGCAATCCAAAAACGATTTCAGGAGGGTCGAGACAATTTAAAAAAAAAGGCTATTGATAAAATTGAAAATCTTATGAATGGTTCTGGTTATAAAATTGATGCCAAAAATTTTAGAGCTCAGTTGAATAAAGTACTTGGACAAGCAAGTGTCAAGCGTAAAAGAGTTGTAAGGAAAAAAGGAGGTAAAAGAAAAAAAAGTAATCTCAAAAAGGGTAAAAGAAAAACAAAAAGAAAAAAAGTAACTAGGAGAAAAACAAATAAAAAACCTAAAAAAAAAATTAAAAAACGAATAACAAGGAAAAAAGGAAAGAAACGTAAAATATCAAGAAAAAAAATACAAAATTTGATGATATTTTTGGTACTAAATAAAACTAAAAATGTCTTTCCTACATTCTCACTCTTGCGAGTGTTTAAAAACTGAGTTAGATCTATTTTCATTACCACCTACACAAACATCTATTGAGAGTTCACAATGGGTTCATTATAAGCCTGTTTCCTCTTTATCCGATGATTCCCCAATAGAATTTGTTATTCCTGGACATGGTGAAGAATACATTGATCTTGCACACACCATGCTTAGTATTCGTGTTGATTTACATACTTTGAAAAAAACAGATACAGAGAAAGAAACGTTGCAGCTGGCTAGTGTCGTAAATAATTTACTACATTCACTATTTAATCAGGTGGATGTATATTTTAACCAAAAACTTGTCTCGCCAGCAAATAATGCGTATGCATATAGAGCTTATTTGGAAACTCTTCTTAATTATGGACCACAAGCAAAAAACAGTCATCTTACCTCTGCGCTATGGATTACCGATACAGCCGGAAAAATGGATGATATCACTTCAGAGGACACAGGGTTCAATGAACGACGAAAATATTTAACTCATGGTGATTCAATAAATTTGATTGGTCATCTACATTGCGATATATTCAATCAAAATAAATTTCTTTTAAATGGTGTTGAAGTGAGACTACGTTTGGTACGTACAAAAGATGCGTTTGTTCTCATGGACCCAACAGGTGAATGTAGCATTCACATTGCAGAAGCTACTCTACTTGTTCGTCGTGCACAAATAAGCCCTGGTATTTTACTTGCACATGCAAAAGCACTTTCTCAAGGTACGGCGAAATACCCAATCACATGAGTTGAGGTGAAGTCGTTTACTTTACACAGCGGAGTACATGGTGATACTCTTGACAATGTCATTCTTGGTCAACTGCCTAAAAGAATAATAATTGGGTTTGTTGATAATAAAGCCTTTAACGGTAACACTAAACTTAACCCATTTAATTTTCAAAATTATTCAATTAATTTTCTCTCACTATATGTCGATGGTATGCAAATACCATCTAAACCATTACAACCTGATTTTAGTAAAAAAGAACTTTATGTGGAGGCTTATCAAACTCTCTTTACTGGGACCGGTATACATTTTCTCAACGAAGGTAATGATATTAAGCGATTTGATTACAGTGAAGGTTTTTGTCTTTTTGCTTTTGATCTTACACCTGATCTTTCTGCAAACTGTTATTCTCATTGGAATCTTGTAAAAAGTAGAAGTCTGAGAATTGAAGTTCACTTTGCGGTACCATTGACAAGTACAGTAAATTGTATTGTTTATGCTGAGTATGACAACGTGTTGGAAATAGATTCGTCACGACAGGTTATTGTTGATTTTGGAAGTTAAGTTATTCACGAAATATAACCCACCACATGATACACACATGTGTAATTTGAAATTTAACATTTTTCTTTATCTATGCCACATCACACAGTATTGCATCACCCTTATAACGTATATAAACCGGAAAAGACAGGTTCATTTCTACCACTTTCGTTGAACAGTAAGGACGGTAGCTGTGCGTTAAATTATCAAATTGTTGTTGTTGTGAAGTGATGGATTTCGTTGTCGATATCCAGGGTTTTCGTGGCGTGGAAGGTGAATTTATTGAAAAAGAAGTGGCTGTGCTCACATTAAACGAAGACTTCATTGGACATTGGATTGCAGCACCACCATTATCATTTACTGAATTGAGTCATTGTGCAAAAGAACAAAACAACTGGTTAACTTGTTCATTTCATGGAATTGAGTGGTTCGAAGGTGACGTTGCTCTTAAATATCTACATGCAAACTTACGTACTGTGGCAAAAACAGCGGGGAAAATTTATACGCGTGGCCAAGAAAAGGCTAAAATTCTTCAAAATGTGATGAGCCGTCAAATTATAAACTTGGAACTATATAATTGTCCAAGTTTTAAAAAACTCCAAGAATCCGGCGGTTTTTGTCTGCATCATGGTTTTAAGAAGAAAAAATCTTACACATGTGCAGTAAATAACGCTTTTAAATTAAAAAAGTGGTTATTGCAGCAAAAAACGGAACAAGTTTTAATATTACCACAAATCGGAATTGATGTGGCAGAATATGGTGAAGAAGAAACACTAAATCCAACACCAAAAACAAAAAATTGTTTACCGATGTTTAATAAGAAAATAAAAAAGGTCAGCTTTGATGAAAATATTTTAAAAGATGCTGGAATTATATGTGATGGAATAAAAAAGAAACCTTCTACTACTACTACTGCTACTACTACTACTACTACAAATGAAGTGAATAAACTTCTTCAAAATTTTCCATCACTTGGTGCACCATTTTTAAAAAAAGACAATCATGAACAGTCTACAGATTCTACATCTTCTACAAGTGATTCCTCGGAATACCACTGGGGTGTTTCCAGCGGATAGGATTCCTAACCTCTTGATGAAACCGGTGTCAATTATAATTAATACTGATAACTATCGAAAACCGTGCGCTCACTGGATCGCCATCTTTATTGATCAACATGGCAGAGGAACCTTCTTCGACAGCTACGGTCTTCCGCCTCATATTCCTGAACATGTTGATTGTCTGCGTCGAAACTGTACCTTCTACCAGTGGAACACAGAACAATTACAAAGTTTCTCTTCTGATGTATGTGGTCAGTTTTGTGTTATGTTTCTTTTTTATATGTGCAGTGGTGTCAGCTTGTGTGATTTTGTTAATCTTTTTTCTAAAGAATTTGTAAAAAATGATTTTATCGCTAATTGTTTTTATAAAAAAATTTTGAATAAGATTAATAAAAATAATAATAATAATATGTTTGAAAAATTACACAGTTTTCAAGGTGGTTATTATTTTCACTCTCACTTTAATAATAATCACCTTCATTCTTGTATTCAATCATGCTTGTCTCGAAATGCTAATTAATTGTACTGTAGTTTAAATTAATGTTATTTTTGTCACTCTTCTCGCGCGGTTTGTGTAGTTTATTATAATATAATTATGCATAATATCTAATCGTAATTCTCTCGTCGCTCAACCTATAACATATCTTATTATATTAATTACACTTATTTGTCTAACTAAGCTTAAGAAATGCATTATCTTTTCATTATATATCTCGATTTAATTAGATGTAATTTTTAAAAGAATAACATGAATATATACTTTTAATCGATGTTATTGTTGTCTCTCTCCTCACGTGGTCGGTCTTGTCTATATTAATATATATATGTATATATATATATATATATATCATGCGTCATAAATGTCTAGTCATAGTTTTATCGATGGTTATACTTAAAAATATCTTATTATATTAATTATTCTTATTTGGCTAACTAGGTTAAAAATCATGAATTATTACTATTATTATTATATTACAATTTAATTATCTATGTATGTGTGTGTGTGTGTGTGTATGTGTGTGTGTGTGAAAAATTAATAAATATTGTAAGACTATATATAACTTTTTTATTTCACCTACCCCCACATTAGAGTAAGTTAGTAGAAAATTTTTAAAGATTTCAAAATAAAAAAAAAATTTATAATTTAAAAAAATTATTAATTACATGTAAATATTTCAAATGTTAAATTCTTCTATGCTTTTAATTTATCTTAATAAATTTGAAACATTTCATTTCATTTCTAATTTGATATTATAGAATAGAATTTCGAACTTATATTTCTAAGTCACTATTTTTAACAACTATACTCGTAGCTGTTCTTGTGCTTAAAAACCAGAAGTGCCGAGGGTTCAATTCCTCAAGGTAATTTGATTTTTTTCTTTAATATAAATAATGTCATTACTTTTTATTAATATTTTTCTTCATTGTACTATTTAATTTTAATTGTTTTACAATTGTATTAAAATTTTCAGTAAAAATTTTGAACTCTTAAAATTTTACTTCTCGTAATATTCGAGAATGATATTTTGCATTTGTAAGTCTGTCTTCCATCCAGCTAAACAGCTAAGCATAGCAAGTAGTCCTTTTTCTCTATTCTAATTCTTCGCTATCCCCCCTTTATCTAATACAATAGCGCACCGCCACCCTAGCGCTCACGCTTTAACGTTGCGAACAAGACTTGTTGACTTTCACGACATTCCATTCTCTCTCTCTCTCTCTCTCTCTCTCTCTCTCTAGCTCGCATCTCACAGTATTGCATAATCCATTCTTTTCTGCATTTTTGGGAAACGCTTGTTATTGGGTCCCATAATTTCAATACCACCCTCTTCCATTCATGCCTCCACTACCACTACTCCCACTCTCTTAGTTTTATGCTTGGGCAACTATAGGACGCATTCTGATTGGCTCCCATAATTGCCCAACACACCCACTATCTTCCTTCTCTCTTACCCTCTCTACGATACTCATCCCCTCTTTCTCTCTCTCACACACAGTCTGTGACGTCACGATGTCTGGCCCAAAATGTCAATTCCTTCCCCTTTCCCCACACCTCTCCTCTGTCTCTCTCACTCCCATTGTCCCCACTATCTCTTTCTCTCTCGCACTGGCGCCAGTGACGTCACTGTGACGTCACAAACGTCTCGCCATAGTTACCTCTTACTACTGGGGCAGAACTCACAGTTTTTAGGTCAGTGAACGTTAGAGGTAAAAAAACTTTCGAACAGTGAAAAAAGTTTTTTTCACTATTCGGAAGTTTTTTTATCTCTAACGTCACTAACCTGAAAACTGCGAATGTTGACCTGCTAACGCGAACGAAACACGAGGTTTTCGTACATATGTGATAGAAAATAGCATATGCACCTCGGGAGGCCGATTTTTTTCTCGCACAATGTTCTCCGAACTCGTTTCGCACTCGCTACGCTCGTGCTACACTCGTTCTTCGAACATTTGTGCTTGACAAAAAAACACGGACTTCCCTCCCTTGATGCATAATATACTATTTGCTTACACAGGTAGAAAACTTTGATACACTCGTTCTTCGAACATTTGTGCTTGACAAAAAAACACGGACTTCCCTCCCTTGATGCATAATATACTATTTGCTTACACAGGTAGAAAACTTTGATAAAATCATCTGGTTTTTTGCAAAATGATTCGTCTGTTTTGGTTGGATTTATTTTAAAAGATTTATTTGAAAATCTGATCTGAGAGAAACTGTATTTTTAAATGTTAAATGAAAAAAAGTTTTTTTGCTCACCTATGTAGAAAATGTTGATATAATCATCTGCATTTTTGAAACCTGACTTGTCTATTGGGTTTATTTGATGTTCTTTAGTTGGATTTATTTTAAAATTATTAATTAAAATTTTCACAGGTGAGAAACTGTTTTTTTCAAAGTTAAATGTCGGCAGTCTTTCGCTACATTTTTGTTTATTTGAATTTTTTCCCGACCACTGTTATCCTTTATGAACTCCTGTACAGACTTCTCCACAAATTTTGGAAAGGATCCTGTGAAACAGAATGTTAAATTGAGCTTGTGTAAAATCTTCTAAAACATATCATACCTAAAGTACCTACACACACTCCGAACTGTCTCCCTTCTTAAAACGCTCAAGGTATGAGCCGAAACACTTATGCCCTGTAAGCGCGAAGGTAGACTCTTCTCTTCTATATAAAAACTTTTCAAACCATAGTATTTAGCATACAATAATTTGAATTGATTCGTCTATAAATTTGTTTAAACAATTAAAAAATTAATCGTAACAATAGTAAAATACATCATTAACCTTTAGTAAACAATTACAATGTTTAGACCTAATAATTTAAACTTTCTTTTACAATATACAAAGAAAAAAACTCTTGGTGTGTTTTATAGTCAGCGTATATGTGTTCATAATTGTTATAAATAAACAATAAGAAATGTAAAAAAAATATTTTTTTAATCGTTATTGCATTGTTACCGTGACACCTGCATCTATTAAAAATTACAGAGAAATTCATCATGCCAAATTCAAATTATTGAGGAATAAGTATTTCGCAGGGTAAATTTTACCCTACCTTATGCTCGCCGGGTTAAAACAGAAAAACATCTATAGATGTGAACAGAATGAAAGAATGAATGAATAAAGTTTGCGATTATTATTATTACTAAGCAAAAAAACGCAAGAATTGCATTCTTTTTTTTTCTAATATATAGTTTAAATACAAAATATAAACTATAAACTTATTAAAATAAAATTAATTATATATTATCAAATTAAATTTTGTGAATTAATTTTGATTTATTAAAATTTTTTACAAATTTATAAATAGAAAGAAATTTTAAAAAAATAAATCAAATTTTCTTCCCCAGTTAAAAATAAAAAAATTAATTGTATGTTACAAAAAGTAAGAATATTTCACTTTCAATAGTGTTGTGTACAAAATATATTTAAATTTCTATGCAAACTTAATTTATTCCAAACATCTTTTGATAATAAGAATTCCTTATTTTATATTTTTTTTACGAAATTCAATTAATAACAAACTATTCTTTAAAATTTTTATTAATATTTTTTCATTCTTCCAAATTAAAAAATTCTTAACTTCTATCGATTCAAATTGAAAATAATTCAAAATTGAATTAATCAAAATTAAAATATAACTAAAGTTTAAAAATTTATAACTCATTTTTAATTTAATCCATGGGAACAATTATTCCAATCTTTTACCTTTAAATATTAAATTATATTAAAAATTTTAAACTTTTTTTTTTTATTACGAGGTTTGGAACACGCATTTACGCACCATAAAGAACACCTTACAATAAATGATGCACGCATCATTTAAGGAGGATGCTCGCCGTGTGTGGTACTCGAGCCTAGAGAATAGTTTACTTGGGAATATAAATATTCCCTGGTAAGTTTATCTCTGGGTATTACCCACTAAACCTTCCTCGCTTTATATGAGTACTTAACACTCAGCGGAACGATTTAACTAAGCAACCAACATGACCGAGTGCTAACTCCACCCATACCCATAGATCCCTCAGCCCAGCATCAGATCTTGGTCAGCCGACCAACCGTTGGGGGTAAGAACCCCCACCGATCAACAGCGGGCTTCGAACTGATGACAGGTGGAGAATTCTATACGGATTTCTTCCCTACCTTCTTACTTTCCTTTGTATCCAGCTTAACCCTGGTTTCTTCCTCTGCGACCATTGATGTCTTTGGTTTTCATTGCCTGGGTAATGAAGGATTTAATGTGCTTCCACAAGTCCACATTCCTTAACATAAGGTCAATCATGTTGTCAGGGGTGACTTCAGTACCCACCACCCGAAACATGTATTGCCTTTTCTCTTCCCAATATCTACAAACAAAGAGGGAGTGTTCCGCGGTGTCCACGGGGGCGTCGCAATAAGAGCACGATCTCTCTCTTCTTAATTTAAAACGTTTCAAATACTCGTTGAAACAACCATGACCTGTTAGCGCCTGTGTTAAGTAGTAGCTAACTTCTCCGTGCCCTCTTTCTATCCATTTAGCGAGGTGGGGAATAAGGCGGTAAGTCCACCTTCCCGTAGATTCCCCATTCCATCTCACCTGCCACTCCTCGACTAATCTACTCCTCGCGATTCTACGAATCTGGGCCTTTAGACGCTGCCTGTCCTCTTCTGGGAGCAAGCTTGCCAGATCTTTGGCGAGGAAATAGACATATCGTCGCTTGGGAGAAGAACTCTGCCATTTCGATAAAGCTCTGAAAACAAAACCAACTCGCAAGAGTTCTGAAAACTGCGCCATTTTAATTAACATTTCGGTTTTGTTTTCAGTGCTTTATCGAAATGGCAGAGTTCTTCTCTCAAGCGACGATATTGTCTTTCCTTAGCCAATAGATCTATCGGCGGAACGCTTGCTAGGACTTGCACAGCGCTAGTAGGTATAGTCCGGTAGGCTGAGAATATTCTCAACAATACTTTTCTTTGGCTGAAAGTAGTCTCATAGAGATGGTGTGTTTTTCTAGGGCTGATGCCCACACTGGAGCTGCATAAAGCAATCTCGAGTGTACCACGCTCGCTACTAATCTCCTTTTTGCTTCCATGTGACCACCAATGTTAGGCATAAGACGGGAAATATTTCCTCCAAATTGGATGGCTTTGATCGTTGCGAATGTTAAATGTTGGTTGAAGCTAAACTTCTTATCCAACTTGACGACCAGGTACTTTATGGTGTTACTCCATTTTACTTCAGTACCATCAATCTCCATAGGTGGGGCAACAAAGGATCTCCGGTTCGTGACAAGCAATGCTTCGGTCTTTTCCAAGGCTATTTCCAGACCATTGGCGTCCATCCAGCGCTTGACTCGTCGCAGAGTTTTTTTTTTATTAATGCGCAAAATCCTTTCTTTTTCCCCTTGCCTTCTTTGGCCTTCTTTGCCTCTTCTACCACTGCCAAAATAGCGTCGAGGGGGGATCGGCCTTTGCGAAAACCGTACTGGTTTTCTGATAGGTCATTTTTGCCAGTCAGAAGACCCTGAAGTCTCTGCAAAACCATACCCTCTAGAAGTTTACCCATTGTGACCAGAAGACATATGGGTCTATAGGATGACGTCTTTTCTAGAGGCTTGTCTCCTTTCCTGAGAAGACCTAACTATTGCTTTTTCCAGTCCATAAAGAACCTTTCAGCCCTGAGGCAATAGTTCAAAGGGTTAAGAAGAAGTTCAGGGTACACATCGATCACCAATTTCAAGATCTCGTTGGGTATTCCGTCCCTCCCTGGCGCCTTGCCAGTCTTCGACCTCTTTCCCGCGGCTCTTAACTCCTCAAGAGTGAAAAGATCTTCGCTCCGTATTAGGCAAAAAGAATAGTTCTCTCGAGACCAAGGTTCCACATACGGGAATAAGGCTCTGATGAACTGTCGGACCCAATCAGGTTTCTCTAGACCAGGGGTCTGTTGTTTAATAACCAATTTCTTGGACACAATCTTAAACGCCAGTCCCCATGGGTCATTTTCAACGTCGCTGATTCGGTCTTTCCAGCACTTCCGTTGGCTACGTCTTATTCCCTATTTAAAAGCCTTTCTGGCTTTGTGCCATTCCTGCTCTGGCGAGGAATCCCCCTTTGAGCGGGTATACCTCCGTCTCGCTTTATTGCACTCTGTTTTTAGCTTTGCCAATTCGTCGTTCCACCAGTAATTTGAGCTCTTCCTGGAGTAATCGCGTCTACGTCGGGGCATGGAGTGGTTACTAGCTGCAATCACCTCACGTCTCGCGTCACGCACTCTCTCCTCAACCGTTTCCGGTTTCCTTATCCAGCCAAGTTCGGAGATCAGCTTGACTTCTTCCAGGTACTTTCTTACATTATCCTAATCGAGCTTACCGACGTTCCATGAGGGGTTCTTACTAAGACTACCGGGTCTTTTGCCCCTCAAAAGCTCTTGCATCGAGAATAACGAACTCAATTTACTGGTGATCGCTCAAGGTTGTTTCATCGAGCACCTCCCACTACCTGATTTTCCGTGACTAGCTAGGCGAGACAATTGTGAGATCCAAAATTGTTGCTGATTTGCCTCGCCGAAATGTAAACTCCTGGCCCCGGTTCGCTACGACCAGGTCATTTCTGGATACCATTTCGCTTATCAAAGTGACCCTCCTGTCTAAACGGATTTCACCCCACTCGGGACACTTACCATTGAAGTTTCCCGTTATGAGAATCTTCCCGCCAAAAGCTCTCATGCTTTCTTTAAGAGATTGCACTTCGGCCCCGAAATCTTCAAGGCGATCGTTCGGAGAGAAGTAGCAGCTATACATACGTATACCTGCCACCTCTATCCAAACGAACCCCTTGTCGGTTTCCAGGAAATCTCTGACGCTTAAATCCGGATTGCGCACTTGAATCCCAGATTTACATGTTTTATCCTGGTACCAGACAGAGTGGTTCGGTTTCCTACACTATTCATTAAAAAACAGTATATCAACCCCCCTCTGAATGGCCGTCAAAAACATGAGATCTTTCGCTAGCTTCCCCTTGCCAAGGTTAATCTGAAGACACCTTAGCTCCTTCTTTTCAACTTGTTAAGTTCTGCTCTATAAATAGAGCAGGACCCGCTCCCTGGACGGTGTTTGACGTCCATCATTCCTTTGTCAGAGCAAGCAGTGCAGTGGAACTCGCCACTGCAGCTCTTGCTCTGATGGTCGGGACCTCCACACTTCCAGCAGGCTTTACTCTTATCAGTGCCCTTGCAGGTCCTTGTCAGGTGGCCGTAGCATAGGCACTTAAAGCACCTCTCTACTTCCAACCTGGCCCGGATTCTGCAGTTGATCCAGCCAACCTTTACCTTGACAGATTTCAACAAAGCTTCAGCGCATGCTTCATGGAGTTGGAGCACCGCTAGCCTGTTTCCAGCTCAAAGAGTGAAGAGGCTGCATGACACCTCTAAATTGATCCTGCCTAATGCCTTTTCCACTGCTTCCACCACTTCTTCCACCTCAGTGCTCTCATCCAGGCCCCTGATTTCCAATGACCTTTTCGATACCACTGTGGTGACCTCTCCTTTTTCCTCGAAGGCGTCATTTAAGGCCCTGCTTAGACCCGATCGGTCCTCCCTGCCCTTGAGGACAAGAAGCATATCGTTCCTCATCGTCCTCCTGATCGTTAGAACCTCCGTCTTTGTCTCGGCAGGGTTGACCACCGACTTCATATGCTTCAGGGCGTCGGCAAAGGAGATGTTATCCTTTAACGTCAGCCTGATAGCGTCATTTTTTCTCAGCTTCCTGTCATTGGAGGCCTTCCTTTGGGCCACCAACTCTCTGAGTGGCTTGATATTCTTGCCACTCCTTGTTCAAATCCACCACAAGGTCATTTAGCCCGCGGGTTGCCCCAGCAAAGGATTTTTCAATCCCACCCTGGGGTTTTTCGGGCTTCTTCTCTTTCTTCGAGGACCTCTCTTCAGGAGTACTCGAAGCTTCTCTCTTCTCTCCTCGTTTTTCGCCTTTTCTCTGAGATGCTGGCGTCCCCAACTCATCGGGTTTTGGGCGAGGGGGGACCTTCGCCTTTCCCTTTGGTTTGGAGGCGCCTTTTAGCTTCTTTATCATTTCATCTTTCAAGTCCTTTGTTGACTCTTCGAGGCAGCAACTCCATTTCACTACCTTGTCGATCGTTTCCTTCACTGGGTTTGGATTGTTTTCCAGTCGCTTCGACTGCACGAACAACAACGACTTCGTCAGCTCCTTAGTGACGAGCACTTGCTTTTCCAAAAGCCGAATAATGGCTTCCCATCCCTCGAGTTTCGGAAGAGCAGCCCTTGCCTCTCTTCTCGGGGTCTTCGTTGTCCGGACAGAAGAAACGGATATTGATGGGGCATCCGTCGACATATTTGTCTCAGTCTCCAAGCTCTCACTGTTTCCATTTTTATTAAGTTCCAAAAAATCCATTTATTTAAGGTTACCAGCGCATCGTGTGGAGAGGGGGGGTCGCCAAGGTTGGGAGCGGGTGTACCCTCGGACACGACGGTCCAACCCCAGTTCTCTGAGGCCCAACCCTTACGCTTAGCCATTTCCGGTACAACACAGACGAAACGGACTCTACCCTAGCAGTACAGGCTCCGACACCTGTACCCACTGCACACTATTTGATCAAAATCCCGAAGGGGCTGGCTCCTGACTTCGCACTACAGAAATACCTCGGCAGAGCAAGCTCACATCAATCAAGACCCCCATATGGCCTGGAAAAAACCATATAAGGACACGTCACTCCCAGTGCCCTGCAGTACGTCGCCGATCGCAAGTATTTGTTCCGCGTGAATATGTGATGCTCCTATTGAGATCCTCATTTACTATTCATAAATGCCCTTTCATTCTAGTTCCATTTTCCGTCATTCACACTGATCTCTTTGGATCAATCAGTCCTTCTTTTTAAGGGGGCGTGCCTCACATGCATACAGGGGAATGAACCATCCTAAAGGTTCCTCTCTCGTATCTCATTCATAGCGTTACTCTTAGAAAGAGTAAGCTATCCAATCAAGGAAGGAGACGTTTATAGTCTGCACTTCCACATTTATACTAGTCTCTTTTACCCAAGAAAGCTGCACACTCGGGAAAACGAGTTGTTGGCTCGTCTTTCCCGGTGCTTCCTCGGCACGTGCAATCGAGTTTTCGGTCCGCCTTCCACGGTGAGCCGCGGCAATCCTATGGCGAAGAGACAACTAATACAAGGAATAGGCCGTTTATAGGCTACTCTTATTCCGCATTTATAGTCTCAAGCGAACCCACTTTTGGCTTTCCCTTAGAAAAGTTATAAAAAATATAAAGGAGGCCATTCAGACGTTTATAGGCTTCACCTTCTTCTTTCATACTCCTTACATGCCGAACCCTTTAGTTCTGGCTCTCCTTTTCCAAACATTGGGGCAACGCGTTTATAACGCGCCCAGGATTCACCTCATTCATTCGAGACATCACTAAACGCATAAGCCTTCCCACTACGTCAAGGTTCTTGCCATAGGAGGGACATTGAAGGTCCCTCCTTTCGGGAAGGAAAAATTTTAAACTTGATTTTATTAATACGAATTTTAATTACTTCAAACTTTAATAATTAGTATAAGAACTATGACTTTTTAAAATATTAGTAATATTAAACATAAAATACTTAAAAGTTTTAATTGTTCGAATTTGATTAATTCATGCTAGAATTATTATGAACTTCAAATATTTTCAAATTCTAACAATGCATATTTTAGGTGTTTTAAACTTAAACCCATATAATTATAAGAATTTAAAGAAATTTGGAAATTTTAAATCGATCCAAACTTTAATATAATTCAAATCAATTAATATTTCCGTTTATCGATTCTAAATTCTTTTATTAATTCAAACTTATATTATCACAGGTTTACAGTGAAATTGCCAATTGCAAATTTCTTGTTTGCTTTGATTAATTTGAGTGTTCTAAGAGAGTTCATCTGTTATTCGTTTAATTTGAATAAAAAATGGTTGAGTTATAGTCAATCAAAGTTCAAATTTCACGCAAATTTGTGTGGCAAATTTTCAAAAAATTAACGAAATTTGAACTTTGAATGACTATAACTCACCCATTTTTTCCCTACTTGGCATTTTCACTACAAAAAACAGAAATTTTCCATTTCAGCAAAACTGCACGAGGGGAAAACAATATAAACCATGTTTTCTCTCTTAGAATACTTAAATTAATCGAAGTAAACAGGAAACTTGCAATTGGCAAAAAAAAGTTTGAAATTTGTAAACCTGTGTTAATAAATAGTTAGCCTGACGGGCTTGGCACATCTATAATATAGTAAAAACTATATTTCAGTCAATCTTATTTTTTATTGTTACAATTGAACTGATTAAAATTATAATTGATCCTAATTTGAAACCTATAATAAAATTAGAAATTAAATAAGTTTAATAATTTACCAATAAAAAATGAGCATTTTGAAATAAAAAATACAACATTTATTTGGAGAAATTTAATTTGGTATGTATTTTTATTTAAAATAGAGAAGATTTCAAATTAAAAAAAATGATTAAAAGAGGAATAAATTATAAAGAAGGTATTTAAAAATCTGAATAAATATTTGAAAACAGTGCTCGCTTTTTTTTAGTTATATCATGATATTTTATTCTTTGTTCTTATTTATATATTTTTTTCAGAAGTATTAAAAAAAAGAAATATTATTATGAAATTTATTGATATATTATTATAAATTATAACATAAAATATTCATTAATTTTCATATTAAGTTTAAAATTTTTTGAATCTTTATTAAAATCTGTAAAGTAGCTTTAAATAAGACACGTTTGTATTGTAATACATTATTATTATTGAAAATAAACTATATAAATTTGTCAATTGATTTTAAATTTAGATTCAGGAGAATCAAAAATTAAATAAAGAAAATTAGAAATCTTATAATTAATATAAAAATACATTTTTTCAAACGTTATTGATTTAACACTTTGCGTCACAGTGTTACGTATAAGTAACACCTGTAACAGTACAGTATATTTATTATAAATAAAGTAATTTAACATATTACTTGTTAAATATTATATTTTCCTACATAGAAGGCATGTATCCAAATATCAAAGTTAATATTGCAGTCTAATTATGCATAAATAAATAATTATAAACAAATAAAGTGAAAAAAATGCTGATTTTCCAAAATAAAATCGTTTGTGCAAAATTCTAATTAAAAACAGCTTTCAATTACTCATGTAATCAATGTTTTTGGGATCAGTGATAAAAATTTGAAATCAGATTTTAAAAATTCAAAATGTCGGATCCAAAATGGCGGATTGAAAATGGCGATGTAAATGTAGAAAATCAGAAATCGATGGGATTCTCTTGAAACTAGTTACTCAGGGGTTTTAGGGGTCGCTGATTCCAAATTCCAATTCATATTCAAAAAATTCAAAATGGCGGATCCAATATGGCGGATTGAAAATGACGAAGTAAATGTAGAAAATCAAAAATCGATCGTATTCTCTTGAAACTTGTTACTAGGGGGTTTTCAGGGTCGCCGATTACGAATTTTAAGTCAGATTTTAAAAATTCAAAATGACGGATACAATATGGCGGATTGAAAATGGCGATGTAAATGTAGAAAATCAGAAATCGATGGGATTCTCTTGAAACTTGTTTCTCGGGGGTTTTCAGGGTCGCTGATTACAAATTTCAATTCATATTCAAAAAATTCGAAATGGCGGATCCAATATGGCGGATTGAAAATGACGAAGTAAATGTAGAAAATCAAAAATTGATCGTAGTCTCTTGAAATGAATAACATCTTTCAAGATATTCCGATCAATTTATGATTTTGTGTCCGACATATTCGATCTGCCATTTTGAATTTCAAAAATATGTCACCAAATTCGTTGTCAGCGTCCCCAAAATCCCCCGAGGAACAAGTTTCAAGACAAGCCAATAGATCTTGATTTTTGTGTCCAACATATTCGATCCGCCATTTTGAATTTCAAAAATATGCTACCAAATTTGTAATCAGCGAATCCAAAAACCCCCGAGCAACTAGTTTCGAAAGCATCCGATCGAATTTTGATTTTCTACTTTTACTTCGCCGCTTTCAATCCATCATATTGGATCCGCCATTTTGAACTTTTAAAATGTGATTTGAAATTTGTAATCAGCGCTACCAAAAACCCCCAAGTAACAAGTTTCAAGATGATTTAATCAATTTCTGATTTTGTGTCCGCCATATTGGATCCGCCATTTTAAAATTTAAAAATCTGACTTCAGATTTGTAATCAGCGACCCCAAAAACCCCTGAGTAACAAGTTTCAAGATGATCTAATCGATTTTTGATTTTTGTGTCAGCCATATTGGATCCGACATTTTGAATTTTTAAAATGTGATTTGAAATTCGTAATCAGCGACCCCAAAAACCTCCGAGTAACAAGTTTCAAGATGATCTAATCGATTTTTTATTTTTGTTTCCGCCATATTAGATCCGTCATTTTGTATTTTAAAAATCTGACTTCAGATTCGTAATCAGCGACTCCCAAAACCTCCGAGTAACAAGTTTCAAGATGATTTAATTAATTTTTGTTTTTTTGTCCGCCATATTGGATCCGCCATTTTGAATTTTTGAAATCCGACATCATATTTGTAATCAGTGACCCCGAAAAATATATATAGCATATGTTTCAAGAAATCAATTTCTTCTGAAAAAACGTGACACAAAGGGTTAAAACAAAAAAACATCTATACCGGGTGTCCCTACATAACGTGAACATATTTTAGGGTTGATATCAGCTCAAAAAATTAAGTAATCAAAGAGTTGCTCGTTTTTTGATTTAACTTTAATTGCTCGAGTTATTTGCAATTCCAAATTGGCCAATCACGCATCGCCTGTACCTTAGAGGGCATGTTCTACTTCACAGTTTATTCCTTCAAAGCTGAAAAAAAAAGTTGAAAAAAAGAGTCTTAATAAGCGTGAAGAAAGCGAATATCAAGCACAATAGGGTTCGAAGGCCACAGAGATCTTTCGGACCAGGGGGTGATCCGCCTTCACTCTTTGTATTGACAAAAGTTGCCACCTTCAACTCTTTTTTCAGCTTTAAGGGAATAAACTGTGAAGTAAAACATGCCCCTTAAGGCAAAGGCGATGCGTGATTGGCCAATTTGGAATTGCAAATAACTCGAGCAATTAAAGTTAAATCAAAAAACGAGCAACTCTTTGATAACATAATTTTTTGCGCTGATATCAACCCTAAAATATGTTCACGTTATGTAGGGACACCCGGTAGTGCCAAACTGCAGGTGTGGACAGAATGAAGGAATGAAAGAATGAAGTTTGCGATAATTATTATTATTAATTAGAGCAGTGAAAGTATAAGATTATAAAATAGAAAAAGTGCTTATATTAAAAAAACGTATTTTTTAATTCCTAATTGTTAAAAAGTATTATTATTAGTATTATTATTTAATATAAATTAAAATCTCTTCATTGTCCTTTAAAAGCAACTTTCTAAAGATCAAAATTTTATAATCAAACTTTTTCTAAAAGTATTACTCAGGAAGATATAACAAAAAAAACCAGTGTTTAAAAATTTACTTTAAAGTATCAAAATTAGTTTTTCTTACATTTACTCCATATAAATGATAATATAATAATGAAACTTAGCACAAACTTGCATCTCACTATGTAAAATAGTTTTGTGCAACACCTGTAAGAAAAGTACCATTTATCTTGCCTGAAAAGTAGACGCAAAATAGGTTATTGCTGCACATAGCAACAATGTATACTTTGCTGCATACTGTGCAGAAAAGTGCACTTTTCTGCACACTTTTCCGTCTTGTAGGTACCCGCGCAATTATTAATTAGTACTTTACCTGAGCAGGTGTTGCACAAAATATCGTGTAAACCTCGAGCGAAAGAAGATTTTACGTCTTCGTGCAAATTTTGCACTCGTCAAAAAACACCTCCTTTCTACTCTTGGTGCACAATATACTATTTTAACTTACAGGCAAAAACCTGGCGCTTTTAGATGCTTGTAGGCAAGATCGAAACGCATTCATTTGTTCGACCGTGTGAAAATGGCGTCCATAATTCCCTAGGAAGAAAATGAATATCTGATCCATGCATTTTTTTTCACCATAGGGAAAAAACGGACGCCATTTTCATACGATAAAACAAAGGAACGCATTTCGACCATAACCTACAAGCATTTAAAAGCACCTCGTTTGTGCCTTTATAATAAAAAGTATAGTAAGCAACACGGGTTTAAAGTCATTACAATTTTTTTACAATGATGTTTGTATACCCGTTTCGTCTCGGGCTTCGCCCTTGACTGTCACTCGTACTCAAACCCCGGTAAAAGAGGTTGATTAAAACGCATAAATTGACATTTAAAAAAACAGTCATTTGAATGCTGACAGATGCCTACTAATTCCGTTTTTGTCCTCAATGCCATTTAACGCGTTTACTTGATTGATATTTGTTTCATTTTAATCATTTTGAATGCTCACAAATTTTATGAAAAAAATTGAATGCGTTTCTTTACCGTCAAGCGAAAGACCTAGAACTAGATCCAAATGCCATTAAATGCTTTCTGATAATGTATCAAATTAAATGCCATTCAATGCCTTCAAGAAAACAATTTTGAACGTAGTCAATGCCTCAAGAAGTTTAATGCCGTTCTATGCCTATGTCAACAGATTTAAAAGACTACATTCTGCTATCGTTAACTTGTTCATTCTTGGCAGCGCGTCGTCGTGGCATCTTTCTATTTTGTGTTGTTCGATCTATTTTAACTAAATCGCGTTATTGAAGTAAAAAACAAAGTGATTTTGTGTCTAATACTAATAGTTTACCTAAACAAAGTGAAGCAGTGAACGCAAACATAATTTTTAAAGTCATTTTGTCATTTTTTGTTGCATGCAAGACAAAATACGAAAATGACGTTAAGTATTAAATTTAGTGCTTATATTTTATTCTATTTTGGTCTACTATTTAGCTGAAGTTAACCTATTAATATATTTAAACTTAAAAAGTAAAATATTGATAAAGACAATAATCAGAGTAAAACATAACAATCACATGTTCAATTTTCCCTTGCAATATGGCTACTGATTTGTTTTTAGGCATTTGAAGGCATTCATACAAAAACGGAATCAAAGCGCATTGAAACGTTTTAATGCGTTTTAATCAACCTCTTTTTACCGGGACATCATCGTAAACAAATGGCTGCCTTTGACTCCTTGTTGCTTAATATACTATTGTGTAGAGATTCTTTCTTTTTGATATATTTTAGACTTCCCTTTTTTCCACTCAAAAATAAAAAGTTTAACACGCACAGTGGTTCCAAATGTCGAAAACGTGGCCAAAACCCCAAAAAGTAATTAAATAATTATAAAAATCATTACTCGGGGGTTTTCGAGGTCGCTGATTACGAATCTAATATTAGTTTTTGAAAAAACAAAATGGCGGATCCAATATGGCGGACATGAAATGTATAAAGTGCTTTAATTTTAATAAAAATTGGTACTCGGGGGTTTTCGAGGTCGCTGATTACGAATCTAGGGTGTACTTCCGAAAAGCTCGAACCTCCAATCTTTTTGATACTTCGTATACTTACGTAATTTGATGCGCTGATTACGAAAATCATAGTGAAAATTAGCGCAAATTTGAATTTCATAGTGAAAAAAAGTATAAAAAATCATGAAAATTTTGGTTTTTTGCATTTATCTCTTTAAATATTGCAAATATAAAAAACAAATTTGTACAAAAGATGTAGATCTCATTAAAATACACATTTTATGTTTAATGCATTTTTTACTGAAACCAATTAGTCTACGAAATAATTGCAAAAAACATAAATCATAATAAATGTAACGAAATACCCACATTATATCAATATTAAATTGCCTACAGTCGTAATTGCGTTATTACATTACCGTCATTACGTAATGTTACCGTCATTACGTAATTGCGTTATTACATTACCGTCATTACGTAATGTTACGTTCATTACGTAACATTACATTTATTACGTGCCATTACGTAATAACGTAAAATTACGTGATTTACGTAATTTTCATGCTGTAATTACGAAAACCATATTTAAAAATTTGTAAACTTGATCATTTTTATGATAAATACTTTAAAAACCAACACAACTTTAGGTTTTCCCACCGCTGTCTACATTCCCCTTTCAGTATGGCACCCCAACCCCCCCTAGATTGTCCAAGACATAGGGGGGTTAGGGGACTAGCCCTTTCGGGGGGCGAAGCCCCCCGAAATAACAAACCAACTTAAAAGATTACATAAAAATACGTAAATTACGTTATAAATAACGTATTTATGGTGATTTCTAGTTTTTTACATTTTTCTTAAAAACTATGCACATTTGGAAAACAATGTAAGAAACAAAAAATGTGTATTTCGATGAGACCTACAACTGTTATTTAAAACATTTTTTTATATTCTTTTACTTTACTGAAATAAATGCAAAAAACCATTATGTTCATGGTTTTTTATGGTTTTTACCATAAAGATGAGCTAGTCGCCAATTTTGACTACGATTTTCGTAATCAGGGCATCAAATTACATAAGTATACGAATTATCAAAAAGATTTGAGGTTCGAGCTTTTCAGAAGTTTATCCCGAATCTAATATTAGTTTTTAAAAAAAGAAAATGGCGGATTCAATATGGCGGACATGAAATGTATAAAGTGCTTTTATTTTAATAAAAATTGGTACTCGGGGGTTTTCGAGGTCGCTGATTACGAATCTAATATTAGTTTTTAAAAAAACAAAATGGCGGATCCAATATAGCGGACATGAAATGTATAAAGTGCTTTAATTTTAATTAAAATTGGTACTCGTGGGTTTTCGAGATCGCTGATTACGAATCTCATATTAGTTTTTGAAAAAACAAAATGGCGGATCCAATATGGCGGAAATAAAATATAAAAAGTGCTTCAAATTTAATAAAAATCGGTACTCGGAGGTTTTTCAGGTCACTGATTACGAATGTAATATTTGTTAAGTTGGCCTTTACTTTAGTTCACAGGTGAAATTTATTTTTTTCTGACAAGTGTTCTTCTAATAATTGTAAAAGAAAATTATTGTCCCTGTTCACATTATCCTTGATAACATCAAAAATTTCTTTTCTCGAAAAAATTTTTTTTTCTGATTGTCTGGAACTGTCTGTAAAATAAACAATAATTATTTTTTCCATCTATAAATCAAAAATGAATTAAGAAATTCAAAACATAAAACTTAAGTAAGTTATCTAGAAAATATATTTATCAAGTGTATAATATTTGTATTTATCGAATATTAATGAGTAGAATGAACAGAGACAAATTTACGTACTCGGGAACCCTAAACAGTAGGCAGAAGTTACCAGAGAGGGGGCCATGTGCAAACATTGCATGTGCAAAAAAGGAAAAAGAAGACAATTCGCATTGCGGTTAATAAGAGACCAGAAGCCTGTATATAAAATGCAAAGAATCTTAATTATATTATAAATATATTGCTAATGTTTATAACAATTGAAAGAATTTATTTATTAAAGAAAAAGACATATATTCTTTAAATGAACCTTAATTAAAATATAAATGTAGAAAAAAAATTTGTTTGGTTCTGAGGAACCAAAATTAACTATTTGTTAAGTAATATTGTTTATAAAAATTAAAATAAATTTGGTTATTTTTATTATTCGTCTGGAGATGATATTGCATTATTTTTAACTAATTCTAGTCATGTGTAGTAATCAAGTAATAAATTAATCGTCCTTTTTTTAAAAAAAAGAGTTAATTTGTTAACTTTAAGTACATAAAATAATTATGATGTTCTTATTATTATGATATATTATTATATATTATATATTATATTATATTAATTATTATATATATTATATTATATATATTATAAATTATGATATTATATATAAAATAATTATAATTATAGGCAATTAAAAACAATTAAAATTTTAAAAATAGGCCTCGAGTGATCTTTTAAGAATTTATTCTTCTTTAATTAAAAACAAACAAAACAAAAGCGGTTAAGAATAGTAAGCTGTAAACATTTTTGAACAGTTAATTGTAAAAAAATCACAATGTGCAGGGCCCTAAGCAGCTACATATTTTGCTTACATATAAATTCGTCCCTGAGAACGAAACACAAAGCTAGTAGTCTGCTTTAAAATCCACGAAAGTAAATATTTTGAGGAATCATATTTTAACTGCTAAATATTTATTACATTACATGTATTATTTATTATATTTATACATTAATAACATATTTCAACTATTATTATTATTATTTTTTTTTTGTACAAAACAAGTTTAGGAGAGGAAAAAATGCCTTTACGCACTTGTTCGTGTAGGACTCAACCACGTCCTGTGGTAATACCGCTCTAAAACAACCTCTCCCATTCTTGCCTTACGTACTCTTATCCGCTTTTGCTCCTTCCGTCCTGAAAGGTAAGCAAGAGCTCGATTCTTTTGCTCGAGGTGTTTTCAGTTCACTGTTCTGTAGGTGTTCCTGTCCCTTGCCGCTGTTATTCTTACGCGGTGGCCAGGAACGCTATTGGATGCTTTTTTAGAGCTACCTTCGTTATATTGTATTATGAAGAACAGTGCTGTCGGACCAGATTAAGTGAACTCAGAAGGACAGCCTTTTGCATACGAACCGTTAATGCTTCAGCTTGACGTTCGCAGTTTGGTATCTTTTTCAATTGGCTTTTAAATGAAGCTTTAATCCCTCCCAAACAGCCTAGTATGAGAACAATTAATCGGATTTTATAACCTGGATACATTCGGCTCAGTTAAAACATAAGATCTTGATATTTCGTCCGTTTCTAAACCTCCTTTTGTATGATGTTGCCCTCAGCAGGAGCCGAAAACTCTATCACACAAATGATCTTACTTTTATGATCCTGGAGTACAATATCAGGCTTAGTAGCTCTGATACGATGAGTTGTAGGAAAAGAAAAATTCCAGTAGATCTTACACTGTTCATTTTCCACAACGGATTCCTGATCCCCTTGGGCATACGGCAAGATGGGTTCTTTATCTATACCATACTGGTGTCGAAGGTGATAATACAACACCTTAAGCGCAGCATTGTGTCTTTCAATATACCTGCAACACGCGTACTTCGGACATGCACTTAGAATGTGACTAAGTGTTTCCGGGTATTGCTTACATGCTCGACAGTTGTTATTGTCGACAGGTATATGCATCACACGACTGCGGTACACCAGAGTATTAATTACACCATCCTGACAAGCGAACAAAAATCCCTCAGCCTCCGATCTCAAACCAGCAGATTTAAGAAAAGCAAAAGTCAAGCCTTGAGACAATCCTATTTCACCTATGAGATTATAGAACTGCCCGTGAACAGGTTTGCTTTTATGTTCCTGTAACAAAAGCGCTTGTTCTGCCTCCTTGACACACTTTTTAAGCATCAATGGTGTTAACGATGCTAACCCGTGCTCCATATCACTGGCTTCAAATGGGAGACTAAGTTCATTTGCAGCTCTTTCTGCCGCACGATATAAAAACGCCCCAACATTTGCAATTTCATGATGGTGGACAAATTGCATAAGGGGATCTCTACTGTTCATCACCGAACATGCTGCAGCCAGTACAATTCTTCGATGAAGACACTCTAAATTTAATAGACCTCTTCCTCCCCGGTCTCTTGGAAGGTAAATTCGTTGCACGGAAGACCTTGGATGATGACTACGATGGATATACATCATCTTGCGGGTTTCTCTATCTAGTATTTTCAACTCATTCACATTCCACTTAACAGCTCCAAAGGTATAGAGAAGTAAAGGAATGGCTTATGTATTTGTGGCCTGTATTTTGTTTTTCCCAGACAATTCGGAAGACCAAATTTTTCTGAGAAGCCCACGATACTTTGTTTGGAGTCGATCTTTAAGCCCACACACATCTTGAGTCTCCGACTGTGGAATTCCAAGATATGTGTAAGTCTCTCCACCAGCAAGATGTTGAATGGTGTTGCCACCAATGAGTTGAATGTTCTCAGAGTCCCTCGGAATTTCAGATGTTTCATTTCTTCCTTTAATCAGATGGATGACGGCACATTTATCCAATCCAAAATCCATTCCTATGGCTCTGGAATACTCGACCACTGCAAACACCAAAATTCTAAGCGCATCCTTACTGGATGCATAGAGCTTCAGATCGTCCATATAGAAAAGATGGTTGATCTTATAGACTCTATTTCTTGGTTTGCCACACATGTATCCAGAGTGTTTTTCTCGAAGTGCAATAGACAGAGGTAAGAGGGAGATACAAAAAAGAAGTGGACTAAGGGAGTCGCCTTGAAAAACTCCTTTTCTAAACGAGATGATGTTAGTCATCACCTGCTGTTTGTTAGATGTTATAACAAACCTTGTCCTCCACTTAAGCATTAGATTCTTTAAGCATCTCACAATGCTCGGATGTACCTTTAAACATTCAAGGAGCTTGATGATCAGCTCGTGACTCGTGGAGTCGAATGCTTTGCGGTAATCAATCCAAGCCATTGACAGGTTACGTCGATAAAATATCGAATCTTGGGTAACACACCTATCTATTAATAGGTTCTCCCTACAACCTGACAGGCCTCTCTTACATCCTCGTTGTTCACCTATCGCACTCCAGACTGGTTCTATAGATGACAATATCCTCTCCTTGAGGATCCCAGTAAATAGCTTGTAGCAGGTGTTAAGACAAGCAATTGGTCTGTAATTTTTTGGATTGGACAAATCTCCTGATTTTGGTAGAAGTACCGTTCGTCCTTCCACCAACCACTGTGGTATTGCATGTTCCCCGTTGAGATAGGTAGAGAATATACGGGCCAAATGTTGGTGAGTTGAAGTAAACTTCTTCCACCATAGATTATTAATCTTATCTGGCCCGGGTGCTGAAAAGTTCTTAGTTCTAGCTACTGCTTTTCTTACCTCCTCTTCAGTAATTGGTGGACATATCTCTGCAAATTGGTCAAGCCCCTGTCTGACACAGAAGCTGCGAAAGAGTGACAAAGATAACCCTTCATCGTTTACTGAATGGGATGTCCCATAGATGTTGCTCCAGAAAGTTTCAATCTCTTCACGACATGGAGGCCTTTCAACGGTTGTTGATGGTACACTGAACAGGCGGGAAGGATTAGTAGCAAATATATTATTTTGCTTTATCCATTTCATCCTCCGTTCTAAACGTTCCCTTATGACGACAAGAGCACTTGTTTGATTCGCTGGCAGGTTTTAGCAACGCGTTCCGCAACAGATTTTCTGTTACTTTTGCGAATTAAGGACACAGCTTTTTCATACACAGCACAGTTCAATGTCCAGAGATCTACACTCTCTGAGAGTAATGAGAGTTCATTGTGCCCTTCAGAGATTTTATCCATTTTAATGGAAACCTTGAGATGAATTTTGGTTTCCCTCGAACTCATGTTTCCATCTTCGGCTGCGGGCGTTGGTGTTTCACACAAAATTTGTGTATTCTCTGAGGGGTCTTCCTGGTCTTGGAGAAGAGCTTCATATCCCCTTTTTCTCAGAGAGGATACCTGATCTCTTAAGTACTGAGGCGTCATTTCCGCGTATTGTGGGTGCATATTGATCCATCGCGCATGTAACCTCTGCATGTATCCTCTTCTGTTAGGGGAACTATTTTGCCAACACAACAAAATGTCCCTCCGAAGTTGGTCTGTCCACTTTAGCCTTAATCGAGCTTGTCCCTGGTCGTTGCTTAGTCGTCGCCTGGGTTCTATCCTATTGCCAAGCCCAACTGAACCCTGATCTCCATCCGAGAGAGACCTATTGTGGGTGGCACTGCGCGTTACAGTCGTCGTAACCGCAAATACTCTGTGTGGGAGGTTATCCCAACACAGAGTGGACAATTATATCGGGTGCCCACCCCTATTTGACTTTTGGTCCGCCCCGGGTATTTTAATTTCCTCGGTAGCTCCCATATCTGAGAGGCCTTCCCCTATCCGCCACCTGGGGAGGCGCCCGATTGGGGTGTCAAAAACCCCATCTCAAATGCCATTCAAGTACTTGACCCAGTCAGCTCAGAAATTCTGTGATATCCAGTAAAGGGTACCACAACTCCCTTACCAACACGATCAAACACCTATACGATGTTCTGCAATGGTCATTTCAGTACTGAGCCAAGTAGGACCAGTATCTTTCAGCTGCTTGGTAACGGAAGCACCAAGCAACCCATTTCGGGTATTATTATTGTTATTATTATTATTTTTATAATTATAATTATTTTTATTATCTTATTATTATTATTATTATTTTTTACAACATTATTATTTTTATAATTATAATTTTTTTTTTTTTTTTTTTTTACAAAACAAGTTTAGGAGAGGAAAAAATGCATTTACGCACTTGTTCGTGTGGGACTCGACCACATCCTGTGGCAATACCGCACTAAAACAACCTCTCCCAATTCTTGCTTTACATATTCTTATCAACTTTTGCTCCTTCCGTCCTGGAAGGTAAGCAAAAGTTTCTTTTTTTTTACTCTGTACAGTTTCACCATTCTGTTCTTTGGGTCTTCATGTCCATTGCCGCCGATGTTCTTATGCGGCCGACATGAAATTGTTGGATGCTTTTTTAGAGCTACCTTTAAAGATGTTTTTTTTTTTTACAAGGAACAGTGCTGTCGGACCACAAAAAGAGAATTCAAAAGAACTGCTTTTTGCATTCTACCTGCTAACAGATTGGCTTGACTTTCGCAGGTTGGGATCTTCTTCAGTTGGCTCACAAATGAAGCCTTCATCCCTCCTAAGCAGCCGAGAATTAAAACAATCAAATGGACTCTATATCCTGGATGCATTTTACTCAATTCGAATAAGAGCTCTTGATATTTTATCCGTTTCTCATCCTCCTTTTTAATGATGTTTCTGTCGGCAGGAGCCGAAAACTCAACTACATAAATGATCTTACTTTTATGATCTTGGAGGACCATATCAGGCTTGGTGGCACTGATATGATGAGTGGTGGGGAAAGAAAAATTCCAGTAGATCTTGCACTGGTCATTTTCTACAACGGATTCTTGATCCATTTGGGCATACGGCAGAATGGGCTCCTTATCTATACCGTACTGGTGACGAAGGTGGTAATACAAAACCTTCAGTGCAGCATTGTGTCTTTCTATATATCTGTTACATGCATAAATCGGACAGGCACTTAATATATGACTAAGTGTCTCCGGGTATTGTTTGCATGCACGACAGTTGGAATCGTCAACAGGTATATGCATCACACGGCTGCGGTACACCAAAGTATTAATCACTCCATCCTGACAAGCGAACAAAAATCCCTCTGTCTCCGATTTTAATCCAGCCGATTTAAGGAATGCAAAAGACAAACCTACAGACAATCCCATTTCTCTGACGATATTATAAAATTGTCCGTGAACAGGCTTACTAACATGTTTTTCTAAAAGAAGTACATGTTCTGCATTCTTTACATGTTTTTTAAGCATCAAAGGTGGTAATGACGCTATTCCATGTTCGGTATTATTTGTATCAACTCGAAGATTAAGTTCCTTTGCCGCTCTATTTGCCGCTTGATATAAAAATGCCCCATTATTTGCAACTTCATGATGATGGACAAATTGCATTAAAGGATCCGTACTATTCATCACTGAGCATGCCGCAGCCAGTACAATACGGCGATGAAGACATTCTAAACTTAGTAACCCTCTTCCTCCCTGATCTCGTGGAAGGTATATTCGAGTTACGGAAGACCTTGGATGATGGCATCGATGTATTGTCATCATCTTGCGCGTTTGTCTATCCAGTATCTTCAGCTCATCCACATTCCATTTAACAGTCCCAAATGTGTAAAGTATTAAAGGAATGGCTAATACATTTGTGGCCTGTATCTTATTCTTCCCTGATAATTCGGATGACCAAATTTTTCTGAGAAGACCTCGATATTTAATTTGGAGTTGATCTTTAAGCCCACGCACGTCTTGAGTTTCCGATTGTGGAATTCCAAGATATGCGTAAGTTTCTCCTTCACCAAGATGATGAATGGTGTTGCCACCAATAAGCTGAAGATCGTCTAAATCGCCTGATGTTTCAGATGTTTCCAGTCTTCCTCTATTCATATGGACAACAGCACATTTATCAAGTCCAAAGCTCATTCCAATTGCACTGGAATACTTGGCCACTGCAAACACTAGAATTTTTAATGCTTCCTTACTGGAGCCATAGAGCTTAAGATCGTCCATGTAAAACAGGTGGTTAATCTTGTGAACTCTATGTCTTGGTTTGCCACACAAGTATCCAGAGTGTTTTTCACGAAGCACAACAGACAGAGGCAAGAGGGAGATACAAAACAATAGAGGACTAAGAGAGTCGTCTTGGAAAACTCCTCTTTTGTAGATGATGACGTCAGTCATCACCTGTTGCTTGTTTGATGTTAATACAAACCTTGTTCTCCATAAAAGCATAAGCTCTCTCAAGCATCTCACTATGTCTGGATGTACCGCAAGACATACAAGAAGCTTAATAATAAGCTTATGACTGGTGGAATCAAACGCCTTACGGTAGTCAATCCAAGCCATGGACAAGTTTCGTCGATAAAATATCGAGTCTTGGGTGACACACCTATCAATCAGTAGGTTCTCCCTACAACCTGCCAGACCTCTCTTGCATCCTCGTTGTTCGCCTATTGTACTCCATACTGGTTGAATAGATGACAAAATTCTTTCCTTAAGGATACCAGTAAATAGCTTGTAGCAGGTGTTAAGACAAGCTATTGGTCTGTAATTCTTTGGACAAGTCAAATCTCCACATTTTGGCAATAGTACCGTACGTCCATCCACCAACCACTGTGGTACGGGATGTTCTCCGTTGAGAAAAGTTGAGAATAGGCGGGCCAGGTGTTGGTGTGTTGAAGTAAACTTCTTCCACCACATGTTGTTAATTTTATCCGGCCCAGGCGCTGAAAAGTTTTTAGTTTTAGCAATTACATTTCTCACTTCCTCCTTAGTAATTGATGGGCATTCCTCCGCATGATGGTCAAGCCCTTGTCTAAGACAAAAGCTACGGAAAAGAGGCAAAGAAGCGTCTTCTTCATTCAACGAATATGAGGTTTCATAGATGTTTTTCCAGAAGTTTTCGATCTCTTCGCGACATGGTGGTCTGTCAACGACCGGCGATGTTATACCGAATAGGCGGGAAGGATTAGTTTCGAAAACATTATTTTTTTTTTATCCACTTAACCCGACGTTCTAAACGTTCTCTTATGACTACAAGAGAACGTATCTTCTCAGTCCAATGCTGCTTGATGGTCTGCAGCTTAGATTTATTCAAAGTATGATGCAATCTTTTCAGAGATCGGGATATTTCTAACACTCTAGGTGTAAATCTCCGATTCGTCTCCAGATAAGCAATCACACTCTGAAGGTGAGAAGCATTCCGTCTAGCCACCCCAATTTTGAACTGAACCTGCCTAATTCTTTTACAGGTCTTGACAACGCGTTCTGAAACAGATTTTCTGTTACTGTCACGAACCAAGGAAACTGCTTTTTCATAGACTGCACAGTTCAATGTCCAGAGATCTACATCCTCTGGAAGTAATGAAAGTTCTCTATTCGCTTCAGCCATTTTGTCCATTTTAATGGAAACCTTAAGATGGATTTTGGTTTCCCTTGCTCTTATGTTTACATACTCAACTGTCTGCAAAGGTGTTGTTGTGAGAACTGATGGTATGTTCTCAGAGGGTTCTTCTTGAAGAACTTCATGGCCTTTCCTTCGCAAAAAGGATACCTGATCTCGTAAGTACTGAGGTTTCATTTGTGCGTATTGGGGATGCATATTGCTCCATCGCTCATGAAGCCTCAACATGTAACCTCTTCGGTCCGGAGAGCTCTGTCGCCAACAGTCTAAGATGTCCCTCCGAAGTTGGTCCGTCCATTTTAAACGTGTACGAGTTTGTCCCTGGTCGAAGCCTGGTCGTTGCCTGGGTTCTATCCTATTGCCACTCCCAACTGAACCCTGGTCTCCATCCGAGAGAGACCCATTGTGGGTGGCGCTGCGCGTTACTGTGGTCGTAACCGCAAAAAACTCTGTGTGAGTGGTTAGCCCAACACAAAGTCGACAATTATATCGGGTGCCCACCCCTATCTGACGTTGGTCCGCCCCGGGTATTTGAATTGCCCGGTACCACCCATATCTGGGAGGATTTCCCCTATCCGCCACCTGGGGAGGCGCTCGATTGAGATGTCAGAAACCCCATCTTAGATGCCACTCAAACACTTGGTCAAGTGGACCAAATATTTCCTTGGTGTTCGGAAGAGGGCATCTTACCTGACCTAACCGGTCAGGCAATTCTGTGATATTCGGTAACGGACGTTACCATTTACCACAGAGATATCGAGATATTATTTTTATTTTTTTTTTACAAAACAAGTTTAGGAGAGGAAAAAATGCATTTACGCACTTGTTCGTGTGGGACTCGACCACGTGCTGTGGTAATACCTTACTAAAACAACCTCTCCCATTCTTGCTTTACATATTCTAATCCACTATTGCTCCATCCGTCCTGGAGGGTAAGCAAAAGCGTGATTCATTTACTAGAGTTGTTATTTTCGTTTCTTACACTGTTGTTCTCACCCATTGCCGCCGATATTCTTAAGCGGTGGTCAAGAACGTTGTTGGATGCTTTTTTAGAGCTACCGAATAGGATCTTATAAGAACAGTGCTGCCGAACCAGATTTAGAAAGTTCAGAAGAACAGCCTTCTGTATGCGAACCGCCAACGCATTAGCCTTGTGCTCGCAGCTAGGAATTTTTTGTAATTGGCTCACAAATGAAGCTCGCATCCCTCCTAAACAACCGAGTACAAGAACAATTAATCTGACCCTGTAGCCTGGATATATTTTACTTAATTCAAACAGAAGGTCTTGATACTTTGTCCGCTTCTCATCCTCCTTTTGAGTGATATTGCTCTCAGCAGGTGCCGAAAACTCTATCACACAAATGACCTTACTTTTATGATCCTGGAGAACTATATCAGGTTTATTGGCGCTGATACGATGAGTGGTGGAAAAAGAAAAATTCCAGTAGATCTTACACTGATCATTTTCCACAACGGACTCCTGATCCCCCTGGGCATACGGCAAGATGGGTTCTTTATCTATACCATATTGGAGTCGAAGGTGATAATACAACACCTTAAGCGCAGCATTGTGTCTTTCTACATATCTGTAACATGCATACTTCGGGCACGCACTTAGAATGTGACTAAGTGTCTCCGGGTATTGCCTGCACGCTCGACAGTTGGTATTGTCGACAGATATATGCATCACTCGACTGCGATACACCAAAGTATTTATCACTCCATCTTGGCAAGCAAATAAAAATCCTTCAGTCTCCGATTTCAAACCAGCAGACTTGAGGAAAGCAAATGACAAAACCCCAGACAGTCCCAACTCTTTTATGAGACTGAAAAACCGTCCATGCACAGGCTTGTCAATATGCTCCTGTAACAGAAGCGCATGTTCTGCTTCCTTAACACGTTTTTTAAGCATTAATGGTGTTAAAGATGCTAAACCGTGTTCCATATCCCTGGTTTCAAATGGGAGACTAAGTTCACTTGCAGCTCTTTCTGCCGCTCGATATAAAAACGCCCCAACATTTGCAATTTCATGATGGTGAACAAATTGCATAAGAGGATCTCTACTGTTTATGACTGAGCATGCTGCAGATAAAACAATTCTACGATGAAGACACTCTAAATTTAAAAGACCTCTTCCTCCCCGATCGCGTGGAAGGTAAATGCAAGGTACGGAAGACCTAGGATGATGACTTCGATGTATAGTCATCATCTTGCGAGTTTCTCTATCTAGTTCCTTCAACTCATTCACATTCCACTTAACTGCTCCAAATGTATAGAGTAGTAAAGGAATGGCTAATGTGTTTGTGGCTTGTATCTTATTCTTCCCAGATAGTTCAGAAGCCCAAATTTTTCTGAGAAGACCATGGTATTTCATATGGAGATGATCTTTAAACCCACACAAATCTTGACTTTCCGATTGAGGAATTCCAAGATATGTGTAAGTTTCCCCAACACCAAGGTGATGAATGATATTGCCACCAATGAGCTGAATATTCTCAGAGTCGCTCGACATTTCAGCTGTTTCTTGTCTCCCTTTAATTAAATGGATAACAGCACATTTATCTAATCCAAAATCCATACCAATAGCTCTGGAGTACTCGGCTACTGCAAACACCAGAATTTTTAATTCGTCCTTGCTGGATCCATATAGCTTAAGATCGTCCATATAAAACAGATGGTTGATCTTATGGACTCTATTTCTGGGTTTTCCACACATGCATCCAGAGTATTTTTCTCGGAGTAATACAGACAGAGGCAAGAGGGAGATGCAAAAAAGTAGAGGACTTAGGGAGTCTCCTTGGAAAACTCCTCTTCCAAACGAGATGATGTTAGTCATCACTTGCTGTTTGTTGGATGTTATAACAAACCTTGTCCTCCACATGAGCATTAGCTCCTTTAAGCATCTCACAATGTTCGGATGTACCTCTAAGCATTCAAGGAGCTTGATGATCAGCTCATGACTTGTAGAGTCAAATGTCTTTCGGTAATCAATCCAAGCCATTGACAGGTTACGTCGATAAAATATCGCGTCTTGGGTAATACACCTATCAATCAATAGGTTCTCCCTACAACCTGCCAGACCTCTCTTGCACCCTCGCTGTTCGCTTATTGCACTCCAAACTGGCTCGATGGATGTCAAAATCCTCTCTTTGAGGATGCCAGTGAATAGCTTGTAGCAGGTGTTAAGACAAGCTATGGGTCTATAATTTTTTGGAATAGACAAATCACCAGATTTTGGTAAGAGTACCGTTCGTCCTTCCACCAACCACTGTGGTATTGGATGTTGACCGTTGAGAAAGGTAGAGAATATTCGAGCCAAATGTTGGTGAGTTGAAGAGAACTTCTTCCACCAAAAGTTATTAATCTTATCTGGCCCGGGTGCTGAAAAGTTCTTCGTTTTAGCAACTATGTTTCTCACCTCCTCCTTAGTAATTGGTGGACTTACCTCTGCTGGATGGTCAAGCCCCTGTCTAAAACAGAAGCTACGAAAGAGTGTTAAGGATGACTCTTCATCGTTCACTGAATGGGCTTTCCCATATATGTTACTCCAGAAGTTTTCAATCCCTTCACGACATGGGGGTCTTTCGACAGTTGGCGATAGTGGACTGAACAGGCGAGAAGGATTAGTAGCATAGGTATTATTTTGCTTTATCCATTTAACCCGCCGTTCTAAACGCTCTCTTATAACAACAAGAGAACGTATCTTCTCAATCCAATGTTGCTTGATGGTCTGCAACTTCGATTTCTTCAGAGTGTGATGCAATCTTTTTAGAGTCTGGGCTATTTCCAAAACCCTGGATGTAAATTTTCTTTTCGATTCAAGATATACAATCACACTCTGCAATTGAGAAGCATGCCTTCGAGCCACCCCAATCTTAAACTGTACTTGTCTGATTCGTTTAAAGGTCCTATCGACGCGGTCTAAAACAGATTTTCTGTTACTTTCACGAAGCAGGACCTTTGCTTTTTCGTACACAGCACAATTTAATGTCCAGAGATCTACATCCTCTGGGAGTAATGAGAGCTCGTTATTCCCTTCAGCGATTTTGTCCATTTTAATGGAAACCTTTAGATGTACTTTGGTTTCCCTAGACCTCATGTTCCCTTCCTCGGTCGTTGGTGTAGGTGTTACTGTCGGAACCTGAAGGTTCTCGGAGGGTTCTTCTTCTTCCTGCTGAAGAAAAGCTTCATGTCCCTTTTTTCGCAGAAAGGATACTTGGTCTCTTAAATACTGAGGTGTCATTTGAGCGTATTGGGGGTACATATTGATCCATCGCTCATGCAACCTTAGCATGTATCCTCTTCTGCAAGGACTACTGTTTTGCCAACATAGCATGATGTCCTTCCGAAGTTGGTCCGTCCATTTAAAACGTACTCTAGCTTGTCCCGGGTCAATGCCTGGTCGTTGCCTGGGTTCTGTCTTATTGCCACTCCCAACTGAACCCTGATCTCCATCCGAGAGAGACCTATTGTGGGTGGCACTGCGCGTTACAGTCGTCGTAACCGCAAATACTCTGTGTGGGAGGTTATCCCAACACAGAGTGGACAATTATATCGGGTGCCCACCCCTATCTGACTTTTGGTCCGCCCCGGGTATTCTAATTTCCTCGGTACCTCCCATATCTGAGAGGCCTTCCCCTATCCGCCACCTGGGGAGGCGCCCGATTGGGGTATCAGAAACCCCATCTCAAATGACATTCAAGTACCCGACCCAGTCGGCTAAGAAACTCTGTGATATCCCGTAAAGTGTACCACAAGTCCCTCACCAACCCGATCAAATACCTACACGATGTTCTGTAATGGTCATCTTAGTACTGAGACAAGTCGGACCAGTATCTTTGAGCTGCTTGGTAACGGATAAACCAAGCAACCCATTTCGGGTTATTTTTATTATTATTATTATTTTTTTTTTTTTTTTTTTTTTTGCGTAGGATGTGAAAACCTGCCTTCAGGTACCCTGTAGCCCGTACTACGGGGTTATGCGGGGGTGGCGATGTTCTGCCGACCCGCTAAAAACACACCCTTATTTGGGGACCTTAAGACCACTCCCAGGTAGAGCCAGTTTACTGACGTATCGCCTTCAGGAGTGGTCTTATATCCCGCCTCTATCGCCTAAACGATATCATCCCTCGACCTACGGGAATTTATTATTATTATTATTGTTATTATTATTACTATTATTATTATAAACATTACTATTCGTAATATATCAACCAAAACGGATAATTTTCAATTGCACTCTTCTAAAAAAACGTACATTTCTGCAGAAAATATGTTTTTAAAAAAAAGGGGCAAGTCGGGGCAAAAAATTTTTTTTTACCGTAAAGTGGAATGAATGTAGAGCATGGGAAAAATTATTTCACAGTGGTATGTCGTGGGATTTTTGACTTATTCAATTTTAAAATCTTAGTTTTTAAAATATAAACTCTTAAAAACGAGATTACAAATGTTTCATAAATATACTATTAACAAATTTTATTTGTTTTTACTTAATATATTTTTAATTTACTTACTTGTAGCTACCGATTCCATATCACAAACTTTAATTTCACTTTAATTTCAAAAAATTACACAGTTTTGAACAATAAAGTTTTATATATCGCCTCCCGCTTAATCCATGTAACTTAACAACGCTCATCGCAAAACTGCTTTTCACGGCTAGATATGGACAATAGACCCTCGAAAACGGTCGTTTCTAACAGTAGACATACCAACGTGACTATTTAGGGTATTAAAAGTTCCCAGTTTAAACTTTTTTTTTTGGGAGGGGGGGGGGGGTTTGGCCACGTTTTCGGCATTTGGAACCACTGTGACACGTGTTAAACAAGATGTAAAGAGAAAAAAATTCACTAAAAAATGTAAGTCAAACTATACGAGTTTAACACGTGTTAAAAACGAAGTAAAGAAAAAAAATTTACTAAAAAATATAAGAGGCAAAATTTTTCGAGTGTACCAATCGAAAAAATGAAAATGGCTAATAAAGGCTAATATTTGCACAAAATGTAGTATTCTATGTCAGTACTTAAACCATTAATTATTATAAAATTCTAATGAAAATTGTAGAAGGGGGAGAGGCTGAAGATTCTGGTCAAGTGTGAAGAGGGTATTTTTTAAAAAATCATAACTATTATTCAACAGGGTAGACAAAAAATTGACCTTTATGTTTTTGAAAGGGGTTTTCTCCTCTTTTCAATGGTGCAAAAATTTTTTAAAAATTTTAAAATTTAACCTATTTTTTACTTGTTTTGAAAAAAGACATCTTTTTATTCTTTTTTTTTTCATTTGAAATAAAGCTTACTAGGTGCACTTTGAATACAAGCTATAGAGAAAATGGCTTTTTTCTTTGTTTTTAAATTATTAATTAATTAATTAATAAAAATTTGTTAAAAATGAAATATTTCACAAACGATTAAACTTTTGGTAATTTTGGGGCTATTAACGTAAAGCTTACAAAATTCCGGACCCAACAAGCATAATTTGAAGTCTTTTTGATAAATGGATACTAAATAAATACAAATTTCTTATTTAATTAGTTATTATTAATTATTTTGTTAGACATGAGTTAGACATGAGGTATAGAAAAAAATTCCTTTAAAAAATAAGTCTAAATATACGAGTTTAACACGTGTTAAACACGATGTAAATAAAAAAAATTAATTAAAAAATATAAGTCTAAATATACGAGTTTAACACGTGTTAAACACGACGCGACGTAAATAAAATAAATTCACTAAAAAATATAAGTCTAAATATACGAGTTTAACACGTGTTAAACACAATGTAAAGATAATAAATTTATTAAAAAATATAAGTCTAAATATACGGGTTTAACAGGTGTTATACACGATGTAAAGATAATAAATTTATTAAAAAATATAAGTAAAAATATACGACTTTAAAAGGTGTTAAAGACGACGTAAATAAAAAAAATTCACTAAAAATATAAGTCTAAATATGCGAGTTTAACACGTGTTAAACACGATGTAAAGAAAAGAAATACATTAAAAAATATTAGTCTTACTATAAGAGTTTAACACGAGCTTATTAATTAATTTAGTCTTTTTTTGTTCAATCTGTTTAAAAAAAATTCAAAAGAAAGAGCACTTTCGGAAATACAAAAAATCTTTTAATAGGTTGTCTGTTCAATGACGAGAAGATGATTGTTGCAATTAAATATTATTTAAAATAATTTTTAACTACAAATGGTTTTTTAAATTATTTATTTAATAATTATATTTTAAACAGGAAACATAAAAATCTGTGATTTTTAAAAATGTTCTGATACAATGTTAAAGAAATTAAATTAAAAATCTTTCAGAGAAACAGGACAAAATCAATTCAAATAATTTCTATGAACCTCTTTTATTGTATTTTTATATTTCCTAATTCAAAACAATTAATTTTTGTTTAAAATAAGTAAATATATTTCATAGACAATTTTTTTTATCCAATAAAATAAATTTGATATATTTCAGCAAGAATACATGCTTTTATTTTATGATGCAAAAACTAGTAATATTTGTTTAAAACGAGTAAAAAATATTTAATAAAAAATTTTTTTATCTAATAAATTTATTTGCTTTAATTAATTAAGAATACATAGTAAAAAGAAAATTATATAAATTTTTTAAATAATTTTATTTTAATTATGTTTTTTTATGTTTCTTGTTTAAAATCTAAATAAATTCAATAAATAATAATAATAAACCATTTTAAGTTAAAAATTATTTTTAAACATTTAAATTCAATAACTAATTTCTTATCACTGTACAGACACCCTAAAAAAGGATAAATTTTTGCATTTCCAAAAGTGGAAAAATAGAAACTTTAAAAAAAAACAAGGTCAAAGAAGAGAAAAATGTTGATTTTAGGTGTTTTAGGTGATTTTTCTAAAAAAAAAAGGGGAAAAAAGGGATTAGGTGAAAAAAGGGGAGAAACTGTGATCCCTGTAATGGTGAAAACAGAGATTTTTTAGTTTGCCTTTTAATTTGATAATAACAATTAAGTAAATTTTTGTTTAAGCGGTCCTAGTATCTAGTAGATATTTTGTACTGTTTTAATCTTGGATATAATAATTTTTAAAGAAAAAACATCTTTTTTTCATTGACAACGACAAAAAAATCAAATTTGTTTAAATTATTTGTTTATAGCAATTTATTTGTTGATAATAAAATTAAATTAGCTTTATGAGACAAGTAGAAGTTATATTTTCAGTAATAGTAATCAAACTTACTGTGGTTTCATTGTGACAAACAATAATATTTAAAAAATGTGCTGTTTTCACCAATGTTTATAACAATATAAATATTTGTGCAAGTTAAAATTCAAAATTTGGGCTCTAGCGATCTCTTTGCAATTTAGTCTAGTTTAGTTTTTAAAAAAATCCAAAATCTGTTTAAAAATGCAGGCTCGACGCTGTTTTGTATGGGAGTAAGATAGATAGCCCTATCTAGTGTTATCTCTTTCTATCTCATATAAAGTTACTTTCTTTCCCAACGTAAGTACGCTCATTTCGGCCAGGATGATTTTTACTATAACTTAAAGTTTGTCTTTTGATACCCATTTAAAAATGACATTTATCAAATATGATACATTTACAAAAATTATAGCCAACACTTCACATTTCTCCAATTATAATGAGATACAATCAAACATAATTAACATAAATTGCGTTTGTATGTAAAATTATCATACCAAACAATTTATACTATTGCGCAATGGGAATGAACTACAAAAGTGAAATACTTTTATTTCTCAAAGTTATACGTGAAGAAATTGAAGATAAAAAATGTACTTGCCGCCATTAATGATTAATGATATGTGGTGGGGTGTTGAAATTAGAAGTGGGATTTTATATCGAGAGGGAGAATGACAACAGCGGTGATTATGCAGAAATGCGAGGTGTGGTATCTGTAAAAATGAACCTTAAGTGAAGTCTATTCATGCGGAGGTTGAGGCGTACATGCGGTTACGTGCAAACTAAGATGCCGATACTTCTTTAACGATCCTTTTTTTCTAACGACTCATCTTGCGGCAGCTAATTAGCCAAAGGCGAGCTCAAAGATTTCTAAACGACTTGTGCTTTCAAGGTTATAGATCAATGAAAAGCGTAATTGGTTCAGCCAATTATCTTGTTAGTTAAACATATGCTAGACTACAAAATTCTAATGTGAATCAGTCCTTATAAGTTTAACGTTTTAAACTATAGACATAATCTAAACTTCATTCCGTGTATGAGAATTATTGCGATGTTATAATTAAAAGATAATATAACTTGTTTAATCTAAAGGTGACAAAGTCTTTATAAGGGGGAGGGGCTGAAGATTCTGGTCAAGTGTGAAGAGGGTATTTTTTAAAAAATCATAACTATTATTCAACAGGGTAGACAAAAAATTGACCTTTATGTTTTTGAAAGGGGTTTTCTCCTCTTTTCAATGGTGCAAAAATTTTTTAAAAATTTTAAAATTTAACCTATTTTTTACTTGTTTTGAAAAAAGACATCTTTTTATTCTTTTTTTTTTCATTTGAAATAAAGCTTACTAGGTGCACTTTGAATACAAGCTATAGAGAAAATGGCTTTTTTCTTTGTTTTTGAATTATTAATTAATTAATTAATAAAAATTCGTTAAAAATGAAATATTTCACAAACGATTAAACTTTTGGTAATTTTGGGGCTATTAACGTAAAGCTTACCAAATTCCGGACCCAACAAGCATAATTTGAAGTCTTTTTGATAAATGGATACTAAATAAATACAAATTTTTTATTTAATTAGTTATTATTAATTATTTTGTTAGACATGAGTTAGACATGAGGTATAGAAAAAAATTCCTTAAAAAAATAAGTCTAAATATACGAGTTTAACACGTGTTAAACACGATGTAAATAAAAAAATTTAATTAAAAAATATAAGTCTAAATATACGAGTTTAACACGTGTTAAACACGACGCGACGTAAATAAAATAAATTCACTAAAAAATATAAGTCTAAATATACGAGTTTAACACGTGTTAAACACGATGTAAAGATAATAAATTTATTAAAAAATATAAGTCTAAATATACGGGTTTAACAGGTGTTATACACGATGTAAAGATAATAAATTTATTAAAAAATATAAGTAAAAATATACGACTTTAAAAGGTGTTAAAGACGACGTAAATAAAAAAAATTCACTAAAAAATATAAGTCTAAATATGCGAGTTTAACACGTGTTAAACACGATGTAAAGAAAAGAAATACATTAAAAAATATTAGTCTTACTATAAGAGTTTAACACGAGTTAAACACGATGTGAATAGAAAAAATTCATTAAAAAATATAAGTCTAAATATACGGGTTTAACAAGTGCTAAGCACGATGTAAATATAATAAATTTATTAAAAAATATAAGTAAAAATATACGAGTTTAACGCGTGTTAAACACGATGTAAAGAAAAGAAATTAATAAAAAATATAAGTCTAAATATACGAGTTTAACACGTGTTAAACAGGACGTAAATAAGAAAATTCACTTAAAAATATAAGTATAAATATACGAGTTTAACAAGTGTTAAACACGATGTAAAGAAAAAAAATTCATTAAAAAATATAAGTCTACGTAATATATATAAGTCTCTAATATACGAATTTAACACGTGTTGAACACGATGTAAATAAAAAATATTTTTTAAAAAATATAAGTCTTAATATACGAGTTTAATACGTGTAATAACACGTGTTCTTTTATAGGGATAGGACGTTTATTCTATTTATTAGGAGGTATAAGATGCTATGGAAAGCAATTTAGAAAGCATAGGGTGAGATTAATGAAAGATGCTTCGAAGAAACTAGTTATTTAGTTTATTTACTGAAAAAAAGAATAATATAGAGTTAGAGTAGTAAGAGATTGACAAAGAATTCTTGATTAAAATAGATACGATATTCAGTATTATGAAAAATACCTGCAGTTACAATGTTAAGAAATAGATTGGAATAGAGAAGGAAAAATTGAAAGAAATTGAATGTTGATGTTATTGACAAAAGATAGAAAAAGTAATATGTGTTCATTAAGAAAATAGGTTAAAATAGTAAAGAGGCGATTGAAGAGGATAGGCTATATATTTTATTTATTAGGAGATAGAATGCAATGGAGTGCGATAAAAAAGAATGGGGTGGGATGTTAATAAAGTGTTTGAAGGAGATATGCAATTCATAATATAAACAGAGTGATTAAACGGAATGAAGATATATAAAGAGGAAATAAAAGTGGATAGGGATTGATAGACAAGGCAAAGAAAAAGATTCAGATGAGGTTATAAGACATGGGCAAAGAATGACAAGAATATCCTTTTCAAATATATGTGACCTGGACAGTAAAAAGGGGACTTACGTGTAAAAACAAGATTTCGAGAAAAACGATCTTAAAGTTAAAATGTTAATATAGATACTTCTTCACGTTTTAATGGCTTTCAACTCCTTACTCGGGAGTTTTTGGGGTCGCTGATTATGAATCCGGTGTTAGTTTTTGAAAATTCAAAATGGCGAATCCAATATGTCGGACAAAAAAATTAAAAACTTATCGGATTTGTTTAAAACTATCAATTCGGGGGTTTTTGGGTCGCTGATTACGAATCCGGTGTTAGTTTTTAAAATTCAAAATGTCAGATCCAATATGGTGGACAAAAAAATTAAACTTATCGGATTCGGTTAAAACTGGCACCTCCTCGATTTTCGGGGTCGCTGATTACGAATCTATTAAATTTAAAATGTAGGAAAAAAATAAAAACTTTAACGGACTCATCTAAAACTGGTTGTAAGCGAATTCAATGAATTGTGTAATCTGCAACTTCAAATAAGTTCCAATTATCGAGTTTCAAGCGAATCTGTCCGATTGTTAAATTCTTCATTGTTATTGACACTCGTATTCAGTTTCTTATATTTTGTCCTCACACTTAAAGGTTTCTCGCGTAAGTTGCTACTTTCGAATAATTACGAATTCCGACAACGTTTCACTCCGACTTCAAGAAATTGGAGTACCGATAAGTTTTTAATTTTTTTGTCCGGCATGTTGGATCCGTCATTTTAAATTTTAAGAAACTGACTACGGATTCGTAATCAGCGACCCCAAAAATCCGCGAGTAGCCAGTTTTATGCAAATCCGATAAGTTTTTAATTTTTGTCCGCCACGTTGGATCCGCCATTTTGAATTTTAAGAAACTGACACCGGATTCGTAATCAGTGACCCCAAAAACTTCCGAGCAAGGAGTTTTAAGCGATTTCAATAATTTTTTCCTTTTTTTCCAGATTTTTAAAAAACACATAGATAGAGTAATGATAGTAGGGGATGGACCAAGAATGAATGTAATTGATTGAAATAGATAGAATTTTCGTTACTGTGAAAAATAGCTACAGTTTCAAAGTTAAGACAGGAATAGAGGAAATAACTGAAAGAGATTGGTGATTGATGTTATTGACAAAGCATGGAAAAAGTTATAAGTTTTTATTAATAAAATAGATTAGGATTTAAAAGAGGTGATTGAAAGGGACAGACTGTTCATTTTATTCATTAGAGGATAGAATGTGATAGAGAGCGATAGAGCAAGGATAGTGGGAGATTGAAGTGAAGTTATTGGAAAAGATATGCAATCCGTTATGTAAAGAGAGAGATAGAACTAAATTATAAAAGCAGATAAAAATTGATAGACAGAGCTAAAAAAAATTGAGATGAGGTAATAAGACATAGACAAAAGAATGAAAGGGATAGGTTTAAAGACATAAGAGATAGGATGGGATAACCTTTAATAAACGTGGGATAGAATGAGATAAAATTTCTTGACTTTTTCTATCTCACGGATAAAAAGTGATTCAACATGATAGGATTTCTATCTTTTTACTCTCAGCAGGGTTGTCTAATCAGTACAAAGTTTCATCACTTTTAAAAAAAACCATTTTATAAAACCAAAAAAATTTCTGGTCTGGCCCAACTTACACCTGGTTTCCCATACCATTGCCCGAACAGCTCCCAAGTTTAAACTGGGCTCCCCAGCTATAGGATGGCTAGCGCACAGATTCAATTTCTACACGGGTACCAAATTTCAAAATCACAATTTTCCAGGTTAAATCAGGTCACCCCTCAGGGTAAATTCGGTCACTTGATTTTTTTTAGAATTTAGGGTAACCCCGACAATTTTAATTTTTGAATATTAAAATTCTTCTTATTAGTGTGATTTGATTTTGATTTTAGGATTAATAAATTATGAGTTCTATAAAAAATAAATATTGGTTTAATAAAGAATAAATATAGGTTTCATGAATTACAACTATGGATTTAAATATTGTTATATTTTAATAAGAGAAAGGTAAAAGTGAAATGTGGTTACAATTTTGAAACTAACAAGTAATAAATTTTATTATTGGTAAAATTTAATACGTGAAATGAGACCGGCTTTACCCCAATGTCACGTGACCGACTTTACCCTGAATGTATTCCTCTTATTTCAGAATAAATTTAATTAAATCTCAATGAAATCAAATAAAACTATATTAATATGTATTTCAAGAAAGGACATCCAAAAGCATCGAAAAAACTTACTCAAATAAATTAAGACCCAAAAATAATGGTCGAAAAACTTAAAAATCCGAAGAACGTTTTTTTTGCTGGCACCTCTAAAAACACTTAACAACCTCTAATTCTATGTTGAATTCATGAAACTAAATGAAAGTTCGTTAACATAAGTTGAATGTTGAGTTGTATTTACAGTACCGATATCTCCTTGTTAAGTAGAGTTCATAGCGTCAAATCGCTAGTGACCGGATGTACCCCGTGACCGGATGTACCCCGTGACCGGATTTACCCCGGTCTCTCCTATTGTTTTAAAAAACAAAATTAATTTACATTTAAATTTAAATATAATGTTCTAATTCTACTTTCCAGATTTATGTTTTAACACGCTGTCAGCACTCTGTGTCTCAAGAGAATCTCTATAAACATCAAATTGACGAAATGCAACTCCCAGAATCTCTTCTTCACAAATGGAAACTACTGGCCATATCTGTTCCTGTAGCTTGTATGATTACGAATGGAAAAGAATATAAGATTTAAAAACATACACACAGTACGAAAACAGAATCCATTTTTATACATATTTATTTACCTACCAGCAGAAGTATTTCTAATTTGGGACATAATTATATACTAGAAAAAACAGCGCGCGCTAAAGCGCACACCAAATTTTATTATTTCTTAAAATAATGTTTCATTTATGTATAATTATGTGAAATAAAGGAAATACATAATATAATAAAAAAAGAAAAATAATGATAAGAAGACATTGCAATAAATTTAAATTGATGTGATCATTTGAAAATTTTGATTAATTAAAAATTAATTAAATAAAATAAAGATAAAGAATAAAATGAAGAATATGAGGAGTAATTATAAAAATTTATGATATACTTAATACCATTTAGAAACCTTACTTTAAAAAGTTTACCGATCAACAGATCAACACACTTTGCTCTTCATATTTTAGAACCTTCTTTCAATATAACCAATAAACGAATGTGTGATAAACCACGCTTTTGAAATTCAAAAACATAAACATAAGACTTTACTTTTTCAAATAATTTATCATCTAGTATAGTTTCGATTAATTTTTTTACTTTTAAATGAAAGACCCTTGCAATTTGTCGGGTTTATTAGAAGCTGACTGATTAAGTAATAAATTTTCTTAAAGTTCTTTCTATTTTGAACTACATGTCATTTTAATAAATGAATCTGGTCTACCACGAAAAGCTACATAATGGTCATTGCATATTAGGATGGTCCAAAACAAAAATATTTTATTTTTAATTCTCTCACCCCCTAGGATTGTTCTATATCGAAAAAAATAACCCTATTTTTTTATTCTTTTATTTTTTAATATTTAGATAGGGCTCAAAGCGCTCAAAGTTTCTCATGTAAAATGCATTGGAAAAAAAGACTTTTTCGTAGAAATGGTATAGAACCCTTGAAAATCAATATTTTTCAATCGCCCAACTCTGTTTCTCTTCAAAAGACTTCAAACAACAAAGCCAAATTGTTTATTTAACAATTTTGTAATATTAACTATTTTTTATAGGGCCCCCAAAAAACCCCATAAATTACAAAATTATGAAAAAATCGTTAAAAAATATTTTTTACTATTTTTATGAGAGTTTTTTCCTATATTTTAAATAAATAACATAAATATTGATTTTTAATCATTATTCCATGTAATTGCTAATTTGCTTAAACAAATTATTATTATTTATTTACAACTTTTTATCAAATTGAGCTAGAGAGTTGCTACTTTTTCTTAATTTTGCACCTTATCGAGCCCATTGGAGCCTAACACGAACAAAAAAGTTAAAATAATAATTTTAACAATTGTTTAAACAAATTATATTGTTTATTTTCATGATTTGCGCAAATTGAGCTACGGAGTTGCAACTTTTAATTAATTTTGCAAAATATCGAGGCCATTGGAGCCAAACACGAACAAAAAAGTTAAAATAATAATTTTAACAATTGTTTAAAAAAATTATATTGTTTATTTTCAAGATTTGCACAAATTGAGCTACGGAGTTGCAATTTTTTCTGAATTTTGCCATTTTTTTATGACTGTAAAGCCATGTACTAACAACAAACGATAAATAATAATCTTTACGATTGTTTAAACAAATTATGTTGTTTATTATTAACTTTTTATTAAATAGAGATACAGAGATGCAACTTTTTCTTAATTTTTTAACTTTTCGAGTTCAGTGAAGCCAACAACAAAACTTAAAAATAATTTTCGCAATTGTTTACACAAATTATATTGTTTATTATCAACTTTTTATTAAATGGAGCTACAGAGATGCAACTTTTTTTTAATTTTGCAACTTTTATAGGTATATAAAAGCAAGTATTAGCAACAAAATGAGAAAATAAATGTTAACAATTGTTTAAACAATTTAATAATGTTTATTTTTATCTTTTCATTGAATAAAGCTAGAAAGACCAAAATGTGTCAATCAATTTATAAACGTTGATGCAATGAACTTCTTTTCACGTTTTAAAATGTAAACTTCTTTTCTTGAGGAACATCCCTCACTATGTCATCAGAATGTCGAATATTACGCTTGTATAAAAATTGTAAATTGTCTAAAATTAATTAATGACAATGCACAGCGAAACGTTAAATTATTATCTGATTTTAACAAACTAATAACAAAAGATAAGGATCTAAAGAAAAATACCGAAAACAGTTTACGAACTGTAACAAAAAACGTTATCCGAAAAAATGATGTGATAACCAACACATGTATTTATCATATTAAAAAAAAAATGTTCTAAAGTTTTTTACTTAATTATAATTATGTCTAACAGTCATTCCTACCTCTCAACATAAGTAAACATGCAAATCTTAGAGAAAGTTGCAACTCTCTAGTCATATTTCATAAAAAGTTGATTATAAACTATAAAATTTGTTTAAACAATTGTTCTCATTTATTTCTCATTTTGTTGCTAATACTTGCTTTTATACATCTATAAAAGTTGCAAAATTGAAAAAAAGTTGCATCTCTGTAGCTCCATTTAATAAAAAGTTGATAATAAACAATATAATTTGTTTAAACAATTGCGAAAATTATTTTTAAGTTTTGTTGTTGGCTGCACTGAACTCGAAAAGTTGAAAAATTAAGAAAAAGTTGCATCTCTGTATCTCTATTTAATAAAAAGTAAATAATAAACAACATAATTTGTTTAAACAATCGTAAAGATTATTATTTATCGTTTGTTGTTAGTACATGGCTTTACTGTCATAAAAAAATGGCAAAATTCAGAAAAAATTGCAACTCCGTAGCTCAATTTGTGCAAATCTTGAAAATAAACAATATAATTTTTTTAAACAATTGTTAAAATTATTATTTTAACTTTTTTGTTCGTGTTTGGCTCCAATGGCCTCGATATTTTGCAAAATTAATTAAAAGTTGCAACTCCGTAGCTCAATTTGCGCAAATCATGAAAATAAACAATATAATTTGTTTAAACAATTGTTAAAATTATTATTTTAACTTTTTTGTTCGTGTTAGGCTCCAATGGGCTCGATAAGGTGCAAAATTAAGAAAAAGTAGCAACTCTCTAGCTCAATTTGATAAAAAGTTGTAAATAAATAATAATAATTTGTTTAAGCAAATTAGCAATTACATAGAAAAATGATTAAAAATCAATATTTATGTTATTTATTTAAAATATAGGAAAAAACTCTCATAAAAATAGTAAAAAATATTTTTTAACGATTTTTTCATAATTTTGTAATTTATGGGGTTTTTTGGGGGCCCTATAAAAAATAGTTAATATTACAAAATTGTTAAATAAACAATTTGGCATTGTTGTTTGAAGTCTTTTGAAGAGAAACAGAGTTGGGCGATTGAAAAATATTGATTTTCAAGGGTTCTATACCATTTCTACGAAAAAGTCTTTTTTTCCAATGCATTTTGCATGGGAAACTTTGAGCGCTTTGAGCCCTATCTAAATATTAAAAAATAAAAGAATAAAAAAGTAGGTTTTTTTTTTTCGATATAGAACAATCCTAGGGGCTGAGAGCATTAAAAATAAAAAAATTTTGTTTTTCAATGCATTTTTGGACCACCCTATTGCATATTGATATTGTTTCAACATGTTACGAGGTGAATCTATAAATGTTGAAGGCAGTATCAACATCTTGCCAACATGTACATTATTTTTAATTTCTTGATTATCTAAATGATCAATTAATCCTTTGTAAATTTCACTTCTTAATTTTGTTTGATTATTTTTACAAAAATGTAACCTAACTTTTTTAACTTTGACATAATTATCAACTAACCATTGCTGAAACATTCTTTCACCATATAAAAATTGATTGAAGGTATGATCTCTTACTCCTATTTTATATTTTATATAAGCAGATCTGAACACAGTTTGATTTCTGGTTGGTTTGTCACTATCAGTACGAATCGTATCGAGACTATAACCCTTGCTTCCTAGAGGATAAAGTATAGGATATATCCAAGGTTCAACATTTGGATCTAAATGATTAAAAAATTGCAATTGTTGAATCCATGTATTATAAATCGTTATATAAGACTGTGGTATTAAATATTCAATTTCAGGAAATTGTTGATTTGATAATAAATTTGACCTTGAATTATTTATCAAAATAGTCCACGCCTTTTATTATTGAAATCAACTACATTGGCATTTTAAGATGCAAAAGCAAATGAATTATTGTAAAGTCTTATATTATTCCTAAAATGGCCAGATATCTTATGAGATCCATCTAACAATTTTTTTAATTCATGAGGGTATTTTTCTGAAGGCAACGATACATCACCATGACTGCTACAATAATTATAAGTTAATTTCTTTTGAACTTTCTCTTTCTTAAAATGTTTAGCCTTGCATCTTTTGCAAAAAAACGACATTTTACCAAGATAATGTTCGTTGTAACTTGGGACATGAATGCTATTAATATTTTTTTCTGCATAAGTAAAATCATGAATATCAATGTTTTCATTTGCATAAATGACTCCATTTGTTTACCTTTATGTTCCGAAACATCTATTTTTTCCTCATCGATTACGTTTCTTTTTAATCTTAATCTTTTACGTTATTGTTTTTGTTATTTTGGGTGACTTTTTTCATTTTTTCATCACAAGTTCTTATATCTCTTAGAAAAACAACGTCATGAAAATAACGTCATGTACGTGACGTTAATAACGTGACGTTAATAACGTGACGTTAATGTCGTGAAGTTATTTCGCGACGTCACGTTAATAACGTCACGAAAATAACGTCAGGATTATTATTTCGCGACAATAGAAAAATGATAGAAAAAAATGGGTTTTATATGTAAATTTGATGTTATAATAATTAAGAAGCATTTAAAAGATGATAGTTTTGATACTTTTAGTAAAAGTAATTTAGTACTTTGGTGAAAAAAGTAGAATTTAATAAGATGATTTGTGTAGTAGTAAAATAAAAAGAATGTAATTTTGGTATTGTAAAATTAAATAAAAAAATAATTATATTAACACTTAGTTAATTGACGTTTGGAACTTGGCGAATTTTCAAGACTGTTTTTAAATAAAATTTCGGGGGATGGGGATTCGAACCCGGGTTCGACGCAGGCTACCTAACAAAATCTAAGACCTAAACCAACTGAGCTATCTCGGTTAACTTCTAGAAGGACAAAAAATCTTTCTGATATAAAAGCAAAATATAACCTAAAAATCTCACTTCAGAATTCCGCGACAAATGCTGGCTAAACGGAAAACCGCAGCCCGGCGAAACCTTTCCTCAAAAAAAGTCCGATTATGTATTTAAGATTCCTTTTCGCGCACTATCACTCGCGATTAGTAAAAAGTAATTAAAATTAAATAAAATCGGGCAAGTACGAGTTACACCCGTGCTGAAACCAAGGGTTCCGTACAATTATTGTTAAATGATATTAAATATTGTTAAAACAAAAAGTGTATAACTTTTTTTAAAATACTAATTGTAATTTTCAATTATTTCAAAAAAATTTTTTATAATTTTTACCATTTTGTGAAATAGAATATGTAGGGGAGTGTGGACATCAATGTACTAGTTTTTTCAATGAACCATTTCAATTTTCTCAGAAACAATTAAATAAAAATTCTCCTAATTTTAAATATAAATAAAGTTTGCATAAACACACTACGTCCATAAATTTGAGAAGTGTGGATTTATTCTTTACAGAGCAAACTGAAAAAAACTGTTTTTGATGTAGGGGAGAGTAGCCATCAATGTACCGAGTTTTTTTTCAAAATCATAGTATTTATTCAATTTTACCAATTTCAAGCACTTCTTTGCATCAATATAAAAATACAACACTTCTCTAAGTAATGCACACATATTATACCCGATTTATTTTGATTAAATAATAAAATTTAAGATTTCTCTAAACTAACAAGCTATTTTCATTTTCAACAACCTGGGTTCACAATGAACCACCTCTATAAAAACACTAAAAATGTTCAACAATAATAATATTGCTATTTTCACTTTGTGAAAAAACTTATTTTCTATCAAATACTATAAAGAATTATTACTTAACACTTTTTAATTGATAATATATATCATAAATATAACTCAAATTTAAGTTTACTAGCTAAAATGGCATTTTATTTTTGCTATGTTGAGAAGAGTACTGATAATAATTGCTGTCACATGCTGTACGCATACCTAGTTTTATAATCAGGCATACCACTCTGGAAATCTTAAATACACTAGAATTCCAGGTGGTTCATTGTTCCCTGGTACATTGAATCAACATGACATTTGCAAGAAAAATAGTTTTTATAACTTAATCCAATATTTCAAAATCTTTATCTTATTAGAATATTGTAGTTAAAGCCCAATACAAAATAAATCGTAAGTTTATTTATTTTTAAATTGCCTTATTTCAATTAAAAAACGTGTTTGTACTTTATTTAAGTTTTTTCTTTATTGCATCAAAAACAGTTTTTTTCATTTTTCTCTGTAAAGAATAAATCCACATGTCTCAAATTTATGGACTTAGTGTGTTTACGCAAACTTCATTTATACTTAAAATTATGTAGGTCCCTTGTATATATAGTTCGATAATTCTCGGTGTTTCTTAGAATATGATAACGAAGGTATGACTGTGATAAAAGAGGGGAGTGAGTCTCGTTGGCGATCGTGAACCGAAAGGATTGTAATTTGGATATTAAATAAATGTATCAAGTGAGACTCACAATAAGTGTTTTGTATTATTTAATTGTATTAACTCTTTCTCTTATTTTAATTATTGATACAGTGAATTGAGTTTGGAACTACAAATATCAGAAGTGGGATCTGAAACAAAAGTTCGGTTTTAACGGTATAAATACTATAGCTGTGTGCAGTTGAAATTGTGTGAGGTTGGTGCTTTTAAGAAAAGAAAAAACGGATCAATACAAATTAGTGCAGGGGGTCGATTATGTAATTTGATTTGATTCCAAAATGATTTGATTTCGCCTGACTTCACTTTTTTTTTTTTGTTCAATCAAATCATTTCGGAATCAAATCAAATTACATAATCGACCCCCAGCTTAGCGCTCCTGGTGATGTAGCTTAGTGCTTGTGAAAAAAAAAGAGTGCAGAGTAAGGGTGATTCAAAGTTATTGTGCTGATCGGGATAAGAAATTTGCGAAATGTATTCGGAGCACGTGTTCTTGGCCTGAAGACGGAAGTGACTCCATTTTTGATTTAAGAACGTGTTTATCGAAAATGGATCCTCAATCGATAAAGGTATCAGAGCTGAAGGAAATACTGAAAAGAAAACAGCTTTTGACGAATGGACGAAAGGCAGAACTGATAGCGCGCCTAAACGAACATGATCCAACGAAAAAATGGATAGATGAAGCAGTTTTGATAGAGGCGAATAACGATAAAAATGATCTTGTACATGACGAAGAGGGAAATCGCACTCTCTCTGATGAGCCGACTCTAGCCGACGAACTGGCACGAAGGGAAGCAGAAATAGAGAAAAGAGAGAGGGAATTGATGATGAGGGAAATTGAGTTTCTCAGGAGAGAGAACGAGGCATTGCGCTCATCCCCACTTTCTCAGGTGTCACACGCATCATCATACTCGCAAATTAATATAAAAAATATTAGTGATCTCCTAGAGGAGTATGATGGAACAAACACTGATTTTGAAAAGTGGAAAGCACAGGTGAAACTTTTGGAATCTAGTTATGATCTCGATGAAGGCGCAACTAAAATCCTTGTCGGGTCTAAACTGAAAGGAAAAGCTTTAAGTTGGTATCAGAGCAAAACTGAGCATTTCAAAATGACAGCATCAGAGTTATTTAAGAATATGAAACTAATGTTTGATCAGCGCTTGGGTAAGTTGGAGTTACGACGACAATTTGAATCACGAAAATGGCAAACTACTGAGTCATTTGCGGAATATTTCTATAATAAGTTGATTCTGAGAAACCATGTACCGATAGCAGACGATGAAATTGTCGACTACGTTATCGATGGAATACCATCCGAACAACTCCAAAACCAGGCTCGGATGCACACTTTTCAAAATGTAGAAGAACTGTTAACAGCTTTTGCAAAAATAAACTTACCGCTATCGAGACTTGGTGGGAAAAATGATTTTCCACAGAATGTTAGACCGCCAAGCAGATATTTGTCAGGCGAATATAAACCATCGACATTACCAGAAAGAAATAATACTTATGGGACTAATAGAGGTACACAACGAGGCTACATCAAGTGCTATGAATGTGGGAAGCAAGGACACATAGCGATAGAATGCAGTAATCGTCGAAACATGCACGAAAATCAGCAGCAAATAACAAGGGCCAAAGAAGGGGATCAACAAGTTGCATGGGTAGGGGAAGAAGACCAATTATCACCGTATGAAGATGACGTCAGAGCGGATCGACGAGAGGAGAAAGAAGAAAGGTTTGACAGTAAAAATGAGGTTTGTTTTGTGATGTAAATTTCGAAGCCAAAGACGAATTTCAAAAAAATATAATATTTAATATCGGAGAGGGTAAACCTTTTAAAATTTTATCGCGTTTGGATACCGGATGTCCCATTAGTTTAATAAAAAAAGCATTATAGATACAACATTAATGAAACCTCCCACTCCGGAGTGGCAGAGGTACCATGGTCTAAATAAATCTAGCGTATTAATAAGAGGAATAATAGAAGTAAAAGCTACGATGGAGGGAGATGTTCAGACGATAGTTTTTGGAGTAGTGTTGGATGATGTAATGTGTACACCTGTTCTAATAGGCAGAGATGCGCTTTTAAAATACGGGTATAGATTGACAAAAGATGCGAAATATGATCAGTCTGTGTTGCAAATATTAAATATTGAACTTGATAATTTAAACGGGTTAGAATCAATTCATATTAATCCAAATATTTCTGTCGCTGATAGACGAAGTTTTGAAAAAATTATGTGAATCATTATGAGATACCGGAAAGGCCTCTAGAGCCTAAGGTGCGAGCGGAAGCAAATATAATATTAAAAAATAATTTATTGATACAATTTGGACCTAGACGTTTATCTTTTAAAGAAAAGGAAGAAGGACGCGATATTATTGAAAATTTGAAAGAAAGATGCATTATTAGAGAAAGTTGTTCAGAATGTGCATCGCCTATTGTATTGACACGAAAAAAGAACGGGGAAACAAGAATGTGTGTAGATTATAGAGCTTTAAATAAAATAATGGCGCGAGATAATTATCCTCTACCTTTAATCCAGGACCAACTCGACAGATTGAGAGATAAATGTTTTTTTAGTGCATTGGATCTTAAAGATGGCTTTTATCATATATCGATGGCTCCAAGCTCTGTAAGGTACACATCTTTTATTTTCCCTATAGGACAGTATGAGTTTTTGAAGTTGCCGTTCGGTACAAAGATAGGTCCACAATGTTTTCAGAGATTTATAAATAAGTTGTTAGACGAATTGATTAAGAAGGGTAAAGTGATTGTTTATATGGACGACATTCTTATTGCTACGGAAACGTTAGAAGAACATTTGGATATATTATCTAAGGTTTTTGATGTATTGATGGAGAATAAGCTTTATTTGCGATTAGATAAGTGCACTTTTCTCAGAACCGAAATCGATTATTTGGGATATCACGTAACTAAAAAGGGACTGAGTTTAACAGAAAGGGGTCTTAAAGCCGTAAAGGAATTTCCAATTCCAAAAACAAGAAAGGAAGTACATAGCTTTCTCGGACTTGCGCAGTATTTCCGTAAGTTTATTCAAGACTTTTCTGTTTCTGCGGCACCGTTGTATTCGTTGGTTAAGAAGGACAGAACATTTGTTTTTGGGAAAATAGAAATGCAAGCTTTTGAATCTTTAAAGCAAAAACTTATGAGCGCACCTATTTTATCAATTTATAAATACGGAGCAATCACGGAACTTCATTGTGATGCCAGTTCTCTGTGGTTTGGTGCGGTTTTGCTGCAGGAGCAAGGGGATAAGAAAATGCACCCTGTTTTTTATTTTAGTCGTCGAGCAACAGAAGTAGAGTCACGATATCATAGCTTTGAATTAGAGACATTGGTTATCATTTACGCGATTCGAAGATTTCGGGTTTATTTACAGGGAGTAAAATTTACCGTGGTATCTGATTGTAGCGCTGTGGCAAAAACGTTAGAGAAAAAAGATATTAATTTTCGAATCAGTCGCTGGAGTATGGAACTACAAGAATATGATTTCGATATACTCCATCGAGGAAGTCATAAAATGAGACATGTCGACGCGTTGAGCCGATCATTTGGAATATTGGTTGTAGAGGATAATCCATTTGAGTGGAATCTAACGATTTCTCAAAATCGAGATCCGGTTATTAAAGAAATTAGCGATAAAATGGAAAAGGCAAATGATGCAAGGTATGAAATAAGGGAGAAGTTGGTTTATAAAAAGCACGGAAATGAACTTTTATTCATGGTACCTGAATTTATGGAAAAACACGTTTTATTTCACTATCACAACGAGATGGGTCATATTGGGGTAAAAATAAAAAAAATAAAATTGCAAAATTCAAAATAGCGGATCTAACATGGCGGGTGACTTCTTTAGAAAATGACCCAACTGGCATAAAATTTGTTATTTGAGGGTTTCAGAGTCGGTGAAAACGATTCTGAAACTACATTATCACAACATTACAAAATTAAAAATATCAAATCCAATATGGCGGTCGTCTTTTATAAAAAACGATTCTATTTGCTAAAAAAAGGTTATTTGGGGGTTTTTTGGCTCGCAAAAAGTGAACGTAACATCATATCGTATCTAATATAGTGTGCACAATAATAACCAGTGTGTCAACGCACTCCCCTATTAAAAAGTCCCATGTGGGATCCCATGCAGAATCAAACACAGGAATTCCATATAGGATCCCATATTAAATCCCATATATTCGCCTACCTGGCAACAGATAGGAAAACTCCTATCTGTTGATTTGACCCTGTTGTCACAGGATTCCTATATGGAATCCTGTGTAGGATCCTACATGGGAATTTTCAATTGGAGAGTGCGTTGACACTCTGGTTATTAGCGTCTTAATGTCGTGAAATTTGCCAAACTCAGTAAAATCAACAGGTCTTTACTCAGAGACGAATTAAGATATTTTAAGTTTCTAAAGTGCATTTTAAAGGTCGAGAGTAGTATTTTTAGAAACAATTACTATCATTTTGAAAAAAAATTTCCTTTTGATGTTATGAGTCCTTTAATATAGCAAAAAAACGTGATTTTTTGACTTTTATGTTAAGATATTTTTAAAACCAGAGGTGATGGGGCTATTCTGAGGCCGGATTCGAATTCCAGCGCGTCAAAAACCTTCGGAAAATCATAGTCCGGTTCTTGGTTCAAAATTTTGTCGGCCTGTGATTATTAACCAAGTTGAATTCGCTATGAACAATACACAAAATCGATCAACCGGGAAAACACCTAGTCAGTTATTGTTTAGGGTGGAACAGCGCGGAGATACGGTAGATATGTTGAAAGATAGGGTAAAGGAAAATTTAAATGTACAGACTCGAGTTCTTGTCGCTTTACGTGCGTCCGCTACCGAAAGTATCGTTAAAGCTCAAAATGATCAAAAACGGAAATATGATGTACATCGAAAACCAGCTTATGACTATAAAATCGGTGACCTCGTAATGTTGAAAAATTTTGACTGTACTCCGAACACTTTAAAAAAAATAATTCCCCAGTTTCGAGGCCTGTACGAAGTCACGAGAGTATTGAGAAATAATCGCTATGTTGTATCTGATGTACCGGGCTTTCAAAATACTCAGAAGTTATATGTGGGAACTTGGGAATCTTCGAATATGCGTCCATGGTTGCCTAATGACGTACCTGTAGGTGGGAAAATAAATAAATAGAGGGTGACGACGTTGTAATTGACGAAATTTTATTTGAAATGTACATTGACGAAAAACCAAGGTAGTTTGAATAAATCTCTTGAGGACAAGTGAACTGTCAGGAAGGCCGAATTGTAGGTCCCTTGTATATATAGTTCGGGAATTCTCGGTGTTTCTTAGAATATGATAACGAAGGTATGACTGTGATAAAAGAGGGGAGTGAGTCTCGTTGGCGATCGTGAACTGAACGGATTGTAATTTGGATATTAAATAAATGTATCAAGTGAGACTCACAATAAGTGTTTTGTATTATTTAATTGGATTAACGCTTCCTCTTATTTTAAGTATTGATACAGTGAATTAAGTTTGGAACTACAATTAGAATAATTTTTATTCAATTGTTTCTGAGAAAATTGAAATGGTTCATTGAAAAAACTGGTACCTTGATGGCTACTCTCCCTTACTGAAGAAAAAATTTACCTAAAATACAAACACGTTTTTTAATTGAAATAAGGACATTTAAAAATAAATGTACTTACGATTTATTTTGTTTTGGGCCTTAACTACAATATTCTAATGAGATAAAGATTTTGAAATATTGGATTATGTTATAAAAAACCATTTTTGTTGCAAATGTCATGTTGATTCAATGTACCAGGGAACAATGAACCACCTGGACCAGATCGCGGACTGTTACGTTACATTTGTACGCACATTTCAACAAAAAGTTTCCAAAACCACACGAAATTGAATTGTTTTAATATCTTTTATGCATGCATCTAAAAGTACGCTTCTCTAGTAACATTTATTACTAATATAAACATTTCGTATGTTTTGTTACTTAAGAGTTATGAATGTTTTAGTACGGACTGTTACGTTACATAGTTTTGGAAGTAAGCTTTAGAGCTGTCCTACATTGTTGAAAGAACCTGTTCTTCTAGTGGACTATTTTTATCGTGTAGTAGATAATTTCGTAGCTTTTGAATGCAAGTAATAAAATAAATGTCAATAACACTAAAAAAAATTTTTTAAAATTTTTTAGAAACAAAAATGTTTGGACCGTTACGTTACATGAAAAGACTGTTACGTTACCTGTGCGATTTATGTTCATGTAAAAAGTGAATTTAGGTATTAAAAATGTCTTCCATTGTTTTATTTTACATAATGAACATTAATTCGGTTGTCTTAAGACTAAACAATTAAAACATTACAATGGAATATATAAAGTTTCAAGCAAGCAAAAACACTTTGAATACACAGCCACACAAAAAAATATCTTGATCTGGGAACAAGACCTATATATTCCTACGAATTTTGAAGAGCTAAATCCGAATTCGAGATTAAAATTTGTCAGACGGGTCTGAGATAGAACCTTCAAAAAACAATTTAAAATCGATAAATATAGCAGACAAAAATAAATTTTTTTTAAGAAATGCTTAATTAAACTCACTATATGGGGGTTTATAGGGTCGCTGATAACAAATCTATTCATGACTTTTCAAAATTGATAATGGGAAAATCAAAATGCCTGAAAAAAATTAAAATTTTTAAAAATGATAATAAAACTCAAATTTGGATGTATGTTTTGAATCTAGGTTCAATGTTTTTAAGATTATGAATAAATCCTGACCTTAAATAGTATGATAAAAATCTATATTGAGTTTCATTAATTTAATCAATAATTTAAAATTTTTGTCTGCCATTTTGCATTTGCCATTTAAAATTTTGAAAAATCATGAATAAATTCGTTATCAGCGATCCCAAAAACTCATAAATACTGTGTTCTATTAAGTTTGTAGAAAATTATGCTCTTTTGTCCGCCATCATACAACAGCTATTTTGAATGTTGAAAAATAAAGAGCGAATTCATTATCACCGACCCTAAAAATCCCCATATACTGGTTTTATTAATTTTAATCAATAAGATAAAGTTTGATCCAACATGGATGACATTTTCTATTTTTTGTACAATTTGCGCTATTTTCGAGTCGCTTTTTTAAAATATAATGTATTAAGGGATGGATTATGACGTCACTGGTTTAGGCAAAATTTTTCCGTAACTTTTTTGCCAAAATATTGAACATTTTGTCACGAAACTTGGTAGAATTACCTAAAATATTATTAGGAAGATCTTTCTGAATCAAAATTAGTTTCGAAAAAAAATGCAATTTTTCTAAAATTTTCCAAAACTAATTTTGGGCCAAAATTCGGGTCAGATACCGAATTTGCTAATTCGAATTTAGTTTCGTGACAAAATGTTCAATATAAGAGACCTTCCTAAAGATATTTTAAGTAAAAGCACCAAGTTTCGTGACAAAATATGCAATATTTTAAGAGAAGAGTTACAGACAAAGTTTGCCTATACCAGTGACGTCATAATCCATCACATGCCCTTAATGAATGTATATTTTTAATTTTCAAACAATTTGTGTCAATTTTAGATTCAGTGTATCAAAATACATAGGAATATATGGTTTTTATTCACAGATCAAGATACTTTTTTCGGGATGTTGTGATATGGGTGGAAAAAGACTGTTACGTTACAAATTGATTTTGGCTCTGAAAACAGAAAGAATTGAATCTGTTGCTAATTTTATATTTTATTTAGAAAATAACATAAAAATACTCGAATAAAATTAAGTCATTGTATTTAGTTGACGTGATAGATTTTGCGCCAAAAAACTTTTTGGGATTTTGGACTGTTACGTTACATTAAAAAAAGCGGTCGAATTCTTTTGCATTACAAATGTTATAAAAATTTTTTTTTTTTAAGCATTTAATTTACTTACTTTCAGTTAACCTAATTATATCCGAAAATAACGGATAGTACGTAAAAAGTAACATTTATTCAATAAAATGCAACTTTTTGTTTCGTGTTACGTTTTTGTTCAATTTTATTAATCTCGATACTACAAAAAACAGTCCTGAGTTTTTGAACAGACAACTGATTTCGCGTTGATATTTATTTCATTTAATACTTTGAGATGTATATAGCCTGCAAATAATCAAGAACCCATGGAATTTGAAAGTAAAATTTTTTTTCCGTGGTTTCATTTTTCGCGATCTGGTCCACCTGGAATTTCAGTGTATTTTTGATTTCCAGAGTAGTATGCCTGATTATAAAACTAGGCATGCGTACAGCATGTTACAGCGATAGTTATCAGTATCTTTCTCAACATAGCAAAACTAAAATGCCATTTTAGCTAGTTAACTTAAATTTGAGGTATATTTATGTTATACATTATCAATTAAAAAGTGTTAAGTAATAATTTTTTATAGTATTTGATAGAAAATAAGTTTTTTACAAAGTGAAAATTGCAATATTATTATTATTAAACATTTTTAGTGTTTTTATAGAGGTCGTTCATTGTGTACCCAGGTTGTTGAAAATGAAAATAGCTTGTTAGTTTAGAAAAATCCTAAATTTTATTATTTAATCAAAATAAATCGTGTATAATATGTGTGCATTACCTAGAGAAGTGTTGTAGTTTTATATTGATGCAAAGAAGTGCTTGAAATTGGTAAAATTCAATAAGTACCATGACCTTGAAAAAAAACCGGTACATTGATGGCCACTCTCCCCTATTTGTGTACGCTGCCGAATATAATATTACATACATTAATTTGTACTAGTTCATAGTTTATCAAAATACAACTGTTTAATTATTAAATATCAATTTAACGACCTTATTGGACAAAATTAGAAAAACTTTGTATCAAAATTGGAAAGTGGGATAAAAGGTAAATAAGAATATTTAATTATTATATTTAAACTATTATTTATATTAATAACACATTTTTGTGCAGCGTACACAAATACATATTTCATTTCACAAAATGGTAAAAATTATAAAATTTTTTTTGAAATAATTGAAAATTACAATTAGTATTTTAAAAAATGTTATACACTTTTTGTTTCAACAATGTTTAACAATAATTGTACGGAACCCTTGGTTTTAGTACGGGTGTAACTCGTACTTGACCGATTTTATTTATGCATTTTTGCAAAAAAATCTTGATATTTCCTTGACTACGGTATGAGCATCAACTCTAATCATGTTCTCTATAACTTTTGTGTAATCTAAACGTGAAAATATTTGTGTACCAAATTTAAATTCTCTAATTCTAATATTTTACAGATAAGGGGGATGGGAGATATGATCATTTTTAACCATTTTTTCAAGTCGTGGTTATTTGATCGAAAACAATATGATAGAGAAGGTGATAGTCATAATGCTGTCAAAGTAATAACGATAGATTTAGGTTAATATGCATAAGAAATGCCCAAAAATCTTTTTACTTTCATGACAACGCTATGACCAAGCCCTATAATCATGTTCTCTATAAATTTTCTGTAATCTACACGTGAAAATAAATTTGTATACCAAATTTGAACTTTCTAAGACAAATAGGTTGGAAGTTAAGTGAGTGGGGCTATGGATATTTTCATCATTTTTTAAAAAAAGTCTTGATTTTTTGCTAAAGCCACTATGCTAACAGCCTGTAACAAAGTTCTCTTTAGTCTTTCTGTAATCTACACGTCAAACTACATATGTGTACCAAATTTCAGAACGCTACATACAATAGTTTGTCTGATAGAGTGGGAGAATCATCAGTTTTTATTGCATTTTTTATAAAAAATGGACCATTCCCCCCCCCCTAATCTTCCAAACAATTTGACTTATAGGGCTCAAATTTAGTACACAAATGTCTTATTATGTGTAGATTACAGGAAAATTATAGAAAAGGTAGTGGCCATAGCGGTATCAAGGATATAGCAAGAGCTTTCAGCACAAGTACTTTAAAAACGCTCAAAAATCTTGCTATTTCCTTGACAACACTATGACCAATCCTTCCAATCATGTTCTCTATAATTTTCCTTTAATCTACACGTGAAAATACATATGTGTACCAAATTTGAGCATTCTAAGTAAAATAGTTTGGCGTCCAGGGGGGGGATACGATTTTTGTCTACAAATGCACAAATCTCGTCATAAGGGTTCCGTTTGTATACTTTGTGTACGGAACCCTAAAAATAAGTACATGCCCACTATTCTTATTAAAGGAAGTATAGTTGAACACCTGAACGGAATATGGAACACGTGGGAAATTCGAATGGAATGCAGATTTCAAAAATAAATACATAGACAATCCAACAAATAGAAATAAAAAAAATAATCTAAAGTGAAATTATTCAAAAAAAAAGGAAAAAAAATTATTATCGAATTTAAATGGTTAAATTCAATAAATGAAAAAACAAACCTAATTATAAGAAACAAATAAGTAAACACTAAATTAATTAATTAATTAATTAAATTAAATTTAAAAGTAAACTAATTAAATCCAAATAAAATTAAAATATCTATCTACCACAAAATTAACATTTGAAAAAATAAAACTTCAATTATACAAAAAATAAAATTGAGGTATTAAGATAAAAAAGAATTAAAATGTACGACAGGTAGTAGCAGACAGGAGCACAACAATCAATTTGCACAAAAAAATCTAATCAAAATCTAAAATGGTTGATCATACACAGAAATATACAATTTAATTATTTCAATGAATAACAAAAATGATCAAACCATGAATACCACCCTTAAGGATAATATTCTGATAAAATTATAAAGGAATGTAGCAATTAGCACACAAAAAATCGGATCACAATCTGGAAGAGTAAAACATACTCAAAAATATATACCCTAACATTGTTAATTAATAAAAAAAATTATCAACCGCTGAAAACAGCCCTAAATGATAACATTCGGATAAAATTAAAAAGGAAAAAATGAAAATGCGCAAACAAATATCTAAAATAATAAAACATACTCTAATATAATAATTTTGTCCATTTATTATACTTTATTGTACTTTCCTTCATAATTATTAGGGTGGTTTAAAATAAAAAAAATTTGAATTTCAATATGCAGAACGGCTAAAAAGCTTCCTTTTTAATTAAAATGAAATTTCATAACCTAAAAATTTAAATCAAATAATATTAACCCGGTGCGCAATGCGAATTTCTATGTTTTACAACAAAACTCGTATTTAGTTGTTTCAGGACCTGAAAAATAATAAAATCTTTATTTTTTATTTCTTTTTTTTGTAAATAATTAAGTGAAAAGAAGTAAAGTGTTTTTTTTTTAATTTTTAACATATATTATTCCACTGTATAATCACCACATTTTACAATCGCCTTTCATAAACGCTTAAAGTTTTCTTTCTAGTATCCGGTATTCTCTTCCTGTTATCCTCAACCACTTGAATTAATTTTTGATTTTCTTCTTCTGATGTTGTTATTGATTCATTGAAACTGGACATCAGAGCTACAGAACGCTCAGCTACATCGTTCACAACTTTAAATGAATCAATCTTCATTTTTATTTGTTGAAATTGTTCGTTTCTATCCCAGGTTTTTGGCTCCGAATTTAAAATAAAATCAATTCCATAAGGACACATGGATTGCAACGCTGGAAGAGAAGATGATTCAACAAGTTGATGCAATGATTTATTCTCTAATCCTTCAACATTCTCAAGCTTTATTCCTCTTTTCGACCAGTCTTCTTTTTTCTGTTTTAATTTTTCCACCATTTTACGTTTTTCAGTGTAATCCACTTTGTCTGAGAATAATGCTAAGGAAATCAATTCAGGACCAAGGTACCATAAATGTCTCTGTAATTTTTTTAGCGATATATCTGAGAGAACTTTATTTACTTCAGCATACTGTTTCAGTTGATGGAATAACAACAAATCGTTTGCAGGAGAATCGCTTGATTTTGAACAAGTTAGCCAGGCTTTTACGTATATTAAAGATCCAAATATACAGAATTCTGTAAGGCCATTTTTTTCTCTGGATGTCATTGCAAATTGGTCATGAAATAGGTAAATTTTAAAGCAATAAATTACTTTTGCCATCCATCGGGCTAAATGATAGGCACCAGGAACTTTAAAATGGTAATCTTTTTCTGGTACTTTACCTAAAACAATCATACAAAGTTCTATCATCTCTTTATAATCATCACGTGGTAGGTAACAATTTTCAGTTTAATTTAAAAGGTTTTGGAGAAAATCCAAAACATCTGTTTTCAATTCCTTTAAAAACGGTGACTCTAATCGTAAGTCAGTTAAAGGTTTAAAACTTTTTTTATTTATATTGTGCCAGAACTTTTGGAATCTTACAAATAGGGGAATGATTGGGCCATTAGAAGGACGAAACAAAGATGTAAAAACACTTTCAATTATTAGTTCATAAATATGATGACAACATGCGAAATGTATTAAATTCTTACCAACTAATTTTTGCAGAAAATGACATGCACCATTAATTACTCCAGTATTGGATGACGTAGTGTCAAAACACATGCCAACTATGTCGTTGACAGTTTCCCATTTCGTCAGAAGGCTGAAGATTTCATAAGCTATAGTTTCTCCTTTTCCAGAAGTCAATTTGGGAACTCCTAAGACTTTTTCAATTTTATAACCTGAAACAACAATTGGAAGCCTTTCAACCTTAGTTTTATTATTTTCTTCGTTTGTAGTATCCTTCATTTGCTTTCCATCCCAATGTACAATAAGGGGAGGTTTTTCAAGTGTGAGAAAATCACTTTCGACTTCATCATTAATTGTTGTTCGATGATTAGAACGACGGCGGTATATTGTTGATCTTGAGATTGTTGCATCCATTACATCTTCACTATTTGCTCTCATCATAGCTGAAGTTAGCATTGTAAACTTTCTATCTGATAAGTTTATTCGATCTAAAACTGATGTCACATCCGGAGAATTTAATATATTTTCTACAAAACGTGGTTTCTTTGAAGAAGTAATTGAATCTGATGACTTTAATTCAGTTGTCATTGACCTTTTTATTTTATCTTTCTGATATTTCGAAATCTCAGTAAATTCAGCATCGTTTTCATTTTCTTCGATAGTTAACGTTGAATCATCTGTGTCTGAACTAGATTGCAATTCCAAAGTAGTAATCTCGTTTCCCTTATTAACATCTTTTCCCATTTTTTTAAAATCGTTTTCGTGATTTTCAACTTCTTGGCATAAATTTCTTGACATAATTCTGTTTTCACGTTGGTCGTTTAAAAATTCCCTACATTTTTTACATTCAACTAATTTTCCAGAATTCGCATGAGCTATATCAAAGAGAGAATTCATGTTAACGGTGAATGATTCTACGTTTCTTTTGCTTGTAGATGATTTTCTGAATTTACTTTTTCGTAGATTGTCGTATTTTTTATACACGGATTGTATTTTCTTTACTACATCAGCTTCAAATTTTGTTGGAATGCAAACTTCATTCCATTTCATAATAACCTCTTTGGCAACTATATTAGAACTTTGTAAAACAGTTCGTTTTTCCAACGAAATTAAGTGAAAAAAAAAATTTTAATACTTGTAAAGTTGTAGGTAAAACATCTGTTGGCAATTCCGATTCTGTATCTCCTATTTACCAATTTGGAACTGCACTTTTATGTGAAACTTCCTTTGATTCAGCTCCCTCCATAATTTAGTTGTTCTTTACTCTACGAAAATATGAAACCTAGTTATATTTAATATATTATGCGTTAACATAAATTTATAATTGATTATTTTAATCAAATTTACCTTTTTTGAAGCATTTGATACTTCTCTTCTTAATTATCAAGCTTAGAACAATTGAAAGTAATGAAAATGTCAAAGCAAAATATGTGTAATATAATAGTATATTAAGCAACAAGGGGATAAAGGCAGCCATTTGTTTACGCTGATGTTTGTGTACGAGTGACAGTCGAGGGCGAGGCCCGAGACGTAAACGAGTACACAAACATCATTGTAAACAAATTGGACTGACTTTAAACCCGTGTTGCTTACGATACTTTTTATTCCAAAGGCACAAACTTGGTGCTTTTAAATGTTTGTAGGTTAGGCTCTAAATGCATTCACTTGTTTGACCGTATAAAAATGGCGGCCATTTTTGCCCTGTGGTGGAAAAAATGCATGGATCAGCTGTTCATTTTTTCCCTAGGGAAAAAATGGAAGCCATTTTTACCCGGTCGAACAAATGAATGCGTTTAGACCCTGCCTACAGGCATCTAAAAGCGCCATGTTTGTGCCTGTGGGATAAAAAAATTTTTAAAAAGTCTTTGCGCACCAGTTAAATTTTATTTGATTTAATTCATCTTTGGTACAGTAGTTTTTCATAAGAAAATATACTATTTAAGCTATTCTGCGACTTTATATTTTGACTTTTTTTCCCCCATGTATTTTTGAACCACCCTAATAATTATGCCTCGCCAGAAAAATTTGTCAAAATAAAATAAAAAATATTCAGCCAAATATCAATTATTTTTCATAATTCTAGATCTAAATTCAAACTTTTTCATATATTAACGAACAAAATTAAACAAAAGTTGAGCCACTGCGCTTTACTTTCATTTTATCAAAAACTGAAAATTCCATCACTCTTTGCCTCGCCAGAAATATTTGTCAAAATACACTAAAAAATTTTCAGCCAAATATAAATTATTTTTCATGTTTCTAGATCTAATTTTAAACCTTTCCATCTATTAACAAACAAAATAGAACAAAAATTGAAAATCTGCGCGTTACTTTCAACTTGTCAAAAAATGAAAATTCAACAAATTTTTGACTCGCCAGAAATATTTGTCGAAATACACTAAAAAATTTTCAGTCGAATATCAATTAATTTCCATATCTGTAAATCTAACTTTAAACTTTTTTACCTATTAACGAACAGAATTGAAAAAAATTGAAGCACTGCGCGAAAATTGATTGAATTTGCATTTTTTGACAAGTTAAAAGTAAAGCGCAGTGCTTTTATTTTTGATCAATTGTGTTCGTTAATAGATAAAAAAGTTTAGAATTAGATCTAGAAATATGGAAAATAATTGATATTTGGCTAAAAATTTTTTAGTGTATTTTGTTAAATTTTTCTGACGATGCATAAATTGATTGAATTTTTATTTTTTGACAAGTTGAAAGTAACGCACAGTGCTCCAATGTTTGTCAAATTTTGTTCGCTTATAGATGAAAAAGTTTAAAATTTGATTAAAAAACATGAAAAATAATTCATAATTGGCTAAAAATTTTTTAGTGTATTTTGACAAATATTTCTGTCGAGGCAAAAATTGATTGAATTTGCATTTTTTGACAAAATGAAAGTAAAGCGCAGTGCTTTAATTTTTTTCCAATTTTGTTCGTTAATAGATGCAAAAGTTTGAAATTAGTTCTAAAAGCTTGAAAAATAATTGCTATTTGGCTGAAAATTTTTAAGTGCATTTTGCCAAATTTTTACTGGCGAGGAAAAAATAGATTGAATTTTCATTTTTTGACAAGTTGAAAGTAAAGCACAGTGCTTTAATATGAGTCAAATTTTTTTCGCTTATAGATGAAAAAGTTTAAAATTAGATTTAGAAACATGAAAAATAATTCATAATTGGCTAAAAAATTTTTAGTGTATTTTGTAAAACATTTCTGGCGAGGCAAAAATTGATTAAATTTTTATTTTTTGACAAGTTGAAAGTAATGCGCAGATCTTCAATTTTTCTTCAATTTTGTTCGTTAATAGATAAAAAATCGGGCAAGTTCGAGTTACACTCGCACTAAAATCAAGGGTTCCGTACACAAAACAAAATAATTTTTAATATATTTGATACTATTAAATATATAAATATATTATACATATTATATATAATATAATATATAATGAATTTTTTGTACAAAATGTTTTGCTTAAAAACATTATGATAACGATCTGCAACAAAGTTCTCTACAGTTTTTCTGTAATCTATATGGCAAACTACATATGTATACCAAATTTCAGCACTCTGAGTACAATAGTTTGGCAGATATGGAGGTGGCATTGTACACTTTTAATGCATTTTTGCTAAAAAATGACAGTATCCCCCCCCCTTATCTTCCAAACTATTTGACTTAGGATACTGAAATTTGGTACACGTATGTAGATTTACGTGTAGATTACAGGAAAATTATAGAGAAAGTGATGATTATAGCGCTGTCAAAGTTATAACACTAAACTGTGGCCCATATGTAAAAAAAAATGTTCAAAAATATTGTTATTTCCTTGACAACGCTATGTTCAACACATACAATCATGTTCTCTATAATTTTCCTGTAATCTATACGTGAAAATACATTTGTGTACCAAATTTAAATTCTTTGAGTCTAATAGTTTGGAAGTTCAGGGGGGGGGATACGACATTTTTTTAGCATTTTTAAAAAAAAATCGTCTTTTTTTGCTGAAAAACGCTAGGATAACAGCTTAACAACGCTATGATCAACCCCTAGAATCACGTTCTCTAGAATTTTCCTTTCATCTACACGTGAAAATACATATGTGGGCCAAATTTGAACTTTCTAAGTCAAATAGTTTGGTGGCTAGGGGGGGGGGGGATACGATTTTCGACGAAGTCTTGCCAATAGGGTTCCGTGCGTACACTTGTGGTGTACGGAACCCTAAAAATTGAAAATTAACTCTAGAAATATAGTAAATAATTGATATTTGGATGAAAATTTTTCAGTGTATTTTGCAAAATATTTCTGGCGAGGACACATTGATTGAATTTTCATTTTTTGACAAGTTAAAAGTAACGCACAGTGACTTTATTTATGTCCAATATTGTTCTTTAATACATGACAAAGTTTGAAATTAGATCTAGAAACATGAAAAATAATTGATATTTGACTGAAAATTTTTTAGTGCATTTTGCCAAATTTTTCTTGCCAGGAAAAATTGATTGAATTTTTATTTTTTGACAAGTTGAATATAACACGCAATTTTTCAATTTTTGTTCAATTTTGTTCGTTAATAGATAAAAAAAATTGAAAATAACATCTAGAAATATGGTAAATAATTGATATTTGGCTGAAAATTTTTCAGTGTTTTTTGCCAAATTTTTCTGGCGAGGAAAAATTGATTGAATTTTATAACGGGATTTTTCATTAATCTTTTTAATTAATAAATAAATAAATAAATACATTTAAATACTTTTTCCAAAAATAAAACCTCGTTATAATTTATTGGCTTCTCAACGCCTTTCCGACATTTTTCTTTTATAAAAGCCAATTGTTTCTAAATTTAAAACTTTACCCGGAAAATAGATATTGGATGCGCCAGACAATAATTAAAGTGAATTTAATTATTGTCGCTCCAAATTTAACGACAAATTGAGATCGACTTATAACAAAAATGTCACCAGCTAGCTCGTCTAGTGCGGAGAGGGGCGTGAGTCGGCGAACGAACGAATTCTCCGAAATTCTGCCATGCTTCCTGGAAAGTTAATCTGAACCTCTCTTTGGTTCACCAAAATAAAAGTACTACCAAAATAAATAGTGAAACTCATTTGATATAAAATTAATAATATTTATTAAAAAAAATAGTTCATGAGAATAGAAACATTAATCATTACAGAAATAATTCTCGACAGAAAATATTATAAATTATTATTCAATTTGTAGACTTTCCTCTCTTAGGGAGGTGAGAGATCGGTTCTTAAGGAAGTTATCCATCCCGACAAGAAGACAATTTAAGTTTATTAAAATCAAACTTGATTTTACCCGAACTGCTCCGGGCTGAAGCACGTGGCGATTTCAAATTCTTTTTAAAACAAAGATTAAATTAATAGCGAGCCGCTTACCAGAGAAAGAAGACTCGTCGTGACAATCGCCAGTCAATAACACAATAATGATCAAGTTCCAATTAAATAAAACAAATTTACTTTTGCAAAACTCCCGCCAACATGGCGGTCAATTATCAACCTTTTCTAATTAAAATCATGACCGTTCTACTTGACGGCTCAACCAGGAAGGAAGATGGTGGCGAAAATTCGGGGGCTTGTCATGTGCCTTCCCCCTTCTTTCCCCTTGAGTCATCCTTCCTTCTAATCGGTGATTAGCAATCAAACTTATTTTGATTGCGGTAGATGTCCCTTGCTGTGCGATTTGGCCCCTTAGATTTTCGCCAAGAGAGTTTCGAAGAGCGGGAATCTCATCCGCTCGACGCCCTCGTTGTACAACCCTCGGCTGCGCTCTTGGCGAAACCTGGCGCGACGCTGGCAATCCTCTTTGGACATCCCTCCACCCGATTGGGTGGTATTTCGTGAACAAATAAAATATAACAAAAAGAAATAAACAAGTTTCCAATAAAGAGAATGTCTTCCCTCGAGCATGGAATCTCAAAACCGCCTCTCTCAACTCCATAATGGGAGCAAAACCCAATTGTTAACATACATTGAAAATACATAAATTTCTTAAATTCTAATTTTGCTCCCTGGTTGAGTATTTTCGCGATTAGCTCCTTCGAGAGTCGGTCAAAACCAAAGATAACGTGTCAGAAAGATTCTGCCACGTTATAACACCTCCCCCCCTAGAAGGAGCCTACGGGTGTTCAAATTTCGAGTCTACCTTTGCTGCAAGCGGCTGGCTTTGCAAAATGCCGATGCCCTTCTGCCCTAACAGATATATCCTGATTCCATGTTCGGAAGAAACTTAAAATTAAATCATATGCAACAAGAAAACTCTTAACCTGAATTGTCTTTCAAAAAAAAATTATGGAAGGGAAACTACCCTACCATGTACCGGCAGTTAGTCTGCCAATGAATAACACTACTTTACAAAATATAGCATTTATTTATACTTTTTAGTTTTATTACAAATGAAATAATTATTTTTATTTACACGTCCTCCCCCTAAATCGACCTAATGGTAACAATAATAATAATAATAATACTGATCGTGACTCCCAAAGAAAGATAGTAAAAAAAATAAAAATAGGCGGCTTATTGCGAGTTGCCCCCCCCCCTTTTTTATTACGATTTACTATTCCAGGGGCGATGGCAGAAAATAAAAAAAAATTAAATAACGAAGGAAGTCAGAAAAAAAAACTTAAACTCGAGGATGGAGTCGCTAAAAAAAAGAAAATAAAAAGGATCTTATGGGACAGGAATTAGGAGGTATTGTCTATGCATTGCCTCGATCGTCCTAGTTACTAGTAACAAAAATAAATTTCACAGCGGTGGGTTCGAGTGGGGACCCAAAAAGAAATAGTTATGGTCCCATTGTGGGTTTATCCCTCTAATACCGCTTATGGCGCGGGCGGTCCACTCGGCATCCCAAACAGTCTCGTACGTGGATCTCAGGCTCTCCACAACTTTCACAGAAGAGTCCTAGAGGGCGTGGACACCACTGCCACATGTGTTCTCTTCGCCCACAATTACGGCACTCCACATAGGACATGCTTTCCTCAAAGCTTTGTCCGGTTTTACGGACATTCCTCGGTCTTGGCCCCCGGGACACATCCCGACCTCTGCCACACTGTAAGCAATCCAGAGTATGGACATTTTGTTGCCCGCACTTATGACAGAACAAGCCCAGTTTGTCGGGGCAATCCGCCGAGTGGTGGCCATGTTGTTCACAATTAGAGCAAAGGGGGTCTCGACGCTCCTCTTCCACTTGTTTCCCTCCGTTTCGCCTGGTCATACGAGTCCAACGCTCCCAGAGAATCCTCAGGTTGGGGAGTTGGTTCCCCTCTAGCAATAATTCTCCCCCGAATCGCCGAATACCTGCTTCGCGGGCGAAGTCCTCCTGTGTAGCTTCCTGGGGAAGGGCTCTTAGGATGTCTTCCAAAGTGAATATCCTGAACGACTCCTCAACTGCAGGGCTAGCCTCACCCTCTGCTTCTAACGCCCTGGCTTCACCGTGACTACTGTGCAGAGAACGGGATTCCGTCCCTGATTCACTAATTCGGCGGCCCGTGATCCACCAGTGCAGGACCTCTAAGTATTCGGAAAAAGATTTTCCTTTGGTCAGATTCTCGATCCAGGCCGCTGTTCAAGCTCTCGAAGGAAGTTTGTCTTCCTGTACCTCCTGGCCTAGTTGTTCCAATGGCGGCGATTTTTCTCATAATGCCGCGACTGTTTAACCTGAGCTTCTTCCAGGTGAAGCGTTACCAAATCTCGAAGTTCTCGTAACCGCTCCATTCTCTCGACCCATAATTCTCGATTTAACTCTGGAATTTCGGACGGTCCTTCTTCCTCCCGACGCAAGTTTACTTTGGGACGCAACTCTCGCCCCAAATTTAAGAAGGCTGGACTAACCTTCGTGGTCGAATTAACAGCCGAATTATACGCGAATCTGAACTCATGTAAATGGACGTCCCATTCGTTATGATTTGAATCTACAAATGCCCTAATCATCGTCTCTATTACACGATTCATTCGCTCGGTTGGATTCGCTTGTGGGTGGTATGCTGGGTTGTCTAATGATGTATCCCGAAGAATTCTGTAATCTCTTTTACTACCTTATTACAGAACTCGGTTCCATTATCTGTATGAATGACAGCCGGTTTACCCCATCGTGACAAAATTAGATCATCCAGCGCTCTAACGACATTTTTCGCTGTTGCTTTTCGAGTCGGATAGCACTCTATCCACTTTGTAAAATAATCGTGAAAAACAATTACGTACTCATTCCTAGATTTATTCGGTGGTAATGGACCTACACAATCTATCGAAACGAAAGACCAGGGTTGGTCGAATATTCTTTTGCCCATTAGACCAGGACGTGCTTGTTGGGATGGTTTAATTCTCTGACAAATATTGCATTTCTTTACAAAATTCGCCGTATCCCGAAATATTCCTGACCAGTAGTATAAAAGTGCTACCCTTTGGTAGGTCTTTTCTACCCCAAGATGGCCGGCTTGTGCCTCATTATGCGATTCTTGTAGAGCTTCTAATCTTTTCTCTAATGGGAGGACCAACTTCCAAGCGTCTTCGTCTTCTATAATGGGATCTATCACGGGATTGGGACGGTAATAATACAATCTTCCGCTGGATACCTTCCAGCCATGGAACTTACGTGGGAATTCTTGGACTTCTGTCATTCTTTTGTTATACCACAGATCTGTGCTAACATCGATAGCACAGACCCCCTCCACCCCTAGATCCTCATACATCCGTGACAGAGCGTCCGGGACGTGATGTAGAGCGCCTTTTCTATGAATTACGGTGTAGGAGTACTCTGAACGGTCCAGAGCCCATCGTGCCAATCTACCTGTAGGGTTGCTTAAATTGTCAAGCCAACGCAGGCTACTGTGATCTGAAATCACAGTAAAATGAAACCCTTCCAGTTAGTGACGAAACTTTTTAATGGACCAGTGGACTGCTAAGCATTCTTGCTCGGTAGTGGAGTATCTCCTTTCCGCGTCATTCATAGTATGGCTAGCGTAATCTATTACCCGTTCTTTACCATCTTGCTCTTGTGTGAGCACAGCCCCTAAGCCGAAGCTACTTGCATCGGTTTGCAAGACAAAAGGAACTTTAAAATTGGGGTAAGCTATAATCGGACCAGATGCTAGGGCGGTTTTTAGCGTTTCAAAAGCTATTTGTTGGTCATGAGACCATTCCCAAATGTAACTTTTCCTAAGAAGTCTATTTAGCGGTTCTAAAATCGAGGCAAAATTTTCGATAAATCTCCTGTACCAGCTGGCCATACCCAGGAAGCGTCTCAGCTGCTTCAAATTTTTAGGAGCGGGGTATTCCAGCACGGGAGCGACTCGTTCGGTATCAGGCTGCATGCCATTGTTATTTATGCGATAACCGAGGTACCGCACCTGTTCTTGACAAAAAAAACTTTTTTCTTTACTGATTGTCAGGCCAGCCTCATATATTGCCTTAAGCACCTTTTCCAACCAGTAGAGATGCTCCTCAAATGTTTTCGCAACGATAATAATATCGTCTAAGTACGCAAAACAATGAGGGCGCATCTCCGGTCCAATGATCTTGTCGATCAGCCGTTGGAAGGTGGCAGGGGCTCCGGAAAGGCCGAATGGCATCCTCCGGTACTGAAAAAGGCCCCTGCCTGGGACGGTAAAGGCCGTTATTTCCTTACTACCGTCTTCCAGTGGTACCTGGTGGTAAGCCAAATTTAAATCTAATGTGGAAATATATTTAGCTGCCTGCAGTCTGTCCAGAATATCCTCTATGAAAGGGAGGGGGTAAGCATCTCCTTTTGAGACCTCATTCACCTTCCGGTAGTCGATACACATCCGGTAGTCGATGCCATTTTGTTTTTTGACCATCACTACTGGACTTGCCCATTCTGAAGTAGATGGCTCTATAATGTTTTCCTTTAATAGCTTATCTACTTCTTTGTGCATGGCGGCCTGTACTACCGGAGACACTCGGTAGTGTCTTTGTTTGATTGCAGGGCCTTGCACTGCAATCCGGTGATTTATTAGAGTCGTTTTCCCTATTTTCGCTTTTTCCGGTATAGAGGAGGACAAAAAACTATTTAGCCTTTCTTTTTCAAGGTCATTGAGCTCTGCAATGCCATGGCAGGCTTCCATAGAGGGCTCATTTTTTGAGTCCAACTTTGACACTCTTGTAGAACCATCACTATAATGTTTAATTTGGACTTGACCAGGTGGTCTAACTAAGTACCAGCAATCTTCATACCCATTATCGACGATACCAAAGTATCGTATAAAGTCTCGCCCTATAATGCATGGGTGCATTATATTATCAGTCACTCGGAATGTAAAATTATCCTCGACTCCATCTATTTCGACTGGCAAGACGACATGACCTAAGATTGCTGATGTTTATCCGTTCACAGTTATTAAATAACTAGACTTAGGGTCTGTCAGGTCACGGTTTTTTAGATTGAGAAGTTCTCTTCCCAATTCCTGAGTTATGAATGACCGTGTAGAGCCACCATCAAGGAGTGCACAGACCGGTTGTGAACTTAATCGGAATTCTACATACATTCTAATGACTTCGTCTGTTGTGTCAATTTTCCCACAGAAGTCTTCTCGATCCACAGATATCTCCTTCCCTTAAATGTTGGAAGGTGGAGGTAAAGCCTGTGTTTCCACAGGGACAGCCTTCCTCTCCAAGTTGGAGAGCGAAACAGAAATCTGTGATTTTTCAATTTCCACTTCCCCTTCCACATTGGAAGGCGGAAGGGCAGCTTCCACCTCCATCGTGGAGGGTGGAAGGACATTTGAAGTTTGCACTTCACTGGAGAAAAACTTCCCCTCCATGTGGGAGGGCGAAGTACGCACTTCCGTTTCCGCAATGGAATCCGGAAAGAAAATTTGTGTTTCATTAGAAACATCGTTCCCCTCAACCTTGGAGGGCTTATAACACACTTCCGCTTCCTTTTTGTAAGACGGAAAGAAAGTCTGTGTTTCCCCAGAGGCATATTTCCCCTCAACCGTGGAGGGCTTAGAAAGCACTTCCGTTTCCTTTTCGGAAGACGGAAAGAAAGTCTGTGTTTCCACAGAAGCATAGTTCCCCTCAACCGCGGAGGGCTTAAAAAGCACTTCCGCTTTCATTTCTGAAGACGGAAAGAAAGTCTGTGCGTCCACAGAATCATAACTCCTCTCAACCTTGGAGGGCGACAAAAGTATTTCCCCTTCCACACTGAAAAGTGAAAGACTACCTAGTTTAAAATTTTCCTCCATGTGGGAGGTAGTAGGGGGAGGCTGTACGGTTACAGAACCCTCTCTCTTATCAAAGCTAATACTATTTCTACTATTTACATTATATACATTGTGGTTAGTCCCTATGGTGTTAATGGAGGAAATTGGGACTTCTATTTTTCCTCCTTCGGCTCGTTTCCCTTCTTTTTACATTTTTCGCAGTTTTTCCTAATTATGTTATCCGCGCCACAGCGGAAACAAAACAAACTTTTCTTTTTTTTTTTTTCTTCCAAAAATAAAACCTCGTTATAATTTATTGGCTTCTCAACGCCTTTCCGACTTATAACAAAAATGTCACCAGCTAGCTCGTCTAGTGCGGAGAGGGGCGTGAGTCGGCGAACGAACGAATTCTCCGAAATTCTGCCATGCTTCCTGGAAAGTTAATCTGAACCTCTCTTTGGTTCACCAAAATAAAAGTACTACCAAAATAAATAGTGAAACTCATTTGATATAAAATTAATAATATTTATTAAAAAAAATAGTTCATGAGAATAGAAACATTAATCATTACAGAAATAATTCTCGACAGAAAATATTATAAATTATTATTCAATTTGTAGACTTTCCTCTCTTAGGGAGGTGAGAGATCGGTTCTTAAGGAAGTAATCCATCCCGACAAGAAGATAATTTAAGTTTATTAAAATCAAACTTGATTTTACCCGAACTGCTCCGGGCTGAAGCACGTGGCGATTTCAAATTCTTTTTAAAACAAAGATTAAATTAATAGCGAGCCGCTTACCAGAGAAAGAAGACTCGCCGTGACAATCGCCAGTCAATAACACAATAATGATCAAGTTCCAATTAAATAAAACAAATTTACTTTTGCAAAACTCCCGCCAACATGGCGGTCAATTATCAACCTTTTCTAATTAAAATTATGACCGTTCTACTTGACGGCTCAACCAGGAAGGAAGATGGTGGCGAAAATTCGGGGGCTCGTCATGTGCCTTCCTCCTTCTTTCCCCTTGAGTCATCCTTCCTTCTAATCTGTGATTAGCAATCAAACTTATTTTGATTGCGGTAGATGTCCCTTGCTGTGCGATTTGGCCCCTTAGATTTTCGCCAAGAGAGTTTCGAAGAGCGGGAATCTCATCCGCTCGACGCCCTCGTTGTACAACCCTCGGCTGCGCTCTTGGCGAAACCTGGCGCGACGCTGGCAATCCTCTTTGGACATCCCTCCACCCGATTGGGTGGTATTTCGTGAACAAATAAAATATAACAAAAAGAAATAAACAAGTTTCCAATAAAGAGAATGTCTTCCCTCGAGCATGGAATCTCAAAACCGCCTCTCTCAACTCCATAATGGGAGCAAAACCCAATGGTTAACATAAATTGAAAATACATAAATTTCTTAAATTCTAATTTTGCTCCCTGGTTGAGTATTTTCGCGATTAGCTCCTTCGAGAGTCGGTCAAAACCAAAGATAGCGTGTCAGAAAGATTCTGCCACGTTATAATTTTCATTTTTTGACAAGTTGAAAGTAACGAGCAGTGACTTTATTTATGTCCAACTTTGTTCGTTAATGCATAAAAAAGTTTTAAATTAGATCTAGAAACAGGAAAAATAATTGATATTTGGCTGAAAATTTTTTAGTTTATTTTGCCAAATATTTCTTGCGAGGCAAAAATTGATTGAGTGACGTGACATTTTGACACGTCACACCGATTATGACTTCATGTAATTTTGGATTAAAATTCCATACATTTTTTTTATATATATAAAACCCCCGGTTCAGGTACAAAGCTCTAGCGTCGAGTTCTGCTCCACAAATCGCCTTCGAAAAATTTATGTTTATTTTTTTTTATTTTATATTATTGCCGTGTTTTGTTTCTTTTTTTTTATGCTTCTCGAGCGTTCTGGACGATAAAATAAAAACATCGTTGGACCTGGCTACGAAGAGAAAAGGACCGATAGGAGGGATTCTTCAACAAAATACTATAAGCCTTGTCATTCAGCATTCCAGAGATTCTTCATAATTCGCCCGACTAAAATTAGTATTAATCGAGGACAGGACCAGGTTCTGCATTACGCCTTCCGAGATGGTTTATTTTGATGTCATTTTTGAGGGATCGTCGCCGAAGAGTGTTTCGTCGAGATCCCAAGGTCGCTTTTGGGAGGCCGCTGCCGAGAAGTTTCTCGCCAGAGTCTCATTCTGGAATTTTGTTGCTGAAATTTGGATACTTCACCACCCAGTTAGGGGGATAAAAGAAAATTTCAGAGAAATAACTTCAATAAGAAAACTTATTGAAGTCAAAACTATTATATTGTGTATTATATTTTTTTTCATTCCATTGAGTTGTTCCGCATTCTCCTGAAATGTATTAATTATATTTACCTTTTTTTTGAAACATAACGTAGCGAAATTAAAAATTTATTAAAATGAATATTAAACTGACCCTATTAGTGAAAATCTGAGAAAATGTCGCGGTATAAATTTTTTTTGTATTGTATTTTCATCTTTAATAGGGAAACCCTTAAATTGTAGAAAATTAGCGTAGGAAAAGTTTTATATAATAAATTTTCTTTTGAGATATTTTTATCTATAACTATGGAATTCAGATTATTTAACACTCTCAACACGAACCTACCCCCACCCTTTCTTGTTTTGTTCCCTGAAGATGAAACTTGCTGAAGCTAGCCATGTTCAATTTAATGGTCATTTTAATGTTTTTCTGAGAAATTTCCGGCCTACTGATCTCTTCTAAAAAATTCAAAGCATTTTGTTTAAATAATAAAAAAAAGGAGAAAAAAAATGAAATTTAAGAACTTGGATGTTGTTGATGATTTTGCAGTCTGTATTTCATGAAGTTTTGATGTTATACTATATTTTTTGAAAGCCTATTTTTGTCGTTTTTAAAATAGGTATTTCATAGTTAATTTTTGTTGTTGCTGCTGACGTGGTTCATCGGTGAGCCTGGCGCCCAACATTTTCGTGTATAGTTTTATCTGTTAAAATTTTCATTCACTCATTAAAAATTAATGACTTGCTATTGAATACTTTTTTTTTTTGCGGTAGAGATCAGTACCGAAGGTGGTCGCAAAATATTCTTGAATGGCACAAGAATGGCGATAAATAAAAAATCGAAAGGTTAAGTGTGAAAACTAATTTTTTTTTGAGCTTTTTTTTATCTTGCCCAAATAAATTTTTAATTATAATATCACAATTGAATTTCCATTTTTTAACAAGTTGAAAGTAACGCGCAGTGCTTCAATGTTTGTTCACTTTTGTTCGTTAATATGTGAAAAAGTTTGAAATTAGATCTAGAAAAATGGAAAATAATTGATATTTGACTGAAAATTTTTTAGTGGGTTTTGCCAAATATTTCTTGTGAGGCAAAAATTGATTGAATTTTCTTGTTTTGACAAGTTGAAAGTAACGCGCAGTGATTTTTTTTATGTCCAACTTTGTTAGTTTATACATGAAAAAGTTAAAAATTAGATCTAGAAACACGAAAAATAATTGATATTTGGCTGAAAATTTTTGTAGTTTATTTTGCCAAATATTTCTGGCGAGGCAAAAGCTGATTGAATTTTCATTTTTTGACAAGATAAAAGTAACGCGCAGTGACTTAATTTATGTCCAACTTTGTTCGTTAATACATAAAAAAAGTTTAAAATTAAATCTAGAAACACGAAAAATAATTGATATTTGGCTGAAAATTTTTTAGTTTATTTTGCCAAATATTTCTTGCCAGGCAAAAATTGATTGAATTTCCATTTTTTAACAAGTTAAAAGTACCGCGCAGTGCTTCAATTTTAGTTCACTTTTGTTCGTTAATAGGTGAAAAAGTTTGAAATTAGATCTAGAATTATGGAAAATAATTAATATTTGACTGAAAACTTTTTTGTGTATTTTGCCAAATATTTCTGGCGAGGCAAAAATTGATTAAATTTGCAGTTTTTGACAAGTTGAAAGTAAAGCGCAGTGCTTCAATTTTTGTCTTAATTTGTTGATTAATAGATGAAAAAGTTTAAATTTAGAACTAGAAATATGTAAAAAATTGATATTTGACTGAAAATTTTTTAGTGTATTTTGCTAAAATTTTCTTGCGAGGAAAAATTGATTAAATTTTCATTTTTTGACAAGTTGGAACTAAACCGCAGTGCTTCAATTTTTGTCCACTTTTGTTCGTTAATAGATGAAAAAGTTTGAAATTAGATCTAGAAATATGGAAAATAATTAATATTTGACTTAAAACTTATTTGTGTATTTTGCCAAATATTTCTGGCGAGGCAAAAATTGATTGAATTTGTATTTTTTGACAAATTAAAAGTAACGCGCAGTGACTTTATTTATGTCGAATTTTGTTCGTTAATACATGAAAAAGTTTGAAATAAAATCTAGAAATATTTTAAATAATTAATATTTGACTGAAAACTTTTTTGTGTATTTTGCCAAATATTCCTGGCGAGGCAAAAATTGATTGACTTTGTATTTTTTGACAAGATAAAAGTTAAGCGTAGTGCTTTAATTTTTCTCTTATTTTGTTAATTAATAGATGAATAAGTTGAAATTTAGATCTAGAAATATGTAAATAATTGATATTCGACGGAACATTTTTTAGTGTATTTTGCCAAATTTTTCTTGCGAGGAAAAATTGATTGAATCTTTATATTTTGACAAGATGAAAGTAACGCGTAGTTCTTCAATTTTTGTTTACTTTTGTTCGTTAATAGATAAAAAATCAAAAATTACATTTAGAAATATGGTAAATAATTTATATTTGGCTGAAAATTTTTTAGTTTTTTTTGCCAAATATTTCTTGCGAATCAAAAATTGATTGAATTTCCATTTTTTGACAAGTTGGAACTAAAGCGCAGTGCTTCAATTTTTGTCCAATTTTGTTCGTTAATGGATGAAAAGGTTTGAAATTAGATCTAAAAATATGAAAATTCATTGATATTTAACTAAAAATTTTTAAGTGTATTTTGTTAAATATTTCTGGCGAGGCAAAATTTGATTGAATTTCCATTTTTTCACAAGTTGAAAGTAACGCGCAGTGACTTCAGTTATGTCTAATTTTGTTCGTTAATACATAAAATTTTTAAAATTAGATCTGGAAACATAAAAAATAATTTAGTTTTTGCAGAACATTTTTTAGTGTATTTTGTTAAATATTTTTGGCGAGGCAAAAATTGATTGAATTTCCATTTTTTCACAAGTTGAAAGTAACGCGCAGTGCTTCAATTTTTGTTCACTTTTGTTCTTTAATAGGTAAAAAAGTTTGAAATTAGATCTAGAAATATAGAAAACATTTAATATTTGACTGAACATTTTTTAGTGCATTTTGCCAAATTTTTCTTGCCAGGAAAAATTGATTGAATTTTTATTTTTCAACAAGTTGAAACTAAAGCGCAGTGCTTCAATTTTTGTTCACTTTTGTTCTTTAATAGGTAAAAAAGTTTGAAATTAGATCTAGAAATATAGAAAACATTTAATATTTGACTGAACATTTTTTAGTGCATTTTGCCAAATTTTTCTTGCCAGGAAAAATTGATTGAATTTTTATTTTTCAACAAGTTGAAACTAAAGCGCAGTGCTTCAATTTTTGTTTACTTTTGTTCGTTAATACATGAAAAAGTTTGAAATAAGATCTAGAAGCATGAAAAATAATTGATATTTGGCTAAAAATTTTTTAGTGTATTTTGCCAAATTTTTCTGACGAGAAAAAATCGATTGAATTTTTATTTTTTGACGAGTTGAAAGTAACGCACAGTGCTTCAAATTTTGTCTTAATTTGTTGATTAATAGATAAAAAAGTTTAAATTTAGATGTAGAAATATGTAAATAATTGATATTTGACTAAAAATTTTTAAGTGTATTTTGCCAAATATTTCTGGCGAGGTAAAAAATGATTGAATTTCCATTTTTTCACAAGTTGAAAGTAACGCGCAGTGACTTTATTTATGTCTAATTTTGTTCGTTAATACATAAAAAAGTTTAAAATTAGATCTAGAAACACGAAAAATAATAAATATTTGGCTGAAAATTTTTTTGTCAAAACTATTATATTGTGTATTATATTTTTTTCATTCCATTGAGTTGTTCCGCATTCTCCTGAAATGTATTAATTATATTTACCTTTTTTTTTGAAACATAACGTAGCGAAATTAAAAATTTATTAAAATGAATATTAAACTGAACCTATTAGTGAAAATCTGAGAAAATGTCGCGGTATAAATTTTTTTTGTATTGTATTTTCATCTTTAATAGGAAAACCCTTAAATTGTAGAAAATTAGCGTAGGAAGAGTTTTTTAGAATAAATTTTCTTTTGAGATATTTTTATCTATAACTATGGAAAAAAAATGAAATTTAAGAACTTGGATGTTGTTGATGATTTTGAACTCTGTATTTTATGAAGTTTTGATGTTATACTATTTTTTTTTGAAAGCCTATTTTTGTCGTTTTTAAAATAGGTATTTCTTAGTTAATTTTAGTTTTTGCTGCTGGCGTGGTTCATCGGTGAGCCTGGCGCCCAACATTTTCGTGTATGGTTTTATCTGTTAAAATTTTCATTCACTCATTAAAAATTAATGACTTGCTATTGAATACCTTTTTTTTTGCGGTAGAGATCAGTACCGAAGGTGGTCGCAAAATATTCTTGAATGGCACAAGAAAGTCGATAAATTAAAAATCGAAAGGGTAAGTGTGAAAACTAATTTTTTTTTTTTAACTTTTTTTTTTCTTGCCCAAATATATTTTTAATTATCATATAACAATTGAATTTCCATTTTTTAACAAGTTGAAAGTAACGCGCTGTGCTTCAATTTTTGTTCACTTTTGTTCGTTAATAGGTGAAATAGTTTAAAATTAGATCTAAAAATATGGAAAATAATTTATATTCGACTGAAAGTTTTTTAGTGTATTTTGCCAAATATTTCTGGCGAGGCAAAAATTGATTAAATTTGCATTTTTTGACAAATTAAAAGTAAAGCGCAGTGCTTTAATTTTTGTCTTAATTTGTTGATTAATAGATGAAAAAGTTTAAATTTAGATCTAGAAATATGTAAAAAATTGATATTTGACTGAAAATTTTTTAGTGTATTTTGCCAAATATTTCTGGCGAGGCAAAAGCTGATTGAATTTTCATTTTTTGACAAGATAAAAGTAACGCGCAGTGACTTAATTTATGTCCAACTTTGTTCGTTAATACATAAAAAATTTTAAAATTTAATCTAGAAACACGAAAAATAATTATTATTTGACTGAAAACTTTTTTGTGTATTTTGCCAAATATTTCTGGCGAGGAAAATTTGATTGAATTTTATTTTTTGACAAGTTGAATCTAAAGCGCAGTGCTTCAATTTTTGTTTACTTTTGTTCGTTAATACATAAAAAAATTTGAAATTAGATCTTGAAATATAGAAAATAATTGATATTTGACTGAAAATTTTTTAGTGTGTTTTGCAAAATATTTCTGGTAAGGAAAAATTGATTGAATTTTCATTTTTTTGAGAAGTTGAAAGTAATGCGCAGTGACTTTATTTATGTCTAATTTTGTTCGTTTACACATCAAAAAGTTTGAAATTAGATCTAGAAACACGGAAATTAATTGATATTTGGCTGAAAATTTTTTACTGTATTTTGCCAAATTTTTCTGTCAAGTTAAAAATTGACTAAATATTCATTTTTTGACAATTTGAATGTAACGCGCAGTCGCTTAATTTTTGTACAATTTTGTTCGTTAAAATATAAAAAAGTTTGAAATTAGATCTAGAAACACGGAAAATACTTAATATTTGGATAAAAATTTTTTAGTGTATTTTGCCAAATTTTTCTGGCAAAGCGAAAATTGATGGAATTTTAATTTTTTGACAAGTTGAAACTAATGCGCACTGGGTTAATTTTTGTACAATTTTGTTCGTTAATATATGAAAAAGTTTGAAATTAGATCTAAAAACACGAAAAATAATTGATATTTGGGTGAATATTTTTTAGTGTATTTTGCCAAATTTTTCTGTCAAGGTAAAAATTGACTAAATATTCATTTTTTGACAATTTGAATGTAACGCGCAGTCGCTTAATTTTTGTACAATTTTGTTCGTTAATATATGAAAAAGTTTGAAATTAGATCTAGAAACACGGAAAATAATTGATATTTGGCTGAAAATTTTTTACTGTATTTTGCCAAATTTTTCTGGCAAGGCAAAAATTGACTAAATTTTCATTTTTTGACAATTTGAATGTAACGCGCAGTCGCTTAATTTTTGTACAATTTTGTTCGTTAATATATGAAAAAGTTTGAAATTAGATCTAGAAACACGGAAAATAATTGATATTTGGCTGAAAATTTTTTACTGTATTTTGCCAAATTTTTCTGGCAAGGCAAAAATTGACTAAATATTCATTTTTTGACAATTTGAATGTAACGCGCAGTCGCTTAATTTTTGTACAATCTTGTTCGTTAATATATAAAAAATTTTGAAATTTGTTCTTGAAAGACGAAAAAAAAACAGATATTTGACTGAAAATTTTTTAGTGTATGTTGCTAAATTTTTCTGTTGAGGCAAAAATTGACTAAATTTTCATTTTTTGACAATTTTAATGTAACGCGTAGTCGCTTAATTTTTGTACAATTTTGTTTGGTAATATATAAAAAAGTTTGAAATTAGATCTAGAAACACGGAAAATACTTGATATTTGGCTGAAAATTTTTTAGTGTATTTTGCCAAATTTTTCTGGCAAGGCAAAAATTGATTAAATTTTTACTTTTTGACAATTTGAATGTAACGCGCAGTCGCTTAATTTTTGTACAATTTTGTTTGTTAATATATGAAAAAGTTTGAAATTAGATCTAGAAACACGGAAAATACTTGATATTTGGCTGAAAATTTTTTAGTGTATTTTGCCAAATTTTTCTGGGAAGGCGAAAATTAATGGAATTTTAATTTTTTGACAAGTTGAAACTAATGCGCACTGGGTTAATTTTTGTACAATTTTGTTCGTTAATACATGACAAATTTTGAAATGAGATCTAGAAACATAAAAAAAAATTGATATTTGACTGAATATCTTTTTGTGAATTTTGCCAAATTTTTCTTGAGAGGAAAAATCGATTGAATTTTCATTTTTTGACAAGTTGAAAGTTACGAGCAGAGCTTCAATTTTTGTTCACTTTTGTTCTTTAATAGGTAAAAAAGTTTGAAATTATATCTAGAAATATAGAAAATATTTAATATTTGACTGAAAATTTTTTAGTGCATTTTGCCAAATTTTTCTTGCGAGGAAAAATTGATTGAATTTTATTTTTTGACAAGTTGAAACTAAAGCGCAGTGCTTCAATTTTTGTTTACTTTTGTTCGTTAATACATAAAAAGATTTGAAATTAGATCTTAAAATATTTAAAATAATTGATATTTGACTAAAAATTTTTAAGTGTGTATTGCCAAATATTTCTGGCGAGACAAAAATTGATTGAATTTCCATTTTATGACAAGTTGAAAGTAACGCGCAGTGACTTTATTTATGTCTAATTTTGTTCGTTAATACATGACAAATTTTGAAATGAGATCTAGAAACATGATAAAAAATTGCTATTTGACTGAATATCTTTTAGTGAATTTTGCCAAATTTTTCTTGCGAGGAAAAATTGATTAAATTTTTATTTTTTGACAAGTTGAAACTAAAGCGAAATGCTTTAATTTTTGTTCACTTTTGTTCCTTAATAGGTAAAAAAGTTTGAAATTAGATCTAGCAATATGGAAAATAATTGATATTTGACTGAAAATTTTTTAGTGTATTTTGCCAAATATTTCTGGCAAAGCAAAAATTGATTAAATTTCCATTTTTTGACAAGTTGTAAGTAACGCGCAAAGACTTTATTTATGTTCAATATTGTTCTTTAATACATGACAAATTTTGTAATGAAATCTAGAAACATGAAAAAAAATTAATATTTGACTGAATATCTTTTAGTGAATTTTGCAAAATTTTTCTTGCGAGGAAAAATCGATTGAATTTTCAATTTTTGACAAGTTGAAAGTTACGAGCAGAGCTTTAATTTTTGTCATTTTTGTTCTTTAATAGGTAAAAAAGTTTGAAATTATATCTAGAAATATAGAAAATTTTTAATATTTGACAGAAAATTTTTTAGTGCATTTTGCCAAATTTTTCTTGCGAGGAAAAATCGATTGAATTTTCATTTTTTGACAAGATGAAAGTAACGCGCAGTTCTTCAATTTTTGTTCAATTTTGTTCGTTAATAGATAAAAAAATTGTAAATTACATCTAGAAATATGGTAAATAATTTATATTTGGCTGAAAATTTTTTAGTTTTTTTTGCCAAATATTTCTTGCGAGTCAAAAATTGATTGAATTTCCATTTTTTAACAAGTTGAAAGTAACGCGCTGTGCTTCAATTTTTGTTCACTTTTGTTCGTTAATATGTAAAAAAGTTTTTAATGAGATCTAGAAATATGGAAAAAAATTTATATTTAACCGAAAATTTTTTAGTGTGTTTGTTCGTTAATACATGAAAAAGCTTTAAATTAGATCTAAAAACACGCAAAATAATTCATATTTAGCTGAAAACTTTTTAGTTTATTTTGCCAAATATTTCATGCGAGGCAAAAATCTATTGAATTTCCATTTTTTAACAAGTTGAAAGTAACGCGCTGTGCTTCAATTTTTGTTCACTTTTGTTCGTTAATAGGGGAAAAATTTTGAAATTAGATCTAGCAATATGGAAAATAATTGATATTTGACTGAAAATTTTTAGTGTATTTTGCCAAATTTTCTTGCGAGAAAAAATTGATTGAATTTTTATTTTTTGACAAGATGAAAATAACGCGCAGTGCTTTAATTTTTGTTTACAGTTGTTCTTTAATAGGTGAAAAAGTTTGAAATTAGATCTAGAAATATAGAAAATTTTTTATATTTGACTGAAAATTTTTAGTGTATTTTGCCAAATTTTCTTGCGAGGAAAAATTGATTGAATTTTTATTTTTTGACAAGATGAAAATAACGCGCAGTGCTTTAATTTTTGTTCACAGTTGTTCTTTAATAGGTGAAAAAGTTTGAAATTAGATCTAGAAATATAGAAAATTATTGATATTTGACAGAAAATTTTTTAGTGTATTTTGACAAATTTTTCCTGCGAGGAAAAATTGATTGAATTTCCTTTCTTTGACAAGTTGAAAGTAACGCGCAGTGACTTTATTTATGTCCAACTTTGTTCGTTAATACATGAAAAAGCTTAAAATTAGATCTAGAAATACGAAAAATAATTGATATTTGACTTAAAATTTTTTAGTCTTTTTTGCCAATTTTTCTGTCGAGGAAAAATTAATTGAATTTTTATTTTTTGACAATTTGAAAGTAACGCACAGTGCTTTAATTTTTGTTCACTTTTGTTCTTTAATAGATAAAAAAATTGTAAATTACATCTAGAAATATGGTAAATAATTTATATTTGGCTGAAAATTTTTTAGTCTTTTTTGCCAATTTTTCTGTCGAGGAAAAATTAATTGAATTTTTATTTTTTGACAATTTGAAAGTAACGCACAGTGCTTTAATTTTTGTTCACTTTTGTTCTTTAATAGGTAAAAATGTTTGAAATTAGATCTAGAAATATAGAAAATAATTGATATTTGGCTGAAATTTTTATAGTCTATTTTGCCAAATTTTTCTGGCGAGGAAAAATTGATTGAATTTCTATTTTTAAACAAGTTGAAAGTAACGCGCAGAGCTTCAATTTTTGTTAGCTTTTGTTCTTTAATAGGTGAATAAGTTTGAAATTAGATCTAGAAATATAGAAAATAATTTTTTATTTGACAGAAAATTTTTTAGTGTATTTTGACAAATTTTTCCTGCGAGGAAAAATTGATTGAATTTTCATTTTTTGACTAGTTGAAAGTAACGCGCAGTTCTTCAATTTTTGTTGAATGTTGTTCGTTAATAGATAAAAAAATTGTAAATTACATCTAGAAATATGGTAAATAATTGATATTTGGATGAAATTTTTTTATTCTATTTTGCCAAAGTTTTCTAGCGAGGAAAAATTGATTGAATTTTTATTTTTTGACAAGTTAAAAGTAACGCGCAGTGCTTTAATATTTGTTTACTTTTGTTTTTTAATAGGTAAAAAAGTTTGAAATTAGATCTAAAAATATAGAAAATAATTGATATTGGACTGCAAATTTTTTAGTGTAATTTGCCAAATATTTCTGGCAAAGCAAAAATTGATTGAATTTCCATTTTTTGACAAGTTGTAGGTAACGCGAAGTGACTTTATTTTTGTTCAATATTGTTCTTTAATACATGACAAATTTTCAAATGAGATCTAGAAACATGAAAAAAAATTAATATTTGACTGAATATCTTTTAGTGAATTTTGCCAAATTTTTCTTGCGACGAAAAATCGATTGAATTTTCATTTTTTAACAAGTTGAAACTAAAGCGCAGTGCTTCAATTTTTGTTTACTTTTGTTCGTTGATATGTGAAAAAGTTTGAAATTAGATCTAGAAATATGGAAAATAATTTATATTTTACTTACAATTTTTTAGTGTATGTTGCCAAATTTTTCTTGCGAAGAAAAATTGATTGAATTTTTATTTTTTGACAAGATAAAAGTAACGCGCAGTACTTTAATTTTTGTTCACAGTTGTTTTTTAATAGGTGAAAAAGTTTGAAATTAGATCTAGAAATTTAGAAAATAATTTATATTTGACTGAAAATTTTTTAGTGTGTTTTGCTAAATATTTCTATCGAGGCAAAAATTGATTGAATTTCTTTTCTTTGACAAGTTAAAAGTAACGCGCAGTGACTTTATTTATGTCCAACTTTGTTCGTTAATACATGAAAAAGCATAAAATTAGATCTAGAAATACGAAAAATAATTGATATTTGACTGAAAATTTTTTAGTGTATTTTGCCAAATATTTTCTTTTTGACAAGTTGAAAGTAACTCGCAGTGACTTTATTTATGTTAAATATTGTTCTTTAATACATGTCAAATTTTTAAATGAGATCTAGAAACATGAAAAAAAATTGATATTTGACTGAATATCTTTTATTAAATATTTCTTCCGAGTCAAAAATTGATTGAATTTCCATTTTTTAACAAGTTGAAAGTAACGCGCAGTGTTTCAATTTTTGTTCACTTTTGTTTGTTAATAGGTAAAAAAGCTTGAAATTAGATCTAGAAATAAGTAAATAATTGATATTTGGCTAAAATTTTTATAGTCTATTTTGCCAAATTTTTATGGCGAGGATAAATTTATTAAATTTTTATTTTTTGACAAGTTGAAAGTAACGCACAGTGCTTTAATTTTTGTTGACTTTTGTTCTTTAATAGGTAAAAAAGTTTGAAATTAGATATAGAAATATAGAAAATAATTGATATTTGACTTAAAATTTTTTAGTGTATTTTGCCAAATTTTTCTTGCGAGGAGAAATTGATTGAATTTTCATTTTTTGACAAGATGAAAGTAACGCGCAGTTCTTCAATTTTTGTTAAATTTTGTTCGTTAATAGATAAATAAATTGTAAATTACATCTAGAAATATGGTAAATAATTTATATTTGGCTGATATTTTTATAGTCTATTTTGCCAAATTTTTCTGGCGAGGAAAAATTGATTGAATTTTCATTTTTTAACAAGTTAAAACCAAAGCGCAGTGCTTCAATTTTTGTTTACTTTTGTTCGTTAATACATGAAAAAGTTTGAAATTAGATCTAGCAATATAGAAAATAATTGATATTTGACTGAAAATTTATTAGTGTATTTTGCCAAATTTTTCTTGCGAGGAAAAATTGATTGAATTTTCATTTTTTGACTAGTTGAAACTAAAGCGCAGTGCTTTAATTTTTGTTCACTTTTGTTTGTTGATATGTGAAATGTCGATTCGTCCAAATGTCCTTTCGTCAAAATGTATGTTCGTCCAAATGTCCTTTCGTCGAAATGTCTATTCGTCCAAATGTCCTTTCGTCAAAATGTCGATTCGTCCAAATGTCTTTTCGTCAAAATGTCTATTCGTCCAAATGTCCTTTCGTCAAAATGTCGATTCGTCCAAATGTCCTTTTGTCAAAATGTCGATTCGTTCTAATGTCTTTCGGTCAAAATGTCATTTCGTCCAAATGTCTATTCGTCCAAATGTCCTTTCGTCCAAATGTCGATTCGTCCAAATGTCCTTTCGTCCAAATGTCGATTCGTCCAAATGTTCTTTCTTCAGAATGTCGATTTGTCCAAATGTCCTTCCGTCTAAATGTCGATTCGTCCAAATGTCCTTTCGTCAAAATGTCGATTCGTCCAAATGTCTTTTCGTCAAAATGTCTATTCGTCCAAATGTCCTTTCTTCAAAATGTCTATTCGTCTAAATGTCGTTTCGTCAAAATGTCGATTCGTCCGAATGTCCTTTCGTCTAAATGTCGATTCGTCCAAAAGTCATTTCGTCCAAATGTCTATTCGTCCAAATGTCCTTTCGTCAAAATGTCGATTCGTCCAATTGTCCTTTCGTCAAAATGTCGATTCGTCCAAATGTCTTTTCGTCAAAATGTCTATTCGTCCAAATGTCCTTTCGTCAAAATGTTGATTCGTCTAAATGTCCTTTCGTCAAAATGTCGATTCGTCCAAATGTCTTTTCGTCAAAATGTCATTTCGTCCAAATGTCGATTCGTCCAAATGTCCTTTCGTCCAAATGTCGATTCGTCCTAATGTCCTTTCGTCAAAATGTCGATTGGTCCAAATGTCCTTTCGTCAAAATGTCGATTCGTCCAAATGTCCTTTCGTCCAAATCTCGATTCGTCCAAATGTCCTTTCGTCAAAATGTCGATTCGTCCAAATGTCCTTTCGTCAAAATGTCGATTCGTCCAAATGTCATTTCGTCCAAATGTCATTTCGTCCAAATGTCTATTCGTCCAAATGTCCTTTCGTCAAAATGTCGATTCGTCCAAATGTCCTTTCGTCAAAATGTCTGTTCGTCCAAATGTCCTTTCGTCAAAATGTCTATTCGTCCAAATGTCCTTTCGTCAAAATGTCGATTCGTCCAAATGTCTTTTCGTCAAAATGTATATTCGTCCAAATGTCCTTTCGTCAAAATGTCGATTCGTCCAAATGTCCTTTTGTCAAAATGTCGATTCGTCCAAATGTCTTTTCGTCAAAATGTCATTTCGTCCAAATGTCGATTCGTGCAAATGTCCTTTCGTTCAAATGTCGATTCGTCCAAATGTCCTTTCGTCAAAATGTCGATTGGTCCAAATGTCCTTTCGTCAAAATGTCGATTCGTCCAAATGTCCTTTCGTCCAAATCTCGATTCGTCCAAATGTCCTTTCGTCAAAATGTCGATTCGTCCAAATGTCCTTTCGTCAAAATGTAGATTCGTCCAAATGTCCTTTCGTCTAAATGTCGATTCGTCCAAATGTACTTATGTCAAAATGTCGATTCGTCTAAATGTCCTTTCGTCAAAATGTCGATTCGTCCAAATGTCCTTTCGTCAAAATGTCGATTCGTCCAAATGTCATTTCGTCCAAATGTCTATTCGTCCACATGTCCTTTCGTCAAAATGTCGATTCGTCGAAATGTCCTTTCGTCAAAATGTCTGTTCGTCCAAATGTCCTTTCGTCAAAATGTCTATTCGTCCAAATGTCCTTTCGTCAAAATGTCGATTCGTCCAAATGTCTTTTCGTCAAAATGTATATTCGTCCAAATGTCCTTTCGTCAAAATGTCGATTCGTCCAAATGTCCTTTTGTCAAAATGTCGATTCGTCCAAATGTCTTTTCGTCAAAATGTCATTTCGTCCAAATGTCGATTCGTCTAAATGTCCTTTCGTCCAAATGTCGATTCGTCTAAATGTCCTTTCGTCAAAATGTCGATTCGTCTAAATGTCCTTTCGTCAAAATGTCGATTCGTCCAAATGTCTTTTCGTCAAAATGTCTATTCCTCCAAATGTCGATTCGTCCAAATGTCCTTTCGTCCAAATGTCGATTCGTCCAAATGTCCTTTCGTCAAAATGTCGATTCGTCCAAATGTCCTTTCGTCAAAATGTCGATTCGTCCAAATGTCATTTCGACCAAATGTCTATTCGTCCAAATGTCCTTTCGTCAAAATGTCGATTCGTCCAAATGTCCTTTCGTCAAAATGTCTGTTCGTCCAAATGTCCTTTCGTCAAAATGTCTATTCCTCCAAATGTCCTTTCGTCAAAATGTCGATTCGTCCAAATGTCTTTTCCTTAAAATGACATTTTGTCCAAATGTCGATTCGTCAAATGTCCTTTCGTCTAAATGTCGATTCGTCCAAATGTTTTTTCGTCAAAATGTTGATTCGTCCAAATGTCCATTCGTCAAAATGTCGATTCGTCCAAATGTCTTTTCGTCAAAATGTCTATTCGTCCAAATGTCGATTCGTCCAAATGTCCTTTCGTCCAAATGTCGATTCGTCCTAATGTCCTTTCGTCAAAATGTCGATTGGTCCAAATGTCCTTTCGTCAAAATGTCGATTCGTCCAAATGTCCTTTCGTCCAAATCTCGATTCGTCCAAATGTCCTTTCGTCAAAATGTCGATTCGTCCAAATGTCCTTTCGTCAAAATGTCGATTCGTCCAAATGTCATTTCGTCCAAATGTCATTTCGTCCAAATGTCTATTCGTCCAAATGTCCTTTCGTCAAAATGTCGATTCGTCCAAATGTCCTTTCGTCAAAATGTCTGTTCGTCCAAATGTCCTTTCGTCAAAATGTCTATTCGTCCAAATGTCCTTTCGTCAAAATGTCGATTCGTCCAAATGTCTTTTCGTCAAAATGTATATTCGTCCAAATGTCCTTTCGTCAAAATGTCGATTCGTCCAAATGTCCTTTTGTCAAAATGTCGATTCGTCCAAATGTCTTTTCGTCAAAATGTCATTTCGTCCAAATGTCGATTCGTGCAAATGTCCTTTCGTTCAAATGTCGATTCGTCCAAATGTCCTTTCGTCAAAATGTCGATTGGTCCAAATGTCCTTTCGTCAAAATGTCGATTCGTCCAAATGTCCTTTCGTCCAAATCTCGATTCGTCCAAATGTCCTTTCGTCAAAATGTCGATTCGTCCAAATGTCCTTTCGTCAAAATGTAGATTCGTCCAAATGTCCTTTCGTCTAAATGTCGATTCGTCCAAATGTACTTATGTCAAAATGTCGATTCGTCTAAATGTCCTTTCGTCAAAATGTCGATTCGTCCAAATGTCCTTTCGTCAAAATGTCGATTCGTCCAAATGTCATTTCGTCCAAATGTCTATTCGTCCAAATGTCCTTTCGTCAAAATGTCGATTCGTCGAAATGTCCTTTCGTCAAAATGTCTGTTCGTCCAAATGTCCTTTCGTCAAAATGTCTATTCGTCCAAATGTCCTTTCGTCAAAATGTCGATTCGTCCAAATGTCTTTTCGTCAAAATGTATATTCGTCCAAATGTCCTTTCGTCAAAATGTCGATTCGTCCAAATGTCCTTTTGTCAAAATGTCGATTCGTCCAAATGTCTTTTCGTCAAAATGTCATTTCGTCCAAATGTCGATTCGTCTAAATGTCCTTTCGTCCAAATGTCGATTCGTCTAAATGTCCTTTCGTCAAAATGTCGATTCGTCTAAATGTCCTTTCGTCAAAATGTCGATTCGTCCAAATGTCTTTTCGTCAAAATGTCTATTCCTCCAAATGTCGATTCGTCCAAATGTCCTTTCGTCCAAATGTCGATTCGTCCAAATGTCCTTTCGTCAAAATGTCGATTCGTCCAAATGTCCTTTCGTCAAAATGTCGATTCGTCCAAATGTCATTTCGTCCAAATGTCTATTCGTCCAAATGTCCTTTCGTCAAAATGTCGATTCGTCCAAATGTCCTTTCGTCAAAATGTCTGTTCGTCCAAATGTCCTTTCGTCAAAATGTCTATTCCTCCAAATGTCCTTTCGTCAAAATGTCGATTCGTCCAAATGTCTTTTCCTTAAAATGACATTTTGTCCAAATGTCGATTCGTCAAATGTCCTTTCGTCTAAATGTCGATTCGTCCAAATGTTTTTTCGTCAAAATGTTGATTCGTCCAAATGTCCATTCGTCAAAATGTCGATTCGTCCAAATGTCTTTTCGTCAAAATGTCTATTCGTCCAAATGTCGATTCGTCCAAATGTCCTTTCGTCCAAATGTCGATTCGTCCAAATGTCCTTTCGTCAAAATGTCGATTCGTCCAAATGTCCTTTCGTCGAAATGTCGATTCGTCCAAATGTCATTTCGTCCAAATGTCTATTCGTCCAAATGTCCTTTCGTCAAAATGTCGATTCGTCCAAATGTCCTTTCGTCAAAATGTCTGTTCGTCCAAATGTCCTTTCGTCAAAATGTCTATTCGTCCAAATGTCCTTTCGTCAAAATGTCGATTCGTCCAAATGTCTTTTCGTCAAAATGTATATTCGTCCAAATGTCCGTTCGTCAAAATGTCGATTCGTCCAAATGTCCTTTTGTCAAAATGTCGATTCGTCCAAATGTCTTTTCGTCAAAATGTCATTTCGTCCAAATGTCGATTCGTCCAAATGTCCTTTCGTCCAAATGTCGATTCGTCCAAATGTCCTTTCGTCAAAATGTCGATTCGTCCAAATGTCCTTTCGTCAAAATTTCGATTCGTCCAAATGTCCTTTCGTCCAAATGTCTATTCGTCCAAATGTCCTTTCGTCAAAATGTCGATTCGTCCAAATGGCCTTTCGTCAAAATGTCGATTCGTCCAAATGTCTTTTCTTCAAAATGTCGTTTCGTCAAAATGTCGATTCGTCTAAATGTCCTTTCGTCCAAATGTCGATTCGTCTAAATGTTCTTTCTTCAGAATGTCGATTTGTCCAAATGTCCTTTCGTCAAAATGTCGATTCGTCCAAATGTCCTTTCGTCAAAATGTCTGTTCGTCCAAATGTCCTTTCGTCAAAATGTCTATTCGTCCAAATGTCCTTTCGTCAAAATGTCGATTCGTCCAAATGTCTTTTCGTCAAAATGTCTATTCGTCCAAATGTCCTTTCGTCCAAATGTCGATTCGTGCAAATGTCCTTTCGTTCAAATGTCGATTCGTCCAAATGTCCTTTCGTCCAAATGTCGATTCGTCCAATTGTCCTTTCGTCAAAATGTCGATTCGTCCAAATGTCTTTTCGTCAAAATGTCTATTCGTCCAAATGTCCTTTCGTCAAAATGTTGATTCGTCTAAATGTCCTTTCGTCAAAATGTCGATTCGTCCAAATGTCTTTTCGTCAAAATGTCATTTCGTCCAAATGTCGATTCGTCCAAATGTCCTTTCGTCCAAATGTCGATTCGTCCTAATGTCCTTTCGTCAAAATGTCGATTGGTCCAAATGTCCTTTCGTCAAAATGTCGATTCGTCCAAATGTCCTTTCGTCCAAATCTCGATTCGTCCAAATGTCCTTTCGTCAAAATGTCGATTCGTCCAAATGTCCTTTCGTCAAAATGTCGATTCGTCCAAATGTCATTTCGTCCAAATGTCATTTCGTCCAAATGTCTATTCGTCCAAATGTCCTTTCGTCAAAATGTCGATTCGTCCAAATGTCCTTTCGTCAAAATGTCTGTTCGTCCAAATGTCCTTTCGTCAAAATGTCTATTCGTCCAAATGTCCTTTCGTCAAAATGTCGATTCGTCCAAATGTCTTTTCGTCAAAATGTATATTCGTCCAAATGTCCTTTCGTCCAAATGTCGATTCGTCCAAATGTCCTTTCGTCAAAATGTCGATTCGTCCAAATGTCTTTTCGTCAAAATGTCATTTCGTCCAAATGTCCTTTCGTCAAAATGTCTGTTCGTCCAAATGTCCTTTCGTCAAAATGTCTATTCGTCCAAATGTCCTTTCGTCAAATTGTCGATTCGTCCAAATGTCTTTTCGTCAAAATGTATATTCGTCCAAATGTCCTTTCGTCCAAATCTCGATTCGTCCAAATGTCCTTTCGTCAAAATGTCGATTCGTCCAAATTGCCTTTCGTCAAAATGTCGATTGGTCCAAATGTCCTTTCGTCAAAATGTCGATTCGTCCAAATGTCCTTTCGTCCAAATCTCGATTCGTCCAAATGTCCTTTCGTCAAAATGTCGATTCGTCCAAATGTCCTTTCGTCAAAATGTCGATTCGTCCAAATGTCCTTTCGTCTAAATGTCGATTCGTCCAAATGTACTTATGTCAAAATGTCGATTCGTCTAAATGTCCTTTCGTCAAAATGTCGATTCGTCCAAATGTCCTTTCGTCAAAATGTCGATTCGTCCAAATGTCATTTCGTCCAAATGTCTATTTGTCCAAATGTCCTTTCGTCAAAATGTCGATTCGTCCAAATGTCCTTTCGTCAAAATGTCTGTTCGTCCAAATGTCCTTTCGTCAAAATGTCTATTCGTCCAAATGTCCTTTCGTCAAAATGTCGATTCGTCCAAATGTCTTTTCGTCAAAATGTATATTCGTCCAAATGTCCTTCCGTCTAAATGTCGATTCGTCCAAATGTCCTTTCGTCAAAATGTCGATTCGTCCAAATGTCTTTTCGTCAAAATGTCTATTCGTCCAAATGTCCTTTCTTCAAAATGTCTATTCGTCCAAATGTCGTTTCGTCAAAATGTCGATTCGTCCAAATGTCCTTTCGTCTAAATGTCGATTCGTCCAAAAGTCATTTCGTCCAAATGTCTATTCGTCCAAATGTCCTTTCGTCAAAATGTCGATTCGTCCAAATGTCCTTTCGTCAAAATGTCGATTCGTCCAAATGTCTTTTCGTCAAAATGTCTATTCGTCCAAATGTCCTTTCGTCAAAATGTCGATTCGTCCAAATGTCCTTTCGTCAAAATGTCGATTCGTCCAAATGTCTTTTCGTCAAAATGTCATTTCGTCCAAATGTCCTTTCGTCAAAATGTCTGTTCGTCCAAATGTCCTTTCGTCAAAATGTCTATTCGTCCAAATGTCCTTTCGTCAAAATGTCGATTCGTCCAAATGTCTTTTCGTCAAAATGTATATTCGTCCAAATGTCCTTTCGTCCAAATCTCGATTCGTCCAAATGTCCTTTCGTCAAAATGTCGATTCGTCCAAATTGCCTTTCGTCAAAATGTCGATTGGTCCAAATGTCCTTTCGTCAAAATGTCGATTCGTCCAAATGTCCTTTCGTCCAAATCTCGATTCGTCCAAATGTCCTTTCGTCAAAATGTCGATTCGTCCAAATGTCCTTTCGTCAAAATGTCGATTCGTCCAAATGTCATTTCGTCCAAATGTCTATTTGTCAAAATGTCCTTTCGTCAAAATGTCGATTCGTCCAAATGTCCTTTCGTCAAAATGTCTGTTCGTCCAAATGTCCTTTCGTCAAAATGTCTATTCGTCCAAATGTCCTTTCGTCAAAATGTCGATTCGTCCAAATGTCTTTTAGTCAAAATGTATATTCGTCCAAATGTCCTTTCGTCAAAATGTCGATTCGGCCAAATGTCCTTTTTTCAAAATGTCGATTCGTCCAAATGTCTTTTCGTCAAAATGTCATTTCGTCCAAATGTCGATTCGTGCAAATGTCCTTTCGTTCAAATGTCGATTCGTCCAAATGTCCTTTCGTCAAAATGTCGATTGGTCCAAATGTCCTTTCGTCAAAATGTCGATTCGTCTAAATGTCCTTTCGTCCAAATCTCGATTCGTCCAAATGTCCTTTCGTCAAAATGTCGATTCGTCCAAATGTCCTTTCGTCAAAATGTAGATTCGTCCAAATGTCCTTTCGTCTAAATGTCGATTCGTCCAAATGTACTTATGTCAAAATGTCGATTCGTCTAAATGTCCTTTCGTCAAAATGTCGATTCGTCCAAATGTCCTTTCGTCAAAATGTCGATTCGTCCAAATGTCATTTCGTCCAAATGTCTATTCGTCCAAATGTCCTTTCGTCAAAATGTCGATTCGTCCAAATGTCCTTTCGTCAAAATGTCTGTTCGTCCAAATGTCCTTTCGTCAAAATGTCTATTCGTCCAAATGTCCTTTCGTCAAAATGTCGATTCGTCCAAATGTCTTTTCGTCAAAATGTATATTCGTCCAAATGTCCTTTCGTCAAAATGTCGATTCGTCCAAATGTCCTTTCGTCCAAATCTCGATTCGTCCAAATGTCCTTTCGTCAAAATGTCGATTCGTCCAAATGTCCTTTCGTCAAAATGTCGATTCGTCCAAATGTCCTTTCGTCTAAATGTCGATTCGTCCAAATGTACTTATGTCAAAATGTCGATTCGTCTAAATGTCCTTTCGTCAAAATGTCGATTCGTCCAAATGTCCTTTCGTCAAAATGTCGATTCGTCCAAATGTCCTTTTGTCAAAATGTCGATTCGTCCAAATGTCTTTTCGTCAAAATGTCATTTCGTCCAAATGTCGATTCGTGCAAATGTCCTTTCGTTCAAATGTCGATTCGTCCAAATGTCCTTTCGTCAAAATGTCGATTGGTCCAAATGTCCTTTCGTCAAAATGTCGATTCGTCCAAATGTCCTTTCGTCAAAATGTCTGTTCGTCCAAATGTCCTTTCGTCAAAATGTCTATTCGTCCAAATGTCCTTTCGTCAAAATGTCGATTCGTCCAAATGTCTTTTCGTCAAAATGTATATTCGTCCAAATGTCCTTTCGTCAAAATGTCGATTCGTCCAAATGTCCTTTTGTCAAAATGTCGATTCGTCCAAATGTCTTTTCGTCAAAATGTCATTTCGTCCAAATGTCGATTCGTGCAAATGTCCTTTCGTTCAAATGTCGATTCGTCCAAATGTCCTTTCGTCAAAATGTCGATTGGTCCAAATGTCCTTTCGTCAAAATGTCGATTCGTCCAAATGTCCTTTCGTCCAAATCTCGATTCGTCCAAATGTCCTTTCGTCAAAATGTCGATTCGTCCAAATGTCCTTTCGTCAAAATGTAGATTCGTCCAAATGTCCTTTCGTCTAAATGTCGATTCGTCCAAATGTACTTATGTCAAAATGTCGATTCGTCAAAATGTCCTTTCGTCAAAATGTCGATTCGTCCAAATGTCCTTTCGTCAAAATGTCGATTCGTCCAAATGTCATTTCGTCCAAATGTCTATTCGTCCAAGTGTCCTTTCGTCAAAATGTCGATTCGTCCAAATGTCCTTTCGTCAAAATGTCTGTTCGTCCAAATGTCCTTTCGTCAAAATGTCTATTCGTCCAAATGTCCTTTCGTCAAAATGTCGATTCGTCCAAATGTCTTTTCGTCAAAATGTATATTCGTCCAAATGTCCTTTCGTCAAAATGTCGATTCGTCCAAATGTCCTTTTGTCAAAATGTCGATTCGTCCAAATGTCTTTTCGTCAAAATGTCATTTCGTCCAAATGTCGATTTGTCCAAATGTCCTTTCGTCCAAATGTCGATTCGTCCAAATGTCCTTTCGTCAAAATGTCGATTCGTCTAAATGTCCTTTCGTCAAAATGTCGATTCGTCCAAATGTCTTTTCGTCAAAATGTCTATTCGTCCAAATGTCGATTCGTCCAAATGTCCTTTCGTCCAAATGTCGATTCGTCCATATGTCCTTTCGTCAAAATGTCGATTCGTCCAAATGTCCTTTCGTCAAAATGTCGATTCGTCCAAATGTCATTTCGTCCAAATGTCTATTCGTCCAAATGTCCTTTCGTCAAAATGTCGATTCGTCCAAATGTCCTTTCGTCCAAATGTCGATTCGTCCAAATGTTCTTTCTTCAGAATGTCGATTTGTCCAAATGTCCTTCCGTCTAAATGTCGATTCGTCCAAATGTCCTTTCGTCAAAATGTCGATTCGTCCAAATGTCTTTTCGTCAAAATGTCTATTCGTCCAAATGTCCTTTCTTCAAAATGTCTATTCGTCCAAATGTCGTTTCGTCAAAATGTCGATTCGTCCAAATGTCCTTTCGTCTAAATGTCGATTCGTCCAAAAGTCATTTCGTCCAAATGTCTATTCGTCCAAATGTCCTTTCGTCAAAATGTCGATTCGTCCAAATGTCCTTTCGTCAAAATGTCGATTCGTCCAAATGTCTTTTCGTCAAAATGTCTATTCGTCCAAATGTCCTTTCGTCAAAATGTCGATTCGTCCAAATGTCCTTTCGTCAAAATGTCGATTCGTCCAAATGTCTTTTCGTCAAAATGTCTTTTCGTCCAAATGTCCTTTCGTCAAAATGTCTGTTCGTCCAAATGTCCTTTCGTCAAAATGTCTATTCGTCCAAATGTCCTTTCGTCAAATTGTCGATTCGTCCAAATGTCTTTTCGTCAAAATGTATATTCGTCCAAATGTCCTTTCGTCCAAATCTCGATTCGTCCAAATGTCCTTTCGTCAAAATGTCGATTCGTCCAAATTGCCTTTCGTCAAAATGTCGATTGGTCCAAATGTCCTTTCGTCAAAATGTCGATTCGTCCAAATGTCCTTTCGTCCAAATCTCGATTCGTCCAAATGTCCTTTCGTCAAAATGTCGATTCGTCCAAATGTCCTTTCGTCAAAATGTCGATTCGTCCAAATGTCCTTTCGTCTAAATGTCGATTCGTCCAAATGTACTTATGTCAAAATGTCGATTCGTCTAAATGTCCTTTCGTCAATATGTCGATTCGTCCAAATGTCGTTTCGTCAAAATGTCGATTCGTCCAAATGTCCTTTCGTCTAAATGTCTATTCGTCCAAATGTCCTTTCTTCAAAATGTCTATTCGTCCAAATGTCGTTTCGTCAAAATGTCGATTCGTCCAAATGTCCTTTCGTCTAAATGTCGATTCGTCCAAAAGTCATTTCGTCCAAATGTCTATTCGTCCAAATGTCCTTTCGTCAAAATGTCGATTCGTCCAAATGTCCTTTCGTCAAAATGTCGATTCGTCCAAATGTCTTTTCGTCAAAATGTCTATTCGTCCAAATGTCCTTTCGTCAAAATGTCGATTCGTCCAAATGTCCTTTCGTCAAAATGTCGATTCGTCCAAATGTCTTTTCGTCAAAATGTCATTTCGTCCAAATGTCCTTTCGTCAAAATGTCTGTTCGTCCAAATGTCCTTTCGTCAAAATGTCTATTCGTCCAAATGTCCTTTCGTCAAATTGTCGATTCGTCCAAATGTCTTTTCGTCAAAATGTATATTCGTCCAAATGTCCTTTCGTCCAAATCTCGATTCGTCCAAATGTCCTTTCGTCAAAATGTCTATTCGTCCAAATGTCCTTTCGTCAAAATGTCGATTCGTCCAAATGTCCTTTCGTCAAAATGTCGATTCGTCCAAATGTCTTTTCGTCAAAATGTCTTTTCGTCCAAATGTCCTTTCGTCAAAATGTCTGTTCGTCCAAATGTCCTTTCGTCAAAATGTCTATTCGTCCAAATGTCCTTTCGTCAAATTGTCGATTCGTCCAAATGTCTTTTCGTCAAAATGTATATTCGTCCAAATGTCCTTTCGTCCAAATCTCGATTCGTCCAAATGTCCTTTCGTCAAAATGTCGATTCGTCCAAATTGCCTTTCGTCAAAATGTCGATTGGTCCAAATGTCCTTTCGTCAAAATGTCGATTCGTCCAAATGTCCTTTCGTCCAAATCTCGATTCGTCCAAATGTCCTTTCGTCAAAATGTCGATTCGTCCAAATGTCCTTTCGTCAAAATGTCGATTCGTCCAAATGTCCTTTCGTCTAAATGTCGATTCGTCCAAATGTACTTATGTCAAAATGTCGATTCGTCTAAATGTCCTTTCGTCAATATGTCGATTCGTCCAAATGTCGTTTCGTCAAAATGTCGATTCGTCCAAATGTCCTTTCGTCTAAATGTCGATTCGTCCAAAAGTCATTTCGTCCAAATGTCTATTCGTCCAAATGTCCTTTAGTCAAAATGTCGATTCGTCCAAATGTCCTTTCGTCAAAATGTCGATTCGTCCAAATGTCTTTTCGTCAAAATGTCTATTCGTCCAAATGTCCTTTCGTCAAAATGTCGATTCGTCCAAATGTCCTTTCGTCAAAATGTCGATTCGTCCAAATGTCTTTTCGTCAAAATGTCTTTTCGTCCAAATGTCCTTTCGTCAAAATGTCTGTTCGTCCAAATGTCCTTTCGTCAAAATGTCTATTCGTCCAAATGTCCTTTCGTCAAATTGTCGATTCGTCCAAATGTCTTTTCGTCAAAATGTATATTCGTCCAAATGTCCTTTCGTCCAAATCTCGTTTCGTCCAAATGTCCTTTCGTCAAAATGTCGATTCGTCCAAATTGCCTTTCGTCAAAATGTCGATTGGTCCAAATGTCCTTTCGTCAAAATGTCGATTCGTCCAAATGTCCTTTCGTCCAAATCTCGATTCGTCCAAATGTCCTTTCGTCAAAATGTCGATTCGTCCAAATGTCCTTTCGTCAAAATGTCGATTCGTCCAAATGTCCTTTCGTCTAAATGTCGATTCGTCCAAATGTACTTATGTCAAAATGTCGATTCGTCTAAATGTCCTTTCGTCAATATGTCGATTCGTCCAAATGTCCTTTCGTCAAAATGTCGATTCGTCCAAATGTCATTTCGTCCAAATGTCTATTTGTCCAAATGTCCTTTCGTCAAAATGTCGATTCGTCCAAATGTCCTTTCGTCAAAATGTCTGTTCGTCCAAATGTCCTTTCGTCAAAATGTCTATTCGTCCAAATGTCCTTTCGTCAAAATGTCGATTCGTCCAAATGTCTTTTCGTCAAAATGTATATTCGTCCAAATGTCCTTCCGTCTAAATGTCGATTCGTCCAAATGTCCTTTCGTCAAAATGTCGATTCGTCCAAATGTCTTTTCGTCAAAATGTCTATTCGTCCAAATGTCCTTTCTTCAAAATGTCTATTCGTCCAAATGTCGTTTCGTCAAAATGTCGATTCGTCCAAATGTCCTTTCGTCTAAATGTCGATTCGTCCAAAAGTCATTTCGTCCAAATGTCTATTCGTCCAAATGTCCTTTCGTCAAAATGTCGATTCGTCCAAATGTCCTTTCGTCAAAATGTCGATTCGTCCAAATGTCTTTTCGTCAAAATGTCTATTCGTCCAAATGTCCTTTCGTCAAAATGTCGATTCGTCCAAATGTCCTTTCGTCAAAATGTCGATTCGTCCAAATGTCTTTTCGTCAAAATGTCATTTCGTCCAAATGTCCTTTCGTCAAAATGTCTGTTCGTCCAAATGTCCTTTCGTCAAAATGTCGATTCGTCCAAATGTCCTTTTCTCAAAATGTCGATTCGTCCAAATGTCCTTTCGTCAAAATGTCGATTCGTCCAAATGTCTTTTCGTCAAAATGTATATTCGTCCAAATGTCCTTTCGTCAAAATGTCGATTCGTCCAAATGTCCTTTTGTCAAAATGTCGATTCGTCCAAATGTCTTTTCGTCAAAATGTCATTTCGTCCAAATGTCCTTTCGTCAAAATGTCGATTCGTCCAAATGTCCTTTCGTCAAAATGTCGATTCGTCCAAATGTCCTTTCGTCTAAATGTCGATTCGTCCAAATGTACTTATGTCAAAATGTCGATTCGTCTAAATGTCCTTTCGTCAATATGTCGATTCGTCCAAATGTCCTTTCGTCAAAATGTCGATTCGTCCAAATGTCATTTCGTCCAAATGTCTATTTGTCCAAATGTCCTTTCGTCAAAATGTCGATTCGTCCAAATGTCCTTTCGTCAAAATGTCTGTTCGTCCAAATGTCCTTTCGTCAAAATGTCTATTCGTCCAAATGTCCTTTCGTCAAAATGTCGATTCGTCCAAATGTCTTTTCGTCAAAATGTATATTCGTCCAAATGTTCTTCCGTCTAAATGTCGATTCGTCCAAATGTCCTTTCGTCAAAATGTCGATTCGTCCAAATGTCTTTTCGTCAAAATGTCTATTCGTCCAAATGTCCTTTCTTCAAAATGTCTATTCGTCCAAATGTCGTTTCGTCAAAATGTCGATTCGTCCAAATGTCCTTTCGTCTAAATGTCGATTCGTCCAAAAGTCATTTCGTCCAAATGTCTATTCGTCCAAATGTCCTTTCGTCAAAATGTCGATTCGTCCAAATGTCCTTTCGTCAAAATGTCGATTCGTCCAAATGTCTTTTCGTCAAAATGTCTATTCGTCCAAATGTCCTTTCGTCAAAATGTCGATTCGTCCAAATGTCCTTTCGTCAAAATGTCGATTCGTCCAAATGTCTTTTCGTCAAAATGTCATTTCGTCCAAATGTCCTTTCGTCAAAATGTCTGTTCGTCCAAATGTCCTTTCGTCAAAATGTCGATTCGTCCAAATGTCCTTTTCTCAAAATGTCGATTCGTCCAAATGTCCTTTCGTCAAAATGTCGATTCGTCCAAATGTCTTTTCGTCAAAATGTATATTCGTCCAAATGTCCTTTCGTCAAAATGTCGATTCGTCCAAATGTCCTTTTGTCAAAATGTCGATTCGTCCAAATGTCTTTTCGTCAAAATGTCATTTCGTCCAAATGTCCTTTCGTCAAAATGTCGATTCGTCCAAATGTCTTTTCGTCAAAATGTATATTCGTCCAAATGTCCTTTCGTCAAAATGTCGATTCGTCCAAATGTCATTTCGTCCAAATGTCTATTTGTCCAAATGTCCTTTCGTCAAAATGTCGATTCGTCCAAATGTCCTTTCGTCAAAATGTCTGTTCGTCCAAATGTCCTTTCGTCAAAATGTCTATTCGTCCAAATGTCCTTTCGTCAAAATGTCGATTCGTCCAAATGTCTTTTCGTCAAAATGTATATTCGTCCAAATGTCCTTTCGTCAAAATGTCGATTCGTCCAAATGTCCTTTTGTCAAAATGTCGATTCGTCCAAATGTCTTTTCGTCAAAATGTCATTTCGTCCAAATGTCGATTCGTGCAAATGTCCTTTCGTTCAAATGTCGATTCGTCCAAATGTCCTTTCGTCAAAATGTCGATTGGTCCAAATGTCCTTTCGTCAAAATGTCGATTCGTCCAAATGTCCTTTCGTCCAAATCTCGATTCGTCCAAATGTCCTTTCGTCAAAATGTCGATTCGTCCAAATGTCCTTTCGTCAAAATGTAGATTCGTCCAAATGTCCTTTCGTCTAAATGTCGCTTCGTCCAAATGTACTTATGTCAAAATGTCGATTCGTCTAAATGTCCTTTCGTCAAAATGTCGATTCGTCCAAATGTCCTTTCGTCAAAATGTCGATTCGTCCAAATGTCATTTCGTCCAAATGTCTATTCGTCCAAATGTCCTTTCGTCAAAATGTCGATTCGTCCAAATGTCCTTTCGTCAAAATGTCTGTTCGTCCAAATGTCCTTTCGTCAAAATGTCTATTCGTCCAAATGTCCTTTCGTCAAAATGTCGATTCGTCCAAATGTCTTTTCGTCAAAATGTATATTCGTCCAAATGTCCTTTCGTCAAAATGTCGATTCGTCCAAATGTCCTTTTGTCAAAATGTCGATTCGTCCAAATGTCTTTTCGTCAAAATGTCATTTCGTCCAAATGTCGATTTGTCCAAATGTCCTTTCGTCCAAATGTCGATTCGTCCAAATGTCCTTTCGTCAAAATGTCGATTCGTCTAAATGTCCTTTCGTCAAAATGTCGATTCGTCCAAATGTCTTTTCGTCAAAATGTCTATTCGTCCAAATGTCGATTCGTCCAAATGTCCTTTCGTCCAAATGTCGATTCGTCCATATGTCCTTTCGTCAAAATGTCGATTCGTCCAAATGTCCTTTCGTCAAAATGTCGATTCGTCCAAATGTCATTTCGTCCAAATGTCTATTCGTCCAAATGTCCTTTCGTCAAAATGTCGATTCGTCCAAATGTCCTTTCGTCCAAATGTCGATTCGTCCAAATGTTCTTTCTTCAGAATGTCGATTTGTCCAAATGTCCTTCCGTCTAAATGTCGATTCGTCCAAATGTCCTTTCGTCAAAATGTCGATTCGTCCAAATGTCTTTTCGTCAAAATGTCTATTCGTCCAAATGTCCTTTCTTCAAAATGTCTATTCGTCCAAATGTCGTTTCGTCAAAATGTCGATTCGTCCAAATGTCCTTTCGTCTAAATGTCGATTCGTCCAAAAGTCATTTCGTCCAAATGTCTATTCGTCCAAATGTCCTTTCGTCAAAATGTCGATTCGTCCAAATGTCCTTTCGTCAAAATGTCGATTCGTCCAAATGTCTTTTCGTCAAAATGTCTATTCGTCCAAATGTCCTTTCGTCAAAATGTCGATTCGTCCAAATGTCCTTTCGTCAAAATGTCGATTCGTCCAAATGTCTTTTCGTCAAAATGTCATTTCGTCCAAATGTCCTTTCGTCAAAATGTCTGTTCGTCCAAATGTCCTTTCGTCAAAATGTCTATTCGTCCAAATGTCCTTTCGTCAAAATGTCGATTCGTCCAAATGTCTTTTCGTCAAAATGTATATTCGTCCAAATGTCCTTTCGTCCAAATCTCGATTCGTCCAAATGTCCTTTCGTCAAAATGTCGATTCGTCCAAATTGCCTTTCGTCAAAATGTCGATTGGTCCAAATGTCCTTTCGTCAAAATGTCGATTCGTCCAAATGTCCTTTCGTCCAAATCTCGATTCGTCCAAATGTCCTTTCGTCAAAATGTCGATTCGTCCAAATGTCCTTTCGTCAAAATGTCGATTCGTCCAAATGTCCTTTCGTCTAAATGTCGATTCGTCCAAATGTACTTATGTCAAAATGTCGATTCGTCTAAATGTCCTTTCGTCAAAATGTCGATTCGTCCAAATGTCCTTTCGTCAAAATGTCGATTCGTCCAAATGTCATTTCGTCCAAATGTCTATTTGTCCAAATGTCCTTTCGTCAAAATGTCGATTCGTCCAAATGTCCTTTCGTCAAAATGTCTGTTCGTCCAAATGTCCTTTCGTCAAAATGTCTATTCGTCCAAATGTCCTTTCGTCAAAATGTCGATTCGTCCAAATGTCTTTTCGTCAAAATGTATATTCGTCCAAATGTCCTTTCGTCAAAATGTCGATTCGTCCAAATGTCATTTTGTCAAAATGTCGATTCGTCCAAATGTCTTTTCGTCAAAATGTCATTTCGTCCAAATGTCGATTCGTGCAAATGTCCTTTCGTTCAAATGTCGATTCGTCCAAATGTCCTTTCGTCAAAATGTCGATTGGTCCAAATGTCCTTTCGTCAAAATTTCGATTCGTCCAAATGTCCTTTCGTCCAAATCTCGATTCGTCCAAATGTCCTTTCGTCAAAATGTCGATTCGTCCAAATGTCCTTTCGTCAAAATGTAGATTCGTCCAAATGTCCTTTCGTCTAAATGTCGATTCGTCCAAATGTACTTATGTCAAAATGTCGATTCGTCTAAATGTCCTTTCGTCAAAATGTCTATTCGTCCAAATGTCCTTTCGTCAAAATGTCGATTCGTCCAAATGTCTTTTCGTCAAAATGTATATTCGTCCAAATGTCCTTTCGTCCAAATCTCGATTCGTCCAAATGTCGATTCGTCCAAATGTCCTTTCGTCAAAATGTCGATTCGTCTAAATGTCCTTTCGTCAAAATGTCGATTCGTCCAAATGTCTTTTCGTCAAAATGTCTATTCGTCCAAATGTCGATTCGTCCAAATGTCCTTTCGTCCAAATGTCGATTCGTCCATATGTCCTTTCGTCAAAATGTCGATTCGTCCAAATGTCCTTTCGTCAAAATGTCGATTCGTCCAAATGTCATTTCGTCCAAATGTCTATTCGTCCAAATGTCCTTTCGTCAAAATGTCGATTCGTCCAAATGTCCTTTCGTCCAAATGTCGATTCGTCCAAATGTTCTTTCTTCAGAATGTCGATTTGTCCAAATGTCCTTCCGTCTAAATGTCGATTCGTCCAAATGTCCTTTCGTCAAAATGTCGATTCGTCCAAATGTCTTTTCGTCAAAATGTCTATTCGTCCAAATGTCCTTTCTTCAAAATGTCTATTCGTCCAAATGTCGTTTCGTCAAAATGTCGATTCGTCCAAATGTCCTTTCGTCTAAATGTCGATTCGTCCAAAAGTCATTTCGTCCAAATGTCTATTCGTCCAAATGTCCTTTCGTCAAAATGTCGATTCGTCCAAATGTCCTTTCGTCAAAATGTCGATTCGTCCAAATGTCTTTTCGTCAAAATGTCTATTCGTCCAAATGTCCTTTCGTCAAAATGTCGATTCGTCCAAATGTCCTTTCGTCAAAATGTCGATTCGTCCAAATGTCTTTTCGTCAAAATGTCATTTCGTCCAAATGTCCTTTCGTCAAAATGTCTGTTCGTCCAAATGTCCTTTCGTCAAAATGTCTATTCGTCCAAATGTCCTTTCGTCAAAATGTCGATTCGTCCAAATGTCTTTTCGTCAAAATGTATATTCGTCCAAATGTCCTTTCGTCCAAATCTCGATTCGTCCAAATGTCCTTTCGTCAAAATGTCGATTCGTCCAAATTGCCTTTCGTCAAAATGTCGATTGGTCCAAATGTCCTTTCGTCAAAATGTCGATTCGTCCAAATGTCCTTTCGTCCAAATCTCGATTCGTCCAAATGTCCTTTCGTCAAAATGTCGATTCGTCCAAATGTCCTTTCGTCAAAATGTCGATTCGTCCAAATGTCCTTTCGTCTAAATGTCGATTCGTCCAAATGTACTTATGTCAAAATGTCGATTCGTCTAAATGTCCTTTCGTCAAAATGTCGATTCGTCCAAATGTCCTTTCGTCAAAATGTCGATTCGTCCAAATGTCATTTCGTCCAAATGTCTATTTGTCCAAATGTCCTTTCGTCAAAATGTCGATTCGTCCAAATGTCCTTTCGTCAAAATGTCTGTTCGTCCAAATGTCCTTTCGTCAAAATGTCTATTCGTCCAAATGTCCTTTCGTCAAAATGTCGATTCGTCCAAATGTCTTTTCGTCAAAATGTATATTCGTCCAAATGTCCTTTCGTCAAAATGTCGATTCGTCCAAATGTCATTTTGTCAAAATGTCGATTCGTCCAAATGTCTTTTCGTCAAAATGTCATTTCGTCCAAATGTCGATTCGTGCAAATGTCCTTTCGTTCAAATGTCGATTCGTCCAAATGTCCTTTCGTCAAAATGTCGATTGGTCCAAATGTCCTTTCGTCAAAATTTCGATTCGTCCAAATGTCCTTTCGTCCAAATCTCGATTCGTCCAAATGTCCTTTCGTCAAAATGTCGATTCGTCCAAATGTCCTTTCGTCAAAATGTAGATTCGTCCAAATGTCCTTTCGTCTAAATGTCGATTCGTCCAAATGTACTTATGTCAAAATGTCGATTCGTCTAAATGTCCTTTCGTCAAAATGTCTATTCGTCCAAATGTCCTTTCGTCAAAATGTCGATTCGTCCAAATGTCTTTTCGTCAAAATGTATATTCGTCCAAATGTCCTTTCGTCCAAATCTCGATTCGTCCAAATGTCCTTTCGTCAAAATGTCGATTCGTCCAAATGTCTTTTCGTCAAAATGTATATTCGTCCAAATGTCCTTTCGTCCAAATCTCGATTCGTCCAAATGTCCTTTCGTCAAAATGTCGATTCGTCCAAATGTCCTTTCGTCAAAATGTCGATTGGTCCAAATGTCCTTTCGTCAAAATGTCGATTCGTCCAAATGTCCTTTCGTCCAAATCTCGATTCGTCCAAATGTCCTTTCGTCAAAATGTCGATTCGTCCAAATGTCCTTTCGTCAAAATGTCGATTCGTCCAAATGTCCTTTCGTCTAAATGTCGATTCGTCCAAATGTACTTATGTCAAAATGTCGATTCGTCTAAATGTCCTTTCGTCAAAATGTCGATTCGTCCAAATGTCCTTTCGTCTAAATGTCGATTCGTCCAAAAGTCATTTCGTCCAAATGTCCTTTCGTCAAAATGTCGATTCGTCCAAATGTCCTTTCGTCTAAATGTCGATTCGTCCAAAAGTCATTTCGTCCAAATGTCATTTCGTCCAAATGTCTATTCGTCCAAATGTCCTTTCGTCAAAATGTCGATTCGTCCAAATGTCCTTTCGTCCAAATGTCGATTCGTCCAAATGTTCTTTCTTCAGTATGTCGATTTGTCCAAATGTCCTTCCGTCTAAATGTCGATTCGTCCAAATGTCCTTTCGTCAAAATGTCGATTCGTCCAAATGTCTTTTCGTCAAAATGTCTATTCGTCCAAATGTCCTTTCTTCAAAATGTCTATTCGTCCAAATGTCGTTTCGTCAAAATGTCGATTCGTCCAAATGTCCTTTCGTCTAAATGTCGATTCGTCCAAAAGTCATTTCGTCCAAATGTCTATTCGTCCAAATGTCCTTTCGTCAAAATGTCGATTCGTCCAAATGTCCTTTCGTCAAAATGTCGATTCGTCCAAATGTCTTTTCGTCAAAATGTCTATTCGTCCAAATGTCCTTTCGTCAAAATGTCGATTCGTCCAAATGTCCTTTCGTCAAAATGTCGATTCGTCCAAATGTCTTTTCGTCAAAATGTCATTTCGTCCAAATGTCCTTTCGTCAAAATGTCTGTTCGTCCAAATGTCCTTTCGTCAAAATGTCTATTCGTCCAAATGTCCTTTCGTCAAAATGTCGATTCGTCCAAATGTCTTTTCGTCAAAATGTATATTCGTCCAAATGTCCTTTCGTCCAAATCTCGATTCGTCCAAATGTCCTTTCGTCAAAATGTCGATTCGTCCAAATTGCCTTTCGTCAAAATGTCGATTGGTCCAAATGTCCTTTCGTCAAAATGTCGATTCGTCCAAATGTCCTTTCGTCCAAATCTCGATTCGTCCAAATGTCCTTTCGTCAAAATGTCGATTCGTCCAAATGTCCTTTCGTCAAAATGTCGATTCGTCCAAATGTCCTTTCGTCTAAATGTCGATTCGTCCAAATGTACTTATGTCAAAATGTCGATTCGTCTAAATGTCCTTTCGTCAAAATGTCGATTCGTCCAAATGTCCTTTCGTCAAAATGTCGATTCGTCCAAATGTCATTTCGTCCAAATGTCTATTTGTCCAAATGTCCTTTCGTCAAAATGTCGATTCGTCCAAATGTCCTTTCGTCAAAATGTCTGTTCGTCCAAATGTCCTTTCGTCAAAATGTCTATTCGTCCAAATGTCCTTTCGTCAAAATGTCGATTCGTCCAAATGTCTTTTCGTCAAAATGTATATTCGTCCAAATGTCCTTTCGTCAAAATGTCGATTCGTCCAAATGTCATTTTGTCAAAATGTCGATTCGTCCAAATGTCTTTTCGTCAAAATGTCATTTCGTCCAAATGTCGATTCGTGCAAATGTCCTTTCGTTCAAATGTCGATTCGTCCAAATGTCCTTTCGTCAAAATGTCGATTGGTCCAAATGTCCTTTCGTCAAAATTTCGATTCGTCCAAATGTCCTTTCGTCCAAATCTCGATTCGTCCAAATGTCCTTTCGTCAAAATGTCGATTCGTCCAAATGTCCTTTCGTCAAAATGTAGATTCGTCCAAATGTCCTTTCGTCTAAATGTCGATTCGTCCAAATGTACTTATGTCAAAATGTCGATTCGTCTAAATGTCCTTTCGTCAAAATGTCTATTCGTCCAAATGTCCTTTCGTCAAAATGTCGATTCGTCCAAATGTCTTTTCGTCAAAATGTATATTCGTCCAAATGTCCTTTCGTCCAAATCTCGATTCGTCCAAATGTCCTTTCGTCAAAATGTCGATTCGTCCAAATGTCTTTTCGTCAAAATGTATATTCGTCCAAATGTCCTTTCGTCCAAATCTCGATTCGTCCAAATGTCCTTTCGTCAAAATGTCGATTCGTCCAAATGTCCTTTCGTCAAAATGTCGATTGGTCCAAATGTCCTTTCGTCAAAATGTCGATTCGTCCAAATGTCCTTTCGTCCAAATCTCGATTCGTCCAAATGTCCTTTCGTCAAAATGTCGATTCGTCCAAATGTCCTTTCGTCAAAATGTCGATTCGTCCAAATGTCCTTTCGTCTAAATGTCGATTCGTCCAAATGTACTTATGTCAAAATGTCGATTCGTCTAAATGTCCTTTCGTCAAAATGTCGATTCGTCCAAATGTCCTTTCGTCTAAATGTCGATTCGTCCAAAAGTCATTTCGTCCAAATGTCTATTCGTCCAAATGTCCTTTCGTCAAAATGTCGATTCGTCCAAATGTCCTTTCGTCAAAATGTCGATTCGTCCAAATGTCTTTTCGTCAAAATGTCTATTCGTCCAAATGTCCTTTCGTCAAAATGTCGATTCGTCCAAATGTCCTTTCGTCAAAATGTCGATTCGTCCAAATGTCTTTTCGTCAAAATGTCATTTCGTCCAAATGTCCTTTCGTCAAAATGTCTGTTCGTCCAAATGTCCTTTCGTCAAAATGTCGATTCGTCCAAATGTCCTTTTCTCAAAATGTCGATTCGTCCAAATGTCCTTTCGTCAAAATGTCGATTCGTCCAAATGTCTTTTCGTCAAAATGTATATTCGTCCAAATGTCCTTTCGTCAAAATGTCGATTCGTCCAAATGTCCTTTTGTCAAAATGTCGATTCGTCCAAATGTCTTTTCGTCAAAATGTCATTTCGTCCAAATGTCCTTTCGTCAAAATGTCGATTCGTCCAAATGTCTTTTCGTCAAAATGTATATTCGTCCAAATGTCCTTTCGTCAAAATGTCGATTCGTCCAAATGTCATTTCGTCCAAATGTCTATTTGTCCAAATGTCCTTTCGTCAAAATGTCGATTCGTCCAAATGTCCTTTCGTCAAAATGTCTGTTCGTCCAAATGTCCTTTCGTCAAAATGTCTATTCGTCCAAATGTCCTTTCGTCAAAATGTCGATTCGTCCAAATGTCTTTTCGTCAAAATGTATATTCGTCCAAATGTCCTTTCGTCAAAATGTCGATTCGTCCAAATGTCCTTTTGTCAAAATGTCGATTCGTCCAAATGTCTTTTCGTCAAAATGTCATTTCGTCCAAATGTCGATTCGTGCAAATGTCCTTTCGTTCAAATGTCGATTCGTCCAAATGTCCTTTCGTCAAAATGTCGATTGGTCCAAATGTCCTTTCGTCAAAATGTCGATTCGTCCAAATGTCCTTTCGTCCAAATCTCGATTCGTCCAAATGTCCTTTCGTCAAAATGTCGATTCGTCCAAATGTCCTTTCGTCAAAATGTAGATTCGTCCAAATGTCCTTTCGTCTAAATGTCGCTTCGTCCAAATGTACTTATGTCAAAATGTCGATTCGTCTAAATGTCCTTTCGTCAAAATGTCGATTCGTCCAAATGTCCTTTCGTCAAAATGTCGATTCGTCCAAATGTCATTTCGTCCAAATGTCTATTCGTCCAAATGTCCTTTCGTCAAAATGTCGATTCGTCCAAATGTCCTTTCGTCAAAATGTCTGTTCGTCCAAATGTCCTTTCGTCAAAATGTCTATTCGTCCAAATGTCCTTTCGTCAAAATGTCGATTCGTCCAAATGTCTTTTCGTCAAAATGTATATTCGTCCAAATGTCCTTTCGTCAAAATGTCGATTCGTCCAAATGTCCTTTTGTCAAAATGTCGATTCGTCCAAATGTCTTTTCGTCAAAATGTCATTTCGTCCAAATGTCGATTTGTCCAAATGTCCTTTCGTCCAAATGTCGATTCGTCCAAATGTCCTTTCGTCAAAATGTCGATTCGTCTAAATGTCCTTTCGTCAAAATGTCGATTCGTCCAAATGTCTTTTCGTCAAAATGTCTATTCGTCCAAATGTCGATTCGTCCAAATGTCCTTTCGTCCAAATGTCGATTCGTCCATATGTCCTTTCGTCAAAATGTCGATTCGTCCAAATGTCCTTTCGTCAAAATGTCGATTCGTCCAAATGTCATTTCGTCCAAATGTCTATTCGTCCAAATGTCCTTTCGTCAAAATGTCGATTCGTCCAAATGTCCTTTCGTCCAAATGTCGATTCGTCCAAATGTTCTTTCTTCAGAATGTCGATTTGTCCAAATGTCCTTCCGTCTAAATGTCGATTCGTCCAAATGTCCTTTCGTCAAAATGTCGATTCGTCCAAATGTCTTTTCGTCAAAATGTCTATTCGTCCAAATGTCCTTTCTTCAAAATGTCTATTCGTCCAAATGTCGTTTCGTCAAAATGTCGATTCGTCCAAATGTCCTTTCGTCTAAATGTCGATTCGTCCAAAAGTCATTTCGTCCAAATGTCTATTCGTCCAAATGTCCTTTCGTCAAAATGTCGATTCGTCCAAATGTCCTTTCGTCAAAATGTCGATTCGTCCAAATGTCTTTTCGTCAAAATGTCTATTCGTCCAAATGTCCTTTCGTCAAAATGTCGATTCGTCCAAATGTCCTTTCGTCAAAATGTCGATTCGTCCAAATGTCTTTTCGTCAAAATGTCATTTCGTCCAAATGTCCTTTCGTCAAAATGTCTGTTCGTCCAAATGTCCTTTCGTCAAAATGTCTATTCGTCCAAATGTCCTTTCGTCAAAATGTCGATTCGTCCAAATGTCTTTTCGTCAAAATGTATATTCGTCCAAATGTCCTTTCGTCCAAATCTCGATTCGTCCAAATGTCCTTTCGTCAAAATGTCGATTCGTCCAAATTGCCTTTCGTCAAAATGTCGATTGGTCCAAATGTCCTTTCGTCAAAATGTCGATTCGTCCAAATGTCCTTTCGTCCAAATCTCGATTCGTCCAAATGTCCTTTCGTCAAAATGTCGATTCGTCCAAATGTCCTTTCGTCAAAATGTCGATTCGTCCAAATGTCCTTTCGTCTAAATGTCGATTCGTCCAAATGTACTTATGTCAAAATGTCGATTCGTCTAAATGTCCTTTCGTCAAAATGTCGATTCGTCCAAATGTCCTTTCGTCAAAATGTCGATTCGTCCAAATGTCATTTCGTCCAAATGTCTATTTGTCCAAATGTCCTTTCGTCAAAATGTCGATTCGTCCAAATGTCCTTTCGTCAAAATGTCTGTTCGTCCAAATGTCCTTTCGTCAAAATGTCTATTCGTCCAAATGTCTTTTCGTCAAAATGTCATTTCGTCCAAATGTCCTTTCGTCAAAATGTCTGTTCGTCCAAATGTCTTTTCGTCAAAATGTATATTCGTCCAAATGTCCTTTCGTCAAAATGTCGATTCGTCCAAATGTCATTTCGTCCAAATGTCTATTTGTCCAAATGTCCTTTCGTCAAAATGTCGATTCGTCCAAATGTCCTTTCGTCAAAATGTCTGTTCGTCCAAATGTCCTTTCGTCAAAATGTCTATTCGTCCAAATGTCCTTTCGTCAAAATGTCGATTCGTCCAAATGTCTTTTCGTCAAAATGTATATTCGTCCAAATGTCCTTTCGTCAAAATGTCGATTCGTCCAAATGTCCTTTTGTCAAAATGTCGATTCGTCCAAATGTCTTTTCGTCAAAATGTCATTTCGTCCAAATGTCGATTCGTGCAAATGTCCTTTCGTTCAAATGTCGATTCGTCCAAATGTCCTTTCGTCAAAATGTCGATTGGTCCAAATGTCCTTTCGTCAAAATGTCGATTCGTCCAAATGTCCTTTCGTCCAAATCTCGATTCGTCCAAATGTCCTTTCGTCAAAATGTCGATTCGTCCAAATGTCCTTTCGTCAAAATGTAGATTCGTCCAAATGTCCTTTCGTCTAAATGTCGCTTCGTCCAAATGTACTTATGTCAAAATGTCGATTCGTCTAAATGTCCTTTCGTCAAAATGTCGATTCGTCCAAATGTCCTTTCGTCAAAATGTCGATTCGTCCAAATGTCATTTCGTCCAAATGTCTATTCGTCCAAATGTCCTTTCGTCAAAATGTCGATTCGTCCAAATGTCCTTTCGTCAAAATGTCTGTTCGTCCAAATGTCCTTTCGTCAAAATGTCTATTCGTCCAAATGTCCTTTCGTCAAAATGTCGATTCGTCCAAATGTCTTTTCGTCAAAATGTATATTCGTCCAAATGTCCTTTCGTCAAAATGTCGATTCGTCCAAATGTCCTTTTGTCAAAATGTCGATTCGTCCAAATGTCTTTTCGTCAAAATGTCATTTCGTCCAAATGTCGATTTGTCCAAATGTCCTTTCGTCCAAATGTCGATTCGTCCAAATGTCCTTTCGTCAAAATGTCGATTCGTCTAAATGTCCTTTCGTCAAAATGTCGATTCGTCCAAATGTCTTTTCGTCAAAATGTCTATTCGTCCAAATGTCGATTCGTCCAAATGTCCTTTCGTCCAAATGTCGATTCGTCCATATGTCCTTTCGTCAAAATGTCGATTCGTCCAAATGTCCTTTCGTCAAAATGTCGATTCGTCCAAATGTCATTTCGTCCAAATGTCTATTCGTCCAAATGTCCTTTCGTCAAAATGTCGATTCGTCCAAATGTCCTTTCGTCCAAATGTCGATTCGTCCAAATGTTCTTTCTTCAGAATGTCGATTTGTCCAAATGTCCTTCCGTCTAAATGTCGATTCGTCCAAATGTCCTTTCGTCAAAATGTCGATTCGTCCAAATGTCTTTTCGTCAAAATGTCTATTCGTCCAAATGTCCTTTCTTCAAAATGTCTATTCGTCCAAATGTCGTTTCGTCAAAATGTCGATTCGTCCAAATGTCCTTTCGTCTAAATGTCGATTCGTCCAAAAGTCATTTCGTCCAAATGTCTATTCGTCCAAATGTCCTTTCGTCAAAATGTCGATTCGTCCAAATGTCCTTTCGTCAAAATGTCGATTCGTCCAAATGTCTTTTCGTCAAAATGTCTATTCGTCCAAATGTCCTTTCGTCAAAATGTCGATTCGTCCAAATGTCTTTTCGTCAAAATGTCATTTCGTCCAAATGTCCTTTCGTCAAAATGTCTGTTCGTCCAAATGTCCTTTCGTCAAAATGTCTATTCGTCCAAATGTCCTTTCGTCAAAATGTCGATTCGTCCAAATGTCTTTTCGTCAAAATGTATATTCGTCCAAATGTCCTTTCGTCCAAATCTCGATTCGTCCAAATGTCCTTTCGTCAAAATGTCGATTCGTCCAAATTGCCTTTCGTCAAAATGTCGATTGGTCCAAATGTCCTTTCGTCAAAATGTCGATTCGTCCAAATGTCCTTTCGTCCAAATCTCGATTCGTCCAAATGTCCTTTCGTCAAAATGTCGATTCGTCCAAATGTCCTTTCGTCAAAATGTCGATTCGTCCAAATGTCCTTTCGTCTAAATGTCGATTCGTCCAAATGTACTTATGTCAAAATGTCGATTCGTCTAAATGTCCTTTCGTCAAAATGTCGATTCGTCCAAATGTCCTTTCGTCAAAATGTCGATTCGTCCAAATGTCATTTCGTCCAAATGTCTATTTGTCCAAATGTCCTTTCGTCAAAATGTCGATTCGTCCAAATGTCCTTTCGTCAAAATGTCTGTTCGTCCAAATGTCCTTTCGTCAAAATGTCTATTCGTCCAAATGTCCTTTCGTCAAAATGTCGATTCGTCCAAATGTCTTTTCGTCAAAATGTATATTCGTCCAAATGTCCTTTCGTCAAAATGTCGATTCGTCCAAATGTCATTTTGTCAAAATGTCGATTCGTCCAAATGTCTTTTCGTCAAAATGTCATTTCGTCCAAATGTCGATTCGTGCAAATGTCCTTTCGTTCAAATGTCGATTCGTCCAAATGTCCTTTCGTCAAAATGTCGATTGGTCCAAATGTCCTTTCGTCAAAATTTCGATTCGTCCAAATGTCCTTTCGTCCAAATCTCGATTCGTCCAAATGTCCTTTCGTCAAAATGTCGATTCGTCCAAATGTCCTTTCGTCAAAATGTAGATTCGTCCAAATGTCCTTTCGTCTAAATGTCGATTCGTCCAAATGTACTTATGTCAAAATGTCGATTCGTCTAAATGTCCTTTCGTCAAAATGTCTATTCGTCCAAATGTCCTTTCGTCAAAATGTCGATTCGTCCAAATGTCTTTTCGTCAAAATGTATATTCGTCCAAATGTCCTTTCGTCCAAATCTCGATTCGTCCAAATGTCCTTTCGTCAAAATGTCGATTCGTCCAAATGTCCTTTCGTCAAAATGTCGATTGGTCCAAATGTCCTTTCGTCAAAATATCGATTCGTCCAAATGTCCTTTCGTCCAAATCTCGATTCGTCCAAATGTCCTTTCGTCAAAATGTCGATTCGTCCAAATGTCCTTTCGTCAAAATGTCGATTCGTCCAAATGTCCTTTCGTCTAAATGTCGATTCGTCCAAATGTACTTATGTCAAAATGTCGATTCGTCTAAATGTCCTTTCGTCAAAATGTCGATTCTTCCAAATGTCCTTTCGTCAAAATGTCGATTCGTCCAAATGTCATTTCGTCCAAATGTCTATTCGTCCAAATGTCCTTTCGTCAAAATGTCGATTCGTCCAAATGTCCTTTCGTCAAAATGTCTGTTCGTCCAAATGTCCTTTCGTCAAAATGTCTATTCGTCCAAATGTCCTTTCGTCAAAATGTCGATTCGTCCAAATGTCTTTTCGTCAAAATGTATATTCGTCCAAATGTCCTTTCGTCAAAATGTCGATTCGTCCAAATGTCCTTTTGTCAAAATGTCGATTCGTCCAAATGTCTTTTCGTCAAAATGTCATTTCGTCCAAATGTCGATTCGTGCAAATGTCCTTTCGTTCAAATGTCGATTCGTCTAAATGTCGATTCGTCCAAATGTCCTTTCGTCAAAATGTCGATTCGTCCAAATGTCATTTCGTCCAAATGTCTATTCGTCCAAATGTCCTTTCGTCAAAATGTCGATTCGTCCAAATGTCCTTTCGTCAAAATGTATGTTCGTCCAAATGTCCTTTCGTCAAAATGTCTATTCGTCCAAATGTCCTTTCGTCAAAATGTCGATTCGTCCAAATGTCTTTTCGTCAAAATGTCTATTCGTCCAAATGTCCTTTCGTCAAAATGTCGATTCGTCCAAATGTCCTTTTGTCAAAATGTCGATTCGTTCTAATGTCTTTTCGTCAAAATGTCATTTCGTCCAAATGTCTATTCGTCCAAATGTCCTTTCGTCCAAATGTCGATTCGTCCAAATGTCCTTTCGTTAAAATGTCGATTCGTCCAAATGTCCTTTCGTCAAAATTTCGATTCGTCCAAATGTCATTTCGTCCAAATGTCTATTCGTCCAAATGTCCTTTCGTCCAAATCTCGATTCGTCCAAATGTCCTTTCGTCAAAATGTCGATTCGTCCAAATTGCCTTTCGTCAAAATGTCGATTGGTCCAAATGTCCTTTCGTCAAAATGTCGATTCGTCCAAATGTCCTTTCGTCCAAATCTCGATTCGTCCAAATGTCCTTTCGTCAAAATGTCGATTCGTCCAAATGTCCTTTCGTCAAAATGTCGATTCGTCCAAATGTCATTTCGTCTAAATGTCGATTCGTCCAAATGTACTTATGTCAAAATGTCGATTCGTCCAAATGTCCTTTCGTCAAAATGTCGATTCGTCCAAATGTCCTTTCGTCAAAATGTCGATTCGTCCAAATGTCATTTCGTCCAAATGTCTATTCGTCCAAATGTCCTTTCGTCAAAATGTCGATTCGTCCAAATGTCCTTTCGTCAAAATGTCGATTCGTCCAAATGTCTTTTCGTCAAAATGTCATTTCGTCCAAATGTCCTTTCGTCAAAATGTCTGTTCGTCCGAATGTCCTTTCGTCAAAATGTCTATTCGTCCAAATGTCCTTTCGTCAAAATGTCAATTCGTCCAAATGTCTTTTCGTCAAAATGTATATTCGTCCAAATGTCCTTTCGTCCAAATCTCGATTCGTCCAAATGTCCTTTCGTCAAAATGTCGATTCGTCCAAATGTCCTTTCGTCAAAATGTCGATTCGTCCAAATGTCTTTTCGTCAAAATGTCTATTCGTCCAAATGTCCTTTCGTCAAAATGTCGATTCGTCCAAATGTCCTTTCGTCAAAATGTCGATTCGTCCAAATGTCTTTTCGTCAAAATGTCATTTCGTCCAAATGTCTTTTCGTCAAAATGTCTGTTCGTCCAAATGTCCTTTCGTCAAAATGTCTATTCGTCCAAATGTCCTTTCGTCAAAATGTCGATTCGTCCAAATGTCTTTTCGTCAAAATGTATATTCGTCCAAATGTCCTTTCGTCCAAATCTCGATTCGTCCAAATGTCCTTTCGTCAAAATGTCGATTCGTCCAAATTGCCTTTCGTCAAAATGTCGATTGGTCCAAATGTCCTTTCGTCAAAATGTCGATTCGTCCAAATGTCCTTTCGTCCAAATCTCGATTCGTCCAAATGTCCTTTCGTCAAAATGTCGATTCGTCCAAATGTCCTTTCGTCAAAATGTCGATTCGTCCAAATGTCATTTCGTCTAAATGTCGATTCGTCCAAATGTACTTATGTCAAAATGTCGATTCGTCTAAATGTCCTTTCGTCAAAATGTCGATTCGTCCAAATGTCCTTTCGTCAAAATGTCGATTCGTCCAAATGTCATTTCGTCCAAATGTCTATTTGTCTAAATGTCCTTTCGTCAAAATGTCGATTCGTCCAAATGTCCTTTCGTCAAAATGTCTGTTCGTCCAAATGTCCTTTCGTCAAAATGTCTATTCGTCCAAATGTCCTTTCGTCAAAATGTCGATTCGTCCAAATGTCTTTTCGTCAAAATGTATATTCGTCCAAATGTCCTTTCGTCAAAATGTCGATTCGTCCAAATGTCCTTTTGTCAAAATGTCGATTCGTCCAAATGTCTTTTCGTCAAAATGTCATTTCGTCCAAATGTCGATTCGTGCAAATGTCCTTTCGTTCAAATGTCGATTCGTCCAAATGTCCTTTCGTCAAAATGTCGATTGGTCCAAATGTCCTTTCGTCAAAATGTCGATTCGTCCAAATGTCCTTTCGTCCAAATCTCGATTCGTCCAAATGTCCTTTCGTCAAAATGTCGATTCGTCCAAATGTCCTTTCGTCAAAATGTAGATTCGTCCAAATGTCCTTTCGTCTAAATGTCGATTCGTCCAAATGTACTTATGTCAAAATGTCGATTCGTCTAAATGTCCTTTCGTCAAAATGTCGATTCGTCCAAATGTCCTTTCGTCAAAATGTCGATTCGTCCAAATGTCATTTCGTCCAAATGTCTATTCGTCCAAATGTCCTTTCGTCAAAATGTCGATTCGTCCAAATGTCCTTTCGTCAAAATGTCTGTTCGTCCAAATGTCCTTTCGTCAAAATGTCTATTCGTCCAAATGTCCTTTCGTCAAAATGTCGATTCGTCCAAATGTCTTTTCGTCAAAATGTATATTCGTCCAAATGTTCTTTCGTCAAAATGTCGATTCGTCCAAATGTCCTTTTGTCAAAATGTCGATTCGTCCAAATGTCTTTTCGTCAAAATGTCATTTCGTCCAAATGTCGATTTGTCCAAATGTCCTTTCGTCCAAATGTCGATTCGTCCAAATGTCCTTTCGTCAAAATGTCGATTCGTCTAAATGTCCTTTCGTCAAAATGTCGATTCGTCCAAATGTCTTTTCGTCAAAATGTCTATTCGTCCAAATGTCGATTCGTCCAAATGTCCTTTCGTCCAAATGTCGATTCGTCCATATGTCCTTTCGTCAAAATGTCGATTCGTCCAAATGTCCTTTCGTCAAAATGTCTGTTCGTCCAAATGTCCTTTCGTCAAAATGTCTATTCGTCCAAATGTCCTTTCGTCAAAATGTCGATTCGTCCAAATGTCTTTTCGTCAAAATGTATATTCGTCCAAATGTCCTTTCGTTAAAATGTCGATTCGTCCAAATGTCCTTTTGTCAAAATGTCGATTCGTCCAAATGTCTTTTCGTCAAAATGTCATTTCGTCCAAATGTCGATTTGTCCAAATGTCCTTTCGTCCAAATGTCGATTCGTCCAAATGTCCTTTCGTCAAAATGTCGATTCGTCTAAATGTCCTTTCGTCAAAATGTCGATTCGTCCAAATGTCCTTTCGTCCAAATGTCGATTCGTCCAAATGTCCTTTCGTCAAAATGTCGATTCGTCTAAATGTCCTTTCGTCAAAATGTCGATTCGTCCAAATGTCTTTTCGTCAAAATGTCTATTCGTCCAAATGTCGATTCGTCCAAATGTCCTTTCGTCCAAATGTCGATTCGTCCATATGTCCTTTCGTCAAAATGTCGATTCGTCCAAATGTCCTTTCGTCAAAATGTCGATTCGTCCAAATGTCATTTCGTCCAAATGTCTATTCGTCCAAATGTCCTTTCGTCAAAATGTCGATTCGTCCAAATGTCCTTTCGTCCAAATGTCGATTCGTCCAAATGTTCTTTCTTCAGAATGTCGATTTGTCCAAATGTCCTTCCGTCTAAATGTCGATTCGTCCAAATGTCCTTTCGTCAAAATGTCGATTCGTCCAAATGTCTTTTCGTCAAAATGTCTATTCGTCCAAATGTCCTTTCTTCAAAATGTCTATTCGTCCAAATGTCGTTTCGTCAAAATGTCGATTCGTCCAAATGTCCTTTCGTCTAAATGTCGATTCGTCCAAAAGTCATTTCGTCCAAATGTCTATTCGTCCAAATGTCCTTTCGTCAAAATGTCGATTCGTCCAAATGTCCTTTCGTCAAAATGTCGATTCGTCCAAATGTCTTTTCGTCAAAATGTCTATTCGTCCAAATGTCCTTTCGTCAAAATGTCGATTCGTCCAAATGTCCTTTCGTCAAAATGTCGATTCGTCCAAATGTCTTTTCGTCAAAATGTCATTTCGTCCAAATGTCCTTTCGTCAAAATGTCTGTTCGTCCAAATGTCCTTTCGTCAAAATGTCTATTCGTCCAAATGTCCTTTCGTCAAATTGTCGATTCGTCCAAATGTCTTTTCGTCAAAATGTATATTCGTCCAAATGTCCTTTCGTCCAAATCTCGATTCGTCCAAATGTCCTTTCGTCAAAATGTCGATTCGTCCAAATTGCCTTTCGTCAAAATGTCGATTGGTCCAAATGTCCTTTCGTCAAAATGTCGATTCGTCCAAATGTCCTTTCGTCCAAATCTCGATTCGTCCAAATGTCCTTTCGTCAAAATGTCGATTCGTCCAAATGTCCTTTCGTCAAAATGTCGATTCGTCCAAATGTCCTTTCGTCTAAATGTCGATTCGTCCAAATGTACTTATGTCAAAATGTCGATTCGTCTAAATGTCCTTTCGTCAAAATGTCGATTCGTCCAAATGTCCTTTCGTCAAAATGTCGATTCGTCCAAATGTCATTTCGTCCAAATGTCTATTTGTCCAAATGTCCTTTCGTCAAAATGTCGATTCGTCCAAATGTCCTTTCGTCAAAATGTCTGTTCGTCCAAATGTCCTTTCGTCAAAATGTCTATTCGTCCAAATGTCCTTTCGTCAAAATGTCGATTCGTCCAAATGTCTTTTCGTCAAAATGTATATTCGTCCAAATGTCCTTCCGTCTAAATGTCGATTCGTCCAAATGTCCTTTCGTCAAAATGTCGATTCGTCCAAATGTCTTTTCGTCAAAATGTCTATTCGTCCAAATGTCCTTTCTTCAAAATGTCTATTCGTCCAAATGTCGTTTCGTCAAAATGTCGATTCGTCCAAATGTCCTTTCGTCTAAATGTCGATTCGTCCAAAAGTCATTTCGTCCAAATGTCTATTCGTCCAAATGTCCTTTCGTCAAAATGTCGATTCGTCCAAATGTCCTTTCGTCAAAATGTCGATTCGTCCAAATGTCTTTTCGTCAAAATGTCTATTCGTCCAAATGTCCTTTCGTCAAAATGTCGATTCGTCCAAATGTCCTTTCGTCAAAATGTCGATTCGTCCAAATGTCTTTTCGTCAAAATGTCATTTCGTCCAAATGTCCTTTCGTCAAAATGTCTGTTCGTCCAAATGTCCTTTCGTCAAAATGTCTATTCGTCCAAATGTCCTTTCGTCAAAATGTCGATTCGTCCAAATGTTTTTTCGTCAAAATGTATATTCGTCCAAATGTCCTTTCGTCCAAATCTCGATTCGTCCAAATGTCCTTTCGTCAAAATGTCGATTCGTCCAAATTGCCTTTCGTCAAAATGTCGATTGGTCCAAATGTCCTTTCGTCAAAATGTCGATTCGTCCAAATGTCCTTTCGTCCAAATCTCGATTCGTCCAAATGTCCTTTCGTCAAAATGTCGATTCGTCCAAATGTCGTTTCGTCAAAATGTCGATTCGTCCAAATGTCATTTCGTCCAAATGTCTATTTGTCCAAATGTCCTTTCGTCAAAATGTCGATTCGTCCAAATGTCCTTTCGTCAAAATGTCTGTTCGTCCAAATGTCCTTTCGTCAAAATGTCTATTCGTCCAAATGTCCTTTCGTCAAAATGTCGATTCGTCCAAATGTCTTTTCGTCAAAATGTATATTCGTCCAAATGTCCTTTCGTCAAAATGTCGATTCGGCCAAATGTCCTTTTTTCAAAATGTCGATTCGTCCAAATGTCTTTTCGTCAAAATGTCATTTCGTCCAAATGTCGATTCGTGCAAATGTCCTTTCGTTCAAATGTCGATTCGTCCAAATGTCCTTTCGTCAAAATGTCGATTGGTCCAAATGTCCTTTCGTCAAAATGTCGATTCGTCCAAATGTCCTTTCGTCCAAATCTCGATTCGTCCAAATGTCCTTTCGTCAAAATGTCGATTCGTCCAAATGTCCTTTCGTCAAAATGTAGATTCGTCCAAATGTCCTTTCGTCTAAATGTCGATTCGTCCAAATGTACTTATGTCAAAATGTCGATTCGTCTAAATGTCCTTTCGTCAAAATGTCGATTCGTCCAAATGTCCTTTCGTCAAAATGTCGATTCGTCCAAATGTCATTTCGTCCAAATGTCTATTCGTCCAAATGTCCTTTCGTCAAAATGTCGATTCGTCCAAATGTCCTTTCGTCAAAATGTAGATTCGTCCAAATGTCCTTTCGTCTAAATGTCGATTCGTCCAAATGTCCTTTCGTCAAAATGTCGATTCGTCCAAATGTCCTTTCGTCAAAATGTCTGTTCGTCCAAATGTCCTTTCGTCAAAATGTCTATTCGTCCAAATGTCCTTTCGTCAAAATGTCGATTCGTCCAAATGTCTTTTCGTCAAAATGTATATTCGTCCAAATGTCCTTTCGTCAAAATGTCGATTCGTCCAAATGTCCTTTCGTCCAAATCTCGATTCGTCCAAATGTCCTTTCGTCAAAATGTCGATTCGTCCAAATGTCCTTTCGTCAAAATTTCGATTCGTCCAAATGTCCTTTCGTCTAAATGTCGATTCGTCCAAATGTACTTATGTCAAAATGTCGATTCGTCTAAATGTCCTTTCGTCAAAATGTCGATTCGTCCAAATGTCCTTTCGTCAAAATGTCGATTCGTCCAAATGTCATTTCGTCCAAATGTCTATTTGTCTAAATGTCCTTTCGTCAAAATGTCGATTCGTCCAAATGTCCTTTCGTCAAAATGTCTGTTCGTCCAAATGTCCTTTCGTCAAAATGTCTATTCGTCCAAATGTCCTTTCGTCAAAATGTCGATTCGTCCAAATGTCTTTTCGTCAAAATGTATATTCGTCCAAATGTCCTTTCGTCAAAATGTCGATTCGTCCAAATGTCCTTTTGTCAAAATGTCGATTCGTCCAAATGTCTTTTCGTCAAAATGTCATTTCGTCCAAATGTCGATTCGTGCAAATGTCCTTTCGTTCAAATGTCGATTCGTCCAAATGTCCTTTCGTCAAAATGTCGATTGGTCCAAATGTCCTTTCGTCAAAATGTCGATTCGTCCAAATGTCCTTTCGTCCAAATCTCGATTCGTCCAAATGTCCTTTCGTCAAAATGTCGATTCGTCCAAATGTCCTTTCGTCAAAATGTAGATTCGTCCAAATGTCCTTTCGTCTAAATGTCGATTCGTCCAAATGTACTTATGTCAAAATGTCGATTCGTCTAAATGTCCTTTCGTCAAAATGTCGATTCGTCCAAATGTCCTTTCGTCAAAATGTCGATTCGTCCAAATGTCATTTCGTCCAAATGTCTATTCGTCCAAGTGTCCTTTCGTCAAAATGTCGATTCGTCCAAATGTCCTTTCGTCAAAATGTCTGTTCGTCCAAATGTCCTTTCGTCAAAATGTCTATTCGTCCAAATGTCCTTTCGTCAAAATGTCGATTCGTCCAAATGTCTTTTCGTCAAAATGTATATTCGTCCAAATGTCCTTTCGTCAAAATGTCGATTCGTCCAAATGTCCTTTTGTCAAAATGTCGATTCGTCCAAATGTCTTTTCGTCAAAATGTCATTTCGTCCAAATGTCGATTTGTCCAAATGTCCTTTCGTCCAAATGTCGATTCGTCCAAATGTCCTTTCGTCAAAATGTCGATTCGTCTAAATGTCCTTTCGTCAAAATGTCGATTCGTCCAAATGTCTTTTCGTCAAAATGTCTATTCGTCCAAATGTCGATTCGTCCAAATGTCCTTTCGTCCAAATGTCGATTCGTCCATATGTCCTTTCGTCAAAATGTCGATTCGTCCAAATGTCCTTTCGTCAAAATGTCGATTCGTCCAAATGTCATTTCGTCCAAATGTCTATTCGTCCAAATGTCCTTTCGTCAAAATGTCGATTCGTCCAAATGTCCTTTCGTCCAAATGTCGATTCGTCCAAATGTTCTTTCTTCAGAATGTCGATTTGTCCAAATGTCCTTCCGTCTAAATGTCGATTCGTCCAAATGTCCTTTCGTCAAAATGTCGATTCGTCCAAATGTCTTTTCGTCAAAATGTCTATTCGTCCAAATGTCCTTTCTTCAAAATGTCTATTCGTCCAAATGTCGTTTCGTCAAAATGTCGATTCGTCCAAATGTCCTTTCGTCTAAATGTCGATTCGTCCAAAAGTCATTTCGTCCAAATGTCTATTCGTCCAAATGTCCTTTTGTCAAAATGTCGATTCGTCCAAATGTCCTTTCGTCAAAATGTCGATTCGTCCAAATGTCTTTTCGTCAAAATGTCTATTCGTCCAAATGTCCTTTCGTCAAAATGTCGATTCGTCCAAATGTCCTTTCGTCAAAATGTCGATTCGTCCAAATGTCTTTTCGTCAAAATGTCTTTTCGTCCAAATGTCCTTTCGTCAAAATGTCTGTTCGTCCAAATGTCCTTTCGTCAAAATGTCTATTCGTCCAAATGTCCTTTCGTCAAATTGTCGATTCGTCCAAATGTCTTTTCGTCAAAATGTATATTCGTCCAAATGTCCTTTCGTCCAAATCTCGATTCGTCCAAATGTCCTTTCGTCAAAATGTCGATTCGTCCAAATTGCCTTTCGTCAATATGTCGATTGGTCCAAATGTCCTTTCGTCAAAATGTCGATTCGTCCAAATGTCCTGTCGTCCAAATCTCGATTCGTCCAAATGTCCTTTCGTCAAAATGTCGATTCGTCCAAATGTCCTTTCGTCAAAATGTCGATTCGTCCAAATGTCCTTTCGTCTAAATGTCGATTCGTCCAAATGTACTTATGTCAAAATGTCGATTCGTCCAAATGTCCTTTCGTCAAAATGTCTGTTCGTCCAAATGTCCTTTCGTCAAAATGTCTATTCGTCCAAATGTCCTTTCGTCAAAATGTCGATTCGTCCAAATGTTTTTTCGTCAAAATGTATATTCGTCCAAATGTCCTTTCGTCCAAATCTCGATTCGTCCAAATGTCCTTTCGTCAAAATGTCGATTCGTCCAAATTGCCTTTCGTCAAAATGTCGATTGGTCCAAATGTCCTTTCGTCAAAATGTCGATTCGTCCAAATGTCCTTTCGTCCAAATCTCGATTCGTCCAAATGTCCTTTCGTCAAAATGTCGATTCGTCCAAATGTCGTTTCGTCAAAATGTCGATTCGTCCAAATGTCATTTCGTCCAAATGTCTATTTGTCCAAATGTCCTTTCGTCAAAATGTCGATTCGTCCAAATGTCCTTTCGTCAAAATGTCTGTTCGTCCAAATGTCCTTTCGTCAAAATGTCTATTCGTCCAAATGTCCTTTCGTCAAAATGTCGATTCGTCCAAATGTCTTTTCGTCAAAATGTATATTCGTCCAAATGTCCTTTCGTCAAAATGTCGATTCGGCCAAATGTCCTTTTTTCAAAATGTCGATTCGTCCAAATGTCTTTTCGTCAAAATGTCATTTCGTCCAAATGTCGATTCGTGCAAATGTCCTTTCGTTCAAATGTCGATTCGTCCAAATGTCCTTTCGTCAAAATGTCGATTGGTCCAAATGTCCTTTCGTCAAAATGTCGATTCGTCCAAATGTCCTTTCGTCCAAATCTCGATTCGTCCAAATGTCCTTTCGTCAAAATGTCGATTCGTCCAAATGTCCTTTCGTCAAAATGTAGATTCGTCCAAATGTCCTTTCGTCTAAATGTCGATTCGTCCAAATGTACTTATGTCAAAATGTCGATTCGTCTAAATGTCCTTTCGTCAAAATGTCGATTCGTCCAAATGTCCTTTCGTCAAAATGTCGATTCGTCCAAATGTCATTTCGTCCAAATGTCTATTCGTCCAAATGTCCTTTCGTCAAAATGTCGATTCGTCCAAATGTCCTTTCGTCAAAATGTCTGTTCGTCCAAATGTCCTTTCGTCAAAATGTCTATTCGTCCAAATGTCCTTTCGTCAAAATGTCGATTCGTCCAAATGTCTTTTCGTCAAAATGTATATTCGTCCAAATGTCCTTTCGTCAAAATGTCGATTCGTCCAAATGTCCTTTCGTCCAAATCTCGATTCGTCCAAATGTCCTTTCGTCAAAATGTCGATTCGTCCAAATGTCCTTTCGTCAAAATGTCGATTCGTCCAAATGTCCTTTCGTCTAAATGTCGATTCGTCCAAATGTACTTATGTCAAAATGTCGATTCGTCTAAATGTCCTTTCGTCAAAATGTCGATTCGTCCAAATGTCCTTTCGTCAAAATGTCGATTCGTCCAAATGTCATTTCGTCCAAATGTCTATTTGTCTAAATGTCCTTTCGTCAAAATGTCGATTCGTCCAAATGTCCTTTCGTCAAAATGTCTGTTCGTCCAAATGTCCTTTCGTCAAAATGTCTATTCGTCCAAATGTCCTTTCGTCAAAATGTCGATTCGTCCAAATGTCTTTTCGTCAAAATGTATATTCGTCCAAATGTCCTTTCGTCAAAATGTCGATTCGTCCAAATGTCCTTTTGTCAAAATGTCGATTCGTCCAAATGTCTTTTCGTCAAAATGTCATTTCGTCCAAATGTCGATTCGTGCAAATGTCCTTTCGTTCAAATGTCGATTCGTCCAAATGTCCTTTCGTCAAAATGTCGATTGGTCCAAATGTCCTTTCGTCAAAATGTCGATTCGTCCAAATGTCCTTTCGTCCAAATCTCGATTCGTCCAAATGTCCTTTCGTCAAAATGTCGATTCGTCCAAATGTCCTTTCGTCAAAATGTAGATTCGTCCAAATGTCCTTTCGTCTAAATGTCGATTCGTCCAAATGTACTTATGTCAAAATGTCGATTCGTCTAAATGTCCTTTCGTCAAAATGTCGATTCGTCCAAATGTCCTTTCGTCAAAATGTCGATTCGTCCAAATGTCATTTCGTCCAAATGTCTATTCGTCCAAGTGTCCTTTCGTCAAAATGTCGATTCGTCCAAATGTCCTTTCGTCAAAATGTCTGTTCGTCCAAATGTCCTTTCGTCAAAATGTCTATTCGTCCAAATGTCCTTTCGTCAAAATGTCGATTCGTCCAAATGTCTTTTCGTCAAAATGTATATTCGTCCAAATGTCCTTTCGTCAAAATGTCGATTCGTCCAAATGTCCTTTTGTCAAAATGTCGATTCGTCCAAATGTCTTTTCGTCAAAATGTCATTTCGTCCAAATGTCGATTTGTCCAAATGTCCTTTCGTCCAAATGTCGATTCGTCCAAATGTCCTTTCGTCAAAATGTCGATTCGTCTAAATGTCCTTTCGTCAAAATGTCGATTCGTCCAAATGTCTTTTCGTCAAAATGTCTATTCGTCCAAATGTCGATTCGTCCAAATGTCCTTTCGTCCAAATGTCGATTCGTCCATATGTCCTTTCGTCAAAATGTCGATTCGTCCAAATGTCCTTTCGTCAAAATGTCGATTCGTCCAAATGTCATTTCGTCCAAATGTCTATTCGTCCAAATGTCCTTTCGTCAAAATGTCGATTCGTCCAAATGTCCTTTCGTCCAAATGTCGATTCGTCCAAATGTTCTTTCTTCAGAATGTCGATTTGTCCAAATGTCCTTCCGTCTAAATGTCGATTCGTCCAAATGTCCTTTCGTCAAAATGTCGATTCGTCCAAATGTCTTTTCGTCAAAATGTCTATTCGTCCAAATGTCCTTTCTTCAAAATGTCTATTCGTCCAAATGTCGTTTCGTCAAAATGTCGATTCGTCCAAATGTCCTTTCGTCTAAATGTCGATTCGTCCAAAAGTCATTTCGTCCAAATGTCTATTCGTCCAAATGTCCTTTCGTCAAAATGTCGATTCGTCCAAATGTCCTTTCGTCAAAATGTCGATTCGTCCAAATGTCTTTTCGTCAAAATGTCTATTCGTCCAAATGTCCTTTCGTCAAAATGTCGATTCGTCCAAATGTCCTTTCGTCAAAATGTCGATTCGTCCAAATGTCTTTTCGTCAAAATGTCTTTTCGTCCAAATGTCCTTTCGTCAAAATGTCTGTTCGTCCAAATGTCCTTTCGTCAAAATGTCTATTCGTCCAAATGTCCTTTCGTCAAATTGTCGATTCGTCCAAATGTCTTTTCGTCAAAATGTATATTCGTCCAAATGTCCTTTCGTCCAAATCTCGATTCGTCCAAATGTCCTTTCGTCAAAATGTCGATTCGTCCAAATTGCCTTTCGTCAATATGTCGATTGGTCCAAATGTCCTTTCGTCAAAATGTCGATTCGTCCAAATGTCCTTTCGTCCAAATCTCGATTCGTCCAAATGTCCTTTCGTCAAAATGTCGATTCGTCCAAATGTCCTTTCGTCAAAATGTCGATTCGTCCAACTGTCCTTTCGTCTAAATGTCGATTCGTCCAAATGTACTTATGTCAAAATGTCGATTCGTCTAAATGTCCTTTCGTCAAAATGTCGATTCGTCCAAATGTCCTTTCGTCAAAATGTCGATTCGTCCAAATGTCATTTCGTCCAAATGTCTATTTGTCCAAATGTCCTTTCGTCAAAATGTCGATTCGTCCAAATGTCCTTTCGTCAAAATGTCTGTTCGTCCAAATGTCCTTTCGTCAAAATGTCTATTCGTCCAAATGTCCTTTCGTCAAAATGTCGATTCGTCCAAATGTCTTTTCGTCAAAATGTATATTCGTCCAAATGTCCTTCCGTCTAAATGTCGATTCGTCCAAATGTCCTTTCGTCAAAATGTCGATTCGTCCAAATGTCTTTTCGTCAAAATGTCTATTCGTCCAAATGTCCTTTCTTCAAAATGTCTATTCGTCCAAATGTCGTTTCGTCAAAATGTCGATTCGTCCAAATGTCCTTTCGTCTAAATGTCGATTCGTCCAAAAGTCATTTCGTCCAAATGTCTATTCGTCCAAATGTCCTTTCGTCAAAATGTCGATTCGTCCAAATGTCCTTTCGTCAAAATGTCGATTCGTCCAAATGTCTTTTCGTCAAAATGTCTATTCGTCCAAATGTCCTTTCGTCAAAATGTCGATTCGTCCAAATGTCCTTTCGTCAAAATGTCGATTCGTCCAAATGTCTTTTCGTCAAAATGTCATTTCGTCCAAATGTCCTTTCGTCAAAATGTCTGTTCGTCCAAATGTCCTTTCGTCAAAATGTCGATTCGTCCAAATGTCCTTTTGTCAAAATGTCGATTCGTCCAAATGTCCTTTCGTCAAAATGTCGATTCGTCCAAATGTCTTTTCGTCAAAATGTATATTCGTCCAAATGTCCTTTCGTCAAAATGTCGATTCGTCCAAATGTCCTTTTGTCAAAATGTCGATTCGTCCAAATGTCTTTTCGTCAAAATGTCATTTCGTCCAAATGTCCTTTCGTCAAAATGTCGATTCGTCCAAATGTCTTTTCGTCAAAATGTATATTCGTCCAAATGTCCTTTCGTCAAAATGTCGATTCGTCCAAATGTCATTTCGTCCAAATGTCTATTTGTCCAAATGTCCTTTCGTCAAAATGTCGATTCGTCCAAATGTCCTTTCGTCAAAATGTCTGTTCGTCCAAATGTCCTTTCGTCAAAATGTCTATTCGTCCAAATGTCCTTTCGTCAAAATGTCGATTCGTCCAAATGTCTTTTCGTCAAAATGTATATTCGTCCAAATGTCCTTTCGTCAAAATGTCGATTCGTCCAAATGTCCTTTTGTCAAAATGTCGATTCGTCCAAATGTCTTTTCGTCAAAATGTCATTTCGTCCAAATGTCGATTCGTGCAAATGTCCTTTCGTTCAAATGTCGATTCGTCCAAATGTCCTTTCGTCAAAATGTCGATTGGTCCAAATGTCCTTTCGTCAAAATGTCGATTCGTCCAAATGTCCTTTCGTCCAAATCTCGATTCGTCCAAATGTCCTTTCGTCAAAATGTCGATTCGTCCAAATGTCCTTTCGTCAAAATGTAGATTCGTCCAAATGTCCTTTCGTCTAAATGTCGATTCGTCCAAATGTACTTATGTCAAAATGTCGATTCGTCTAAATGTCCTTTCGTCAAAATGTCGATTCGTCCAAATGTCCTTTCGTCAAAATGTCGATTCGTCCAAATGTCATTTCGTCCAAATGTCTATTCGTCCAAATGTCCTTTCGTCAAAATGTCCTTTCGTCAAAATGTCTGTTCGTCCAAATGTCCTTTCGTCAAAATGTCTATTCGTCCAAATGTCCTTTCGTCAAAATGTCGATTCGTCCAAATGTCTTTTCGTCCAAATCTCGATTCGTCCAAATGTCCTTTCGTCAAAATGTCGATTCGTCCAAATGTCCTTTTGTCAAAATGTCGATTCGTCCAAATGTCTTTTCGTCAAAATGTCATTTCGTCCAAATGTCGATTTGTCCAAATGTCCTTTCGTCCAAATGTCGATTCGTCCAAATGTCCTTTCGTCAAAATGTCGATTCGTCTAAATGTCCTTTCGTCAAAATGTCGATTCGTCCAAATGTCTTTTCGTCAAAATGTCTATTCGTCCAAATGTCGATTCGTCCAAATGTCCTTTCGTCCAAATGTCGATTCGTCCATATGTCCTTTCGTCAAAATGTCGATTCGTCCAAATGTCCTTTCGTCAAAATGTCGATTCGTCCAAATGTCATTTCGTCCAAATGTCTATTCGTCCAAATGTCCTTTCGTCAAAATGTCGATTCGTCCAAATGTCCTTTCGTCCAAATGTCGATTCGTCCAAATGTTCTTTCTTCAGAATGTCGATTTGTCCAAATGTCCTTCCGTCTAAATGTCGATTTGTCCAAATGTCCTTTCGTCAAAATGTCGATTCGTCCAAATGTCTTTTCGTCAAAATGTCTATTCGTCCAAATGTCCTTTCTTCAAAATGTCTATTCGTCCAAATGTCGTTTCGTCAAAATGTCGATTCGTCCAAATGTCCTTTCGTCTAAATGTCGATTCGTCCAAAAGTCATTTCGTCCAAATGTCTATTCGTCCAAATGTCCTTTCGTCAAAATGTCGATTCGTCCAAATGTCCTTTCGTCAAAATGTCGATTCGTCCAAATGTCTTTTCGTCAAAATGTCTATTCGTCCAAATGTCCTTTCGTCAAAATGTCGATTCGTCCAAATGTCCTTTCGTCAAAATGTCGATTCGTCCAAATGTCTTTTCGTCAAAATGTCATTTCGTCCAAATGTCCTTTCGTCAAAATGTCTGTTCGTCCAAATGTCCTTTCGTCAAAATGTCTATTCGTCCAAATGTCCTTTCGTCAAAATGTCGATTCGTCCAAATGTCTTTTCGTCAAAATGTATATTCGTCCAAATGTCCTTTCGTCCAAATCTCGATTCGTCCAAATGTCCTTTCGTCAAAATGTCGATTCGTCCAAATTGCCTTTCGTCAAAATGTCGATTGGTCCAAATGTCCTTTCGTCAAAATGTCGATTCGTCCAAATGTCCTTTTGTCCAAATCTCGATTCGTCCAAATGTCCTTTCGTCAAAATGTCGATTCGTCCAAATGTCCTTTCGTCAAAATGTCGATTCGTCCAAATGTCCTTTCGTCTAAATGTCGATTCGTCCAAATGTACTTATGTCAAAATGTCGATTCGTCTAAATGTCCTTTCGTCAAAATGTCGATTCGTCCAAATGTCCTTTCGTCAAAATGTCGATTCGTCCAAATGTCATTACGTCCAAATGTCTATTTGTCCAAATGTCCTTTCGTCAAAATGTCGATTCGTCCAAATGTCCTTTCGTCAAAATGTCTGTTCGTCCAAATGTCCTTTCGTCAAAATGTCTATTCGTCCAAATGTCCTTTCGTCAAAATGTCGATTCGTCCAAATGTCTTTTCGTCAAAATGTATATTCGTCCAAATGTCCTTTCGTCAAAATGTCGATTCGTCCAAATGTCCTTTTGTCAAAATGTCGATTCGTCCAAATGTCTTTTCGTCAAAATGTCATTTCGTCCAAATGTCGATTCGTGCAAATGTCCTTTCGTTCAAATGTCGATTCGTCCAAATGTCCTTTCGTCAAAATGTCGATTGGTCCAAATGTCCTTTCGTCAAAATGTCGATTCGTCCAAATGTCCTTTCGTCCAAATCTCGATTCGTCCAAATGTCCTTTCGTCAAAATGTCGATTCGTCCAAATGTCCTTTCGTCAAAATGTAGATTCGTCCAAATGTCCTTTCGTCTAAATGTCGATTCGTCCAAATGTACTTATGTCAAAATGTCGATTCGTCTAAATGTCCTTTCGTCAAAATGTCGATTCGTCCAAATGTCCTTTCGTCAAAATGTCGATTCGTCCAAATGTCATTTCGTCCAAATGTCTATTCGTCCAAATGTCCTTTCGTTAAAATGTCGATTCGTCCAAATGTCCTTTCGTCAAAATGTCTGTTCGTCCAAATGTCCTTTCGTCAAAATGTCTATTCGTCCAAATGTCCTTTCGTCAAAATGTCGATTCGTCCAAATGTCTTTTCGTCAAAATGTATATTCGTCCAAATGTCCTTTCGTCAAAATGTCGATTCGTCCAAATGTCCTTTTGTCAAAATGTCGATTCGTCCAAATGTCTTTTCGTCAAAATGTCATTTCGTCCAAATGTCGATTTGTCCAAATGTCCTTTCGTCCAAATGTCGATTCGTCCAAATGTCCTTTTGTCAAAATGTCGATTCGTCTAAATGTCCTTTCGTCAAAATGTCGATTCGTCCAAATGTCTTTTCGTCAAAATGTCTATTCGTCCAAATGTCGATTCGTCCAAATGTCCTTTCGTCCAAATGTCGATTCGTCCATATGTCCTTTCGTCAAAATGTCGATTCGTCCAAATGTCCTTTCGTCAAAATGTCGATTCGTCCAAATGTCATTTCGTCCAAATGTCTATTCGTCCAAATGTCCTTTCGTCAAAATGTCGATTCGTCCAAATGTCCTTTCGTCAAAATGTCTGTTCGTCCGAATGTCCTTTCGTCAAAATGTCTATTCCTCCAAATGTCCTTTCGTCAAAATGTCGATTCGTCCAAATGTCTTTTCCTCAAAATGTCATTTTGTCCAAATGTCGATTCGTCAAATGTCCTTTCGTCTAAATGTCGATTCGTCCAAATGTTTTTTCGTCAAAATGTCGATTCGTCCAAATGTCCATTCGTCAAAATGTCGATTCGTCCAAATGTCTTTTCGTCAAAATGTCTATTCGTCCATATGTCGATTCGTCCAAATGTCCTTTCGTCTAAATGTCGATTCGTCCAAATGTCCTTTCGTCAAAATGTCGATTCGTCCAAATGTCCTTTCGTCGAAATGTCGATTCGTCCAAATGTCATTTCGTCCAAATGTCTATTCGTCCAAATGTCCTTTCGTCAAAATGTCGATTCGTCCAAATGTCCTTTCGTCAAAATGTCTGTTCGTCCAAATGTCCTTTCGTCAAAATGTCTATTCGTCCAAATGTCCTTTCGTCAAAATGTCGATTCGTCCAAATGTCTTTTCGTCAAAATGTATATTCGTCCAAATGTCCTTTCGTCAAAATGTCGATTCGTCCAAATGTCCTTTCGTCAAAATGTCGATTCGTCCAAATGTCTTTTCGTCAAAATGTCGATTCGTCCAAATGTCTTTTCTTCAAAATGTCGTTTCGTCAAAATGTCGATTCGTCTAAATGTCCTTTCGTCCAAATGTCGATTCGTCTAAATGTTCTTTCTTCAGAATGTCGATTTGTCTAAATGTCCTTCCGTCTAAATGTCGATTCGTTCTAATGTCTTTTCGTCAAAATGTCTATTCGTCCAAATGTCCTTTCGTCAAAATGTCGATTCGTCCAAATGTCCTTTTGTCAAAATGTCGATTCGTTCTAATGTCTTTTCGTCAAAATGTCATTTCGTCCAAATGTCTATTCGTCCAAATGTCCTTTCGTCCAAATGTCGATTCGTCCAAATGTCCTTTCGTTAAAATGTCGATTCGTCCAAATGTCTTTTCGTCAAAATTTCGATTCGTCCAAATGTCATTTCGTCCAAATGTCTATTCGTCCAAATGTCCTTTCGTCAAAATGTCGATTCGTCCAAATGTCCTTTCGTCCAAATGTCGATTCGTCCAAATGTTCTTTCTTCAGAATGTCGATTTGTCCAAATGTCCTTCCGTCTAAATGTCGATTCGTCCAAATGTCCTTTCGTCAAAATGTCTATTCGTCCAAATGTCCTTTCGTCAAAATGTCGATTCGTCCAAATGTCCTTTTGTCAAAATGTCGATTCGTTCTAATGTCTTTTCGTCAAAATGTCATTTCGTCCAAATGTCTATTCGTCCAAATGTCCTTTCTTCAAAATGTCTATTCGTCCAAATGTCGTTTCGTCAAAATGTCGATTCGTCCAAATGTCCTTTCGTCTAAATGTCGATTCGTCCAAAAGTCATTTCGTCCAAATGTCTATTCGTCCAAATGTCCTTTCGTCAAAATGTCGATTCGTCCAATTGTCCTTTCGTCAAAATGTCGATTCGTCCAAATGTCTTTTCGTCAAAATGTCTATTCGTCCAAATGTCCTTTCGTCAAAATGTCGATTCGTCCAAATGTCCTTTCGTCAAAATGTCGATTCGTCCAAATGTCTTTTCGTCAAAATGTCCTTTCGTCAAAATGTCGATTCGTCCAAATGTCTTTTCGTCAAAATGTCTATTCGTCCATATGTCGATTCGTCCAAATGTCCTTTCGTCTAAATGTCGATTCGTCCAAATGTCCTTTCGTCAAAATGTCGATTCGTCCAAATGTCCTTTCGTCGAAATGTCGATTCGTCCAAATGTCATTTCGTCCAAATGTCTATTCGTCCAAATGTCCTTTCGTCAAAATGTCGATTCGTCCAAATGTCCTTTCGTCAAAATGTCTGTTCGTCCAAATGTCCTTTCGTCAAAATGTCTATTCGTCCAAATGTCCTTTCGTCAAAATGTCGATTCGTCCAAATGTCTTTTCGTCAAAATGTATATTCGTCCAAATGTCCTTTCGTCAAAATGTCGATTCGTCCAAATGTCCTTTCGTCAAAATGTCGATTCGTCCAAATGTCTTTTCGTCAAAATGTCGATTCGTCCAAATGTCTTTTCTTCAAAATGTCGTTTCGTCAAAATGTCGATTCGTCTAAATGTCCTTTCGTCCAAATGTCGATTCGTCTAAATGTTCTTTCTTCAGAATGTCGATTTGTCTAAATGTCCTTCCGTCTAAATGTCGATTCGTTCTAATGTCTTTTCGTCAAAATGTCTATTCGTCCAAATGTCCTTTCGTCAAAATGTCGATTCGTCCAAATGTCCTTTTGTCAAAATGTCGATTCGTTCTAATGTCTTTTCGTCAAAATGTCATTTCGTCCAAATGTCTATTCGTCCCAATGTCCTTTCGTCCAAATGTCGATTCGTCCAAATGTCCTTTCGTTAAAATGTCGATTCGTCCAAATGTCTTTTCGTCAAAATTTCGATTCGTCCAAATGTCATTTCGTCCAAATGTCTATTCGTCCAAATGTCCTTTCGTCAAAATGTCGATTCGTCCAAATGTCCTTTCGTCCAAATGTCGATTCGTCCAAATGTTCTTTCTTCAGAATGTCGATTTGTCCAAATGTCCTTCCGTCTAAATGTCGATTCGTCCAAATGTCCTTTCGTCAAAATGTCGATTCGTCCAAATGTCTTTTCGTCAAAATGTCTATTCGTCCAAATGTCCTTTCTTCAAAATGTCTATTCGTCCAAATGTCGTTTCGTCAAAATGTCGATTCGTCCAAATGTCCTTTCGTCTAAATGTCGATTCGTCCAAAAGTCATTTCGTCAAAATGTCTATTCGTCCAAATGTCCTTTCTTCAAAATGTCTATTCGTCCAAATGTCGTTTCGTCAAAATGTCGATTCGTCCAAATGTCCTTTCGTCAAAATGTCGATTGGTCCAAATGTCCTTTCGTCAAAATGTCGATTTATCCAAATGTCCTTTCGTCTAAATCTCGATTCGTCCAAATGTCCTTTCGTCAAAATGTCGATTCGTCTAAATGTCCTTTCGTCAAAATGTCGATTCGTCTTAATGTCTTTACGTCAAAATGTCTATTTGTCCAAATGTCGATTCGTCCAAATGTCCTTTCGTCCAAATGTCGATTCGTCCAAATGTCCTTTCGTCAAAATGTCGATTCGTCCAAATGTCCTTTCGTCAAAATGTCGATTCGTCCAAATGTCATTTCGTCCAAATGTCTATTCGTCCAAATGTCCTTTTGTCAAAATGTCGATTCGTCCAAATGTCCTTTCGTCAAAATGTCTGTTCGTCCAAATGTCCTTTCGTCAAAATGTCTATTCCTCCAAATGTCCTTTCGTCAAAATGTCGATTCGTCCAAATGTCTTTTCGTCAAAATGTCATTTTGTCCAAATGTCGATTCGTCAAATGTCCTTTCATCTAAATGTCGATTCGTCCAAATGTTTTTTCGTCAAAATGTCGATTCGTCCAAATGTCCATTCGTCAAAATGTCGATTCGTCCAAATGTCCTTTCGTCAAAATGTCGATTCGTTCAAATGTCTTTTCGTCAAAATGTCATTTCGTCCAAATCTCGATTCGTGCAAATGTCCTTTCGTTCAAATGTCGATTCGTCCAAATGTCCTTTCGTCAAAATGTCGATTGGTCCAAATGTCCTTTCGTCAAAATGTCGATTCATCCAAATGTCCTTTCGTCCAAATCTCGATTCGTCTAAATGTCCTTTCGTCAAAATGTATATTCGTCCAAATGTCCTTTCGTCAAAATGTCGATTCGTCCAAATGTCCTTTTGTCAAAATGTCGATTCGTCCAAATGTCTTTTCGTCAAAATGGCATTTCGTCCAAATGTCGATTCGTGCAAATGTCCTTTCGTTCAAATGTCGATTTGTCCAAATGTCCTTTCGTCAAAATGTCGATTGGTCCAAATGTCCTTTCGTCAAAATGTCGATTCGTCCAAATGTCCTTTCGTCTAAATGTCGATTCGTCCAAATGTACTTATGTCAAAATGTCGATTCGTCTAAATGTCCTTTCGTCAAAATGTCGATTCGTCCAAATGTCCTTTCGTCAAAATGTCGATTCGTCCAAATGTCATTTCGTCCAAATGTCTATTCGTCCAAATGTCCTTTGGTCAAAATCTCGATTCGTCCAAATGTCCTTTCGTCAAAATGTCTGTTCGTCCAAATGTCCTTTCGTCAAAATGTCTATTCGTCCAAATGTCCTTTCGTCAAAATGTCGATTCGTCCAAATGTCTTTTCGTCAAAATGTATATTCGTCCAAATGTCCTTTCGTCAAAATGTCGATTCGTCCAAATGTCCTTTTGTCAAAATGTCGATTCGCCTAAATGTCTTTTCGTCAAAATGTCATTTCGTCCAAATGTCGATTCGTCCAAATGTCCTTTCGTCCAAATGTCGATTCGTCCAAATGTCCTTTCGTCAAAATGTCGATTCGTCTAAATGTCCTTTTGTCAAAATGTCGATTCGCCTAAATGTCTTTTCGTCAAAATGTCATTTCGTCCAAATGTCGATTCGTCCAAATGTCCTTTCGTCCAAATGTCGATTCGTTCTAATGTCTTTTCGTCAAAATGTCATTTCGTCCAAATGTCTATTCGTCCAAATGTCCTTTCGTCCAAATGTCGATTCGTCCAAATGTCCTTTCGTTAAAATGTCGATTCGTCCAAATGTCTTTTCGTCAAAATTTCGATTCGTCCAAATGTCATTTCGTCCAAATGTCTATTCGTCCAAATGTCCTTTCGTCAAAATGTCGATTCGTCCAAATGTCCTTTCGTCCAAATGTCGATTCGTCCAAATGTTCTTTCTTCAGAATGTCGGTTTGTCCAAATGTCCTTCCGTCTAAATGTCGATTCGTCCAAATGTTCTTTTGTCAAAATGTCGATTCGTCCAAATGTCTTTTCGTCAAAATGTCTATTCGTCCAAATGTCCTTTCTTCAAAATGTCTATTCGTCCAAATGTCGTTTCGTCAAAATGTCGATTCGTCCAAATGTCCTTTCGTCTAAATGTCGATTCGTCCAAAAGTCATTTCGTCCAAATGTATATTCGTCCAAATGTCCTTTCGTCAAAATGTCGATTCGTCCAATTGTCCTTTCGTCAAAATGTCGATTCGTCCAAATGTCTTTTCGTCAAAATGTCTATTCGTCCAAATGTCCTTTCGTCAAAATGTCGATTCGTCCAAATGTCCTTTCGTCAAAATGTCGATTCGTCCAAATGTCTTTTCGTCAAAATGTCATTTTGTCCAAATGTCGATTCGTGCAAATGTCCTTTCGTTTAAATTTCGATTCGTCCAAATGTTCTTTCGTCAAAATGTCGATTGGTCCAAATGTCCTTTCGTCAAAATGTCGATTTATCCAAATGTCCTTTCGTCTAAATCTCGATTCGTCCAAATGTCCTTTCGTCAAAATGTCGATTCGTCTAAATGTCCTTTCGTCAAAATGTCGATTCGTCTTAATGTCTTTTCGTCAAAATGTCTATTTGTCCAAATGTCGATTCGTCCAAATGTCCTTTCGTCCAAATGTCGATTCGTCCAAATGTCCTTTCGTCAAAATGTCGATTCGTCCAAATGTCCTTTCGTCAAAATGTCGATTCGTCCAAATGTCATTTCGTCCAAATGTCTATTCGTCCAAATGTCCTTTTGTCAAAATGTCGATTCGTCCAAATGTCCTTTCGTCAAAATGTCTGTTCGTCCAAATGTCCTTTCGTCAAAATGTCTATTCCTCCAAATGTCCTTTCGTCAAAATGTCGATTCGTCCAAATGTCTTTTCGTCAAAATGTCATTTTGTCCAAATGTCGATTCGTCAAATGTCCTTTCGTCTAAATGTCGATTCGTCCAAATGTTTTTTCGTCAAAATGTCGATTCGTCCAAATGTCCATTCGTCAAAATGTCGATTCGTCCAAATGTCCTTTCGTCAAAATGTCGATTCGTCCAAATGTCTTTTCGTCAAAATGTCATTTCGTCCAAATCTCGATTCGTGCAAATGTCCTTTCGTTCAAATGTCGATTCGTCCAAATGTCCTTTCGTCAAAATGTCGATTGGTCCAAATGTCCTTTCGTCAAAATGTCGATTCATCCAAATGTCCTTTCGTCCAAATCTCGATTCGTCTAAATGTCCTTTCGTCAAAATGTATATTCGTCCAAATGTCCTTTCGTCAAAATGTCGATTCGTCCAAATGTCCTTTTGTCAAAATGTCGATTCGTCCAAATGTCTTTTCGTCAAAATGGCATTTCGTCCAAATGTCGATTCGTGCAAATGTCCTTTCGTTCAAATGTCGATTCGTCCAAATGTCCTTTCGTCAAAATGTCGATTGGTCCAAATGTCCTTTCGTCAAAATGTCGATTCGTCCAAATGTCCTTTCGTCTAAATGTCGATTCGTCCAAATGTACTTATGTCAAAATGTCGATTCGTCTAAATGTCCTTTCGTCAAAATGTCGATTCGTCCAAATGTCCTTTCGTCAAAATGTCGATTCGTCCAAATGTCATTTCGTCCAAATGTCTATTCGTCCAAATGTCCTTTGGTCAAAATCTCGATTCGTCCAAATGTCCTTTCGTCAAAATGTCTGTTCGTCCAAATGTCCTTTCGTCAAAATGTCTATTCGTCCAAATGTCCTTTCGTCAAAATGTCGATTCGTCCAAATGTCTTTTCGTCAAAATGTATATTCGTCCAAATGTCCTTTCGTCAAAATGTCGATTCGTCCAAATGTCCTTTTGTCAAAATGTCGATTCGCCTAAATGTCTTTTCGTCAAAATGTCATTTCGTCCAAATGTCGATTCGTCCAAATGTCCTTTCGTCCAAATGTCGATTCGTCCAAATGTCCTTTCGTCAAAATGTCGATTCGTCTAAATGTCCTTTCGTCAAAATGTCGATTCGTCCAAATGTCTTTTTGTCAAAATGTCTATTCGTCCAAATTTCGATTCGTCCAAATGTCCTTTCGTCCAAATGTCGATTCGTCCAAATGTCCTTTCGTCAAAATGTCGATTCGTCCAAATGTCCTTTCGTCAAAATGTCGATTCGTCCAAATGTCATTTCGTCCAAATGTCTATTCGTCCAAATGTCCTTTTGTCAAAATGTCGATTCGTCCAAATGTCCTTTCGTCAAAATGTCTGTTCGTCCAAATGTCCTTTCGTCAAAATGTCTATTCCTCCAAATGTCCTTTCGTCAAAATGTCGATTCGTCCAAATGTCTTTTCGTCAAAATGTCATTTTGTCCAAATGTCGATTCGTCAAATGTCCTTTCGTCTAAATGTCGATTCGTCCAAATGTTTTTTCGTCAAAATGTCGATTCGTCCAAATGTCCATTCGTCAAAATGTCGATTCGTCCAAATGTCTTTTCGTCAAAATGTCTATTCGTCCAAATGTCGATTCGTCCAAATGTCCTTTCGTCCAAATGTCGATTCGTCCAAATGTCCTTTCGTCAAAATGTCGATTCGTCCAAATGTCCTTTCGTCAAAATGTCGATTCGTCCAAATGTCTTTTCGTCAAAATGTCTATTCGTCCAAATGTCCTTTCGTCAAAATGTCGATTCGTCCAAATGTCCTTTCGTCAAAATGTCTGTTCGTCCAAATGTCCTTTCGTCAAAATGTCTATTCGTCCAAATGTCCTTTCGTCAAAATGTCGATTCGTCCGAATGTCTTTTCGTCAAAATGTATATTCGTCCAAATGTCCTTTCGTCAAAATGTCGATTCGTCCAAATGTCCTTTTGTCAAAACGTCGATTCGTCCAAATGTCTTTTCGTCAAAATGTCATTTCGTCCAAATGTCGATTCGTCCAAATGTCCTTTCGTCCAAATGTCGATTCGTCCAAATGTCCTTTCGTCAAAATGTCGATTCGTCCAAATGTCCTTTCGTCAAAATTTCGATTCGTCCAAATGTCCTTTCGTCCAAATGTCTATTCGTCCAAATGTCCTTTCGTCAAAATGTCGATTCGTCCAAATGGCCTTTCGTCAAAATGTCGATTCGTCCAAATGTCTTTTCTTCAAAATGTCGTTTCGTCAAAATGTCGATTCGTCTAAATGTCCTTTCGTCCAAATGTCGATTCGTCTAAATGTTCTTTCTTCAGAATGTCGATTTGTCCAAATGTCCTTCCGTCTAAATGTCGATTCGTCCAAATGTCCTTTCGTCAAAATGTCGATTCGTCCAAATGTCATTTCGTCCAAATGTCTATTCGTCCAAATGTCCTTTCGTCAAAATGTCGATTCGTCCAAATGTCCTTTCGTCAAAATGTATGTTCGTCCAAATGTCCTTTCGTCAAAATGTCTATTCGTCCAAATGTCCTTTCGTCAAAATGTCGATTCGTCCAAATGTCTTTTCGTCAAAATGTCTATTCGTCCAAATGTCCTTTCGTCAAAATGTCGATTCGTCCAAATGTCCTTTTGTCAAAATGTCGATTCGTTCTAATGTCTTTTCGTCAAAATGTCATTTCGTCCAAATGTCTATTCGTCCAAATGTCCTTTCGTCCAAATGTCGATTCGTCCAAATGTCCTTTCGTTAAAATGTCGATTCGTCCAAATGTCCTTTCGTCAAAATTTCGATTCGTCCAAATGTCATTTCGTCCAAATGTCTATTCGTCCAAATGTCCTTTCGTCAAAATGTCGATTCGTCCAAATGTTCTTTCTTCAGAATGTCGATTTGTCCAAATGTCCACCCGTCTAAATGTCGATTCGTCCAAATGTCCTTTCGTCAAAATGTCGATTCGTCCAAATGTCTTTTCGTCAAAATGTCTATTCGTCCAAATGTCCTTTCTTCAAAATGTCTATTCGTCCAAATGTCGTTTCGTCAAAATGTCGATTCGTCCAAATGTCCTTTCGTCAAAATGTCTGTTCGTCCAAATGTCCTTTCGTCAAAATGTCTATTCCTCCAAATGTCCTTTCGTCAAAATGTCGATTCGTCCAAATGTCTTTTCGTCAAAATGTCATTTTGTCCAAATGTCGATTCGTCAAATGTCCTTTCGTCTAAATGTCGATTCGTCCAAATGTTTTTTCGTCAAAATGTCGATTCGTCCAAATGTCCATTCGTCAAAATGTCGATTCGTCAAAATGTCGATTCGTCCAAATGTCCTTTCGTCAAAATGTCGATTCGTCCAAATGTCTTTTCGTCAAAATGTCTATTCGTCCAAATGTCCTTTCGTCAAAATGTCGATTCGTCCAAATGTCCTTTCGTCCATATGTCGATTCGTCCAAATGTCCTTTCGTTAAAATGTCGATTCGTCCAAATGTCCTTTCGTCAAAATGTCTATTCGTCCAAATGTCATTTCGTCAAAATGTCCATTCGTCCAAATGTCCTTTCGTCAAAATGTCGATGCGTCCAAATGTCCTTTTGTCAAAATGTCGATTCGTTCTAATGTCTTTTCGTCAAAATGTCATTTCGTCCAAATGTCTATTCGTCCAAATGTCCTTTCGTCCAAATGTCGATTCGTCCAAATGTCCTTTCGTTAAAATGTCGATTCGTCCAAATGTCCTTTCGTCAAAATTTCGATTCGTCCAAATGTCATTTCGTCCAAATGTCTATTCGTCCAAATGTCCTTTCGTCAAAATGTCGATTCGTCCAAATGTTCTTTCTTCAGAATGTCGATTTGTCCAAATGTCCACCCGTCTAAATGTCGATTCGTCCAAATGTCCTTTCGTCAAAATGTCGATTCGTCCAAATGTCTTTTCGTCAAAATGTCTATTCGTCCAAATGTCCTTTCTTCAAAATGTCTATTCGTCCAAATGTCGTATCGTCAAAATGTCGATTCGTCCAAATGTCCTTTCGTCTAAATGTCGATTCGTCCAAAAGTCATTTCGTCCAAATGTCTATTCGTCCAAATGTCCTTTTGTCAAAATGTCGATTCGTCCAATTGTCCTTTCGTCAAAATGTCGATTCGTCCAAATGTCTTTTCGTCAAAATGTCTATTCGTCCAAATGTCGTTTCGTCAAAATGTCGATTCGTCCAAATGTCCTTTCGTCTAAATGTCGATTCGTCCAAAAGTCATTTCGTCCAAATGTCTATTCGTCCAAATGTCCTTTCGTCCAAATGTCGATTCGTCCAAATGTCCTTTCGTTAAAATGTCGATTCGTCCAAATGTCCTTTCGTCAAAATTTCGATTCGTCCAAATGTCCTTTCGTCTAAATGTCGATTCGTCCAAAAGTCATTTCGTCCAAATGTCTATTCGTCCAAATGTCCTTTCGTCAAAATGTCTATTCGTCCAAATGTCCTTTCGTCCAAATGTCGATTCGTCCAAATGTCCTTTCTTCAAAATGTCTATTCGTCCAAATGTCGTTTCGTCAAAATGTCGATTCGTCCAAATGTCCTTTCGTCTAAATGTCGATTCGTCCAAAAGTCATTTCGTCCAAATGTCTATTCGTCCAAATGTCCTTTCGTCAAAATGTCGATTCGTCCAATTGTCCTTTCGTCAAAATGTCGATTCGTCCAAATGTCTTTTCGTCAAAATGTCTATTCGTCCAAATGTCCTTTCGTCAAAATGTCGATTCGTCCAAATGTCCTTTCGTCAAAATGTCGATTCGTCCAAATGTCTTTTCGTCAAAATGTCATTTTGTCCAAATGTCGATTCGTGCAAATGTCCTTTCGTTCAAATGTCGATTCGTCCAAATGTCCTTTCGTCAAAATGTCGATTGGTCCAAATGTCCTTTCGTCAAAATGTCGATTTATCCAAATGTCCTTTCGTCCAAATCTCGATTCGTCCAAATGTCCTTTCGTCAAAATGTCGATTCGTCTAAATGTCCTTTCGTCAAAATGTCGATTCGTCCAAATGTCTTTTCGTCAAAATGTCTATTCGTCCAAATGTCGATTCGTCCAAATGTCCTTTCGTCCAAATGTCGATTCGTCCAAATGTCCTTTCGTCAAAATGTCGATTCGTCCAAATGTCCTTTCGTCAAAATGTCGATTCGTCCAAATGTCATTTCGTCCAAATGTCTATTCGTCCAAATGTCCTTTTGTCAAAATGTCGATTCGTCCAAATGTCCTTTCGTCAAAATGTCTGTTCGTCCAAATGTCCTTTCGTCAAAATGTCTATTCCTCCAAATGTCCTTTCGTCAAAATGTCGATTCGTCCAAATGTCTTTTCGTCAAAATGTCATTTTGTCCAAATGTCGATTCGTCAAATGTCCTTTCGTCTAAATGTCGATTCGTCCAAATGTTTTTTCGTCAAAATGTCGATTCGTCCAAATGTCCATTCGTCAAAATGTCGATTCGTCCAAATGTCCTTTCGTCAAAATGTCGATTCGTCCAAATGTCTTTTCGTCAAAATGTCATTTCGTCCAAATCTCGATTCGTGCAAATGTCCTTTCGTTCAAATGTCGATTCGTCCAAATGTCCTTTCGTCAAAATGTCGATTGGTCCAAATGTCCTTTCGTCAAAATGTCGATTCATCCAAATGTCCTTTCGTCCAAATCTCGATTCGTCCAAATGTCCTTTCGTCAAAATGTATATTCGTCCAAATGTCCTTTCGTCAAAATGTCGATTCGTCCAAATGTCCTTTTGTCAAAATGTCGATTCGTCCAAATGTCTTTTCGTCAAAATGGCATTTCGTCCAAATGTCGATTCGTGCAAATGTCCTTTCGTTCAAATGTCGATTCGTCCAAATGTCCTTTCGTCAAAATGTCGATTGGTCCAAATGTCCTTTCGTCAAAATGTCGATTCGTCCAAATGTCCTTTCGTCTAAATGTCGATTCGTCCAAATGTACTTATGTCAAAATGTCGATTCGTCTAAATGTCCTTTCGTCAAAATGTCGATTCGTCCAAATGTCCTTTCGTCAAAATGTCGATTCGTCCAAATGTCATTTCGTCCAAATGTCTATTCGTCCAAATGTCCTTTGGTCAAAATCTCGATTCGTCCAAATGTCCTTTCGTCAAAATGTCTGTTCGTCCAAATGTCCTTTCGTCAAAATGTCTATTCGTCCAAATGTCCTTTTGTCAAAATGTCGATTCGTCCAAATGTCTTTTCGTCAAAATGTCATTTCGTCCAAATGTCGATTCGTCCAAATGTCCTTTCGCCCAAATGTCGATTCGTCCAAATGTCCTTTCGTCAAAATGTCGATTCGTCTAAATGTCCTTTCGTCAAAATGTCGATTCGTCCAAATGTCTTTTCGTCAAAATGTCTATTCGTCCAAATGTCGATTCGTCCAAATGTCCTTTCGTCCAAATGTCGATTCGTCCAAATGTCCTTTCGTCAAAATGTCGATTCGTCCAAATGTCCTTTCGTCAAAATGTTGATTCGTCCAAATGTCATTTCGTCCAAATGTCTATTCGTCCAAATGTCCTTTTGTCAAAATGTCGATTCGTCCAAATGTCCTTTCGTCAAAATGTCTGTTCGTCCAAATGTCCTTTCGTCAAAATGTCTATTCCTCCAAATGTCCTTTCGTCAAAATGTCGATTCGTCCAAATGTCTTTTCGTCAAAATGTCATTTTGTCCAAATGTCGATTCGTCAAATGTCCTTTCGTCTAAATGTCGATTCGTCCAAATGTTTTTTCGTCAAAATGTCGATTCGTCCAAATGTCCATTCGTCAAAATGTCGATTCGTCCAAATGTCTTTTCGTCAAAATGTCTATTCGTCCAAATGTCGATTCGTCCAAATGTCCTTTCGTCCAAATGTCGATTCGTCCAAATGTCCTTTCGTCAAAATGTCGATTCGTCCAAATGTCCTTTCGTCAAAATGTCGATTCGTCCAAATGTCTTTTCGTCAAAATGTCTATTCGTCCAAATGTCCTTTCGTCAAAATGTCGATTCGTCCAAATGTCCTTTCGTCTAAATGTCGATTCGTCCAAATGTACTTATGTCAAAATGTCGATTCGTCTAAATGTCCTTTCGTCAAAATGTCGATTCGTCCAAATGTCCTTTCGTCAAAATGTCGATTCGTCCAAATGTCATTTCGTCCAAATGTCTATTCGTCCAAATGTCCTTTCGTCAAAATCTCGATTCGTCCAAATGTCCTTTCGTCAAAATGTCTGTTCGTCCAAATGTCCTTTCGTCAAAATGTCTATTCGTCCAAATGTCCTTTCGTCAAAATGTCGATTCGTCCAAATGTCTTTTCGTCAAAATGTATATTCGTCCAAATGTCCTTTCGTCAAAATGTCGATTCGTCCAAATGTCCTTTTGTCAAAATGTCGATTCGTCCAAATGTCTTTTCGTCAAAATGTCATTTTGTCCAAATGTCGATTCGTCCAAATGTCCTTTCGTCCAAATGTCGATTCGTCCAAATGTCCTTTTGTCAAAATGTCGATTCGTCTAAATGTCCTTTCGTCAAATTGTCGATTCGTCCAAATGTCTTTTCGTCAAAATGTCTATTCGTCCAAATGTCGATTCGTCCAAATGTTCTTTCGTCCAAATGTCGATTGGTCAAAATGTCCTTTCGTCAAAATGTCGATTCGTCCAAATGTCCTTTCGTCAAAATGTCGATTCGTCCAAATGTCATTTCGTCCAAATGTCTATTCGTCCAAATGTCCTTTCGTCAAAATGTCGATTCGTCCAAATGTCCTTTCGTCAAAATGTCTGTTCGTCCAAATGTCCTTTCGTCAAAATGTCTATTCCTCCAAATGTCCTTTCGTCAAAATGTCGATTCGTCCAAATGTCTTTTCGTCAAAATGTCATTTTGTCCAAATGTCGATTCGTCAAATGTCCTTTCGTCTAAATGTCGATTCGTCCAAATGTTTTTTCGTCAAAATGTCGATTCGTCCAAATGTCCATTCGTCAAAATGTCGATTCGTCCAAATGTCTTTTCGTCAAAATGTCTATTCGTCCAAATGTCGATTCGTCCTAATGTCCTTTCGTCCAAATGTCAATTCGTCCAAATGTCCTTTCGTCAAAATGTCGATTCGTCCAAATGTCCTTTCGTCAAAATGTCGATTCGTCCAAATGTCTTTTCGTCAAAATGTCTATTCGTCCAAATGTCCTTTCGTCAAAATGTCGATTCGTCCAAATGTCCTTTCGTCAAAATGTCTGTTCGTCCAAATGTCCTTTCGTCAAAATGTCTATTCGTCCAAATGTCCTTTCGTCAAAATGTCGATTCGTCCAAATGTCTTTTCGTCAAAATGTATATTCGTCCAAATGTCCTTTCGTAAAAAAGGTCGATTCGTCTAAATGTCCTTTCGTCAAAATGTCGATTCGTCCAAATGTCTTTTCGTCAAAATGTCTATTCGTCCAAATGTCGATTCGTCCAAATGTCCTTTCGTCCAAATGTCTATTCGTCCAAATGTCCTTTCGTCAAAATGTCGATTCGTCCAAATGTCCTTTTGTCAAAATGTCGATTCGTCCAAATGTCTTTTCGTCAAAATGTCATTTCGTCCAAATGTCGATTCGTCCAAATGTCCTTTCGTCCAAATGTCGATTCGTCCAAATGTCCTTTTGTCAAAATGTCGATTCGTCTAAATGTCCTTTCGTCAAATTGTCGATTCGTCCAAATGTCTTTTCGTCAAAATGTCTATTCGTCCAAATGTCGATTCGTCCAAATGTCCTTTCGTCCAAATGTCGATTCGTCAAAATGTCCTTTCGTCAAAATGTCGATTCGTCCAAATGTCCTTTCGTCATAATGTCGATTCGTCCAAATGTCATTTCGTCCAAATGTCTATTCGTCCAAATGTCCTTTCGTCAAAATGTCGATTCGTCCAAATGTCCTTTCGTCAAAATGTCTGTTCGTCCAAATGTCCTTTCGTCAAAATGTCTATTCCTCCAAATGTCCTTTCGTCAAAATGTCGATTCGTCCAAATGTCTTTTCGTCAAAATGTCCTTTCGTCAAAATGTCTGTTCGTCCAAATGTCCTTTCGTCAAAATGTCTATTCGTCCAAATGTCCTTTCGTCAAAATGTCGATTCGTCCAAATGTCTTTTCGTCAAAATGTATATTCGTCCAAATGTCCTTTCGTCAAAATGTCGATTCGTCCAAATGTCCTTTTGTCAAAATGTCGATTCGTCCAAATGTCTTTTCGTCAAAATGTCATTTCGTCCAAATGTCGATTCGTCCAAATGTCCTTTCGTCCAAATGTCGATTCGTCCAAATGTCCTTTCGTCAAAATGTCGATTCGTCCAAATGTCCTTTCGTCAAAATTTCGATTCGTCCAAATGTCCTTTCGTCCAAATGTCTATTCGTCCAAATGTCCTTTCGTCAAAATGTCGATTCGTCCAAATGGCCTTTCGTCAAAATGTCGATTCGTCCAAATGTCTTTTCTTCAAAATGTCGTTTCGTCAAAATGTCGATTCGTCTAAGTGTCCTTTCGTCCAAATGTCGATTCGTCTAAATGTTCTTTCTTCAGAATGTCGATTTGTCCAAATGTCCTTCCGTCTAAATGTCGATTCGTCCAAATGTCCTTTCGTCAAAATGTCGATTCGTCCAAATGTCATTTCGTCCAAATGTCTATTCGTCCAAATGTCCTTTCGTCAAAATGTCGATTCGTCCAAATGTCCTTTCGTCAAAATGTATGTTCGTCCAAATGTCCTTTCGTCAAAATGTCTATTCGTCCAAATGTCCTTTCGTCAAAATGTCGATTCGTCCAAATGTCTTTTCGTCAAAATGTCTATTCGTCCAAATGTCCTTTCGTCAAAATGTCGATTCGTCCAAATGTCCTTTCGTCAAAATGTCTGTTCGTCCAAATGTCCTTTCGTCAAAATGTCTATTCGTCCAAATGTCCTTTCGTCAAAATGTCGATTCGTCCAAATGTCTTTTCGTCAAAATGTATATTCGTCCAAATGTCCTTTCGTCAAAATGTCGATTCGTCTAAATGTCCTTTCGTCAAAATGTCGATTCGTCCAAATGTCTTTTCGTCAAAATGTCTATTCGTCCAAATGTCGATTCGTCCAAATGTCCTTTCGTCCAAATGTCTATTCGTCCAAATGTCCTTTCGTCAAAATGTCGATTCGTCCAAATGTCCTTTTGTCAAAATGTCGATTCGTCCAAATGTCTTTTCGTCAAAATGTCATTTCGTCCAAATGTCGATTCGTCCAAATGTCCTTTCGTCCAAATGTCGATTCGTCCAAATGTCCTTTTGTCAAAATGTCGATTCGTCTAAATGTCCTTTCGTCAAATTGTCGATTCGTCCAAATGTCTTTTCGTCAAAATGTCTATTCGTCCAAATGTCGATTCGTCCAAATGTCCTTTCGTCCAAATGTCGATTCGTCAAAATGTCGATTCGTCCAAATGTCATTTCGTCCAAATGTCTATTCGTCCAAATGTCCTTTCGTCAAAATGTCGATTCGTCCAAATGTCCTTTCGTCAAAATGTCTGTTCGTCCAAATGTCCTTTCGTCAAAATGTCTATTCCTCCAAATGTCCTTTCGTCAAAATGTCGATTCGTCCAAATGTCTTTTCGTCAAAATGTCCTTTCGTCAAAATGTCTGTTCGTCCAAATGTCCTTTCGTCAAAATGTCTATTCGTCCAAATGTCCTTTCGTCAAAATGTCGATTCGTCCAAATGTCTTTTCGTCAAAATGTATATTCGTCCAAATGTCCTTTCGTCAAAATGTCGATTCGTCCAAATGTCCTTTTGTCAAAATGTCGATTCGTCCAAATGTCTTTTCGTCAAAATGTCATTTCGTCCAAATGTCGATTCGTCCAAATGTCCTTTCGTCCAAATGTCGATTCGTCCAAATGTCCTTTCGTCAAAATGTCGATTCGTCCAAATGTCCTTTCGTCAAAATTTCGATTCGTCCAAATGTCCTTTCGTCCAAATGTCTATTCGTCCAAATGTCCTTTCGTCAAAATGTCGATTCGTCCAAATGGCCTTTCGTCAAAATGTCGATTCGTCCAAATGTCTTTTCTTCAAAATGTCGTTTCGTCAAAATGTCGATTCGTCTAAGTGTCCTTTCGTCCAAATGTCGATTCGTCTAAATGTTCTTTCTTCAGAATGTCGATTTGTCCAAATGTCCTTCCGTCTAAATGTCGATTCGTCCAAATGTCCTTTCGTCAAAATGTCGATTCGTCCAAATGTCATTTCGTCCAAATGTCTATTCGTCCAAATGTCCTTTCGTCAAAATGTCGATTCGTCCAAATGTCCTTTCGTCAAAATGTATGTTCGTCCAAATGTCCTTTCGTCAAAATGTCTATTCGTCCAAATGTCCTTTCGTCAAAATGTCGATTCGTCCAAATGTCTTTTCGTCAAAATGTCTATTCATCCAAATGTCCTTTCGTCTAAATGTCGATTCGTCCAAATGTCCTTTTGTCAAAATGTCGATTCGTTCTAATGTCTTTTCGTCAAAATGTCATTTCGTCCAAATGTCTATTCGTCCAAATGTCCTTTCGTCCAAATGTCTATTCGTCCAAATGTCCTTTCGTCAAAATGTCGATTCGTCCAAATGTCCTTTCGTCCAAATGTCGATTCGTCCAAATGTTCTTTCTTCAGAATGTCGATTTGTCCAAATGTCCTTTCGTCAAAATGTCGATTCGTCCAAATGTCTTTTCTTCAAAATGTCTATTCGTCCAAATGTCCTTTTTTCAAAATGTCTATTCGTCCAAATGTCGTTTCGTCAAAATGTCGATTCGTCCAAATGTCCTTTCGTCTAAATGTCGATTCGTCCTAAAGTCATTTCGTCCAAATGTCGATTCGTCCAAATGTCTTTTCGTCAAAATGTCCTTTCGTCAAAATGTCTGTTCGTCCAAATGTCCTTTCGTCAAAATGTCTATTCGTCCAAATGTCCTTTCGTCAAAATGTCGATTCGTCCAAATGTCTTTTCGTCAAAATGTATATTCGTCCAAATGTCCTTTCGTCAAAATGTCGATTCGTCCAAATGTCCTTTTGTCAAAATGTCGATTCGTCCAAATGTCTTTTCGTCAAAATGTCATTTCGTCCAAATGTCGATTCGTCCAAATGTCCTTTCGTCCAAATGTCGATTCGTCCAAATGTCCTTTCGTCAAAATGTCGATTCGTCCAAATGTCCTTTCGTCAAAATTTCGATTCGTCCAAATGTCCTTTCGTCCAAATGTCTATTCGTCCAAATGTCCTTTCGTCAAAATGTCGATTCGTCCAAATGGCCTTTCGTCAAAATGTCGATTCGTCCAAATGTCTTTTCTTCAAAATGTCGTTTCGTCAAAATGTCGATTCGTCTAAGTGTCCTTTCGTCCAAATGTCGATTCGTCTAAATGTTCTTTCTTGAGAATGTCGATTTGTCCAAATGTCCTTCCGTCTAAATGTCGATTCGTCCAAATGTCCTTTCGTCAAAATGTCGATTCGTCCAAATGTCATTTCGTCCAAATGTCTATTCGTCCAAATGTCCTTTCGTCAAAATGTCGATTCGTCCAAATGTCCTTTCGTCAAAATGTATGTTCGTCCAAATGTCCTTTCGTCAAAATGTCTATTCGTCCAAATGTCCTTTCGTCAAAATGTCGATTCGTCCAAATGTCTTTTCGTCAAAATGTCTATTCATCCAAATGTCCTTTCGTCTAAATGTCGATTCGTCCAAATGTCCTTTTGTCAAAATGTCGATTCGTTCTAATGTCTTTTCGTCAAAATGTCATTTCGTCCAAATGTCTATTCGTCCAAATGTCTTTTCGTCCAAATGTCTATTCGTCCAAATGTCCTTTCGTCAAAATGTCGATTCGTCCAAATGTCCTTTCGTCCAAATGTCGATTCGTCCAAATGTTCTTTCTTCAGAATGTCGATTTGTCCAAATGTCCTTTCGTCAAAATGTCGATTCGTCCAAATGTCTTTTCTTCAAAATGTCTATTCGTCCAAATGTCCTTTTTTCAAAATGTCTATTCGTCCAAATGTCGTTTCGTCAAAATGTCGATTCGTCCAAATGTCCTTTCGTCTAAATGTCGATTCGTCCTAAAGTCATTTCGTCCAAATGTCTATTCGTCCAAATGTCCTTTCGTCAAAATGTCGATTCGTCCAATTGTCCTTTCGTCAAAATGTCGATTCGTCCAAATGTCTTTTCGTCAAAATGTCTATTCGTCCAAATGTCCTTTCGTCAAAATGTCGATTCGTCCAAATGTCCTTTCGTCAAAATGTCGATTCGTCCAAATGTCTTTTCGTCAAAATGTCATTTCGTCCAAATGTCGATTCGTGCAAATGTCCTTTCGTTCAAATGTCGATTCGTCCAAATGTCCTTTCGTCAAAATGTCGATTGGTCCAAATATCCTTTCGTCAAAATGTCGATTCGTCCAAATGTCCTTTCGTCCAAATCTCGATTCGTCCAAATGTCCTTTCGTTAAAATGTCGATTCGTCCAAATGTCCTTTCGTCAAAATGTCGATTCGTCCAAATGTCCTTTCGTCTAAATGTCGATTCGTCCAAATGTACTTATGTCAAAATGTCGATTCGTCTAAATGTCCTTTCGTCAAAATGTCGATTCGTCCAAATGTCCTTTCGTCAAAATGTCGTTTCGTCCAAATGTCATTTCGTCCAAATGTCTATTCGTCCAAATGTCCTTTCGTCAAAATGTCGATTCGTCCAAATGTCCTTTCGTCAAAATGTCTGTTCGTCCAAATGTCCTTTCGTCAAAATGTCTATTCGTCCAAATGTCCTTTCGTCAAAATGTCGATTCGTCCAAATGTCTTTTCGTCAAAATGTCTATTCGTCCAAATGTCCTTTCTTCAAAATGTCTATTCGTCCAAATGTCGTTTCGTCAAAATGTCGATTCGTCCAAATGTCCTTTCGTCTAAATGTCGATTCGTCCAAAAGTCATTTCGTCCAAATGTCTATTCGTCCAAATGTCCTTTCGTCAAAATGTCGATTCGTCCAATTGTCCTTTCGTCAAAATGTCGATTGGTCCAAATGTCCTTTCGTCAAAATGTCGATTCGTCCAAATGTCCTTTCGTCCAAATCTCGATTCGTCCAAATGTCCTTTCGTCAAAATGTCGATTCGTCCAAATGTCCTTTCGTCAAAATGTCGATTCGTCCAAATGTCCTTTCGTCTAAATGTCGATTCGTCCAAATGTACTTATGTCAAAATGTCGATTCGTCTAAATGTCCTTTCGTCAAAATGTCGATTCGTCCAAATGTCCTTTCGTCAAAATGTCGATTCGTCCAAATGTCATTTCGTCCAAATGTCCTTTCGTCAAAATGTCGATTCGTCCAAATGTCCTTTCGTCAAAATGTCTGTTCGTCCAAATGTCCTTTCGTCAAAATGTCTATTCGTCCAAATGTCCTTTCGTCAAAATGTCGATTCGTCCAAATGTCTTTTCGTCAAAATGTATATTCGTCCAAATGTCCTTTCGTCAAAATGTCGATTCGTCCAAATGTCCTTTTGTCAAAATGTCGATTCGTCCAAATGTCTTTTCGTCAAAATGTCATTTCGTCCAAATGTCGATTCGTCCAAATGTCCTTTCGTCCAATTGTCGATTCGTCCAAATGTCCTTTCGTCAAAATGTCGATTCGTCTAAATGTCCTTTCGTCAAAATGTCGATTCGTCCAAATGTCTTTTCGTCAAAATGTCTATTTGTCCAAATGTCGATTCGTCCAAATGTCCTTTCGTCCAAATGTCGATTCGTCCAAATGTCCTTTCGTCAAAATGTCGATTCGTCCAAATGTCCTTTCGTCAAAATGTCGATTCGTCCAAATGTCTTTTCGTCAAAATGTATATTCGACCAAATGTCCTTTCGTCAAAATGTCGATTCGTCTAAATGTCCTTTCGTCAAAATGTCGATTCGTCCAAATGTCTTTTCGTCAAAATGTCTATTCGTCCAAATGTCGATTCGTCCAAATGTCCTTTCGTCCAAATGTCGATTCGTCCAAATGTCCTTTTGTCAAAATGTCGATTCGTCTAAATGTCCTTTCGTCAAATTGTCGATTCGTCCAAATGTCTTTTCGTCAAAATGTCTATTCGTCCAAATGTCGATTCGTCCAAATGTCCTTTCGTCCAAATGTCGATTCGTCAAAATGTCCTTTCGTCAAAATGTCGATTCGTCCAAATGTCCTTTCGTCATAATGTCGATTCGTCCAAATGTCATTTCGTCCAAATGTCTATTCGTCCAAATGTCCTTTCGTCAAAATGTCGATTCGTCCAAATGTCCTTTCGTCAAAATGTCTGTTCGTCCAAATGTCCTTTCGTCAAAATGTCTATTCCTCCAAATGTCCTTTCGTCAAAATGTCGATTCGTCCAAATGTCTTTTCGTCAAAATGTCATTTTGTCCAAATGTCGATTCGTCAAATGTCCTTTCGTCTAAATGTCGATTCGTCCAAATGTTTTTTCGTCAAAATGTCGATTCGTCCAAATGTCCATTCGTCAAAATGTCGATTCGTCCAAATGTCTTTTCGTCAAAATGTCTATTCGTCCAAATGTCGATTCGTCCAAATGTCCTTTCGTCCAAATGTCGATTCGTCCAAATGTCCTTTCGTCAAAATGTCGATTCGTCCAAATGTCCTTTCGTCAAAATGTCGATTCGTCCAAATGTCTTTTCGTCAAAATGTCTATTCGTCCAAATGTCCTTTCGTCAAAATGTCGATTCGTCCAAATGTCCTTTCGTCAAAATGTCTGTTCGTCCAAATGTCCTTTCGTCAAAATGTCTATTCGTCCAAATGTCCTTTCGTCAAAATGTCGATTCGTCCAAATGTCTTTTCGTCAAAATGTATATTCGTCCAAATGTCCTTTCGTCAAAATGTCGATTCGTCCAAATGTCCTTTTGTCAAAATGTCGATTCGTCCAAATGTCTTTTCGTCAAAATGTCATTTCGTCCAAATGTCGATTCGTCCAAATGTCCTTTCGTCCAAATGTCGATTCGTCCAAATGTCCTTTCGTCAAAATGTCGATTCGTCCAAATGTCCTTTCGTCAAAATTTCGATTCGTCCAAATGTCCTTTCGTCCAAATGTCTATTCGTCCAAATGTCCTTTCGTCAAAATGTCGATTCGTCCAAATGTCCTTTCGTCAAAATGTCTGTTCGTCCAAATGTCCTTTCGTCAAAATGTCTATTCGTCCAAATGTCCTTTCGTCAAAATGTCGATTCGTCCAAATGTCTTTTCGTCAAAATGTATATTCGTCCAAATGTCCTTTCGTCAAAATGTCGATTCGTCCAAATGTCCTTTCGTCAAAATGTCGATTCGTCCAAATGTCCTTTTGTCAAAATGTCGATTCGTCCAAATGTCTTTTCGTCCAAATGTCCTTTCGTCCAAATGTCTATTCGTCCAAATGTCCTTTCGTCAAAATGTCGATTCGTCCAAATGGCCTTTCGTCAAAATGTCGATTCGTCCAAATGTCTTTTCTTCAAAATGTCGTTTCGTCAAAATGTCGATTCGTCTAAGTGTCCTTTCGTCCAAATGTCGATTCGTCTAAATGTTCTTTCTTCAGAATGTCGATTTGTCCAAATGTCCTTCCGTCCAAATGTCTATTCGTCCAAATGTCCTTTCGTCAAAATGTCGATTCGTCCAAATGTCCTTTCGTCAAAATGTATGTTCGTCCAAATGTCCTTTCGTCAAAATGTCTATTCGTCCAAATGTCCTTTCGTCAAAATGTCTATTCATCCAAATGTCCTTTCGTCAAAATGTCGATTCGTCCAAATGTCCTTTTGTCAAAATGTCGATTCGTTCTAATGTCTTTTCGTCAAAATGTCATTTCGTCCAAATGTCTATTCGTCCAAATGTCCTTTCGTCCAAATGTCGATTCGTCCAAATGTCCTTTCGTTAAAATGTCGATTCGTCCAAATGTCCTTTCGTCAAAATTTCGATTCGTCCAAATGTCATTTCGTCCAAATGTCTATTCGTCCAAATGTCCTTTCGTCAAAATGTCGATTCGTCCAAATGTCCTTTCGTCCAAATGTCGATTCGTCCAAATGTTCTTTCTTCAGAATGTCGATTTGTCCAAATGTCCTTCCGTCTAAATGTCGATTCGTCCAAATGTCCTTTCGTCAAAATGTCGATTCGTCCAAATGTCTTTTCGTCAAAATGTCTATTCGTCCAAATGTCCTTTTTTCAAAATGTCTATTCGTCCAAATGTCGTTTCGTCAAAATGTCGATTCGTCCAAATGTCCTTTCGTCTAAATGTCGATTCGTCCTAAAGTCATTTCGTCCAAATGTCTATTCGTCCAAATGACCTTTCGTCAAAATGTCGATTCGTCCAATTGTCCTTTCGTCAAAATGTCGATTCGTCCAAATGTCTTTTCGTCAAAATGTCTATTCGTCCAAATGTCCTTTCGTCAAAATGTCGATTCGTCCAAATGTCCTTTCGTCAAAATGTCGATTCGTCCAAATGTCTTTTCGTCAAAATGTCATTTCGTCCAAATGTCGATTCGTGCAAATGTCCTTTCGTTCAAATGTCGATTCGTCCAAATGTCCTTTCGTCAAAATGTCGATTGGTCCAAATATCCTTTCGTCAAAATGTCGATTCGTCCAAATGTCCTTTCGTCCAAATCTCGATTCGTCCAAATGTCCTTTCGTCAAAATGTCGATTCGTCCAAATGTCCTTTCGTCAAAATGTCGATTCGTCCTAATGTCCTTTCGTCTAAATGTCGATTCGTCCAAATGTACTTATGTCAAAATGTCGATTCGTCTAAATGTCCTTTCGTCAAAATGTCGATTCGTCCAAATGTCCTTTCGTCAAAATGTCGTTTCGTCCAAATGTCATTTCGTCCAAATGTCTATTCGTCCAAATGTCCTTTCGTCAAAATGTCGATTCGTCCAAATGTCCTTTCGTCAAAATGTCTGTTCGTCCAAATGTCCTTTCGTCAAAATGTCTATTCGTCCAAATGTCCTTTCGTCAAAATGTCGATTCGTCCAAATGTCTTTTCGTCAAAATGTCTATTCGTCCAAATGTCCTTTCTTCAAAATGTCTATTCGTCCAAATGTCGTTTCGTCAAAATGTCGATTCGTCCAAATGTCCTTTCGTCTAAATGTCGATTCGTCCAAAAGTCATTTCGTCCAAATGTCTATTCGTCCAAATGTCCTTTCGTCAAAATGTCGATTCGTCCAATTGTCCTTTCGTCAAAATGTCGATTCGTCCAAATGTCTTTTCGTCAAAATGTCTATTCGTCCAAATGTCCTTTCGTCAGAATGTCGATTCGTCCAAATGTCCTTTCGTCAAAATGTCGATTCGTCCAAATGTCTTTTCGTCAAAATGTCATTTCGTCCAAATGTCGATTCGTGCAAATGTCCTTTCGTTCAAATGTCGATTCGTCCAAATGTCCTTTCGTCAAAATGTCGATTTGTCCAAATGTCCTTTCGTCAAAATGTCGATTCGTCCAAATGTCCTTTCGTCCAAATCTCGATTCGTCCAAATGTCCTTTCGTCAAAATGTCGATTCGTCCAAATGTCCTTTCGTCAAAATGTCGATTCGTCCAAATGTCCTTTCGTCTAAATGTCGATTCGTCCAAATGTACTTATGTCAAAATGTCGATTCGTCTAAATGTCCTTTCGTCAAAATGTCGATTCGTCCAAATGTCCTTTCGTCAAAATGTCGATTCGTCCAAATGTCATTTCGTCCAAATGTCTATTCGTCCAAATGTCCTTTCGTCAAAATGTCGATTCGTCCAAATGTCCTTTCGTCAAAATGTCTGTTCGTCCAAATGTCCTTTCGTCAAAATGTCTATTCGTCCAAATGTCCTTTCGTCAAAATGTCGATTCGTCCAAATGTCCTTTTGTCAAAATGTCGATTCGTCCAAATGTCTTTTCGTCAAAATGTCATTTCGTCCAAATGTCGATTCGTCCAAATGTCCTTTCGTCCAATTGTCGATTCGTCCAAATGTCCTTTCGTCAAAATGTCGATTCGTCTAAATGTCCTTTCGTCAAAATGTCGATTCGTCCAAATGTCTTTTCGTCAAAATGTCTATTCGTCCAAATGTCGATTCGTCCAAATGTCCTTTCGTCCAAATGTCGATTCGTCCAAATGTCCTTTCGTCAAAATGTCGATTCGTCCAAATGTCCTTTCGTCAAAATGTCGATTCGTCCAAATGTCATTTCGTCCAAATGTCTATTCGTCCAAATGTCCTTTCGTCAAAATGTCGATTCGTCCAAATGTCCTTTCGTTAAAATGTCTGTTCGTCTAAATGTCCTTTCGTCAAAATGTCTATTCCTCCAAATGTCCTTTCGTCAAAATGTCGATTCGTCCAAATGTCTTTTCGTCAAAATGTCATTTTGTCCAAATGTCGATTCGTCCAAATGTCCTTTCGTCCAAATGTCGATTCGTCCAAATGTCCTTTCGTCAAAATGTCTGTTCGTCTAAATGTCCTTTCGTCAAAATGTCTATTCCTCCAAATGTCCTTTCGTCAAAATGTCGATTCGTCCAAATGTCTTTTCGTCAAAATGTCATTTTGTCCAAATGTCGATTCGTCAAATGTCCTTTCGTCTAAATGTCGATTCGTCCAAATGTTTTTTCGTCAAAATGTCGATTCGTCCAAATGTCTTTTCGTCAAAATGTCATTTCGTCCAAATGTCGATTCGTCCAAATGTCCTTTCGTCCAAATGTCGATTCGTCCAAATGTCCTTTCGTCAAAATGTCGATTCGTCCAAATGTCCTTTCGTCAAAATTTCGATTCGTCCATATGTCTTTTCGTCCAAATGTCTATTCGTCCAAATGTCCTTTCGTCAAAATGTCGATTCGTCCAAATGGCCTTTCGTCAAAATGTCGATTCGTCCAAATGTCTTTTCTTCAAAATGTCGTTTCGTCAAAATGTCGATTCGTCTAAATGTCCTTTCGTCCAAATGTCGATTCGTCTAAATGTTCTTTCTTCAGAATGTCGATTTGTCCAAATGTCCTTCCGTCTAAATGTCGATTCGTCCAAATGTCCTTTCGTCAAAATGTCGATTCGTCCAAATGTCCTTTCGTCCAAATGTCGATTCGTCCAAATGTCCTTTCGTCAAAATGTCGATTCGTCCAAATGTCCTTTCGTCAAAATTTCGATTCGTCCATATGTCTTTTCGTCCAAATGTCTATTCGTCCAAATGTCCTTTCGTCAAAATGTCGATTCGTCCAAATGGCCTTTCGTCAAAATGTCGATTCGTCCAAATGTCTTTTCTTCAAAATGTCGTTTCGTCAAAATGTCTATTCGTCCAAATGTCCTTTCGTCAAAGTGTCGATTCGTCCAAATGTCCTTTTGTCAAAATGTCGATTCGTTCTAATGTCTTTTCGTCAAAATGTCATTTCGTCCAAATGTCTATTCGTCCAAATGTCCTTTCGTCCAAATGTCGATTCGTCCAAATGTCCTTTCGTTAAAATGTCGATTCGTCCAAATGTCCTTTCGTCAAAATTTCGATTCGTCCAAATGTCATTTCGTCCAAATGTCTATTCGTCCAAATGTCCTCTCGTCAAAATGTCGATTCGTCCAAATGTCCTTTCGTCCAAATGTCGATTCGTCCAAATGTTCTTTCTTCAGAATGTCGATTTGTCCAAATGTCCTTCCGTCTAAATGTCGATTCGTCCAAATGTCCTTTCGTCAAAATGTCGATTCGTCCAAATGTTTTTTCGTCAAAATGTCTATTCGTCCAAATGTCCTTTCTTCAAAATGTCTATTCGTCCAAATGTCGTTTCGTCAAAATGTCGATTCGTCCAAATGTCCTTTCGTCTAAATGTCGATTCGTCCAAAAGTCATTTCGTCCAAATGTCTATTCGTCCAAATGTCCTTTCGTCAAAATGTCGATTCGTCCAATTGTCCTTTCGTCAAAATGTCGATTCGTCCAAATGTCCTTTCTTCAAAATGTCGATTCGTCCAAATGTCCTTTCGTCAAAATGTCGATTCGTCCAAATGTCTTTTCGTCAAAATGTCATTTCGTCCAAATGTCGATTCGTGCAAATGTCCTTTCGTTCAAATGTCGATTCGTCCAAATGTCCTTTCGTCAAAATGTCGATTGGTCCAAATGTCCTTTCGTCAAAATGTCGATTCGTCCAAATGTCCTTTCGTCCAAATCTCGATTCGTCCAAATGTCCTTTCGTCAAAATGTCGATTCGTCCAAATGTCCTTTTGTCAAAATGTCGATTCTTCCAAATGTCCTTTCGTCTAAATGTCGATTCGTCCAAATGTACTTATGTCAAAATGTCGATTCGTCTAAATGTCCTTTCGTCAAAATGTCGATTCGTCCAAATGTCCTTTCGTCAAAATGTCGATTCGTCCAAATGTCATTTCGTCCAAATGTCTATTCGTCCAAATGTCCTTTCGTCAAAATGTCAATTCGTCAAAATGTCCTTTCGTCAAAATGTCTGTTCGTCCAAATGTCCTTTCGTCAAAATGTCTATTCGTCCAAATGTCCTTTCGTCAAAATGTCGATTCGTCCAAATGTCTTTTCGTCAAAATGTATATTCGTCCAAATGTCCTTTCGTCAAAATGTCGATTCGTCCAAATGTCCTTTTGTCAAAATGTCGATTCGTCCAAATGTCTTTTCGTCAAAATGTCATTTCGTCCAAATGTCGATTCGTGCAAATGTTCTTTTGTTCAAATGTCGATTCGTCCAAATGTCCTTTCGTCAAAATGTCGATTGGTCCAAATGTCCTTTCGTCAAAATGTCGATTCGTCCAAATGTCCTTTCGTCCAAATCTCGATTCGTCCAAATGTCCTTTTGTCAAAATGTCGATTCGTCCAAATGTCCTTTCGACAAAATGTCGATTCGTCCAAATGTCCTTTCGTCTAAATGTGGATTCGTCCAAATGTACTTATGTCAAATTGTCGATTCGTCTAAATGTCCTTTCGTCAAAATGTCGATTCGTCCAAATGTCCTTTCGTCAAAATGTCGATTCGTCCAAATGTCCTTTCGTCAAAATGTCTGTTCGTCCAAATGTCCTTTCGTCAAAATGTCTATTCGTCCAAATGTCCTTTCGTCAAAATGTCGATCCGTCCAAATGTCTTTTCGTCAAAATGTATATTCGTCCAAATGTCCTTTCGTCAAAATGTCGATTCGTCCAAATGTCCTTTTGTCAAAATGTCGATTCGTCCAAATGTCTTTTCGTCAAAATGTCATTTCGTCCAAATGTCGATTCGTCCAAATGTCCTTTCGTCCAAATGTCGATTCGTCCAAATGTCCTTTCGTCAAAATGTCTATTCGTCCAAATGTCCTTTCTTCAAAATGTCTATTCGTCCAAATGTCGTTTCGTCAAAATGTCGATTCGTCCAAATGTCCTTTCGTCTAAATTTCCATTCGTCCAAAAGTCATTTCGTCTAAATGTCTATTCGTCCAAATGTCCTTTCGTCAAAATGTCGATTCGTCCAATTGTCCTTTCGTCAAAATGTCGATTCGTCCAAATGTCTTTTCGTCAAAATGTCTATTCGTCCAAATGTCCTTTCGTCAAAATGTCGATTCGTCCAAATGTCCTTTCGTCTAAATGTGGATTCGTCCAAATGTACTTATGTCAAATTGTCGATTCGTCTAAATGTCCTTTCGTCAAAATGTCGATTCGTCCAAATGTCCTTTCGTCAAAATGTCGATTCGTCCAAATGTCCTTTCGTCAAAATGTCGATTCGTCCAAATGTCCTTTCGTCCAAATCTCGATTCGTCCAAATGTCCTTTTGTCAAAATGTCGATTCGTCCAAATGTCCTTTCGACAAAATGTCGATTCGTCCAAATGTCCTTTCGTCTAAATGTGGATTCGTCCAAATGTACTTATGTCAAATTGTCGATTCGTCTAAATGTCCTTTCGTCAAAATGTCGATTCGTCCAAATGTCCTTTCGTCAAAATGTCGATTCGTCCAAATGTCCTTTCGTCAAAATGTCTGTTCGTCCAAATGTCCTTTCGTCAAAATGTCTATTCGTCCAAATGTCCTTTCGTCAAAATGTCGATCCGTCCAAATGTCTTTTCGTCAAAATGTATATTCGTCCAAATGTCCTTTCGTCAAAATGTCGATTCGTCCAAATGTCCTTTTGTCAAAATGTCGATTCGTCCAAATGTCTTTTCGTCAAAATGTCATTTCGTCCAAATGTCGATTCGTCCAAATGTCCTTTCGTCCAAATGTCGATTCGTCCAAATGTCCTTTCGTCAAAATGTCTATTCGTCCAAATGTCCTTTCTTCAAAATGTCTATTCGTCCAAATGTCGTTTCGTCAAAATGTCGATTCGTCCAAATGTCCTTTCGTCTAAATTTCCATTCGTCCAAAAGTCATTTCGTCTAAATGTCTATTCGTCCAAATGTCCTTTCGTCAAAATGTCGATTCGTCCAATTGTCCTTTCGTCAAAATGTCGATTCGTCCAAATGTCTTTTCGTCAAAATGTCTATTCGTCCAAATGTCCTTTCGTCAAAATGTCGATTCGTCCAAATGTCCTTTCGTCCAAATGTCGATTCGTCCAAATCTCTTTTCGTCAAAATGTCATTTCGTCCAAATGTCGATTCGTGCAAATGTCCTTTCGTCAAAATGTCGATTCGTCCAAATGTCTTTTCGTCAAAATGTCTATTCGTCCAAATGTCCTTTCGTCAAAATGTCGATTCGTCCAAATGTCCTTTCGTCAAAATGTCGATTCGTCCAAATGTCTTTTCGTCAAAATGTCATTTCGTCCAAATGTCGATTCGTGCAAATGTCCTTTCGTTCAAATGTCGATTCGTCCAAATGTCCTTTCGTCAAAATGTCGATTGGTCCAAATGTCCTTTCGTCAAAATGTCGATTCGTCCAAATGTCCTTTCGTCCAAATCTCGATTCGTCCAAATGTCCTTTCGTCAAAATGTCTATTCGTCCAAATGTCCTTTCGTCAAAATGTCGATTCGTCCAAATGTCTTTTCGTCAAAATGTATATTCGTCCAAATGTCCTTTCGTCAAAATGTCGATTCGTCCAAATGTCCTTTTGTCAAAATGTCGATTCGTCCAAATGTCTTTTCGTCAAAATGTCATTTCGTCCAAATGTCGATTCGTGCAAATGTTCTTTCGTTCAAATGTCGATTCGTCCAAATGTCCTTTCGTCAAAATGTCGATTGGTCCAAATGTCCTTTCGTCAAAATGTCGATTCGTCCAAATGTCCTTTCGTCCAAATCTCGATTCGTCCAAATGTCCTTTTGTCAAAATGTCGATTCGTCCAAATGTCCTTTCGACAAAATGTCGATTCGTCCAAATGTCCTTTCGTCTAAATGTCGATTCGTCCAAATGTACTTATGTCAAATTGTCGATTCGTCTAAATGTCCTTTCGTCAAAATGTCGATTCGTCCAAATGTCCTTTCGTCAAAATGTCGATTCGTCCAAATGTCATTTCGTCCAAATGTCTATTCGTCCAAATGTCCTTTTGTCAAAATGTCGATTCGTCCAAATGTCCTTTCGTCAAAATGTCTGTTCGTCCAAATGTCCTTTCGTCAAAATGTCTATTCGTCCAAATGTCCTTTCGTCAAAATGTCGATCCGTCCAAATGTCTTTTCGTCAAAATGTATATTCGTCCAAATGTCCTTTCGTCAAAATGTCGATTCGTCCAAATGTCCTTTTGTCAAAATGTCGATTCGTCCAAATGTCTTTTCGTCAAAATGTCATTTCGTCCAAATGTCGATTCGTCCAAATGTCCTTTCGTCCAAATGTCGATTCGTCCAAATGTCCTTTCGTCAAAATGTCGATTCGTCCAAATGTCCTTTCGTCAAAATTTCGATTCGTCCAAATGTCATTTCGTCCAAATGTCTATTCGTCCAAATGTCCTTTCGTTAAAATGTCGATTCGTCCAAATGTCCTTTCGTCAAAATGTCGATTCGTCCAAATGTCTTTTCTTCAAAATGTCGTTTCGTCAAAATGTCGATTCGTCTAAATGTCCTTTCGTCCAAATGTCGATTCGTCTAAATGTTCTTTCTTCAGAATGTCGATTTGTCCAAATGTCCTTCCGTCTAAATGTCGATTCGTCCAAATGTCCTTTCGTCAAAATGTCGATTCGTCCAAATGTCTTTTCGTCAAAATGTCTATTCGTCCAAATGTCCTTTCTTCAAAATGTCTATTCGTCCAAATGTCGTTTCGTCAAAATGTCGATTCGTCCAAATGTCCTTTCATCTAAATGTCGATTCGTCCAAAAGTCATTTCGTCTAAATGTCTATTCGTCCAAATGTCCTTTCGTCAAAATGTCGATTCGTCTAATTGTCCTTTCGTCAAAATGTCGATTCGTCCAAATGTCTTTTCGTCAAAATGTCTATTCGTCCAAATGTCCTTTCGTCAAAATGTCGATTCGTCCAAATGTCCTTTCGTCCAAATGTCGATTCGTCCAAATGTCTTTTCGTCAAAATGTCATTTCGTCCAAATGTCGATTCGTGCAAATGTCCTTTCGTCAAAATGTCGATTCGTCCGAATGTCTTTTCGTCAAAATGTCTATTCGTCCAAATGTCCTTTCGTCAAAATGTCGATTCGTCCAAATGTCCTTTTGTCAAAATGTCGATTTGTCCAAATGTCTTTTCGTCAAAATGTCATTTCGACCAAATGTCGATTCGTGCAAATGTCCTTTCGTTCAAATGTCGATTCTTCCAAATGTCCTTTCGTCAAAATGTCGATTGGTCCAAATGTCCTTTCGTCAAAATGTCGATTCGTCCAAATGTCCTTTCGTCAAAATGTCGATCCGTCCAAATGTCTTTTCGTCAAAATGTATATTCGTCCAAATGTCCTTTCGTCAAAATGTCGATTCGTCCAAATGTCCTTTTGTCAAAATGTCGATTCGTCCAAATGTCTTTTCGTCAAAATGTCATTTCGTCCAAATGTCGATTCGTCCAAATGTCCTTTCGTCCAAATGTCGATTCGTCCAAATGTCCTTTCGTCAAAATGTCTATTCGTCCAAATGTCCTTTCTTCAAAATGTCTATTCGTCCAAATGTCGTTTCGTCAAAATGTCGATTCGTCCAAATGTCCTTTCGTCTAAATTTCCATTCGTCCAAAAGTCATTTCGTCTAAATGTCTATTCGTCCAAATGTCCTTTCGTCAAAATGTCGATTCGTCCAATTGTCCTTTCGTCAAAATGTCGATTCGTCCAAATGTCTTTTCGTCAAAATGTCTATTCGTCCAAATGTCCTTTCGTCAAAATGTCGATTCGTCCAAATGTCCTTTCGTCTAAATGTGGATTCGTCCAAATGTACTTATGTCAAATTGTCGATTCGTCTAAATGTCCTTTCGTCAAAATGTCGATTCGTCCAAATGTCCTTTCGTCAAAATGTCGATTCGTCCAAATGTCCTTTCGTCAAAATGTCGATTCGTCCAAATGTCCTTTCGTCCAAATCTCGATTCGTCCAAATGTCCTTTTGTCAAAATGTCGATTCGTCCAAATGTCCTTTCGACAAAATGTCGATTCGTCCAAATGTCCTTTCGTCTAAATGTGGATTCGTCCAAATGTACTTATGTCAAATTGTCGATTCGTCTAAATGTCCTTTCGTCAAAATGTCGATTCGTCCAAATGTCCTTTCGTCAAAATGTCGATTCGTCCAAATGTCCTTTCGTCAAAATGTCTGTTCGTCCAAATGTCCTTTCGTCAAAATGTCTATTCGTCCAAATGTCCTTTCGTCAAAATGTCGATCCGTCCAAATGTCTTTTCGTCAAAATGTATATTCGTCCAAATGTCCTTTCGTCAAAATGTCGATTCGTCCAAATGTCCTTTTGTCAAAATGTCGATTCGTCCAAATGTCTTTTCGTCAAAATGTCATTTCGTCCAAATGTCGATTCGTCCAAATGTCCTTTCGTCCAAATGTCGATTCGTCCAAATGTCCTTTCGTCAAAATGTCTATTCGTCCAAATGTCCTTTCTTCAAAATGTCTATTCGTCCAAATGTCGTTTCGTCAAAATGTCGATTCGTCCAAATGTCCTTTCGTCTAAATTTCCATTCGTCCAAAAGTCATTTCGTCTAAATGTCTATTCGTCCAAATGTCCTTTCGTCAAAATGTCGATTCGTCCAATTGTCCTTTCGTCAAAATGTCGATTCGTCCAAATGTCTTTTCGTCAAAATGTCTATTCGTCCAAATGTCCTTTCGTCAAAATGTCGATTCGTCCAAATGTCCTTTCGTCCAAATGTCGATTCGTCCAAATGTCTTTTCGTCAAAATGTCATTTCGTCCAAATGTCGATTCGTGCAAATGTCCTTTCGTCAAAATGTCGATTCGTCCAAATGTCTTTTCGTCAAAATGTCTATTCGTCCAAATGTCCTTTCGTCAAAATGTCGATTCGTCCAAATGTCCTTTCGTCAAAATGTCGATTCGTCCAAATGTCTTTTCGTCAAAATGTCATTTCGTCCAAATGTCGATTCGTGCAAATGTCCTTTCGTTCAAATGTCGATTCGTCCAAATGTCCTTTCGTCAAAATGTCGATTGGTCCAAATGTCCTTTCGTCAAAATGTCGATTCGTCCAAATGTCCTTTCGTCCAAATCTCGATTCGTCCAAATGTCCTTTCGTCAAAATGTCTATTCGTCCAAATGTCCTTTCGTCAAAATGTCGATTCGTCCAAATGTCTTTTCGTCAAAATGTATATTCGTCCAAATGTCCTTTCGTCAAAATGTCGATTCGTCCAAATGTCCTTTTGTCAAAATGTCGATTCGTCCAAATGTCTTTTCGTCAAAATGTCATTTCGTCCAAATGTCGATTCGTGCAAATGTTCTTTCGTTCAAATGTCGATTCGTCCAAATGTCCTTTCGTCAAAATGTCGATTGGTCCAAATGTCCTTTCGTCAAAATGTCGATTCGTCCAAATGTCCTTTCGTCCAAATCTCGATTCGTCCAAATGTCCTTTTGTCAAAATGTCGATTCGTCCAAATGTCCTTTCGACAAAATGTCGATTCGTCCAAATGTCCTTTCGTCTAAATGTCGATTCGTCCAAATGTACTTATGTCAAATTGTCGATTCGTCTAAATGTCCTTTCGTCAAAATGTCGATTCGTCCAAATGTCCTTTCGTCAAAATGTCGATTCGTCCAAATGTCATTTCGTCCAAATGTCTATTCGTCCAAATGTCCTTTTGTCAAAATGTCGATTCGTCCAAATGTCCTTTCGTCAAAATGTCTGTTCGTCCAAATGTCCTTTCGTCAAAATGTCTATTCGTCCAAATGTCCTTTCGTCAAAATGTCGATCCGTCCAAATGTCTTTTCGTCAAAATGTATATTCGTCCAAATGTCCTTTCGTCAAAATGTCGATTCGTCCAAATGTCCTTTTGTCAAAATGTCGATTCGTCCAAATGTCTTTTCGTCAAAATGTCATTTCGTCCAAATGTCGATTCGTCCAAATGTCCTTTCGTCCAAATGTCGATTCGTCCAAATGTCCTTTCGTCAAAATGTCGATTCGTCCAAATGTCCTTTCGTCAAAATTTCGATTCGTCCAAATGTCATTTCGTCCAAATGTCTATTCGTCCAAATGTCCTTTCGTTAAAATGTCGATTCGTCCAAATGTCCTTTCGTCAAAATGTCGATTCGTCCAAATGTCTTTTCTTCAAAATGTCGTTTCGTCAAAATGTCGATTCGTCTAAATGTCCTTTCGTCCAAATGTCGATTCGTCTAAATGTTCTTTCTTCAGAATGTCGATTTGTCCAAATGTCCTTCCGTCTAAATGTCGATTCGTCCAAATGTCCTTTCGTCAAAATGTCGATTCGTCCAAATGTCTTTTCGTCAAAATGTCTATTCGTCCAAATGTCCTTTCTTCAAAATGTCTATTCGTCCAAATGTCGTTTCGTCAAAATGTCGATTCGTCCAAATGTCCTTTCATCTAAATGTCGATTCGTCCAAAAGTCATTTCGTCTAAATGTCTATTCGTCCAAATGTCCTTTCGTCAAAATGTCGATTCGTCTAATTGTCCTTTCGTCAAAATGTCGATTCGTCCAAATGTCTTTTCGTCAAAATGTCTATTCGTCCAAATGTCCTTTCGTCAAAATGTCGATTCGTCCAAATGTCCTTTCGTCCAAATGTCGATTCGTCCAAATGTCTTTTCGTCAAAATGTCATTTCGTCCAAATGTCGATTCGTGCAAATGTCCTTTCGTCAAAATGTCGATTCGTCCGAATGTCTTTTCGTCAAAATGTCTATTCGTCCAAATGTCCTTTCGTCAAAATGTCGATTCGTCCAAATGTCCTTTTGTCAAAATGTCGATTTGTCCAAATGTCTTTTCGTCAAAATGTCATTTCGACCAAATGTCGATTCGTGCAAATGTCCTTTCGTTCAAATGTCGATTCTTCCAAATGTCCTTTCGTCAAAATGTCGATTGGTCCAAATGTCCTTTCGTCAAAATGTCGATTCGTCCAAATGTCCTTTCGTCCAAATCTCGATTCGTCCAAATGTCCTTTCGTCAAAATGTCGATTCGTCCAAATGTCCTTTCGTCAAAATGTCGATTCGTCCACATGTCCTTTCGTCTAAATGTCGATTCGTCCAAATGTACTTATGTCAAAATGTCGATTCGTCTAAATGTCCTTTCGTCAAAATGTCGATTCGTCCAAATGTCCTTTCGTCAAAATGTCGATTCGTCCAAATGTCATTTCGTCCAAATGTCTATTCGTCCAAATGTCCTTTCGTCAAAATGTCGATTCGTCCAAATGTCTTTTCGTCAAAATGTCATTTCGTCCAAATGTCGATTCGTGCAAATGTCCTTTCGTCAAAATGTTGATTCGTCCAAATGTCTTTTCGTCAAAATGTCTATTCGTCCAAATGTCCTTTCGTCAAAATGTCAATTCGTCCAAATGTCCTTTCGTCTAAATGTCGATTCGTCCAAATGTACTTATGTCAAAATGTCGATTCGTCCAAATGTCCTTTCGTCAAAATGTCGATTCGTCCAAATGTCCTTTCGTCAAAATGTCGATTCGTCCAAATGTCCTTTCGTCCAAATGTCGATTCGTCCAAATGTCTTTTCGTCAAAATGTCATTTCGTCCAAATGTCGATTCGTGCAAATGTCCTTTCGTCAAAATTTCGATTCGTCCGAATGTCTTTTCGTCAAAATGTCTATTCGTCCAAATGTCCTTTCGTCAAAATGTCGATTCGTCCAAATGTCCTTTCGTCAAAATGTCGATTTGTCCAAATGTCTTTTCGTCAAAATGTCATTTCGTCCAAATGTCGATTCGTGCAAATGTCCTTTCGTTCAAATGTCGATTCTTCCAAATGTCCTTTCGTCAAAATGTCGATTGGTCCAAATGTCCTTTCGTCAAAATGTCGATTCGTCCAAATGTCCTTTCGTCCAAATCTCGATTCGTCCAAATGTCCTTTCGTCAAAATGTCGATTCGTCCAAATGTCCTTTCGTCAAAATGTCGATTCGTCCACATGTCCTTTCGTCTAAATGTCGATTCGTCCAAATGTACTTATGTCAAAATGTCGATTCGTCTAAATGTCCTTTCGTCAAAATGTCGATTCGTCCAAATGTCCTTTCGTCAAAATGTCGATTCGTCCAAATGTCATTTCGTCCAAATGTCTATTCGTCCAAATGTCCTTTCGTCAAAATGTCGATTCGTCCAAATGTCTTTTCGTCAAAATGTCATTTCGTCCAAATGTCGATTCGTGCAAATGTCCTTTCGTCAAAATGTTGATTCGTCCAAATGTCTTTTCGTCAAAATGTCTATTCGTCCAAATGTCCTTTCGTCAAAATGTCAATTCGTCCAAATGTCCTTTCGTCTAAATGTCGATTCGTCCAAATGTACTTATGTCAAAATGTCGATTCGTCCAAATGTCCTTTCGTCAAAATGTCGATTCGTCCAAATGTCTTTTCGTCAAAATGTCTATTCGTCCAAATGTCCTTTCGTCAAAATGTCAATTCGTCCAAATGTCCTTTCGTCTAAATGTCGATTCGTCCAAATGTACTTATGTCAAAATGTCGATTCGTCCAAATGTCCTTTCGTCAAAATGTCGATTCGTCCAAATGTCTTTTCGTCAAAATGTCTATTCGTCCAAATGTCCTTTCGTCAAAATGTCGATTCGTCCAAATGTCCTTTCGTCAAAATGTCGATTCGTCCACATGTCCTTTCGTCTAAATGTCGATTCGTCCAAATGTACTTATGTCAAAATGTCGATTCGTCTAAATGTCCTTTCGTCAAAATGTCGATTCGTCCAAATGTCCTTTCGTCAAAATGTCGATTCGTCCAAATGTCATTTCGTCCAAATGTCTATTCGTCCAAATGTCCTTTCGTCAAAATGTCGATTCGTCCAAATGTCTTTTCGTCAAAATGTCATTTCGTCCAAATGTCGATTCGTGCAAATGTCCTTTCGTCAAAATGTTGATTCGTCCAAATGTCTTTTCGTCAAAATGTCTATTCGTCCAAATGTCCTTTCGTCAAAATGTCAATTCGTCCAAATGTCCTTTCGTCTAAATGTCGATTCGTCCAAATGTACTTATGTCAAAATGTCGATTCGTCCAAATGTCCTTTCGTCAAAATGTCGATTCGTCCAAATGTCCTTTCGTCAAAATGTCGATTCGTCCAAATGTCCTTTCGTCCAAATGTCGATTCGTCCAAATGTCTTTTCGTCAAAATGTCATTTCGTCCAAATGTCGATTCGTGCAAATGTCCTTTCGTCAAAATTTCGATTCGTCCGAATGTCTTTTCGTCAAAATGTCTATTCGTCCAAATGTCCTTTCGTCAAAATGTCGATTCGTCCAAATGTCCTTTCGTCAAAATGTCGATTTGTCCAAATGTCTTTTCGTCAAAATGTCATTTCGTCCAAATGTCGATTCGTGCAAATGTCCTTTCGTTCAAATGTCGATTCTTCCAAATGTCCTTTCGTCAAAATGTCGATTGGTCCAAATGTCCTTTCGTCAAAATGTCGATTCGTCCAAATGTCCTTTCGTCCAAATCTCGATTCGTCCAAATGTCCTTTCGTCAAAATGTCGATTCGTCCAAATGTCCTTTCGTCAAAATGTCGATTCGTCCACATGTCCTTTCGTCTAAATGTCGATTCGTCCAAATGTACTTATGTCAAAATGTCGATTCGTCTAAATGTCCTTTCGTCAAAATGTCGATTCGTCCAAATGTCCTTTCGTCAAAATGTCGATTCGTCCAAATGTCATTTCGTCCAAATGTCTATTCGTCCAAATGTCCTTTCGTCAAAATGTCGATTCGTCCAAATGTCTTTTCGTCAAAATGTCATTTCGTCCAAATGTCGATTCGTGCAAATGTCCTTTCGTCAAAATGTTGATTCGTCCAAATGTCTTTTCGTCAAAATGTCTATTCGTCCAAATGTCCTTTCGTCAAAATGTCAATTCGTCCAAATGTCCTTTCGTCTAAATGTCGATTCGTCCAAATGTACTTATGTCAAAATGTCGATTCGTCCAAATGTCCTTTCGTCAAAATGTCGATTCGTCCAAATGTCTTTTCGTCAAAATGTCTATTCGTCCAAATGTCCTTTCGTCAAAATGTCAATTCGTCCAAATGTCCTTTCGTCTAAATGTCGATTCGTCCAAATGTACTTATGTCAAAATGTCGATTCGTCCAAATGTCCTTTCGTCAAAATGTCGATTCGTCCAAATGTCTTTTCGTCAAAATGTCTATTCGTCCAAATGTCCTTTCGTCAAAATGTCGATTCGTCCAAATGTCCTTTCGTCAAAATGTCGATTCGTCCAATTGTCCTTTCGTCAAAATGTCGATTCGTCCAAATGTCTTTTCGTCAAAATGTCTATTCGTCCAAATGTCCTTTCGTCAAAATGTCGATTCGTCCAAATGTCCTTTCGTCAAAATGTCGATTCGTCCAAATGTCCTTTCGTCCAAATCTCGATTCGTCCAAATGTCCTTTCGTCAAAATGTCGATTCGTCCAAATGTCCTTTCGTCCAAATGTCGATTGGTCCAAATGTCCTTTCGTCAAAATGTCGATTCGTCCAAATGTCCTTTCGTCCAAATCTCGATTCGTCCAAATGTCCTTTCTTCAAAATGTCGATTCGTCCAAATGTCCTTTCGTCAAAATGTCGATTCGTCCACATGTCCTTTCGTCTAAATGTCGATTCGTCCAAATGTACTTATGTCAAAATGTCGATTCGTCTAAATGTCCTTTCGTCAAAATGTCGATTCGTCCAAATGACCTTTCGTCAAAATGTCGATTCGTCCAAATGTCGTTTCGTCAAAATGTCGATTCGTCCAAATGTCCTTTCGTCTAAATGTCGATTCGTCCAAAAGTCATTTCGTCTAAATGTCTATTCGTCCAAATGTCCTTTCGTCAAAATGTCGATTCGTCCAATTGTCCTTTCGTCAAAATGTCGATTCGTCCAAATGTCTTTTCGTCAAAATGTCTATTCGTCCAAATGTCCTTTCGTCAAAATGTCGATTCGTCCAAATGTCCTTTCGTCCAAATGTCGATTCGTCCAAATGTCTTTTCGTCAAAATGTCATTTCGTCCAAATGTCGATTCGTGCAAATGTCCTTTCGTCAAAATGTCGATTCGTGCAAATGTCCTTTCGTTCAAATGTCGATTTGTCGAAATGTCCTTTCGTCAAAATGTCGATTGGTCCAAATGTCCTTTCGTCAAAATGTCGATTCGTCCAAATGTCCTTTCGTCCAAATCTCGATTCGTCCAAATGTCCTTTCGTCTAAATGTCGATTCGTCCAAATGTACTTATGTCAAAATGTCGATTCGTCTAAATGTCCTTTCGTCAAAATGTCGATTAGTCCAAATGTCCTTTCGTCAAAATGTCGATTCGTCCAAATGTCATTTCGTCCAAATGTCTATTCGTCCAAATGTCCTTTCGTCAAAATGTCGATTCGTTCAAATGTCCTTTCGACAAAATGTCTGTTCGTGCAAATGTCCTTTCGTCAAAATGTCGATTCGTCCAAATGTCTTTTCGTCAAATTGTCATTTCGTCCAAATGTCGATTCGTGCAAATGTCCTTTCGTCAAAATGTGGATTCGTCCAAATGTCTTTTCGTCAAAATGTCTATTCGTCCAAATGTCCTTTCGTCAAAATGTCGATTCGTCCAAATGTCCTTTCGTCTAAATGTCGATTCGTCCAAATGTACTTATGTCAAAATGTCGATTCGTCCAAATGTCCTTTCGTCAAAATGTCGATTCGTCCAAATGTCTTTTCGTCAAAATGTGTATTCGTCCAAATGTCCTTTCGTCAAAATGTCGATTCGTCCAAATGTCCATTCGTCAAAATGTCGATTCGTCCAATTGTCCTTTCGTCAAAATGTCGATTCGTCCAAATGTCTTTTCGTCAAAATGTCTATTCGTCCAAATGTCCTTTCGTCAAAATGTCGATTCGTCCAAATGTCCTTTCGTCAAAATGTCGATTCGTCCAAATGTCCTTTCGTCCAAATCTCAATTCGTCCAAATGTCCTTTCGTCAAAATGTCGATTCGTCCAAATGTCCTTTCGTCCAAATGTCGATTCGTGCAAATGTCCTTTCGTTCAAATGTCGATTCGTCCAAATGTCCTTTCGTCAAAATGTCGATTGGTCCAAATGTCCTTTCGTCAAAATGTCGATTCGTCCAAATGTCCTTTCGTCCAAATCTCGATTCGTCCAAATGTCCTTTCGTCAAAATGTCGATTCGTCCAAAAGTCCTTTCGTCAAAATGTCGATTCGTCCACATGTCCTTTCGTCTAAATGTCGATTCGTCCAAATGTACTTATGTCAAAATGTCGATTCGTCTAAATGTCCTTTCGTCAAAATGTCGATTCGTCCAAATGACCTTTCGTCAAAATGTCGATTCGTCCAAATGTCATTTCGTCCAAATGTCTATTCGTCCAAATGTCCTTTCGTCAAAATGTCGATTCGTCCAAATGTCCTTTCGACAAAATGTCTGTTCGTGCAAATGTCCTTTCGTCAAAATGTCGATTCGTCCAAATGTCTTTTCGTCAAAATGTCTATTCGTCCAAATGTCCTTTTGTCAAAATGTCGATTCGTCCAAATGTCCTTTCGTCTAAATCTCGATTCGTCCAAATGTCCTTTCGTCAAAATGTCGATTCGTCCAAATGTCCTTTCGTCAAAATGTCGATTCGTCCACATGTCCTTTCGTCCAAATGTCGATTCGTCCAAATGTCTTTTCGTCAAAATGTCATTTCGTCCAAATGTCGATTCGTGCAAATGTCCTTTCGTCAAAATGTCGATTCGTCCGAATGTCTTTTCGTCAAAATGTCTATTCGTCCAAATGTCCTTTCGTCAAAATGTCGATTCGTCCAAATGTCCTTTCGTCAAAATGTCGATTCGTCCGAATGTCTTTTCGTCAAAATGTCTATTCGTCCAAATGTCCTTTCGTCAAAATGTCGATTCGTCCAAATGTCCTTTCGTCAAAATGTCTATTCGTCCAAATGTCCTTTCGTCAAAATGTCGATTCGTCCAAATGTCCTTTCGTCCAAATGTCGATTCGTCCAAATGTCTTTTCGTCAAAATGTCATTTCGTCCAAATGTCGATTCGTGCAAATGTCCTTTCGTCAAAATGTCGATTCGTCCGAATGTCTTTTCGTCAAAATGTCTATTCGTCCAAATGTCCTTTCGTCAAAATGTCGATTCGTCCAAATGTCCTTTCGTCAAAATGTCGATTTGTCCAAATGTCTTTTCGTCAAAATGTCATTTCGTCCAAATGTCGATTCGTGCAAATGTCCTTTCGTTCAAATGTCGATTCTTCCAAATGTCCTTTCGTCAAAATGTCGATTGGTCCAAATGTCCTTTCGTCAAAATGTCGATTCGTCCAAATGTCCTTTCGTCCAAATCTCGATTCGTCCAAATGTCCTTTCGTCAAAATGTCGATTCGTCCAAATGTCCTTTCGTCAAAATGTCGATTCGTCCACATGTCCTTTCGTCTAAATGTCGATTCGTCCAAATGTACTTATGTCAAAATGTCGATTCGTCTAAATGTCCTTTCGTCAAAATGTCGATTCGTCCAAATGTCCTTTCGTCAAAATGTCGATTCGTCCAAATGTCATTTCGTCCAAATGTCTATTCGTCCAAATGTCCTTTCGTCAAAATGTCGATTCGTCCAAATGTCTTTTCGTCAAAATGTCATTTCGTCCAAATGTCGATTCGTGCAAATGTCCTTTCGTCAAAATGTTGATTCGTCCAAATGTCTTTTCGTCAAAATGTCTATTCGTCCAAATGTCCTTTCGTCAAAATGTCAATTCGTCCAAATGTCCTTTCGTCTAAATGTCGATTCGTCCAAATGTACTTATGTCAAAATGTCGATTCGTCCAAATGTCCTTTCGTCAAAATGTCGATTCGTCCAAATGTCCTTTCGTCAAAATGTCGATTCGTCCAAATGTCCTTTCGTCCAAATGTCGATTCGTCCAAATGTCTTTTCGTCAAAATGTCATTTCGTCCAAATGTCGATTCGTGCAAATGTCCTTTCGTCAAAATTTCGATTCGTCCGAATGTCTTTTTGTCAAAATGTCTATTCGTCCAAATGTCCTTTCGTCAAAATGTCGATTCGTCCAAATGTCCTTTCGTCAAAATGTCGATTTGTGCAAATGTCTTTTCGTCAAAATGTCATTTCGTCCAAATGTCGATTCGTGCAAATGTCCTTTCGTTCAAATGTCGATTCTTCCAAATGTCCTTTCGTCAAAATGTCGATTGGTCCAAATGTCCTTTCGTCAAAATGTCGATTCGTCCAAATGTCCTTTCGTCCAAATCTCGATTCGTCCAAATGTCCTTTCGTCAAAATGTCGATTCGTCCAAATGTCCTTTCGTCAAAATGTCGATTCGTCCACATGTCCTTTCGTCTAAATGTCGATTCGTCCAAATGTACTTATGTCAAAATGTCGATTCGTCTAAATGTCCTTTCGTCAAAATGTCGATTCGTCCAAATGTCCTTTCGTCAAAATGTCGATTCGTCCAAATGTCATTTCGTCCAAATGTCTATTCGTCCAAATGTCCTTTCGTCAAAATGTCGATTCGTCCAAATGTCTTTTCGTCAAAATGTCATTTCGTCCAAATGTCGATTCGTGCAAATGTCCTTTCGTCAAGATATTGATTCGTCCAAATGTCTTTTCGTCAAAATGTCTATTCGTCCAAATGTCCTTTCGTCAAAATGTCAATTCGTCCAAATGTCCTTTCGTCTAAATGTCGATTCGTCCAAATGTACTTATGTCAAAATGTCGATTCGTCCAAATGTCCTTTCGTCAAAATGTCGATTCGTCCAAATGTCTTTTCGTCAAAATGTCTATTCGTCCAAATGTCCTTTCGTCAAAATGTCAATTCGTCCAAATGTCCTTTCGTCTAAATGTCGATTCGTCCAAATGTACTTATGTCAAAATGTCGATTCGTCCAAATGTCCTTTCGTCAAAATGTCGATTCGTCCAAATGTCTTTTCGTCAAAATGTCTATTCGTCCAAATGTCCTTTCGTCAAAATGTCGATTCGTCCAAATGTCCTTTCGTCAAAATGTCGATTCGTCCAATTGTCCTTTCGTCAAAATGTCGATTCGTCCAAATGTCTTTTCGTCAAAATGTCTATTCGTCCAAATGTCCTTTCGTCAAAATGTCGATTCGTCCAAATGTCCTTTCGTCAAAATGTCGATTCGTCCAAATGTCCTTTCGTCCAAATCTCGATTCGTCCAAATGTCCTTTCGTCAAAATGTCGATTCGTCCAAATGTCCTTTCGTCCAAATGTCGATTGGTCCAAATGTCCTTTCGTCAAAATGTCGATTCGTCCAAATGTCCTTTCGTCCAAATCTCGATTCGTCCAAATGTCCTTTCGTCAAAATGTCGATTCGTCCAAATGTCCTTTCGTCAAAATGTCGATTCGTCCACATGTCCTTTCGTCTAAATGTCGATTCGTCCAAATGTACTTATGTCAAAATGTCGATTCGTCTAAATGTCCTTTCGTCAAAATGTCGATTCGTCCAAATGACCTTTCGTCAAAATGTCGATTCGTCCAAATGTCGTTTCGTCAAAATGTCGATTCGTCCAAATGTCCTTTCGTCTAAATGTCGATTCGTCCAAAAGTCATTTCGTCTAAATGTCTATTCGTCCAAATGTCCTTTCGTCAAAATGTCGATTCGTCCAATTGTCCTTTCGTCAAAATGTCGATTCGTCCAAATGTCTTTTCGTCAAAATGTCTATTCGTCCAAATGTCCTTTCGTCAAAATGTCGATTCGTCCAAATGTCCTTTCGTCCAAATGTCGATTCGTCCAAATGTCTTTTCGTCAAAATGTCATTTCGTCCAAATGTCGATTCGTGCAAATGTCCTTTCGTCAAAATGTCGATTCGTCCAAATGTCTTTTCGTCAAAATGTCTATTCGTCCAAATGTCTTTTCGTCAAAATGTCGATTCGTCCAAATGTCCTTTCGTCAAAATGTCGATTCGTCCAAATGTCCTTTCGTCAAAATGTCGATTCGTCCAAATGTCCTTTCGTCAAAATGTCGATTCGTCCAAATGTCCTTTCGTCAAAATGTCGATTCGTCCAAATGTCCTTTCGTCCAAATGTCGATTCGTCCAAATGTCTTTTCGTCAAAATGTCATTTCGTCCAAATGTCGATTCGTGCAAATGTCCTTTCGTCAAAATTTCGATTCGTCCGAATGTCTTTTCGTCAAAATGTCTATTCGTCCAAATGTCCTTTCGTCAAAATGTCGATTCGTCCAAATGTCCTTTCGTCAAAATGTCGATTTGTGCAAATGTCTTTTCGTCAAAATGTCATTTCGTCCAAATGTCGATTCGTGCAAATGTCCTTTCGTTCAAATGTCGATTCTTCCAAATGTCCTTTCGTCAAAATGTCGATTGGTCCAAATGTCCTTTCGTCAAAATGTCGATTCGTCCAAATGTCCTTTCGTCCAAATCTCGATTCGTCCAAATTTCCTTTCGTCAAAATGTCGATTCGTCCAAATGTCCTTTCGTCAAAATGTCGATTCGTCCACATGTCCTTTCGTCTAAATGTCGATTCGTCCAAATGTACTTATGTCAAAATGTCGATTCGTCTAAATGTCCTTTCGTCAAAATGTCGATTCGTCCAAATGTCCTTTCGTCAAAATGTCGATTCGTCCAAATGTCATTTCGTCCAAATGTCTATTCGTCCAAATGTCCTTTCGTCAAAATGTCGATTCGTCCAAATGTCTTTTCGTCAAAATGTCATTTCGTCCAAATGTCGATTCGTGCAAATGTCCTTTCGTCAAAATGTTGATTCGTCCAAATGTCTTTTCGTCAAAATGTCTATTCGTCCAAATGTCCTTTCGTCAAAATGTCAATTCGTCCAAATGTCCTTTCGTCTAAATGTCGATTCGTCCAAATGTACTTATGTCAAAATGTCGATTCGTCCAAATGTCCTTTCGTCAAAATGTCGATTCGTCCAAATGTCTTTTCGTCAAAATGTCTATTCGTCCAAATGTCCTTTCGTCAAAATGTCAATTCGTCCAAATGTCCTTTCGTCTAAATGTCGATTCGTCCAAATGTACTTATGTCAAAATGTCGATTCATCCAAATGTCCTTTCGTCAAAATGTCGATTCGTCCAAATGTCTTTTCGTCAAAATGTCTATTCGTCCAAATGTCCTTTCGTCAAAATGTCGATTCGTCCAAATGTCCTTTCGTCAAAATGTCGATTCGTCCAATTGTCCTTTCGTCAAAATGTCGATTCGTCCAAATGTCTTTTCGTCAAAATGTCTATTCGTCCAAATGTCCTTTCGTCAAAATGTCGATTCGTCCAAATGTCCTTTCGTCAAAATGTCGATTCGTCCAAATGTCCTTTCGTCCAAATCTCGATTCGTCCAAATGTCCTTTCGTCAAAATGTCGATTCGTCCAAATGTCCTTTCGTCCAAATGTCGATTGGTCCAAATGTCCTTTCGTCAAAATGTCGATTCGTCCAAATGTCCTTTCGTCCAAATCTCGATTCGTCCAAATGTCCTTTCGTCAAAATGTCGATTCGTCCAAATGTCCTTTCGTCAAAATGTCGATTCGTCCACATGTCCTTTCGTCTAAATGTCGATTCGTCCAAATGTACTTATGTCAAAATGTCGATTCGTCTAAATGTCCTTTCGTCAAAATGTCGATTCGTCCAAATGACCTTTCGTCAAAATGTCGATTCGTCCAAATGTCGTTTCGTCAAAATGTCGATTCGTCCAAATGTCCTTTCGTCTAAATGTCGATTCGTCCAAAAGTCATTTCGTCTAAATGTCTATTCGTCCAAATGTCCTTTCGTCAAAATGTCGATTCGTCCAATTGTCCTTTCGTCAAAATGTCGATTCGTCCAAATGTCTTTTCGTCAAAATGTCTATTCGTCCAAATGTCCTTTCGTCAAAATGTCGATTCGTCCAAATGTCCTTTCGTCCAAATGTCGATTCGTCCAAATGTCTTTTCGTCAAAATGTCATTTCGTCCAAATGTCGATTCGTGCAAATGTCCTTTCGTCAAAATGTCGATTTGTGCAAATGTCCTTTCGTTCAAATGTCGATTTGTCGAAATGTCCTTTCGTCAAAATGTCGATTGGTCCAAATGTCCTTTCGTCAAAATGTCGATTCGTCCAAATGTCCTTTCGTCCAAATCTCGATTCGTCCAAATGTCCTTTCGTCTAAATGTCGATTCGTCCAAATGTACTTATGTCAAAATGTCGATTCGTCTAAATGTCCTTTCGTCAAAATGTCGATTAGTCCAAATGTCCTTTCGTCAAAATGTCGATTCGTCCAAATGTCATTTCGTCCAAATGTCTATTCGTCCAAATGTCCTTTCGTCAAAATGTCGATTCGTTCAAATGTCCTTTCGACAAAATGTCTGTTCGTGCAAATGTCCTTTCGTCAAAATGTCGATTCGTCCAAATGTCTTTTCGTCAAATTGTCATTTCGTCCAAATGTCGATTCGTGCAAATGTCCTTTCGTCAAAATGTGGATTCGTCCAAATGTCTTTTCGTCAAAATGTCTATTCGTCCAAATGTCCTTTCGTCAAAATGTCGATTCGTCCAAATGTCCTTTCGTCTAAATGTCGATTCGTCCAAATGTACTTATGTCAAAATGTCGATTCGTCCAAATGTCCTTTCGTCAAAATGTCGATTCGTCCAAATGTCTTTTCGTCAAAATGTCTATTCGTCCAAATGTCCTTTCGTCAAAATGTCGATTCGTCCAAATGTCCATTCGTCAAAATGTCGATTCGTCCAATTGTCCTTTCGTCAAAATGTCGATTCGTCCAAATGTCTTTTCGTCAAAATGTCTATTCGTCCAAATGTCCTTTCGTCAAAATGTCGATTCGTCCAAATGTCCTTTCGTCAAAATGTCGATTCGTCCAAATGTCCTTTCGTCCAAATCTCAATTCGTCCAAATGTCCTTTCGTCAAAATGTCGATTCGTCCAAATGTCCTTTCGTCCAAATGTCGATTCGTGCAAATGTCCTTTCGTTCAAATGTCGATTCGTCCAAATGTCCTTTCGTCAAAATGTCGATTGGTCCAAATGTCCTTTCGTCAAAATGTCGATTCGTCCAAATGTCCTTTCGTCCAAATCTCGATTCGTCCAAATGTCCTTTCGTCAAAATGTCGATTCGTCCAAAAGTCCTTTCGTCAAAATGTCGATTCGTCCACATGTCCTTTCGTCTAAATGTCGATTCGTCCAAATGTCCTTTCGTCAAAATGTCGATTCGTCCAAATGTCCTTTCGTCAAAATGTCGATTCGTCCAAATGTCCTTTCGTCCAAATCTCAATTCGTCCAAATGTCCTTTCCTCAAAATGTCGATTCGTCCAAATGTCCTTTCGTCCAAATGTCGATTCGTGCAAATGTCCTTTCGTTCAAATGTCGATTCGTCCAAATGTCCTTTCGTCAAAATGTCGATTGGTCCAAATGTCCTTTCGTCAAAATGTCGATTCGTCCAAATGTCCTTTCGTCCAAATCTCGATTCGTCCAAATGTCCTTTCGTCAAAATGTCGATTCGTCCAAAAGTCCTTTCGTCAAAATGTCGATTCGTCCACATGTCCTTTCGTCTAAATGTCGATTCGTCCAAATGTACTTATGTCAAAATGTCGATTCGTCTAAATGTCCTTTCGTCAAAATGTCGATTCGTCCAAATGACCTTTCGTCAAAATGTCGATTCGTCCAAATGTCATTTCGTCCAAATGTCTATTCGTCCAAATGTCCTTTCGTCAAAATGTCGATTCGTCCAAATGTCCTTTCGACAAAATGTCTGTTCGTGCAAATGTCCTTTCGTCAAAATGTCGATTCGTCCAAATGTCTTTTCGTCAAAATGTCTATTCGTCCAAATGTCCTTTTGTCAAAATGTCGATTCGTCCAAATGTCCTTTCGTCTAAATCTCGATTCGTCCAAATGTCCTTTCGTCAAAATGTCGATTCGTCCAAATGTCCTTTCGTCAAAATGTCGATTCGTCCACATGTCCTTTCGTCCAAATGTCGATTCGTCCAAATGTCTTTTCGTCAAAATGTCATTTCGTCCAAATGTCGATTCGTGCAAATGTCCTTTCGTCAAAATGTCGATTCGTCCGAATGTCTTTTCGTCAAAATGTCTATTCGTCCAAATGTCCTTTCGTCAAAATGTCGATTCGTCCAAATGTCCTTTCGTCAAAATGTCGATTCGTCCGAATGTCTTTTCGTCAAAATGTCTATTCGTCCAAATGTCCTTTCGTCAAAATGTCGATTCGTCCAAATGTCCTTTCGTCAAAATGTCTATTCGTCCAAATGTCCTTTCGTCAAAATGTCGATTCGTCCAAATGTCCTTTCGTCCAAATGTCGATTCGTCCAAATGTCTTTTCGTCAAAATGTCATTTCGTCCAAATGTCGATTCGTGCAAATGTCCTTTCGTCAAAATGTCGATTCGTCCGAATGTCTTTTCGTCAAAATGTCTATTCGTCCAAATGTCCTTTCGTCAAAATGTCGATTCGTCCAAATGTCCTTTCGTCAAAATGTCGATTTGTCCAAATGTCTTTTCGTCAAAATGTCATTTCGTCCAAATGTCGATTCGTGCAAATGTCCTTTCGTTCAAATGTCGATTCTTCCAAATGTCCTTTCGTCAAAATGTCGATTGGTCCAAATGTCCTTTCGTCAAAATGTCGATTCGTCCAAATGTCCTTTCGTCCAAATCTCGATTCGTCCAAATGTCCTTTCGTCAAAATGTCGATTCGTCCAAATGTCCTTTCGTCAAAATGTCGATTCGTCCACATGTCCTTTCGTCTAAATGTCGATTCGTCCAAATGTACTTATGTCAAAATGTCGATTCGTCTAAATGTCCTTTCGTCAAAATGTCGATTCGTCCAAATGTCCTTTCGTCAAAATGTCGATTCGTCCAAATGTCATTTCGTCCAAATGTCTATTCGTCCAAATGTCCTTTCGTCAAAATGTCGATTCGTCCAAATGTCTTTTCGTCAAAATGTCATTTCGTCCAAATGTCGATTCGTGCAAATGTCCTTTCGTCAAAATGTTGATTCGTCCAAATGTCTTTTCGTCAAAATGTCTATTCGTCCAAATGTCCTTTCGTCAAAATGTCAATTCGTCCAAATGTCCTTTCGTCTAAATGTCGATTCGTCCAAATGTACTTATGTCAAAATGTCGATTCGTCCAAATGTCCTTTCGTCAAAATGTCGATTCGTCCAAATGTCCTTTCGTCAAAATGTCGATTCGTCCAAATGTCCTTTCGTCCAAATGTCGATTCGTCCAAATGTCTTTTCGTCAAAATGTCATTTCGTCCAAATGTCGATTCGTGCAAATGTCCTTTCGTCAAAATTTCGATTCGTCCGAATGTCTTTTCGTCAAAATGTCTATTCGTCCAAATGTCCTTTCGTCAAAATGTCGATTCGTCCAAATGTCCTTTCGTCCAAATGTCGATTCGTCCAAATGTCTTTTCGTCAAAATGTCATTTCGTCCAAATGTCGATTCGTGCAAATGTCCTTTCGTCAAAATTTCGATTCGTCCGAATGTCTTTTCGTCAAAATGTCTATTCGTCCAAATGTCCTTTCGTCAAAATGTCGATTCGTCCAAATGTCCTTTCGTCAAAATGTCGATTTGTGCAAATGTCTTTTCGTCAAAATGTCATTTCGTCCAAATGTCGATTCGTGCAAATGTCCTTTCGTTCAAATGTCGATTCTTCCAAATGTCCTTTCGTCAAAATGTCGATTGGTCCAAATGTCCTTTCGTCAAAATGTCGATTCGTCCAAATGTCCTTTCGTCCAAATCTCGATTCGTCCAAATGTCCTTTCGTCAAAATGTCGATTCGTCCAAATGTCCTTTCGTCAAAATGTCGATTCGTCCACATGTCCTTTCGTCTAAATGTCGATTCGTCCAAATGTACTTATGTCAAAATGTCGATTCGTCTAAATGTCCTTTCGTCAAAATGTCGATTCGTCCAAATGTCCTTTCGTCAAAATGTCGATTCGTCCAAATGTCTTTTCGTCAAAATGTCATTTCGTCCAAATGTCGATTCGTGCAAATGTCCTTTCGTCAAAATGTTGATTCGTCCAAATGTCTTTTCGTCAAAATGTCTATTCGTCCAAATGTCCTTTCGTCAAAATGTCAATTCGTCCAAATGTCCTTTCGTCTAAATGTCGATTCGTCCAAATGTACTTATGTCAAAATGTCGATTCGTCCAAATGTCCTTTCGTCAAAATGTCGATTCGTCCAAATGTCTTTTCGTCAAAATGTCTATTCGTCCAAATGTCCTTTCGTCAAAATGTCAATTCGTCCAAATGTCCTTTCGTCTAAATGTCGATTCGTCCAAATGTACTTATGTCAAAATGTCGATTCGTCCAAATGTCCTTTCGTCAAAATGTCGATTCGTCCAAATGTCTTTTCGTCAAAATGTCTATTCGTCCAAATGTCCTTTCGTCAAAATGTCGATTCGTCCAAATGTCCTTTCGTCAAAATGTCGATTCGTCCAATTGTCCTTTCGTCAAAATGTCGATTCGTCCAAATGTCTTTTCGTCAAAATGTCTATTCGTCCAAATGTCCTTTCGTCAAAATGTCGATTCGTCCAAATGTCCTTTCGTCAAAATGTCGATTCGTCCAAATGTCCTTTCGTCCAAATCTCGATTCGTCCAAATGTCCTTTCGTCAAAATGTCGATTCGTCCAAATGTCCTTTCGTCCAAATGTCGATTGGTCCAAATGTCCTTTCGTCAAAATGTCGATTCGTCCAAATGTCCTTTCGTCCAAATCTCGATTCGTCCAAATGTCCTTTCGTCAAAATGTCGATTCGTCCAAATGTCCTTTCGTCAAAATGTCGATTCGTCCACATGTCCTTTCGTCTAAATGTCGATTCGTCCAAATGTACTTATGTCAAAATGTCGATTCGTCTAAATGTCCTTTCGTCAAAATGTCGATTCGTCCAAATGACCTTTCGTCAAAATGTCGATTCGTCCAAATGTCGTTTCGTCAAAATGTCGATTCGTCCAAATGTCCTTTCGTCTAAATGTCGATTCGTCCAAAAGTCATTTCGTCTAAATGTCTATTCGTCCAAATGTCCTTTCGTCAAAATGTCGATTCGTCCAATTGTCCTTTCGTCAAAATGTCGATTCGTCCAAATGTCTTTTCGTCAAAATGTCTATTCGTCCAAATGTCCTTTCGTCAAAATGTCGATTCGTCCAAATGTCCTTTCGTCCAAATGTCGATTCGTCCAAATGTCTTTTCGTCAAAATGTCATTTCGTCCAAATGTCGATTCGTGCAAATGTCCTTTCGTCAAAATGTCGATTCGTCCAAATGTCTTTTCGTCAAAATGTCTATTCGTCCAAATGTCTTTTCGTCAAAATGTCGATTCGTCCAAATGTCCTTTCGTCAAAATGTCGATTCGTCCAAATGTCCTTTCGTCAAAATGTCGATTCGTCCAAATGTCCTTTCGTCAAAATGTCGATTCGTCCAAATGTCCTTTCGTCAAAATGTCGATTCGTCCAAATGTCCTTTCGTCCAAATGTCGATTCGTCCAAATGTCTTTTCGTCAAAATGTCATTTCGTCCAAATGTCGATTCGTGCAAATGTCCTTTCGTCAAAATTTCGATTCGTCCGAATGTCTTTTCGTCAAAATGTCTATTCGTCCAAATGTCCTTTCGTCAAAATGTCGATTCGTCCAAATGTCCTTTCGTCAAAATGTCGATTTGTGCAAATGTCTTTTCGTCAAAATGTCATTTCGTCCAAATGTCGATTCGTGCAAATGTCCTTTCGTTCAAATGTCGATTCTTCCAAATGTCCTTTCGTCAAAATGTCGATTGGTCCAAATGTCCTTTCGTCAAAATGTCGATTCGTCCAAATGTCCTTTCGTCCAAATCTCGATTCGTCCAAATGTCCTTTCGTCAAAATGTCGATTCGTCCAAATGTCCTTTCGTCAAAATGTCGATTCGTCCACATGTCCTTTCGTCTAAATGTCGATTCGTCCAAATGTACTTATGTCAAAATGTCGATTCGTCTAAATGTCCTTTCGTCAAAATGTCGATTCGTCCAAATGTCCTTTCGTCAAAATGTCGATTCGTCCAAATGTCATTTCGTCCAAATGTCTATTCGTCCAAATGTCCTTTCGTCAAAATGTCGATTCGTCCAAATGTCTTTTCGTCAAAATGTCATTTCGTCCAAATGTCGATTCGTGCAAATGTCCTTTCGTCAAAATGTTGATTCTTCCAAATGTCTTTTCGTCAAAATGTCTATTCGTCCAAATGTCCTTTCGTCAAAATGTCAATTCGTCCAAATGTCCTTTCGTCTAAATGTCGATTCGTCCAAATGTACTTATGTCAAAATGTCGATTCGTCCAAATGTCCTTTCGTCAAAATGTCGATTCGTCCAAATGTCTTTTCGTCAAAATGTCTATTCGTCCAAATGTCCTTTCGTCAAAATGTCAATTCGTCCAAATGTCCTTTCGTCTAAATGTCGATTCGTCCAAATGTACTTATGTCAAAATGTCGATTCATCCAAATGTCCTTTCGTCAAAATGTCGATTCGTCCAAATGTCTTTTCGTCAAAATGTCTATTCGTCCAAATGTCCTTTCGTCAAAATGTCGATTCGTCCAAATGTCCTTTCGTCAAAATGTCGATTCGTCCAATTGTCCTTTCGTCAAAATGTCGATTCGTCCAAATGTCTTTTCGTCAAAATGTCTATTCGTCCAAATGTCCTTTCGTCAAAATGTCGATTCGTCCAAATGTCCTTTCGTCAAAATGTCGATTCGTCCAAATGTCCTTTCGTCCAAATCTCGATTCGTCCAAATGTCCTTTCGTCAAAATGTCGATTCGTCCAAATGTCCTTTCGTCCAAATGTCGATTGGTCCAAATGTCCTTTCGTCAAAATGTCGATTCGTCCAAATGTCCTTTCGTCCAAATCTCGATTCGTCCAAATGTCCTTTCGTCAAAATGTCGATTCGTCCAAATGTCCTTTCGTCAAAATGTCGATTCGTCCACATGTCCTTTCGTCTAAATGTCGATTCGTCCAAATGTACTTATGTCAAAATGTCGATTCGTCTAAATGTCCTTTCGTCAAAATGTCGATTCGTCCAAATGACCTTTCGTCAAAATGTCGATTCGTCCAAATGTCGTTTCGTCAAAATGTCGATTCGTCCAAATGTCCTTTCGTCTAAATGTCGATTCGTCCAAAAGTCATTTCGTCTAAATGTCTATTCGTCCAAATGTACTTTCGTCAAAATGTCGATTCGTCCAATTGTCCTTTCGTCAAAATGTCGATTCGTCCAAATGTCTTTTCGTCAAAATGTCTATTCGTCCAAATGTCCTTTCGTCAAAATGTCGATTCGTCCAAATGTCCTTTCGTCCAAATGTCGATTCGTCCAAATGTCTTTTCGTCAAAATGTCATTTCGTCCAAATGTCGATTCGTGCAAATGTCCTTTCGTCAAAATGTCGATTCGTGCAAATGTCCTTTCGTTCAAATGTCGATTTGTCGAAATGTCCTTTCGTCAAAATGTCGATTGGTCCAAATGTCCTTTCGTCAAAATGTCGATTCGTCCAAATGTCCTTTCGTCCCAATCTCGATTCGTCCAAATGTCCTTTCGTCTAAATGTCGATTCGTCCAAATGTACTTATGTCAAAATGTCGATTCGTCTAAATGTCCTTTCGTCAAAATGTCGATTAGTCCAAATGTCCTTTCGTCAAAATGTCGATTCGTCCAAATGTCATTTCGTCCAAATGTCTATTCGTCCAAATGTCCTTTCGTCAAAATGTCGATTCGTTCAAATGTCCTTTCGACAAAATGTCTGTTCGTGCAAATGTCCTTTCGTCAAAATGTCGATTCGTCCAAATGTCTTTTCGTCAAATTGTCATTTCGTCCAAATGTCGATTCGTGCAAATGTCCTTTCGTCAAAATGTGGATTCGTCCAAATGTCTTTTCGTCAAAATGTCTATTCGTCCAAATGTCCTTTCGTCAAAATGTCGATTCGTCCAAATGTCCTTTCGTCTAAATGTCGATTCGTCCAAATGTACTTATGTCAAAATGTCGATTCGTCCAAATGTCCTTTCGTCAAAATGTCGATTCGTCCAAATGTCTTTTCGTCAAAATGTCTATTCGTCCAAATGTCCTTTCGTCAAAATGTCGATTCGTCCAAATGTCCATTCGTCAAAATGTCGATTCGTCCAATTGTCCTTTCGTCAAAATGTCGATTCGTCCAAATGTCTTTTCGTCAAAATGTCTATTCGTCCAAATGTCCTTTCGTCAAAATGTCGATTCGTCCAAATGTCCTTTCGTCAAAATGTCGATTCGTCCAAATGTCCTTTCGTCCAAATCTCAATTCGTCCAAATGTCCTTTCGTCAAAATGTCGATTCGTCCAAATGTCCTTTCGTCCAAATGTCGATTCGTGCAAATGTCCTTTCGTTCAAATGTCGATTCGTCCAAATGTCCTTTCGTCAAAATGTCGATTGGTCCAAATGTCCTTTCGTCAAAATGTCGATTCGTCCAAATGTCCTTTCGTCCAAATCTCGATTCGTCCAAATGTCCTTTCGTCAAAATGTCGATTCGTCCAAAAGTCCTTTCGTCAAAATGTCGATTCGTCCACATGTCCTTTCGTCTAAATGTCGATTCGTCCAAATGTACTTATGTCAAAATGTCGATTCGTCTAAATGTCCTTTCGTCAAAATGTCGATTCGTCCAAATGACCTTTCGTCAAAATGTCGATTCGTCCAAATGTCATTTCGTCCAAATGTCTATTCGTCCAAATGTCCTTTCGTCAAAATGTCGATTCGTCCAAATGTCCTTTCGACAAAATGTCTGTTCGTGCAAATGTCCTTTCGTCAAAATGTCGATTCGTCCAAATGTCTTTTCGTCAAAATGTCTATTCGTCCAAATGTCCTTTTGTCAAAATGTCGATTCGTCCAAATGTCCTTTCGTCTAAATCTCGATTCGTCCAAATGTCCTTTCGTCAAAATGTCGATTCGTCCAAATGTCCTTTCGTCAAAATGTCGATTCGTCCACATGTCCTTTCGTCCAAATGTCGATTCGTCCAAATGTCTTTTCGTCAAAATGTCATTTCGTCCAAATGTCGATTCGTGCAAATGTCCTTTCGTCAAAATGTCGATTCGTCCGAATGTCTTTTCGTCAAAATGTCTATTCGTCCAAATGTCCTTTCGTCAAAATGTCGATTCGTCCAAATGTCCTTTCGTCAAAATGTCGATTCGTCCGAATGTCTTTTCGTCAAAATGTCTATTCGTCCAAATGTCCTTTCGTCAAAATGTCGATTCGTCCAAATGTCCTTTCGTCAAAATGTCTATTCGTCCAAATGTCCTTTCGTCAAAATGTCGATTCGTCCAAATGTCCTTTCGTCCAAATGTCGATTCGTCCAAATGTCTTTTCGTCAAAATGTCATTTCGTCCAAATGTCGATTCGTGCAAATGTCCTTTCGTCAAAATGTCGATTCGTCCGAATGTCTTTTCGTCAAAATGTCTATTCGTCCAAATGTCCTTTCGTCAAAATGTCGATTCGTCCAAATGTCCTTTCGTCAAAATGTCGATTTGTCCAAATGTCTTTTCGTCAAAATGTCATTTCGTCCAAATGTCGATTCGTGCAAATGTCCTTTCGTTCAAATGTCGATTCTTCCAAATGTCCTTTCGTCAAAATGTCGATTGGTCCAAATGTCCTTTCGTCAAAATGTCGATTCGTCCAAATGTCCTTTCGTCCAAATCTCGATTCGTCCAAATGTCCTTTCGTCAAAATGTCGATTCGTCCAAATGTCCTTTCGTCAAAATGTCGATTCGTCCACATGTCCTTTCGTCTAAATGTCGATTCGTCCAAATGTACTTATGTCAAAATGTCGATTCGTCTAAATGTCCTTTCGTCAAAATGTCGATTCGTCCAAATGTCCTTTCGTCAAAATGTCGATTCGTCCAAATGTCATTTCGTCCAAATGTCTATTCGTCCAAATGTCCTTTCGTCAAAATGTCGATTCGTCCAAATGTCTTTTCGTCAAAATGTCATTTCGTCCAAATGTCGATTCGTGCAAATGTCCTTTCGTCAAAATGTTGATTCGTCCAAATGTCTTTTCGTCAAAATGTCTATTCGTCCAAATGTCCTTTCGTCAAAATGTCAATTCGTCCAAATGTCCTTTCGTCTAAATGTCGATTCGTCCAAATGTACTTATGTCAAAATGTCGATTCGTCCAAATGTCCTTTCGTCAAAATGTCGATTCGTCCAAATGTCCTTTCGTCAAAATGTCGATTCGTCCAAATGTCCTTTCGTCCAAATGTCGATTCGTCCAAATGTCTTTTCGTCAAAATGTCATTTCGTCCAAATGTCGATTCGTGCAAATGTCCTTTCGTCAAAATTTCGATTCGTCCGAATGTCTTTTCGTCAAAATGTCTATTCGTCCAAATGTCCTTTCGTCAAAATGTCGATTCGTCCAAATGTCCTTTCGTCAAAATGTCGATTTGTGCAAATGTCTTTTCGTCAAAATGTCATTTCGTCCAAATGTCGATTCGTGCAAATGTCCTTTCGTTCAAATGTCGATTCTTCCAAATGTCCTTTCGTCAAAATGTCGATTGGTCCAAATGTCCTTTCGTCAAAATGTCGATTCGTCCAAATGTCCTTTCGTCCAAATCTCGATTCGTCCAAATGTCCTTTCGTCAAAATGTCGATTCGTCCAAATGTCCTTTCGTCAAAATGTCGATTCGTCCACATGTCCTTTCGTCTAAATGTCGATTCGTCCAAATGTACTTATGTCAAAATGTCGATTCGTCTAAATGTCCTTTCGTCAAAATGTCGATTCGTCCAAATGTCCTTTCGTCAAAATGTCGATTCGTCCAAATGTCATTTCGTCCAAATGTCTATTCGTCCAAATGTCCTTTCGTCAAAATGTCGATTCGTCCAAATGTCTTTTCGTCAAAATGTCATTTCGTCCAAATGTCGATTCGTGCAAATGTCCTTTCGTCAAAATGTTGATTCGTCCAAATGTCTTTTCGTCAAAATGTCTATTCGTCCAAATGTCCTTTCGTCAAAATGTCAATTCGTCCAAATGTCCTTTCGTCTAAATGTCGATTCGTCCAAATGTACTTATGTCAAAATGTCGATTCGTCCAAATGTCCTTTCGTCAAAATGTCGATTCGTCCAAATGTCTTTTCGTCAAAATGTCTATTCGTCCAAATGTCCTTTCGTCAAAATGTCAATTCGTCCAAATGTCCTTTCGTCTAAATGTCGATTCGTCCAAATGTACTTATGTCAAAATGTCGATTCGTCCAAATGTCCTTTCGTCAAAATGTCGATTCGTCCAAATGTCTTTTCGTCAAAATGTCTATTCGTCCAAATGTCCTTTCGTCAATATGTCGATTCGTCCAAATGTCCTTTCGTCAAAATGTCGATTCGTCCAATTGTCCTTTCGTCAAAATGTCGATTCGTCCAAATGTCTTTTCGTCAAAATGTCTATTCGCCCAAATGTCCTTTCGTCAAAATGTCGATTCGTCCAAATGTCCTTTCGTCAAAATGTCGATTCGTCCAAATGTCCTTTCGTCCAAATCTCGATTCGTCCAAATGTCCTTTCGTCAAAATGTCGATTCGTCCAAATGTCCTTTCGTCCAAATGTCGATTGGTCCAAATGTCCTTTCGTCAAAATGTCGATTCGTCCAAATGTCCTTTCGTCCAAATCTCGATTCGTCCAAATGTCCTTTCGTCAAAATGTCGATTCGTCCAAATGTCCTTTCGTCAAAATGTCGATTCGTCCACATGTCCTTTCGTCTAAATGTCGATTCGTCCAAATGTACTTATGTCAAAATGTCGATTCGTCTAAATGTCCTTTCGTCAAAATGTCGATTCGTCCAAATGACCTTTCGTCAAAATGTCGATTCGTCCAAATGTCGTTTCGTCAAAATGTCGATTCGTCCAAATGTCCTTTCGTCTAAATGTCGATTCGTCCAAAAGTCATTTCGTCTAAATGTCTATTCGTCCAAATGTCCTTTCGTCAAAATGTCGATTCGTCCAATTGTCCTTTCGTCAAAATGTCGATTCGTCCAAATGTCTTTTCGTCAAAATGTCTATTCGTCCAATTGTCCTTTCGTCAAAATGTCGATTCGTCCAAATGTCCTTTCGTCCAAATGTCGATTCGTCCAAATGTCTTTTCGTCAAAATGTCATTTCGTCCAAATGTCGATTCGTGCAAATGTCCTTTCGTCAAAATGTCGATTCGTCCAAATGTCTTTTCGTCAAAATGTCTATTCGTCCAAATGTCCTTTCGTCAAAATGTCGATTCGTCCAAATGTCCTTTCGTCAAAATGTCGATTCGTCCAAATGTCCTTTCGTCAAAATGTCGATTCGTCCAAATGTCCTTTCGTCAAAATGTCGATTCGTCCAAATGTCCTTTCGTCAAAATGTCGATTCGTCCAAATGTCCTTTCGTCCAAATGTCGATTCGTCCAAATGTCTTTTCGTCAAAATGTCATTTCGTCCAAATGTCGATTCGTGCAAATGTCCTTTCGTCAAAATTTCGATTCGTCCGAATGTCTTTTCGTCAAAATGTCTATTCGTCCAAATGTCCTTTCGTCAAAATGTCGATTCGTCCAAATGTCCTTTCGTCAAAATGTCGATTTGTGCAAATGTCTTTTCGTCAAAATGTCATTTCGTCCAAATGTCGATTCGTGCAAATGTCCTTTCGTTCGAATGTCGATTCTTCCAAATGTCCTTTCGTCAAAATGTCGATTGGTCCAAATGTCCTTTCGTCAAAATGTCGATTCGTCCAAATGTCCTTTCGTCCAAATCTCGATTCGTCCAAATGTCCTTTCGTCAAAATGTCGATTCGTCCAAATGTCCTTTCGTCAAAATGTCGATTCGTCCACATGTCCTTTCGTCTAAATGTCGATTCGTCCAAATGTACTTATGTCAAAATGTCGATTCGTCTAAATGTCCTTTCGTCAAAATGTCAATTCGTCCAAATGTCCTTTCGTCAAAATGTCGATTCGTCCAAATGTCATTTCGTCCAAATGTCTATTCGTCCAAATGTCCTTTCGTCAAAATGTCGATTCGTCCAAATGTCTTTTCGTCAAAATGTCATTTCGTCCAAATGTCGATTCGTGCAAATGTCCTTTCGTCAAAATGTTGATTCGTCCAAATGTCTTTTCGTCAAAATGTCTATTCGTCCAAATGTCCTTTCGTCAAAATGTCAATTCGTCCAAATGTCCTTTCGTCTAAATGTCGATTCGTCCAAATGTACTTATGTCAAAATGTCGATTCGTCCAAATGTCCTTTCGTCAAAATGTCGATTCGTCCAAATGTCTTTTCGTCAAAATGTCTATTCGTCCAAATGTCCTTTCGTCAAAATGTCAATTCGTCCAAATGTCCTTTCGTCTAAATGTCGATTCGTCCAAATGTACTTATGTCAAAATGTCGATTCGTCCAAATGTCCTTTCGTCAAAATGTCGATTCGTCCAAATGTCTTTTCGTCAAAATGTCTATTCGTCCAAATGTCCTTTCGTCAAAATGTCGATTCGTCCAAATGTCCTTTCGTCAAAATGTCGATTCGTCCAATTGTCCTTTCGTCAAAATGTCGATTCGTCCAAATGTCTTTTCGTCAAAATGTCTATTCGTCCAAATGTCCTTTCGTCAAAATGTCGATTCGTCCAAATGTCCTTTCGTCAAAATGTCGATTCGTCCAAATGTCCTTTCGTCCAAATCTCGATTCGTCCAAATGTCCTTTCGTCAAAATGTCGATTCGTCCAAATGTCCTTTCGTCCAAATGTCGATTGGTCCAAATGTCCTTTCGTCAAAATGTCGATTCGTCCAAATGTCCTTTCGTCCAAATCTCGATTCGTCCAAATGTCCTTTCGTCAAAATGTCGATTCGTCCAAATGTCCTTTCGTCAAAATGTCGATTCGTCCACATGTCCTTTCGTCTAAATGTCGATTCGTCCAAATGTACTTATGTCAAAATGTCGATTCGTCTAAATGTCCTTTCGTCAAAATGTCGATTCGTCCAAATGACCTTTCGTCAAAATGTCGATTCGTCCAAATGTCGTTTCGTCAAAATGTCGATTCGTCCAAATGTCCTTTCGTCTAAATGTCGATTCGTCCAAAAGTCATTTCGTCTAAATGTCTATTCGTCCAAATGTCCTTTCGTCAAAATGTCGATTCGTCCAATTGTCCTTTCGTCAAAATGTCGATTCGTCCAAATGTCTTTTCGTCAAAATGTCGATTCGTCCAAATGTCTTTTCGTCAAAATGTCTATTCGTCCAAATGTCCTTTCGTCAAAATGTCGATTCGTCCAAATGTCCTTTCGTCCAAATCTCGATTCGTCCAAAAGTCATTTCGTCTAAATGTCTATTCGTCCAAATGTCTTTTCGTCAAAATGTCGATTCGTCCAAATGTCCTTTCGTCAAAATGTCGATTCGTCCAAATGTCCTTTCGTCAAAATGTCGATTCGTCCAAATGTCCTTTCGTCCAAATCTCGATTCGTCCAAAAGTCATTTCGTCTAAATGTCTATTCGTCCAAATGTCCTTTCGTCAAAATGTCGATTCGTCCAATTGTCCTTTCGTCAAAATGTCGATTCGTCCAAATGTCTTTTCGTCAAAATGTCTATTCGTCCAAATGTCCTTTCGTCAAAATGTCGATTCGTCCAAATGTCCTTTCGTCCAAATGTCGATTCGTCCAAATGTCTTTTCGTCAAAATGTCATTTCGTCCAAATGTCGATTCGTGCAAATGTCCTTTCGTCAAAATGTCGATTCGTCCAAATGTCTTTTCTTCAAAATGTCTATTCGTCCAAATGTCCTTTCGTCAAAATGTCGATTCGTCCAAATGTCCTTTCATCAAAATGTCGATTCGTCCAAATGTCCTTTCGTCAAAATGTCGATTCGTCCAAATGTCCTTTCGTCAAAATGTCGATTGGTCCAAATGTCCTTTCGTCAAAATGTCGATTCGTCCAAATGTCCTTTCGTCCAAATGTCGATTCGTCCAAATGTCTTTTCGTCAAAATGTCATTTCGTCCAAATGTCGATTCGTGCAAATGTCCTTTCGTCAAAATTTCGATTCGTCCGAATGTCTTTTCGTCAAAATGTCTATTCGTCCAAATGTCCTTTCGTCAAAATGTCGATTCGTCCAAATGTCCTTTCGTCAAAATGTCGATTTGTGCAAATGTCTTTTCGTCAAAATGTCATTTCGTCCAAATGTCGATTCGTGCAAATGTCCTTTCGTTCAAATGTCGATTCTTCCAAATGTCCTTTCGTCAAAATGTCGATTGGTCCAAATGTCCTTTCGTCAAAATGTCGATTCGTCCAAATGTCCTTTCGTCCAAATCTCGATTCGTCCAAATGTCCTTTCGTCAAAATGTCGATTCGTCCAAATGTCCTTTCGTCAAAATGTCGATTCGTCCACATGTCCTTTCGTCTAAATGTCGATTCGTCCAAATGTACTTATGTCAAAATGTCGATTCGTCTAAATGTCCTTTCGTCAAAATGTCGATTCGTCCAAATGTCCTTTCGTCAAAATGTCGATTCGTCCAAATGTCATTTCGTCCAAATGTCTATTCGTCCAAATGTCCTTTCGTCAAAATGTCGATTCGTCCAAATGTCTTTTCGTCAAAATGTCATTTCGTCCAAATGTCGATTCGTGCAAATGTCCTTTCGTCAAAATGTTGATTCGTCCAAATGTCTTTTCGTCAAAATGTCTATTCGTCCAAATGTCCTTTCGTCAAAATGTCAATTCGTCCAAATGTCCTTTCGTCTAAATGTCGATTCGTCCAAATGTACTTATGTCAAAATGTCGATTCGTCCAAATGTCCTTTCGTCAAAATGTCGATTCGTCCAAATGTCTTTTCGTCGAAATGTCTATTTGTCCAAATGTCCTTTCGTCAAAATGTCAATTCGTCCAAATGTCCTTTCGTCTAAATGTCGATTCGTCCAAATGTACTTATGTCAAAATGTCGATTCGTCCAAATGTCCTTTCGTCAAAATGTCGATTCGTCCAAATGTCTTTTCGTCAAAATGTCTATTCGTCCAAATGTCCTTTCGTCAAAATGTCGATTCGTCCAAATGTCCTTTCGTCAAAATGTCGATTCGTCCAATTGTCCTTTCGTCAAAATGTCGATTCGTCCAAATGTCTTTTCGTCAAAATGTCTATTCGTCCAAATGTCCTTTCGTCAAAATGTCGATTCGTCCAAATGTCCTTTCGTCAAAATGTCGATTCGTCCAAATGTCCTTTCGTCCAAATCTCGATTCGTCCAAATGTCCTTTCGTCAAAATGTCGATTCGTCCAAATGTCCTTTCGTCCAAATGTCGATTGGTCCAAATGTCCTTTCGTCAAAATGTCGATTCGTCCAAATGTCCTTTCGTCCAAATCTCGATTCGTCCAAATGTCCTTTCGTCAAAATGTCGATTCGTCCAAATGTCCTTTCGTCCAAATGTCGATTCGTCCAAATGTCTTTTCGTCAAAATGTCATTTCGTCCAAATGTCGATTCGTGCAAATGTCCTTTCGTCAAAATGTCGATTCGTCCAAATGTCTTTTCTTCAAAATGTCTATTCGTCCAAATGTCCTTTCGTCAAAATGTCGATTCGTCCAAATGTCCTTTCGTCAAAATGTCGATTCGTCCAAATGTCCTTTCGTCAAAATGTCGATTCGTCCAAATGTCCTTTCGTCAAAATGTCGATTGGTCCAAATGTCCTTTCGTCAAAATGTCGATTCGTCCAAATGTCCTTTCGTCCAAATGTCGATTCGTCCAAATGTCTTTTCGTCAAAATGTCATTTCGTCCAAATGTCGATTCGTGCAAATGTCCTTTCGTCAAAATTTCGATTCGTCCGAATGTCTTTTCGTCAAAATGTCTATTCGTCCAAATGTCCTTTCGTCAAAATGTCGATTCGTCCAAATGTCCTTTCGTCAAAATGTCGATTTGTGCAAATGTCTTTTCGTCAAAATGTCATTTCGTCCAAATGTCGATTCGTGCAAATGTCCTTTCGTTCAAATGTCGATTCTTCCAAATGTCCTTTCGTCAAAATGTCGATTGGTCCAAATGTCCTTTCGTCAAAATGTCGATTCGTCCAAATGTCCTTTCGTCCAAATCTCGATTCGTCCAAATGTCCTTTCGTCAAAATGTCGATTCGTCCAAATGTCCTTTCGTCAAAATGTCGATTCGTCCACATGTCCTTTCGTCTAAATGTCGATTCGTCCAAATGTACTTATGTCAAAATGTCGATTCGTCTAAATGTCCTTTCGTCAAAATGTCGATTCGTCCAAATGTCCTTTCGTCAAAATGTCGATTCGTCCAAATGTCATTTCGTCCAAATGTCTATTCGTCCAAATGTCCTTTCGTCAAAATGTCGATTCGTCCAAATGTCTTTTCGTCAAAATGTCATTTCGTCCAAATGTCGATTCGTGCAAATGTCCTTTCGTCAAAATGTTGATTCGTCCAAATGTCTTTTCGTCAAAATGTCTATTCGTCCAAATGTCCTTTCGTCAAAATGTCAATTCGTCCAAATGTCCTTTCGTCTAAATGTCGATTCGTCCAAATGTACTTATGTCAAAATGTCGATTCGTCCAAATGTCCTTTCGTCAAAATGTCGATTCGTCCAAATGTCTTTTCGTCAAAATGTCTATTTGTCCAAATGTCCTTTCGTCAAAATGTCAATTCGTCCAAATGTCCTTTCGTCTAAATGTCGATTCGTCCAAATGTACTTATGTCAAAATGTCGATTCGTCCAAATGTCCTTTCGTCAAAATGTCGATTCGTCCAAATGTCTTTTCGTCAAAATGTCTATTCGTCCAAATGTCCTTTCGTCAAAATGTCGATTCGTCCAAATGTCCTTTCGTCAAAATGTCGATTCGTCCAATTGTCCTTTCGTCAAAATGTCGATTCGTCCAAATGTCTTTTCGTCAAAATGTCTATTCGTCCAAATGTCCTTTCGTCAAAATGTCGATTCGTCCAAATGTCCTTTCGTCAAAATGTCGATTCGTCCAAATGTCCTTTCGTCCAAATCTCGATTCGTCCAAATGTCCTTTCGTCAAAATGTCGATTCGTCCAAATGTCCTTTCGTCCAAATGTCGATTGGTCCAAATGTCCTTTCGTCAAAATGTCGATTCGTCCAAATGTCCTTTCGTCCAAATCTCGATTCGTCCAAATGTCCTTTCGTCAAAATGTCGATTCGTCCAAATGTCCTTTCGTCAAAATGTCGATTCGTCCACATGTCCTTTCGTCTAAATGTCGATTCGTCCAAATGTACTTATGTCAAAATGTCGATTCGTCTAAATGTCCTTTCGTCAAAATGTCGATTCGTCCAAATGACCTTTCGTCAAAATGTCGATTCGTCCAAATGTCGTTTCGTCAAAATGTCGATTCGTCCAAATGTCCTTTCGTCTAAATGTCGATTCGTCCAAAAGTCATTTCGTCTAAATGTCTATTCGTCCAAATGTCCTTTCGTCAAAATGTCGATTCGTCCAATTGTCCTTTCGTCAAAATGTCGATTCGTCAAAATGTCTTTTCGTCAAAATGTCTATTCGTCCAAATGTCCTTTCGTCAAAATGTCGATTCGTCCAAATGTCCTTTCGTCCAAATGTCGATTCGTCCAAATGTCTTTTCGTCAAAATGTCATTTCGTCTAAATGTCGATTCGTCCAAATGTACTTATGTCAAAATGTCGATTCGTCCAAATGTCCTTTCGTCAAAATGTCGATTCGTCCAAATGTCTTTTCGTCAAAATGTCTATTCGTCCAAATGTCCTTTCGTCAAAATGTCGATTCGTCCAAATGTCCTTTCGTCAAAATGTCGATTCGTCCAATTGTCCTTTCGTCAAAATGTCGATTCGTCCAAATGTCTTTTCGTCAAAATGTCTATTCGTCCAAATGTCCTTTCGTCAAAATGTCGATTCGTCCAAATGTCCTTTCGTCAAAATGTCGATTCGTCCAAATGTCCTTTCGTCCAAATCTCGATTCGTCCAAATGTCCTTTCGTCAAAATGTCGATTCGTCCAAATGTCCTTTCGTCCAAATGTCGATTGGTCCAAATGTCCTTTCGTCAAAATGTCGATTCGTCCAAATGTCCTTTCGTCCAAATCTCGATTCGTCCAAATGTCCTTTCGTCAAAATGTCGATTCGTCCAAATGTCCTTTCGTCAAAATGTCGATTCGTCCACATGTCCTTTCGTCTAAATGTCGATTCGTCCAAATGTACTTATGTCAAAATGTCGATTCGTCTAAATGTCCTTTCGTCAAAATGTCGATTCGTCCAAATGACCTTTCGTCAAAATGTCGATTCGTCCAAATGTCGTTTCGTCAAAATGTCGATTCGTCCAAATGTCCTTTCGTCTAAATGTCGATTCGTCCAAAAGTCATTTCGTCTAAATGTCTATTCGTCCAAATGTCCTTTCGTCAAAATGTCGATTCGTCCAATTGTCCTTTCGTCAAAATGTCGATTCGTCCAAATGTCTTTTCGTCAAAATGTCTATTCGTCCAAATGTCCTTTCGTCAAAATGTCGATTCGTCCAAATGTCCTTTCGTCCAAATGTCGATTCGTCCAAATGTCTTTTCGTCAAAATGTCATTTCGTCCAAATGTCGATTCGTGCAAATGTCCTTTCGTCAAAATGTCGATTCGTCCAAATGTCTTTTCGTCAAAATGTCTATTCGTCCAAATGTCCTTTCGTCAAAATGTCGATTCGTCCAAATGTCCTTTCGTCAAAATGTCGATTCGTCCAAATGTCTTTTCGTCAAAATGTCATTTCGTCCAAATGTCGATTCGTGCAAATGTCCTTTCGTTCAAATGTCGATTCGTCGAAATGTCCTTTCGTCAAAATGTCGATTGGTCCAAATGTCCTTTCGTCAAAATGTCGATTCGTCCAAATGTCCTTTCGTCCAAATCTCGATTCGTCCAAATGTCCTTTCGTCAAAATGTCGATTCGTCCAAATGTCCTTTCGTCCAAATGTCGATTCGTCCAAATGTCTTTTCGTCAAAATGTCATTTCGTCTAAATGTCGATTCGTCCAAATGTACTTATGTCAAAATGTCGATTCGTCCAAATGTCCTTTCGTCAAAATGTCGATTCGTCCAAATGTCTTTTCGTCAAAATGTCTATTCGTCCAAATGTCCTTTCGTCAAAATGTCGATTCGTCCAAATGTCCTTTCGTCAAAATGTCGATTCGTCCAATTGTCCTTTCGTCAAAATGTCGATTCGTCCAAATGTCTTTTCGTCAAAATGTCTATTCGTCCAAATGTCCTTTCGTCAAAATGTCGATTCGTCCAAATGTCCTTTCGTCAAAATGTCGATTCGTCCAAATGTCCTTTCGTCCAAATCTCGATTCGTCCAAATGTCCTTTCGTCAAAATGTCGATTCGTCCAAATGTCCTTTCGTCCAAATGTCGATTGGTCCAAATGTCCTTTCGTCAAAATGTCGATTCGTCCAAATGTCCTTTCGTCCAAATCTCGATTCGTCCAAATGTCCTTTCGTCAAAATGTCGATTCGTCCAAATGTCCTTTCGTCAAAATGTCGATTCGTCCACATGTCCTTTCGTCTAAATGTCGATTCGTCCAAATGTACTTATGTCAAAATGTCGATTCGTCTAAATGTCCTTTCGTCAAAATGTCGATTCGTCCAAATGACCTTTCGTCAAAATGTCGATTCGTCCAAATGTCGTTTCGTCAAAATGTCGATTCGTCCAAATGTCCTTTCGTCTAAATGTCGATTCGTCCAAAAGTCATTTCGTCTAAATGTCTATTCGTCCAAATGTCCTTTCGTCAAAATGTCGATTCGTCCAATTGTCCTTTCGTCAAAATGTCGATTCGTCCAAATGTCTTTTCGTCAAAATGTCTATTCGTCCAAATGTCCTTTCGTCAAAATGTCGATTCGTCCAAATGTCCTTTCGTCCAAATGTCGATTCGTCCAAATGTCTTTTCGTCAAAATGTCATTTCGTCCAAATGTCGATTCGTGCAAATGTCCTTTCGTCAAAATGTCGATTCGTCCAAATGTCTTTTCGTCAAAATGTCTATTCGTCCAAATGTCCTTTCGTCAAAATGTCGATTCGTCCAAATGTCCTTTCGTCAAAATGTCGATTCGTCCAAATGTCTTTTCGTCAAAATGTCATTTCGTCCAAATGTCGATTCGTGCAAATGTCCTTTCGTTCAAATGTCGATTCGTCGAAATGTCCTTTCGTCAAAATGTCGATTGGTCCAAATGTCCTTTCGTCAAAATGTCGATTCGTCCAAATGTCCTTTCGTCCAAATCTCGATTCGTCCAAATGTCCTTTCGTCAAAATGTCGATTCGTCCAAATGTCCTTTCGTCAAAATGTCGATTCGTCCACATGTCCTTTCGTCTAAATGTCGATTCGTCCAAATGTACTTATGTCAAAATGTCGATTCGTCTAAATGTCCTTTCGTCAAAATGTCGATTAGTCCAAATGTCCTTTCGTCAAAATGTCGATTCGTCCAAATGTCATTTCGTCCAAATGTCTATTCGTCCAAATGTCCTTTCGTCAAAATGTCGATTCGTTCAAATGTCCTTTCGACAAAATGTCTGTTCGTGCAAATGTCCTTTCGTCAAAATGTCGATTCGTCCAAATGTCTTTTCGTCAAAATGTCATTTCGTCCAAATGTCGATTCGTGCAAATGTCCTTTCGTCAAAATGTGGATTCGTCCAAATGTCTATTCGTCAAAATGTCTATTCGTCTAAATGTCCTTTCGTCAAAATGTCGATTAGTCCAAATGTCCTTTCGTCAAAATGTCGATTCGTCCAAATGTCTTTTCGTCAAAATGTCTATTCGTCCAAATGTCCTTTCGTCAAAATGTCGATTCGTCCAAATGTCCTTTCGTCAAAATGTCGATTCGTCCAAATGTCTTTTCGTCAAAATGTCATTTCGTCCAAATGTCGATTCGTGCAAATGTCCTTTCGTTCAAATGTCGATTCGTCGAAATGTCCTTTCGTCAAAATGTCGATTGGTCCAAATGTCCTTTCGTCAAAATGTCGATTCGTCCAAATGTCATTTCGTCCAAATGTCTATTCGTCCAAATGTCCTTTCGTCAAAATGTCGATTCGTTCAAATGTCCTTTCGACAAAATGTCTGTTCGTGCAAATGTCCTTTCGTCAAAATGTCGATTCGTCCAAATGTCTTTTCGTCAAAATGTCATTTCGTCCAAATGTCGATTCGTGCAAATGTCCTTTCGTCAAAATGTGGATTCGTCCAAATGTCTTTTCGTCAAAATGTCTATTCGTCCAAATGTCCTTTCGTCAAAATGTCGATTCGTCCAAATGTCCTTTCGTCTAAATGTCGATTCGTCCAAATGTACTTATGTCAAAATGTCGATTCGTCCAAATGTCCTTTCGTCAAAATGTCGATTAGTCCAAATGTCTTTTCGTCAAAATGTCATTTCGTCCAAATGTCGATTCGTGCAAATGTCCTTTCGTCAAAATGTCGATTCGTCCAAATGTCTTTTCGTCAAAATGTCTATTCGTCCAAATGTCCTTTCGTCAAAATGTCGATTCGTCCAAATGTCCTTTCGTCAAAATGTCTATTCGTCCAAATGTCCTTTCGTCAAAATGTCGATTCGTCCAAATGTCCTTTCGTCTAAATGTCGATTCGTCCAAATGTACTTATGTCAAAATGTCGATTCGTCCAAATGTCCTTTCGTCAAAATGTCGATTCGTTAAAATGTCTTTTCGTCAAAATGTCTATTCGTCCAAATGTCCTTTCGTCAAAATGTCGATTCGTCCAAATGTCCTTTCGTCTAAATGTCGATTCGTCCAAATGTACTTATGTCAAAATGTCGATTCGTCCAAATGTCCTTTCGTCAAAATGTCGATTAGTCCAAATGTCTTTTCGTCAAAATGTCTATTCGTCCAAATGTCCTTTCGTCAAAATGTCGATTCGTCCATATGTCCTTTCGTCCAAATGTCGATTCGTCCAAATGTCTTTTCGTCAAAATGTCATTTCGTCCAAATGTCGATTCGTGCAAATGTCCTTTCGTCAAAATGTCGATTCGTCCAAATGTCTTTTCGTCAAAATGTCTATTCGTCCAAATGTCCTTTCGTCAAAATGTCGATTCGTCCAAATGTCCTTTCGTCAAAATGTCGATTCGTCCAAATGTCTTTTCGTCAAAATGTCATTTCGTCCAAATGTCGATTCGTCCAAATGTCCTTTCGTCAAAATGTCGATTCGTCCAATTGTCCTTTCGTCAAAATGTCGATTCGTCCAAATGTCTTTTCGTCAAAATGTCTATTCGTCCAAATGTCCTTTCGTCAAAATGTCGATTCGTCCAAATGTCCTTTCGTCAAAATGTCGATTCGTCCAAATGTCCTTTCGTCCAAATCTCGATTCGTCCAAATGTCCTTTCGTCAAAATGTCGATTCGTCCAAATGTCCTTTCGTCCAAATGTCGATTGGTCCAAATGTCCTTTCGTCAAAATGTCGATTCGTCCAAATGTCCTTTCGTCCAAATCTCGATTCGTCCAAATGTCCTTTCGTCAAAATGTCGATTCGTCCAAATGTCCTTTCGTCAAAATGTCGATTCGTCCACATGTCCTTTCGTCTAAATGTCGATTCGTCCAAATGTACTTATGTCAAAATGTCGATTCGTCTAAATGTCCTTTCGTCAAAATGTCGATTCGTCCAAATGACCTTTCGTCAAAATGTCGATTCGTCCAAATGTCGTTTCGTCAAAATGTCGATTCGTCCAAATGTCCTTTCGTCTAAATGTCGATTCGTCCAAAAGTCATTTCGTCTAAATGTCTATTCGTCCAAATGTCCTTTCGTCAAAATGTCGATTCGTCCAATTGTCCTTTCGTCAAAATGTCGATTCGTCCAAATGTCTTTTCGTCAAAATGTCTATTCGTCCAAATGTCCTTTCGTCAAAATGTCGATTCGTCCAAATGTCCTTTCGTCCAAATGTCGATTCGTCCAAATGTCTTTTCGTCAAAATGTCATTTCGTCTAAATGTCGATTCGTCCAAATGTACTTATGTCAAAATGTCGATTCGTCCAAATGTCCTTTCGTCAAAATGTCGATTCGTCCAAATGTCTTTTCGTCAAAATGTCTATTCGTCCAAATGTCCTTTCGTCAAAATGTCGATTCGTCCAAATGTCCTTTCGTCAAAATGTCGATTCGTGCAATTGTCCTTTCGTCAAAATGTCGATTCGTCCAAATGTCTTTTCGTCAAAATGTCTATTCGTCCAAATGTCCTTTCGTCAAAATGTCGATTCGTCCAAATGTCCTTTCGTCAAAATGTCGATTCGTCCAAATGTCCTTTCGTCCAAATCTCGATTCGTCCAAATGTCCTTTCGTCAAAATGTCGATTCGTCCAAATGTCCTTTCGTCCAAATGTCGATTGGTCCAAATGTCCTTTCGTCAAAATGTCGATTCGTCCAAATGTCCTTTCGTCCAAATCTCGATTCGTCCAAATGTCCTTTCGTCAAAATGTCGATTCGTCCAAATGTGCTTTCGTCAAAATGTCGATTCGTCCACATGTCCTTTCGTCTAAATGTCGATTCGTCCAAATGTACTTATGTCAAAATGTCGATTCGTCTAAATGTCCTTTCGTCAAAATGTCGATTCGTCCAAATGACCTTTCGTCAAAATGTCGATTCGTCCAAATGTCGTTTCGTCAAAATGTCGATTCGTCCAAATGTCCTTTCGTCTAAATGTCGATTCGTCCAAAAGTCATTTCGTCTAAATGTCTATTCGTCCAAATGTCCTTTCGTCAAAATGTCGATTCGTCCAATTGTCCTTTCGTCAAAATGTCGATTCGTCCAAATGTCTTTTCGTCAAAATGTCTATTCGTCCAAATGTCCTTTCGTCAAAATGTCGATTCGTCCAAATGTCCTTTCGTCCAAATGTCGATTCGTCCAAATGTCTTTTCGTCAAAATGTCATTTCGTCCAAATGTCGATTCGTGCAAATGTCCTTTCGTCAAAATGTCGATTCGTCCAAATGTCTTTTCGTCAAAATGTCTATTCGTCCAAATGTCCTTTCGTCAAAATGTCGATTCGTCCAAATGTCCTTTCGTCAAAATGTCGATTCGTCCAAATGTCTTTTCGTCAAAATGTCATTTCGTCCAAATGTCGATTCGTGCAAATGTCCTTTCGTTCAAATGTCGATTCGTCGAAATGTCCTTTCGTCAAAATGTCGATTGGTCCAAATGTCCTTTCGTCAAAATGTCGATTCGTCCAAATGTCCTTTCGTCCAAATCTCGATTTGTCCAAATGTCCTTTCGTCAAAATGTCGATTCGTCCAAATGTCCTTTCGTCAAAATGTCGATTCGTCCACATGTCCTTTCGTCTAAATGTCGATTCGTCCAAATGTACTTATGTCAAAATGTCGATTCGTCTAAATGTCCTTTCGTCAAAATGTCGATTAGTCCAAATGTCCTTTCGTCAAAATGTCGATTCGTCCAAATGTCATTTCGTCCAAATGTCTATTCGTCCAAATGTCCTTTCGTCAAAATGTCGATTCGTTCAAATGTCCTTTCGACAAAATGTCTGTTCGTGCAAATGTCCTTTCGTCAAAATGTCGATTCGTCCAAATGTCTTTTCGTCAAAATGTCATTTCGTCCAAATGTCGATTCGTGCAAATGTCCTTTCGTCAAAATGTGGATTCGTCCAAATGTCTTTTCGTCAAAATGTCTATTCGTCTAAATGTCCTTTCGTCAAAATGTCGATTAGTCCAAATGTCCTTTCGTCAAAATGTCGATTCGTCCAAATGTCTTTTCGTCAAAATGTCTATTCGTCCAAATGTCCTTTCGTCAAAATGTCGATTCGTCCAAATGTCCTTTCGTCAAAATGTCGATTCGTCCAAATGTCTTTTCGTCAAAATGTCATTTCGTCCAAATGTCGATTCGTGCAAATGTCCTTTCGTTCAAATGTCGATTCGTCGAAATGTCCTTTCGTCAAAATGTCGATTGGTCCAAATGTCCTTTCGTCAAAATGTCGATTCGTCCAAATGTCATTTCGTCCAAATGTCTATTCGTCCAAATGTCCTTTCGTCAAAATGTCGATTCGTTCAAATGTCCTTTCGACAAAATGTCTGTTCGTGCAAATGTCCTTTCGTCAAAATGTCGATTCGTCCAAATGTCTTTTCGTCAAAATGTCATTTCGTCCAAATGTCGATTCGTGCAAATGTCCTTTCGTCAAAATGTGGATTCGTCCAAATGTCTTTTCGTCAAAATGTCTATTCGTCCAAATGTCCTTTCGTCAAAATGTCGATTCGTCCAAATGTCCTTTCGTCTAAATGTCGATTCGTCCAAATGTACTTATGTCAAAATGTCGATTCGTCCAAATGTCCTTTCGTCAAAATGTCGATTCGTTAAAATGTCTTTTCGTCAAAATGTCTATTCGTCCAAATGTCCTTTCGTCAAAATGTCGATTCGTCCAAATGTCCTTTCGTCTAAATGTCGATTCGTCCAAATGTACTTATGTCAAAATGTCGATTCGTCCAAATGTCCTTTCGTCAAAATGTCGATTAGTCCAAATGTCTTTTCGTCAAAATGTCTATTCGTCCAAATGTCCTTTCGTCAAAATGTCGATTCGTCCATATGTCCTTTCGTCCAAATGTCGATTCGTCCAAATGTCTTTTCGTCAAAATGTCATTTCGTCCAAATGTCGATTCGTGCAAATGTCCTTTCGTCAAAATGTCGATTCGTCCAAATGTCTTTTCGTCAAAATGTCTATTCGTCCAAATGTCCTTTCGTCAAAATGTCGATTCGTCCAAATGTCCTTTCGTCAAAATGTCGATTCGTCCAAATGTCTTTTCGTCAAAATGTCATTTCGTCCAAATGTCGATTCGTGCAAATGTCCTTTCGTTCAAATGTCGATTCGTCGAAATGTCCTTTCGTCAAAATGTCGATTGGTCCAAATGTCCTTTCGTCAAAATGTCGATTCGTCCAAATGTCCTTTCGTCCAAATCTCGATTCGTCCAAATGTCCTTTCGTCAAAATGTCGATTCGTCCAAATGTCCTTTCGTCAAAATGTCGATTCGTCCACATGTCCTTTCGTCTAAATGTCGATTCGTCCAAATGTACTTATGTCAAAATGTCGATTCGTCTAAATGTCCTTTCGTCAAAATGTCGATTCGTCCAAATGTCCTTTCGTCAAAATGTCGATTCGTCCAAATGTCATTTCGTCCAAATGTCTATTCGTCCAAATGTCCTTTCGTCAAAATGTCGATTCGTCCAAATGTCTTTTCGTCAAAATGTCATTTCGTCCAAATGTCGATTCGTGCAAATGTCCTTTCGACAAAATGTTGATTCGTCCAAATGTCTTTTCGTCAAAATGTCTATTCGTCCAAATGTCCTTTCGTCAAAATGTCAATTCGTCCAAATGTCCTTTCGTCTAAATGTCGATTCGTCCAAATGTACTTATGTCAAAATGTCGATTCGTCCAAATGTCCTTTCGTCAAAATGTCGATTCGTCCAAATGTCTTTTCGTCAAAATGTCTATTCGTCCAAATGTCCTTTCGTCAAAATGTCAATTCGTCCAAATGTCCTTTCGTCTAAATGTCGATTCGTCCAAATGTACTTATGTCAAAATGTCGATTCGTCCAAATGTCCTTTCGTCAAAATGTCGATTCGTCCAAATGTCTTTTCGTCAAAATGTCTATTCGTCCAAATGTCCTTTCTTTAAAATGTCGATTCGTCCAAATGTCCTTTCGTCAAAATGTCGATTCGTCCAATTGTCCTTTCGTCAAAATGTCGATTCGTCCAAATGTCTTTTCGTCAAAATGTCTATTCGTCCAAATGTCCTTTCGTCAAAATGTCGATTCGTCCAAATGTCCTTTCGTCAAAATGTCGATTCGTCCAAATGTCCTTTCGTCCAAATCTCGATTCGTCCAAATGTCCTTTCGTCAAAATGTCGATTCGTCCAAATGTCCTTTCGTCCAAATGTCGATTGGTCCAAATGTCCTTTCGTCAAAATGTCGATTCGTCCAAATGTCCTTTCGTCCAAATCTCGATTCGTCCAAATGTCCTTTCGTCAAAATGTCGATTCGTCCAAATGTCCTTTCGTCAAAATGTCGATTCGTCCACATGTCCTTTCGTCTAAATGTCGATTCGTCCAAATGTACTTATGTCAAAATGTCGATTCGTCTAAATGTCCTTTCGTCAAAATGTCGATTCGTCCAAATGACCTTTCGTCAAAATGTCGATTCGTCCAAATGTCGTTTCGTCAAAATGTCGATTCGTCCAAATGTCCTTTCGTCTAAATGTCGATTCGTCCAAAAGTCATTTCGTCTAAATGTCTATTCGTCCAAATGTCCTTTCGTCAAAATGTCGATTCGTCCAATTGTCCTTTCGTCAAAATGTCGATTCGTCCAAATGTCTTTTCGTCAAAATGTCTATTCGTCCAAATGTCCTTTCGTCAAAATGTCGATTCGTCCAAATGTCCTTTCGTCCAAATGTCGATTCGTCCAAATGTCTTTTCGTCAAAATGTCATTTCGTCCAAATGTCGATTCGTGCAAATGTCCTTTCGTCAAAATGTCGATTCGTCCAAATGTCTTTTCGTCAAAATGTCTATTCGTCCAAATGTCCTTTCGTCAAAATGTCGATTCGTCCAAATGTCCTTTCGTCAAAATGTCGATTCGTCCAAATGTCTTTTCGTCAAAATGTCATTTCGTCCAAATGTCGATTCGTGCAAATGTCCTTTCGTTCAAATGTCGATTTGTCGAAATGTCCTTTTGTCAAAATGTCGATTGGTCCAAATGTCCTTTCGTCAAAATGTCGATTCGTCCAAATGTCCTTTCGTCCAAATCTCGATTCGTCCAAATGTCCTTTCGTCAAAATGTCGATTCGTCCAAATGTCCTTTCGTCAAAATGTCGATTCGTCCACATGTCCTTTCGTCTAAATGTCGATTCGTCCAAATGTACTTATGTCAAAATGTCGATTCGTCTAAATGTCCTTTCGTCAAAATGTCGATTAGTCCAAATGTCCTTTCGTCAAAAAGTCGAATCGTCCAAATGTCATTTCGTCCAAATGTCTATTCGTCCAAATGTCCTTTCGTCAAAATGTCGATTCGTTCAAATGTCCTTTCGACAAAATGTCTGTTCGTGCAAATGTCCTTTCGTCAAAATGTCGATTCGTCCAAATGTCTTTTCGTCAAAATGTCATTTCGTCCAAATGTCGATTCGTGCAAATGTCCTTTCGTCAAAATGTGGATTCGTCCAAATGTCTTTTCGTCAAAATGTCTATTCGTCCAAATGTCCTTTCGTCAAAATGTCGATTCGTCCAAATGTCCTTTCGTCTAAATGTCGATTCGTCCAAATGTACTTATGTCAAAATGTCGATTCGTCCAAATGTCCTTTCGTCAAAATGTCGATTCGTCCAAATGTCTTTTCGTCAAAATGTCTATTCGTCCAAATGTCCTTTCGTCAAAATGTCGATTCGTCCAAATGTCCATTCGTCAAAATGTCGATTCGTCCAATTGTCCTTTCGTCAAAATGTCGATTCGTCCAAATGTCTTTTCGTCAAAATGTCTATTCGTCCAAATGTCCTTTCGTCAAAATGTCGATTCGTCCAAATGTCCTTTCGTCAAAATGTCGATTCGTCCAAATGTCCTTTCGTCCAAATGTCGATTCGTGCAAATGTCCTTTCGTTCAAATGTCGATTCGTCCAAATGTCCTTTCGTCAAAATGTCGATTCGTCCAAATGTCTTTTCGTCAAAATGTCTATTCGTCCAAATGTCCTTTCTTTAAAATGTCGATTCGTCCAAATGTCCTTTCGTCAAAATGTCGATTCGTCCAATTGTCCTTTCGTCAAAATGTCGATTCGTCCAAATGTCTTTTCGTCAAAATGTCTATTCGTCCAAATGTCCTTTCGTCAAAATGTCGATTCGTCCAAATGTCCTTTCGTCAAAATGTCGATTCGTCCAAATGTCCTTTCGTCCAAATCTCGATTCGTCCAAATGTCCTTTCGTCAAAATGTCGATTCGTCCAAATGTCCTTTCGTCCAAATGTCGATTGGTCCAAATGTCCTTTCGTCAAAATGTCGATTCGTCCAAATGTCCTTTCGTCCAAATCTCGATTCGTCCAAATGTCCTTTCGTCAAAATGTCGATTCGTCCAAATGTCCTTTCGTCAAAATGTCGATTCGTCCACATGTCCTTTCGTCTAAATGTCGATTCGTCCAAATGTACTTATGTCAAAATGTCGATTCGTCTAAATGTCCTTTCGTCAAAATGTCGATTCGTCCAAATGACCTTTCGTCAAAATGTCGATTCGTCCAAATGTCGTTTCGTCAAAATGTCGATTCGTCCAAATGTCCTTTCGTCTAAATGTCGATTCGTCCAAAAGTCATTTCGTCTAAATGTCTATTCGTCCAAATGTCCTTTCGTCAAAATGTCGATTCGTCCAATTGTCCTTTCGTCAAAATGTCGATTCGTCCAAATGTCTTTTCGTCAAAATGTCTATTCGTCCAAATGTCCTTTCGTCAAAATGTCGATTCGTCCAAATGTCCTTTCGTCCAAATGTCGATTCGTCCAAATGTCTTTTCGTCAAAATGTCATTTCGTCCAAATGTCGATTCGTGCAAATGTCCTTTCGTCAAAATGTCGATTCGTCCAAATGTCTTTTCGTCAAAATGTCTATTCGTCCAAATGTCCTTTCGTCAAAATGTCGATTCGTCCAAATGTCCTTTCGTCAAAATGTCGATTCGTCCAAATGTCTTTTCGTCAAAATGTCATTTCGTCCAAATGTCGATTCGTGCAAATGTCCTTTCGTTCAAATGTCGATTTGTCGAAATGTCCTTTTGTCAAAATGTCGATTGGTCCAAATGTCCTTTCGTCAAAATGTCGATTCGTCCAAATGTCCTTTCGTCCAAATCTCGATTCGTCCAAATGTCCTTTCGTCAAAATGTCGATTCGTCCAAATGTCCTTTCGTCAAAATGTCGATTCGTCCACATGTCCTTTCGTCTAAATGTCGATTCGTCCAAATGTACTTATGTCAAAATGTCGATTCGTCTAAATGTCCTTTCGTCAAAATGTCGATTAGTCCAAATGTCCTTTCGTCAAAAAGTCGAATCGTCCAAATGTCATTTCGTCCAAATGTCTATTCGTCCAAATGTCCTTTCGTCAAAATGTCGATTCGTTCAAATGTCCTTTCGACAAAATGTCTGTTCGTGCAAATGTCCTTTCGTCAAAATGTCGATTCGTCCAAATGTCTTTTCGTCAAAATGTCATTTCGTCCAAATGTCGATTCGTGCAAATGTCCTTTCGTCAAAATGTGGATTCGTCCAAATGTCTTTTCGTCAAAATGTCTATTCGTCCAAATGTCCTTTCGTCAAAATGTCGATTCGTCCAAATGTCCTTTCGTCTAAATGTCGATTCGTCCAAATGTACTTATGTCAAAATGTCGATTCGTCCAAATGTCCTTTCGTCAAAATGTCGATTCGTCCAAATGTCTTTTCGTCAAAATGTCTATTCGTCCAAATGTCCTTTCGTCAAAATGTCGATTCGTCCAAATGTCCATTCGTCAAAATGTCGATTCGTCCAATTGTCCTTTCGTCAAAATGTCGATTCGTCCAAATGTCCTTCCGTTCAAATGTCGATTCGTCCAAATGTCCTTTCGTCCAAATGTCGATTCGTCCAAATGTCCTTTCGTCAAAATGTCGATTCGTCCAAATGTCCTTTCGTCCAAATCTCGATTCGTCCAAATGTCCTTTCGTCAAAATGTCGATTCGTCCAAATGTCCTTTCGTCAAAATGTCGATTCGTCCACATGTCCTTTCGTCTAAATGTCGATTCGTCCAAATGTACTTATGTCAAAATGTCGATTCGTCTAAATGTCCTTTCGTCAAAATGTCGATTCGTCCAAATGACCTTTCGTCAAAATGTCGATTCGTCCAAATGTCATTTCGTCCAAATGTCATTTCGTCCAAATGTCTATTCGTCCAAATGTCCTTTCGTCAAAATGTCGATTCGTCCAAATGTCCTTTCGACAAAATGTCTGTTCGTGCAAATGTCCTTTCGTCAAAATGTCGATTCGTCCAAATGTCTTTTCGTCAAAATGTCTATTCGTCCAAATGTCCTTTTGTCAAAATGTCGATTCGTCCAAATGTCCTTTCGTCCAAATCTCGATTCGTCCAAATGTCCTTTCGTCAAAATGTCGATTCGTCCAAATGTCCTTTCGTCAAAATGTCGATTCGTCCACATGTCCTTTCGTCTAAATGTCGATTCGTCCACATGTCCTTTCGTCTAAATGTCGATTCGTCTAAATGTCCTTTTGTCAAAATGTCGATTCGTCCAAATGACCTTTCGTCAAAATGTCGATTCGTCCAAATGTCATTTCGTCCAAATGTCTATTCGTCCAAATGTCCTTTCGTCAAAATGTCGATTCGTCCAAATGTTCTTCCGACAAAATGTCTGTTCGTGCAAATGTCCTTTCGTCAAAATGTCGATTCGTCCAAATGTCTTTTCGTCAAAATGTTTATTCGTCCAAATGTCCTTTTGTCAAAATGTCGATTCGTCCAAATGTCCTTTCGTCCAAATCTCGATTCGTCCAAATGTCCTTTCGTCAAAATGTCGATTCGTCCAAATGTCCTTTCGTCAAAATGTCGATTCGTCCAAATTTCCTTTCGTCTAAATGTCGATTCGTCCAAATGTACTTATGTCAAAATGTCGATTCGTCTAAATGTCCTTTCTTCAAAATGTCGATTCGTCTAAATGTCCTTTCGTCAAAATGTCGATTCGTCCAAATGTCTTTTCGTCAAAATGTCATTTCGTCCAAATGTCGATTCGTGCAAATGTCCTTTCGTTCAAATGTCGATTCGTAAATGTCCTTTCGTCAAAATGTCGATTGGTCCAAATGTCCTTTCGTCAAAATGTCGATTCGTCCAAATGTCCTTTCGTCCAAATCTCGATTCGTCCAAATGTCCTTTCGTCAAAATGTCTATTCGTCCAAATGTCCTTTCGTCAAAATGTCGATTCGTCCAAATGTCCTTTCGTCAGAATGTCTATTCGTCCAAATGTCCTTTCGTCAAAATGTCGATTCGTCCAAATGTCTTTTCGTCAAAATGTATATTCGTCCAAATGTCCTTTCGTCCAAATGTCATTTCGTCCAAATGTCTATTCGTCCAAATGTCCTTTCGTCAAAATGTCGATTCGTCCAAATGTCCTTTCGTCAAAATGTCTGTTCGTCCAAATGTCCTTTCGTCAAAATGTCTATTCGTCCAAATGTCCTTTCGTCAAAATGTCGATTCGTCCAAATGTCCTTTCGTCCAAATCTCGATTCGTCCAAATGTCCTTTCGTCAAAATGTCGATTCGTCCAAATGTCCTTTCGTCAAAATGTCGATTCGTCCAAATGTCCTTTCGACAAAATGTCTGTTCGTGCAAATGTCCTTTCGTCAAAATGTCGATTCGTCCAAATGTCTTTTCGTCAAAATGTCTATTCGTCCAAATGTCCTTTTGTCAAAATGTCGATTCGTCCAAATGTCCTTTCGTCCAAATCTCGATTCGTCCAAATGTCCTTTCGTCAAAATGTCGATTCGTCCAAATGTCCTTTCGTCAAAATGTCGATTCGTCCACATGTCCTTTCGTCTAAATGTCGATTCGTCCACATGTCCTTTCGTCTAAATGTCGATTCGTCTAAATGTCCTTTTGTCAAAATGTCGATTCGTCCAAATGACCTTTCGTCAAAATGTCGATTCGTCCAAATGTCATTTCGTCCAAATGTCTATTCGTCCAAATGTCCTTTCGTCAAAATGTCGATTCGTCCAAATGTCCTTTCGACAAAATGTCTGTTCGTGCAAATGTCCTTTCGTCAAAATGTCGATTCGTCCAAATGTCTTTTCGTCAAAATGTTTATTCGTCCAAATGTCCTTTTGTCAAAATGTCGATTCGTCCAAATGTCCTTTCGTCCAAATCTCGATTCGTCCAAATGTCCTTTCGTCAAAATGTCGATTCGTCCAAATGTCCTTTCGTCAAAATGTCGATTCGTCCAAATTTCCTTTCGTCTAAATGTCGATTCGTCCAAATGTACTTATGTCAAAAGGTCGATTCGTCTAAATGTCCTTTCGTCAAAATGTCGATTCGTCCAAATGTCCTTTCGTCAAAATGTCGATTCGTCCAAATGTCATTTCGTCCAAATGTCTATTCGTCCAAATGTCCTTTCTTCAAAATGTCGATTCGTCTAAATGTCCTTTCGTCAAAATGTCGATTCGTCCAAATGTCTTTTCGTCAAAATGTCATTTCGTCCAAATGTCGATTCGTGCAAATGTCCTTTCGTTCAAATGTCGATTCGTAAATGTCCTTTCGTCAAAATGTCGATTGGTCCAAATGTCCTTTCGTCAAAATGTCGATTCGTCCAAATGTCCTTTCGTCCAAATCTCGATTCGTCCAAATGTCCTTTCGTCAAAATGTCTATTCGTCCAAATGTCCTTTCGTCAAAATGTCGATTCGTCCAAATGTCCTTTCGTCAAAATGTCTATTCGTCCAAATGTCCTTTCGTCAAAATGTCGATTCGTCCAAATGTCTTTTCGTCAAAATGTATATTCGTCCAAATGTCCTTTCGTCCAAATGTCATTTCGTCCAAATGTCTATTCGTCCAAATGTCCTTTCGTCAAAATGTCGATTCGTCCAAATGTCCTTTCGTCAAAATGTCTGGTCGTCCAAATGTCCTTTCGTCAAAATGTCTATTCGTCCAAATGTCCTTTCGTCAAAATGTCGATTCGTCCAAATGTCCTTTCGTCCAAATCTCGATTCGTCCAAATGTCCTTTCGTCAAAATGTCGATTCGTCCAAATGTCCTTTCGTCAAAATGTCGATTCGTCCAAATGTCCTTTCGTCTAAATGTCGATTCGTCCAAATGTACTTATGTCAAAATGACGATTCGTCTAAATGTCCTTTCGTCAAAATGTCGATTCGTCCAAATGTCCTTTCGTCAAAATGTCGATTCGTCCAATTGTCCTTTCGTCAAAATGTCGATTCGTCCAAATGTCTTTTCGTCAAAATGTCTAATCGTCCAAATGTCCTTTCGTCAAAATGTCGATTCGTCCAAATGTCCTTTCGTCCAAATGTCGATTCGTCCAAATGTCTATTCGTCCAAATGTCCTTTCTTCAAAATGTCGATTCGTCTAAATGTCCTTTCGTCAAAATGTCGATTCGTCCAAATGTCTTTTCGTCAAAATGTCATTTCGTCCAAATGTCGATTCGTGCAAATGTCCTTTCGTTCAAATGTCGATTCGTAAATGTCCTTTCGTCAAAATGTCGATTGGTCCAAATGTCCTTTCGTCAAAATGTCGATTCGTCCAAATGTCCTTTCGTCCAAATCTCGATTCGTCCAAATGTCCTTTCGTCAAAATGTCGATTCGTCCAAATGTCCTTTCGTCAAAATGTCGATTCGTCCACATGTCCTTTCGTCTAAATGTCGATTCGTCCAAATGTACTTATGTCAAAATGTCGATTCGTCTAAATGTCCTTTCGTCAAAATGTCGATTCGTCCAAATGACCTTTCGTCAAAATGTCGATTCGTCCAAATGTCGTTTCGTCAAAATGTCGATTCGTCCAAATGTCCTTTCGTCTAAATGTCGATTCGTCCAAAAGTCATTTCGTCTAAATGTCTATTCGTCCAAATGTCCTTTCGTCAAAATGTCGATTCGTCCAATTGTCCTTTCGTCAAAATGTCGATTCGTCCAAATGTCTTTTCGTCAAAATGTCTATTCGTCCAAATGTCCTTTCGTCAAAATGTCGATTCGTCCAAATGTCCTTTCGTCCAAATGTCGATTCGTCCAAATGTCTTTTCGTCAAAATGTCATTTCGTCCAAATGTCGATTCGTGCAAATGTCCTTTCGTCAAAATGTCGATTCGTCCAAATGTCTTTTCGTCAAAATGTCTATTCGTCCAAATGTCCTTTCGTCAAAATGTCGATTCGTCCAAATGTCCTTTCGTCAAAATGTCGATTCGTCCAAATGTCTTTTCGTCAAAATGTCATTTCGTCCAAATGTCGATTCGTGCAAATGTCCTTTCGTTCAAATGTCGATTCGTCGTAATGTCCTTTCGTCAAAATGTCGATTGGTCCAAATGTCCTTTCGTCAAAATGTCGATTCGTCCAAATGTCCTTTCCTCCAAATCTCGATTCGTCCAAATGTCCTTTCGTCAAAATGTCGATTCGTCCAAATGTCCTTTCGTCAAAATGTCGATTCGTCCACATGTCCTTTCGTCTAAATGTCGATTCGTCCAAATGTACTTATGTCAAAATGTCGATTCGTCTAAATGTCCTTTCGTCAAAATGTCGATTCGTCCAAATGTCCTTTCGTCAAAATGTCGATTCGTCCAAATGTCATTTCGTCCAAATGTCTATTCGTCCAAATGTCCTTTCGTCAAAATGTCGATTCGTTTAAATGTCCTTTCGACAAAATGTCTGTTCGTGCAAATGTCCTTTCGTCAAAATGTCGATTCGTCCAAATGTCTTTTCGTCAAAATGTCATTTCGTCCAAATGTCGATTCGTGCAAATGTCCTTTCGTCAAAATGTGGATTCGTCCAAATGTCTTTTCGTCAAAATGTCTATTCGTCCAAATGTCCTTTCGTCAAAATGTCGATTCGTCCAAATGTCCTTTCGTCTAAATGTCGATTCGTCCAAATGTACTTATGTCAAAATGTCGATTCGTCCAAATGTCCTTTCGTCAAAATGTCGATTCGTCCAAATGTCTTTTCGTCAAAATGTCTATTCGTCCAAATGTCCTTTCGTCAAAATGTCGATTCGTCCAAATGTCCATTCGTCAAAATGTCGATTCGTCCAATTGTCCTTTCGTCAAAATGTCGATTCGTCCAAATGTCTTTTCGTCAAAATGTCTATTCGTCCAAATGTCCTTTCGTCAAAATGTCGATTCGTCCAAATGTGCTTTCGTCTAAATGTCGATTCGTCCAAATGTACTTATGTCAAAATGTCGATTCGTCCAAATGTCCTTTCGTCAAAATGTCGATTCGTCCAAATGTCTTTTCGTCAAAATGTCTATTCGTCCAAATGTCCTTTCGTCAAAATGTCTATTCGTCCAAATGTCCTTTCTTCAAAATGTCGATTCGTCTAAATGTCCTTTCGTCAAAATGTCGATTCGTCCAAATGTCTTTTCGTCAAAATGTCATTTCGTCCAAATGTCGATTCGTGCAAATGTCCTTTCGTTCAAATGTCGATTCGTAAATGTCCTTTCGTCAAAATGTCGATTGGTCCAAATGTCCTTTCGTCAAAATGTCGATTCGTCCAAATGTCCTTTCGTCCAAATCTCGATTCGTCCAAATGTCCTTTCGTCAAAATGTCTATTCGTCCAAATGTCCTTTCGTCAAAATGTCGATTCGTCCAAATGTCCTTTCGTCAAAATGTCTATTCGTCCAAATGTCCTTTCGTCAAAATGTCGATTCGTCCAAATGTCTTTTCGTCAAAATGTATATTCGTCCAAATGTCCTTTCGTCCAAATGTCATTTCGTCCAAATGTCTATTCGTCCAAATGTCCTTTCGTCAAAATGTCGATTCGTCCAAATGTCCTTTCGTCAAAATGTCTGTTCGTCCAAATGTCCTTTCGTCAAAATGTCTATTCGTCCAAATGTCCTTTCGTCAAAATGTCGATTCGTCCAAATGTCCTTTCGTCCAAATCTCGATTCGTCCAAATGTCCTTTCGTCAAAATGTCGATTCGTCCAAATGTCCTTTCGTCAAAATGTCGATTCGTCCAAATGTCCTTTCGTCTAAATGTCGATTCGTCCAAATGTACTTATGTCAAAATGTCGATTCGTCTAAATGTCCTTTCGTCAAAATGTCGATTCGTCCAAATGTCCTTTCGTCAAAATGTCGATTCGTCCAATTGTCCTTTCGTCAAAATGTCGATTCGTCCAAATGTCTTTTCGTCAAAATGTCTAATCGTCCAAATGTCCTTTCGTCAAAATGTCGATTCGTCCAAATGTCCTTTCGTCCAAATGTCGATTCGTCCAAATGTCTATTCGTCCAAATGTCCTTTCTTCAAAATGTCGATTCGTCTAAATGTCCTTTCGTCAAAATGTCGATTCGTCCAAATGTCTTTTCGTCAAAATGTCATTTCGTCCAAATGTCGATTCGTGCAAATGTCCTTTCGTTCAAATGTCGATTCGTAAATGTCCTTTCGTCAAAATGTCGATTGGTCCAAATGTCCTTTCGTCAAAATGTCGATTCGTCCAAATGTCCTTTCGTCCAAATCTCGATTCGTCCAAATGTCCTTTCGTCAAAATGTCGATTCGTCCAAATGTCCTTTCGTCAAAATGTCGATTCGTCCACATGTCCTTTCGTCTAAATGTCGATTCGTCCAAATGTACTTATGTCAAAATGTCGATTCGTCTAAATGTCCTTTCGTCAAAATGTCGATTCGTCCAAATGACCTTTCGTCAAAATGTCGATTCGTCCAAATGACCTTTCGTCAAAATGTCGATTCGTCCAAATGTCGTTTCGTCAAAATGTCGATTCGTCCAAATGTCCTTTCGTCTAAATGTCGATTCGTCCAAAAGTCATTTCGTCTAAATGTCTATTCGTCCAAATGTCCTTTCGTCAAAATGTCGATTCGTCCAATTGTCCTTTCGTCAAAATGTCGATTCGTCCAAATGTCTTTTCGTCAAAATGTCTATTCGTCCAAATGTCCTTTCGTCAAAATGTCGATTCGTCCAAATGTCCTTTCGTCCAAATGTCGATTCGTCCAAATGTCTTTTCGTCAAAATGTCATTTCGTCCAAATGTCGATTCGTGCAAATGTCCTTTCGTCAAAATGTCGATTCGTCCAAATGTCTTTTCGTCAAAATGTCTATTCGTCCAAATGTCCTTTCGTCAAAATGTCGATTCGTCCAAATGTCCTTTCGTCAAAATGTCGATTCGTCCAAATGTCTTTTCGTCAAAATGTCATTTCGTCCAAATGTCGATTCGTGCAAATGTCCTTTCGTTCAAATGTCGATTCGTCGAAATGTCCTTTCGTCAAAATGTCGATTGGTCCAAATGTCCTTTCGTCAAAATGTCGATTCGTCCAAATGTCCTTTCGTCCAAATCTCGATTCGTCCAAATGTCCTTTCGTCAAAATGTCGATTCGTCCAAATGTCCTTTCGTCAAAATGTCGATTCGTCCACATGTCCTTTCGTCTAAATGTCGATTCGTCCAAATGTACTTATGTCAAAATGTCGATTCGTCTAAATGTCCTTTCGTCAAAATGTCGATTCGTCCAAATGTCCTTTCGTCAAAATGTCGATTCGTCCAAATGTCATTTCGTCCAAATGTCTATTCGTCCAAATGTCCTTTCGTCAAAATGTCGATTCGTTTAAATGTCCTTTCGACAAAATGTCTGTTCGTGCAAATGTCCTTTCGTCAAAATGTCGATTCGTCCAAATGTCTTTTCGTCAAAATGTCATTTCGTCCAAATGTCGAATCGTGCAAATGTCCTTTCGTCAAAATGTGGATTCGTCCAAATGTCTTTTCGTCAAAATGTCTATTCGTCCAAATGTCCTTTCGTCAAAATGTCGATTCGTCCAAATGTCCTTTCGTCTAAATGTCGATTCGTCCAAATGTACTTATGTCAAAATGTCGATTCGTCCAAATGTCCTTTCGTCAAAATTTCGATTCGTCCAAATGTCTTTTCGTCAAAATGTCTATTCGTCCAAATGTCCTTTCGTCAAAATGTCTATTCGTCCAAATGTCCATTCGTCAAAATGTCGATTCGTCCAATTGTCCTTTCGTCAAAATGTCGATTCGTCCAAATGTCTTTTCGTCAAAATGTCTATTCGTCCAAATGTCCTTTCGTCAAAATGTCGATTCGTCCAAATGTCCTTTCGTCAAAATGTCGATTCGTCCAAATGTCCTTTCGTCCAAATCTCAATTCGTCCAAATGTCCTTTCGTCAAAATGTCGATTCGTCCAAATGTCCTTTCGTCCAAATGTCGATTCGTGCAAATGTCCTTTCGTTCAAATGTCGATTCGTCCAAATGTCCTTTCGTCAAAATGTCGATTGGTCCAAATGTCCTTTCGTCAAAATGTCGATTCGTCCAAATGTCCTTTCGTCCAAATCTCGATTTGTCCAAATGTCCTTTCGTCAAAATGTCGATTCGTCCAAATGTCCTTTCGTCAAAATGTCGATTCGTCCACATGTCCTTTCGTCTAAATGTCGATTCGTCCAAATGTACTTATGTCAAAATGTCGATTCGTCTAAATGTCCTTTCGTCAAAATGTCGATTCGTCCAAATGACCTTTCGTCAAAATGTCGATTCGTCCAAGTGTCATTTCGTCCAAATGTCTATTCGTCCAAATGTCCTTTCGTCAAAATGTCGATTCGTCCAAATGTCCTTTCGACAAAATGTCTGTTCGTGCAAATGTCCTTTCGTCAAAATGTCGATTCGTCCAAATGTCTTTTCGTCAAAATGTCTATTCGTCCAAATGTCCTTTTGTCAAAATGTCGATTCGTCCAAATGTCCTTTCGTCCAAATCTCGATTCGTCCAAATGTCCTTTCGTCAAAATGTCGATTCGTCCAAATGTCCTTTCGTCAAAATGTCGATTCGTCCACATGTCCTTTCTCCTAAATGTCGATTTGTCCAAATGTACTTATGTCAAAATGTCGATTCGTCTAAATGTCCTTTCGTCAAAATGTCGATTCGTCCAAATGACCTTTCGTCAAAATGTCGATTCGTCCAAATGTCATTTCGTCCAAATGTCTATTCGTCCAAATGTCCTTTCGTCAAAATGTCGATTCGTCCAAATGTCCTTTCGACAAAATGTCTGTTCGTGCAAATGTCCTTTCGTCAAAATGTCGATTCGTCCAAATGTCTTTTCGTCAAAATGTTTATTCGTCCAAATGTCCTTTTGTCAAAATGTCGATTCGTCCAAATGTCCTTTCGTCCAAATCTCGATTCGTCCAAATGTCCTTTCGTCAAAATGTCGATTCGTCCAAATGTCCTTTCGTCAAAATGTCGATTCGTCCAAATGTCCTTTCGTCTAAATGTCGATTCGTCCAAATGTACTTATGTCAAAATGTCGATTCGTCTAAATGTCCTTTCGTCAAAATGTCGATTCGTCCAAATGTCCTTTCGTCAAAATGTCGATTCGTCCAAATGTCATTTCGTCCAAATGTCTATTCGTCCAAATGTCCTTTCTTTAAAATGTCGATTCGTCTAAATGTCCTTTCGTCAAAATGTCGATTCGTCCAAATGTCTTTTAGTCAAAATGTCATTTCGTCCAAATGTCGATTCGTGCAAATGTCCTTTCGTTCAAATGTCGATTCGTAAATGTCCTTTCGTCAAAATGTCGATTGGTCCAAATGTCCTTTCGTCAAAATGTCGATTCGTCCAAATGTCCTTTCGTCCAAATCTCGATTCGTCCAAATGTCCTTTCGTCAAAATGTCTATTCGTCCAAATGTCCTTTCGTCAAAATGTCGATTCGTCCAAATGTCCTTTCGTCAAAATGTCTATTCGTCCAAATGTCCTTTCGTCAAAATGTCGATTCGTCCAAATGTCTTTTCGTCAAAATGTATATTCGTCCAAATGTCCTTTCGTCCAAATGTCATTTCGTCCAAATGTCTATTCGTCCAAATGTCCTTTCGTCAAAATGTCGATTCGTCCAAATGTCCTTTCGTCAAAATGTCTGTTCGTCCAAATGTCCTTTCGTCAAAATGTCTATTCGTCCAAATGTCCTTTCGTCAAAATGTCGATTCGTCCAAATGTCCTTTCGTCCAAATCTCGATTCGTCCAAATGTCCTTTCGTCAAAATGTCGATTCGTCCAAATGTCCTTTCGTCAAAATGTCTATTCGTCCAAATGTCCTTTCGTCAAAATGTCGATTCGTCCAAATGTCCTTTCGTCAAAATGTCGATTCGTCCAAATGTCCTTTCGTCCAAATCTCAATTCGTCCAAATGTCCTTTCGTCAAAATGTCGATTCGTCCAAATGTCCTTTCGTCCAAATGTCGATTCGTGCAAATGTCCTTTCGTTCAAATGTCGATTCGTCCAAATGTCCTTTCGTCAAAATGTCGATTGGTCCAAATGTCCTTTCGTCAAAATGTCGATTCGTCCAAATGTCCTTTCGTCCAAATCTCGATTCGTCCAAATGTCCTTTCGTCAAAATGTCGATTCGTCCAAATGTCCTTTCGTCAAAATGTCGATTCGTCCACATGTCCTTTCGTCTAAATGTCGATTCGTCCAAATGTACTTATGTCAAAATGTCGATTCGTCTAAATTTCCTTTCGTCAAAATGTCGATTCGTCCAAATGACCTTTCGTCAAAATGTCAATTCGTCCAAATGTCATTTCGTCCAAATGTCTATTCGTCCAAATGTCCTTTCGTCAAAATGTCGATTCGTCCAAATGTCATTTCGACAAAATGTCTGTTCGTGCAAATGTCCTTTCGTCAAAATGTCGATTCGTCCAAATGTCTTTTCGTCAAAATGTCTATTCGTCCAAATGTCCTTTTGTCAAAATGTCGATTCGTCCAAATGTCCTTTCGTCCAAATCTCGATTCGTCCAAATGTCCTTTCGTCAAAATGTCGATTCGTCCAAATGTCCTTTCGTCAAAATGTCGATTCGTCCACATGTCCTTTCGTCTAAATGTCGATTCGTCCAAATGTACTTATGTCAAAATGTCGATTCGTCTAAATGTCCTTTCGTCAAAATGTCGATTCGTCCAAATGACCTTTCGTCAAAATGTCGATTCGTCCAAATGTCATTTCGTCCAAATGTCTATTCGTCCAAATGTCCTTTCGTCAAAATGTCGATTCGTCCAAATGTCCTTTCGACAAAATGTCTGTTCGTGCAAATGTCCTTTCGTCAAAATGTCGATTCGTCCAAATGTCTTTTCGTCAAAATGTTTATTCGTCCAAATGTCCTTTTGTCAAAATGTCGATTCGTCCAAATGTCCTTTCGTCCAAATCTCGATTCGTCCAAATGTCCTTTCGTCAAAATGTCGATTCGTCCAAATGTCCTTTCGTCAAAATGTCGATTCGTCCAAATGTCCTTTCGTCTAAATGTCGATTCGTCCAAATGTACTTATGTCAAAATGTCGATTCGTCTAAATGTCCTTTCGTCAAAATGTCGATTCGTCCAAATGTCCTTTCGTCAAAATGTCGATTCGTCCAAATGTCATTTCGTCCAAATGTCTATTCGTCCAAATGTCCTTTCTTCAAAATGTCGATTCGTCTAAATGTCCTTTCGTCAAAATGTCGATTCGTCCAAATGTCTTTTCGTCAAAATGTCATTTCGTCCAAATGTCGATTCGTGCAAATGTCCTTTCGTTCAAATGTCGATTCGTAAATGTCCTTTCGTCAAAATGTCGATTGGTCCAAATGTCCTTTCGTCAAAATGTCGATTCGTCCAAATGTCCTTTCGTCCAAATCTCGATTCGTCCAAATGTCCTTTCGTCAAAATGTCTATTCGTCCAAATGTCCTTTCGTCAAAATGTCGATTCGTCCAAATGTCCTTTCGTCAAAATGTCTATTCGTCCAAATGTCCTTTCGTCAAAATGTCGATTCGTCCAAATGTCTTTTCGTCAAAATGTATATTCGTCCAAATGTCCTTTCGTCCAAATGTCATTTCGTCCAAATGTCTATTCGTCCAAATGTCCTTTCGTCAAAATGTCGATTCGTCCAAATGTCCTTTCGTCAAAATGTCTGTTCGTCCAAATGTCCTTTCGTCAAAATGTCTATTCGTCCAAATGTCCTTTCGTCAAAATGTCGATTCGTCCAAATGTCCTTTCGTCCAAATCTCGATTCGTCCAAATGTCCTTTCGTCAAAATGTCGATTCGTCCAAATGTCCTTTCGTCAAAATGTCGATTCGTCCAAATGTCCTTTCGTCTAAATGTCGATTCGTCCAAATGTACTTATGTCAAAATGTCGATTCGTCTAAATGTCCTTTCGTCAAAATGTCGATTCGTCCAAATGTCCTTTCGTCAAAATGTCGATTCGTCCAATTGTCCTTTCGTCAAAATGTCGATTCGTCCAAATGTCTTTTCGTCAAAATGTCTAATCGTCCAAATGTCCTTTCGTCAAAATGTCGATTCGTCCAAATGTCCTTTCGTCCAAATGTCGATTCGTCCAAATGTCTTTTCGTCAAAATGTCATTTCGTCCAAATGTCGATTCGTGCAAATGTCCTTTCGTCAAAATGTCGATTCGTCCAAATGTCTTTTCGTCAAAATGTCTATTCGTCCAAATGTCCTTTCGTCAAAATGTCGATTCGTCCAAATGTCCTTTCGTCTAAATGTCGATTCGTCCAAATGTACTTATGTCAAAATGTCGATTTGTCTAAATGTCCTTTCGTCAAAATGTCGATTCGTCCAAATGTCTTTTCGTCAAAATGTCCTTTCGTCAAAATGTCTATTCGTCCAAATGTCCTTTCGTCAAAATGTCGATTCGTCCAAATGTCCTTTCGTCAAAATGTCGATTCGTCCAATTGTCCTTTCGTCAAAATGTCGGTTCGTCCAAATGTCTTTTCGTCAAAATGTCTATTCGTCCAAATGTCCTTTCGTCAAAATGTCGATTCGTCCAAATGTCCTTTCGTTAAAATGTCGATTCGTCCAAATGTCCTTTCGTCCAAATCTCGATTCGTCCAAATGTCCTTTTGTCAAAATGTCGATTCGTCCAAATGTCCTTTCGTCAAAATGTCGATTCGTCCAAATGTCCTTTCGTCTAAATGTCGATTCGTCCAAATGTACTTATGTCAAAATGTCGATTCGTCTAAATGTCCTTTCGTCAAAATGTCGATTCGTCCAAATGTCCTTTCGTCAAAATGTCGATTCGTCCAATTGTCCTTTTGTCAAAATGTCGATTCGTCCAAATGTCCTTTCGTCCAAATCTCGATTCGTCCAAATGTCCTTTCGTCAAAATGTCGATTCGTCCAAATGTCCTTTCGTCAAAATGTCGATTCGTCCAAATGTCCTTTCGTCTAAATGTCGATTCGTCCAAATGTACTTATGTCAAAATGTCGATTCGTCTAAATGTCCTTTCGTCAAAATGTCGATTCGTCCAAATGTCCTTTCGTCAAAATGTCGATTCGTCCAAATGTCATTTCGTCCAAATGTCTATTCGTCCAAATGTCCTTTCTTCAAAATGTCGATTCGTCTAAATGTCCTTTCGTCAAAATGTCGATTCGTCCAAATGTCTTTTAGTCAAAATGTCATTTCGTCCAAATGTCGATTCGTGCAAATGTCCTTTCGTTCAAATGTCGATTCGTAAATGTCCTTTCGTCAAAATGTCGATTGGTCCAAATGTCCTTTCGTCAAAATGTCGATTCGTCCAAATGTCCTTTCGTCCAAATCTCGATTCGTCCAAATGTCCTTTCGTCAAAATGTCTATTCGTCCAAATGTCCTTTCGTCAAAATGTCGATTCGTCCAAATGTCCTTTCGTCAAAATGTCTATTCGTCCAAATGTCCTTTCGTCAAAATGTCGATTCGTCCAAATGTCTTTTCGTCAAAATGTATATTCGTCCAAATGTCCTTTCGTCCAAATGTCATTTCGTCCAAATGTCTATTCGTCCAAATGTCCTTTCGTCAAAATGTCGATTCGTCCAAATGTCCTTTCGTCAAAATGTCTGTTCGTCCAAATGTCCTTTCGTCAAAATGTCTATTCGTCCAAATGTCCTTTCGTCAAAATGTCGATTCGTCCAAATGTCCTTTCGTCCAAATCTCGATTCGTCCAAATGTCCTTTCGTCAAAATGTCGATTCGTCCAAATGTCCTTTCGTCAAAATGTCTATTCGTCCAAATGTCCTTTCGTCAAAATGTCGATTCGTCCAAATGTCCTTTCGTCAAAATGTCGATTCGTCCAAATGTCCTTTCGTCCAAATCTCGATTCGTCCAAATGTCCTTTCGTCAAAATGTCGATTCGTCCAAATGTCCTTTCGTCAAAATGTCTATTCGTCCAAATGTCCTTTCGTCAAAATGTCGATTCGTCCAAATGTCCTTTCGTCAAAATGTCGATTCGTCCAAATGTCCTTTCGTCCAAATCTCAATTCGTCCAAATGTCCTTTCGTCAAAATGTCGATTCGTCCAAATGTCCTTTCGTCCAAATGTCGATTCGTGCAAATGTCCTTTCGTTCAAATGTCGATTCGTCCAAATGTCCTTTCGTCAAAATGTCGATTGGTCCAAATGTCCTTTCGTCAAAATGTCGATTCGTCCAAATGTCCTTTCGTCCAAATCTCGAATCGTCCAAATGTCCTTTCGTCAAAATGTCGATTCGTCCAAATGTCCTTTCGTCAAAATGTCGATTCGTCCACATGTCCTTTCGTCTAAATGTCGATTCGTCCAAATGTACTTATGTCAAAATGTCGATTCGTCTAAATTTCCTTTCGTCAAAATGTCGATTCGTCCAAATGACCTTTCGTCAAAATGTCAATTCGTCCAAATGTCATTTCGTCCAAATGTCTATTCGTCCAAATGTCCTTTCGTCAAAATGTCGATTCGTCCAAATGTCATTTCGACAAAATGTCTGTTCGTGCAAATGTCCTTTCGTCAAAATGTCGATTCGTCCAAATGTCTTTTCGTCAAAATGTCTATTCGTCCAAATGTCCTTTTGTCAAAATGTCGATTCGTCCAAATGTCCTTTCGTCCAAATCTCGATTCGTCCAAATGTCCTTTCGTCAAAATGTCGATTCGTCCAAATGTCCTTTCGTCAAAATGTCGATTCGTCCACATGTCCTTTCGTCTAAATGTCGATTCGTCCAAATGTACTTATGTCAAAATGTCGATTCGTCTAAATGTCCTTTCGTCAAAATGTCGATTCGTCCAAATGACCTTTCGTCAAAATGTCGATTCGTCCAAATGTCATTTCGTCCAAATGTCAATTCGTCCAAATGTCCTTTCGTCAAAATGTCGATTCGTCCAAATGTCCTTTCGACAAAATGTCTGTTCGTGCAAATGTCCTTTCGTCAAAATGTCGATTCGTCCAAATGTCTTTTCGTCAAAATGTTTATTCGTCCAAATGTCCTTTTGTCAAAATGTCGATTCGTCCAAATGTCCTTTCGTCCAAATCTCGATTCGTCCAAATGTCCTTTCGTCAAAATGTCGATTCTTCCAAATGTCCTTTCGTCAAAATGTCGATTCGTCCAAATGTCCTTTCGTCTAAATGTCGATTCGTCCAAATGTACTTATGTCAAAATGTCGATTCGTCTAAATGTCCTTTCGTCAAAATGTCGATTCGTCCAAATGTCCTTTCGTCAAAATGTCGATTCGTCCAAATGTCATTTCGTCCAAATGTCTATTCGTCCAAATGTCCTTTCTTCAAAATGTCGATTCGTCTAAATGTCCTTTCGTCAAAATGTCGATTCGTCCAAATGTCTTTTCGTCAAAATGTCATTTCGTCCAAATGTCGATTCGTGCAAATGTCCTTTCGTTCAAATGTCGATTCGTAAATGTCCTTTCGTCAAAATGTCGATTGGTCCAAATGTCCTTTCGTCAAAATGTCGATTCGTCCAAATGTCCTTTCGTCCAAATCTCGATTCGTCCAAATGTCCTTTCGTCAAAATGTCTATTCGTCCAAATGTCCTTTCGTCAAAATGTCGATTCGTCCAAATGTCCTTTCGTCAAAATGTCTATTCGTCCAAATGTCCTTTCGTCAAAATGTCGATTCGTCCAAATGTCTTTTCGTCAAAATGTATATTCGTCCAAATGTCCTTTCGTCCAAATGTCATTTCGTCCAAATGTCTATTCGTCCAAATGTCCTTTCGTCAAAATGTCGATTCGTCCAAATGTCCTTTCGTCAAAATGTCTGTTCGTCCAAATGTCCTTTCGTCAAAATGTCTATTCGTCCAAATGTCCTTTCGTCAAAATGTCGATTCGTCCAAATGTCCTTTCGTCCAAATCTCGATTCGTCCAAATGTCCTTTCGTCAAAATGTCGATTCGTCCAAATGTCCTTTCGTCAAAATGTCGATTCGTCCAAATGTCCTTTCGTCTAAATGTCGATTCGTCCAAATGTACTTATGTCAAAATGTCGATTCGTCTAAATGTCCTTTCGTCAAAATGTCGATTCGTCCAAATGTCCTTTCGTCAAAATGTCGATTCGTCCAATTGTCCTTTCGTCAAAATGTCGATTCGTCCAAATGTCTTTTCGTCAAAATGTCTAATCGTCCAAATGTCCTTTCGTCAAAATGTCGATTCGTCCAAATGTCCTTTCGTCCAAATGTCGATTCGTCCAAATGTCTTTTCGTCAAAATGTCATTTCGTCCAAATGTCGATTCGTGCAAATGTCCTTTCGTCAAAATGTCGATTCGTCCAAATGTCTTTTCGTCAAAATGTCTATTCGTCCAAATGTCCTTTCGTCAAAATGTCGATTCGTCCAAATGTCCTTTCGTCTAAATGTCGATTCGTCCAAATGTACTTATGTCAAAATGTCGATTTGTCTAAATGTCCTTTCGTCAAAATGTCGAATCGTCCAAATGTCTTTTCGTCAAAATGTCCTTTCGTCAAAATGTCTATTCGTCCAAATGTCCTTTCGTCAAAATGTCGATTCGTCCAAATGTCCTTTCGTCAAAATGTCGATTCGTCCAATTGTCCTTTCGTCAAAATGTCGGTTCGTCCAAATGTCTTTTCGTCAAAATGTCTATTCGTCCAAATGTCCTTTCGTCAAAATGTCGATTCGTCCAAATGTCCTTTCGTTAAAATGTCGATTCGTCCAAATGTCCTTTCGTCCAAATCTCGATTCGTCCAAATGTCCTTTTGTCAAAATGTCGATTCGTCCAAATGTCCTTTCGTCAAAATGTCGATTCGTCCAAATGTCCTTTCGTCTAAATGTCGATTCGTCCAAATGTACTTATGTCAAAATGTCGATTCGTCTAAATGTCCTTTCGTCAAAATGTCGATTCGTCCAAATGTCCTTTCGTCAAAATGTCGATTCGTCCAATTGTCCTTTTGTCAAAATGTCGATTCGTCCAAATGTCCTTTCGTCCAAATCTCGATTCGTCCAAATGTCCTTTCGTCAAAATGTCGATTCGTCCAAATGTCCTTTCGTCAAAATGTCGATTCGTCCAAATGTCCTTTCGTCTAAATGTCGATTCGTCCAAATGTACTTATGTCAAAATGTCGATTCGTCTAAATGTCCTTTCGTCAAAATGTCGATTCGTCCAAATGTCCTTTCGTCAAAATGTCGATTCGTCCAAATGTCATTTCGTCCAAATGTCTATTCGTCCAAATGTCCTTTCTTCAAAATGTCGATTCGTCTAAATGTCCTTTCGTCAAAATGTCGATTCGTCCAAATGTCTTTTAGTCAAAATGTCATTTCGTCCAAATGTCGATTCGTGCAAATGTCCTTTCGTTCAAATGTCGATTCGTAAATGTCCTTTCGTCAAAATGTCGATTGGTCCAAATGTCCTTTCGTCCAAATCTCGATTCGTCCAAATGTCCTTTCGTCAAAATGTCTATTCGTCCAAATGTCCTTTCGTCAAAATGTCGATTCGTCCAAATGTCCTTTCGTCAAAATGTCTATTCGTCCAAATGTCCTTTCGTCAAAATGTCGATTCGTCCAAATGTCTTTTCGTCAAAATGTATATTCGTCCAAATGTCCTTTCGTCCAAATGTCATTTCGTCCAAATGTCTATTCGTCCAAATGTCCTTTCGTCAAAATGTCGATTCGTCCAAATGTCCTTTCGTCAAAATGTCTGTTCGTCCAAATGTCCTTTCGTCAAAATGTCTATTCGTCCAAATGTCCTTTCGTCAAAATGTCGATTCGTCCAAATGTCCTTTCGTCCAAATCTCGATTCGTCCAAATGTCCTTTCGTCAAAATGTCGATTCGTCCAAATGTCCTTTCGTCAAAATGTCTATTCGTCCAAATGTCCTTTCGTCAAAATGTCGATTCGTCCAAATGTCCTTTCGTCAAAATGTCGATTCGTCCAAATGTCCTTTCGTCCAAATCTCAATTCGTCCAAATGTCCTTTCGTCAAAATGTCGATTCGTCCAAATGTCCTTTCGTCCAAATGTCGATTCGTGCAAATGTCCTTTCGTTCAAATGTCGATTCGTCCAAATGTCCTTTCGTCAAAATGTCGATTGGTCCAAATGTCCTTTCGTCAAAATGTCGATTCGTCCAAATGTCCTTTCGTCCAAATCTCGATTTGTCCAAATGTCCTTTCGTCAAAATGTCGATTCGTCCAAATGTCCTTTCGTCAAAATGTCGATTCGTCCACATGTCCTTTCGTCTAAATGTCGATTCGTCCAAATGTACTTATGTCAAAATGTCGATTCGTCTAAATTTCCTTTCGTCAAAATGTCGATTCGTCCAAATGACCTTTCGTCAAAATGTCAATTCGTCCAAATGTCATTTCGTCCAAATGTCTATTCGTCCAAATGTCCTTTCGTCAAAATGTCGATTCGTCCAAATGTCCTTTCGACAAAATGTCTGTTCGTGCAAATGTCCTTTCGTCAAAATGTCGATTCGTCCAAATGTCTTTTCGTCAAAATGTCTATTCGTCCAAATGTCCTTTTGTCAAAATGTCGATTCGTCCAAATGTCCTTTCGTCCAAATCTCGATTCGTCCAAATGTCCTTTCGTCAAAATGTCGATTCGTCCAAATGTCCTTTCGTCAAAATGTCGATTCGTCCACATGTCCTTTCGTCTAAATGTCGATTCGTCCAAATGTACTTATGTCAAAATGTCGATTCGTCTAAATGTCCTTTCGTCAAAATGTCGATTCGTCCAAATGACCTTTCGTCAAAATGTCGATTCGTCCAAATGTCATTTCGTCCAAATGTCTATTCGTCCAAATGTCCTTTCGTCAAAATGTCGATTCGTCCAAATGTCCTTTCGACAAAATGTCTGTTCGTGCAAATGTCCTTTCGTCAAAATGTCGATTCGTCCAAATGTCTTTTCGTCAAAATGTTTATTCGTCCAAATGTCCTTTTGTCAAAATGTCGATTCGTCCAAATGTCCTTTCGTCCAAATCTCGATTCGTCCAAATGTCCTTTCGTCAAAATGTCGATTCGTCCAAATGTCCTTTCGTCAAAATGTCGATTCGTCCAAATGTCCTTTCGTCTAAATGTCGATTCGTCCAAATGTACTTATGTCAAAATGTCGATTCGTCTAAATGTCCTTTCGTCAAAATGTCGATTCGTCCAAATGTCCTTTCGTCAAAATGTCGATTCGTCCAAATGTCATTTCGTCCAAATGTCTATTCGTCCAAATGTCCTTTCTTCAAAATGTCGATTCGTCTAAATGTCCTTTCGTCAAAATGTCGATTCGTCCAAATGTCTTTTCGTCAAAATGTCATTTCGTCCAAATGTCGATTCGTGCAAATGTCCTTTCGTTCAAATGTCGATTCGTAAATGTCCTTTCGTCAAAATGTCGATTGGTCCAAATGTCCTTTCGTCAAAATGTCGATTCGTCCAAATGTCCTTTCGTCCAAATCTCGATTCGTCCAAATGTCCTTTCGTCAAAATGTCTATTCGTCCAAATGTCCTTTCGTCAAAATGTCGATTCGTCCAAATGTCCTTTCGTCAAAATGTCTATTCGTTCAAATGTCCTTTCGTCAAAATGTCGATTCGTCCAAATGTCTTTTCGTCAAAATGTATATTCGTCCAAATGTCCTTTCGTCCAAATGTCATTTCGTCCAAATGTCCTTTCGTCAAAATGTCGATTCGTCCAAATGTCCTTTCGTCTAAATGTCGATTCGTCCAAATGTACTTATGTCAAAATGTCGATTCGTCTCAATGTCCTTTCGTCAAAATGTCGATTCGTCCAAATGTCCTTTCGTCAAAATGTCGATTCGTCCAAATGTCATTTCGTCCAAATGTCTATTCGTCCAAATGTCCTTTCTTCAAAATGTCGATTCGTCTAAATGTCCTTTCGTCAAAATGTCGATTCGTCCAAATGTCTTTTCGTCAAAATGTCATTTCGTCCAAATGTCGATTCGTGCAAATGTCCTTTCGTTCAAATGTCGATTCGTAAATGTCCTTTCGTCAAAATGTCGATTGGTCCAAATGTCCTTTCGTCAAAATGTCGATTCGTCCAAATGTCCTTTCGTCCAAATCTCGATTCGTCCAAATGTCCTTTCGTCAAAATGTCTATTCGTCCAAATGTCCTTTCGTCAAAATGTCGATTCGTCCAAATGTCCTTTCGTCAAAATGTCTATTCGTTCAAATGTCCTTTCGTCAAAATGTCGATTCGTCCAAATGTCTTTTCGTCAAAATGTATATTCGTCCATATGTCCTTTCGTCCAAATGTCATTTCGTCCAAATGTCTATTCGTCCAAATGTCCTTTCGTCAAAATGTCGATTCGTCCAAATGTCCTTTCGTCAAAATGTCTGTTCGTCCAAATGTCCTTTCGTCAAAATGTCTATTCGTCCAAATGTCCTTTCGTCAAAATGTCGATTCGTCCAAATGTCCTTTCGTCCAAATCTCGATTCGTCCAAATGTCCTTTCGTCAAAATGTCGATTCGTCCAAATGTCCTTTCGTCAAAATGTCGATTCGTCCAAATGTCCTTTCGTCTAAATGTCGATTCGTCCAAATGTACTTATGTCAAAATGTCGATTCGTCTAAATGTCCTTTCGTCAAAATGTCGATTCGTCCAAATGTCCTTTCGTCAAAATGTCGATTCGTCCAATTGTCCTTTCGTCAAAATGTCGATTCGTCCAAATGTCTTTTCGTCAAAATGTCGATTCGTCCAAATGTCCTTTCGTCCAAATGTCGATTCGTCCAAATGTCTTTTCGTCAAAATGTCATTTCGTCCAAATGTCGATTCGTGCAAATGTCCTTTCGTCAAAATGTCGATTCGTCCAAATGTCTTTTCGTCAAAATGTCTATTCGTCCAAATGTCCTTTCGTCAAAATGTCGATTCGTCCAAATGTCCTTTCGTCTAAATGTCGATTCGTCCAAATGTACTTATGTCAAAATGTCGATTTGTCTAAATGTCCTTTCGTCAAAATGTCGATTCGTCCAAATGTCTTTTCGTCAAAATGTCCTTTCGTCAAAATGTCGATTCGTCCAAATGTATTTTCGTCAAAATGTCTATTCGTCCAAATGTCCTTTCGTCAAAATGTCGATTCGTCCAAATGTCCTTTCGTCAAAATGTCGATTCGTCCAATTGTCCTTTCGTCAAAATGTCGGTTCGTCCAAATGTCTTTTCGTCAAAATGTCTATTCGTCCAAATGTCCTTTCGTCAAAATGTCGATTCGTCCAAATGTCCTTTCGTTAAAATGTCGATTCGTCCAAATGTCCTTTCGTCCAAATCTCGATTCGTCCAAATGTCCTTTTGTCAAAATGTCGATTCGTCCAAATGTCCTTTCGTCAAAATGTCGATTCGTCCAAATGTCCTTTCGTCTAAATGTCGATTCGTCCAAATGTACTTATGTCAAAATGTCGATTCGTCTAAATGTCCTTTCGTCAAAATGTCGATTCGTCCAAATGTCCTTTCGTCAAAATGTCGATTCGTCCAAATGTCCTTTCGTCAAAATGTCGATTCGTCCACATGTCCTTTCGTCTAAATGTCGATTCGTCCAAATGTACTTATGTCAAAATGTCGATTCGTCTAAATGTCCTTTCGTCAAAATGTCGATTCGTCCAAATGACCTTTCGTCAAAATGTCGATTCGTCCAAATGTCATTTCGTCCAAATGTCTATTCGTCCAAATGTCCTTTCGTCAAAATGTCGATTCGTCCAAATGTCCTTTCGACAAAATGTCTGTTCGTGCAAATGTCCTTTCGTCAAAATGTCGATTCGTCCAAATGTCTTTTCGTCAAAATGTTTATTCGTCCAAATGTCCTTTTGTCAAAATGTCGATTCGTCCAAATGTCCTTTCGTCCAAATCTCGATTCGTCCAAATGTCCTTTCGTCAAAATGTCGATTCGTCCAAATGTCCTTTCGTCAAAATGTCGATTCGTCCAAATGTCCTTTCGTCTAAATGTCGATTCGTCCAAATGTACTTATGTCAAAATGTCGATTCGTCTAAATGTCCTTTCGTCAAAATGTCGATTCGTCCAAATGTCCTTTCGTCAAAATGTCGATTCGTCCAAATGTCATTTCGTCCAAATGTCTATTCGTCCAAATGTCCTTTCTTCAAAATGTCGATTCGTCTAAATGTCCTTTCGTCAAAATGTCGATTCGTCCAAATGTCTTTTCGTCAAAATGTCATTTCGTCCAAATGTCGATTCGTGCAAATGTCCTTTCGTTCAAATGTCGATTCGTAAATGTCCTTTCGTCAAAATGTCGATTGGTCCAAATGTCCTTTCGTCAAAATGTCGATTCGTCCAAATGTCCTTTCGTCAAAATGTCTATTCGTCCAAATGTCCTTTCGTCAAAATGTCGATTCGTCCAAATGTCTTTTCGTCAAAATGTATATTCGTCCAAATGTCCTTTCGTCCAAATGTCATTTCGTCCAAATGTCTATTTGTCCAAATGTCCTTTCGTCAAAATGTCGATTCGTCCAAATGTCCTTTCGTCAAAATGTCTGTTCGTCCAAATGTCCTTTCGTCAAAATGTCTATTCGTCCAAATGTCCTTTCGTCAAAATGTCGATTCGTCCAAATGTCCTTTCGTCCAAATCTCGATTCGTCCAAATGTCCTTTCGTCAAAATGTCGATTCGTCCAAATGTCCTTTCGTCAAAATGTCGATTCGTCCAAATGTCCTTTCGTCTAAATGTCGATTCGTCCAAATGTACTTATGTCAAAATGTCGATTCGTCTAAATGTCCTTTCGTCAAAATGTCGATTCGTCCAAATGTCCTTTCGTCAAAATGTCGATTCGTCCAATTGTCCTTTCGTCAAAATGTCGATTCGTCCAAATGTCTTTTCGTCAAAATGTCTAATCGTCCAAATGTCCTTTCGTCAAAATGTCGATTCGTCCAAATGTCCTTTCGTCCAAATGTCGATTCGTCCAAATGTCTTTTCGTCAAAATGTCATTTCGTCCAAATGTCGATTCGTGCAAATGTCCTTTCGTCAAAATGTCGATTCGTCCAAATGTCCTTTCGTCCAAATGTCGATTCGTCCAAATGTCTTTTCGTCAAAATGTCGATTCGTCCAAATGTCCTTTCGTCAAAATGTCGATTCGTCCAATTGTCCTTTCGTCAAAATGTCGGTTCGTCCAAATGTCTTTTCGTCAAAATGTCCTTTCGTCCAAATGTCGATTCGTCCAAATGTCTTTTCGTCAAAATGTCATTTCGTCCAAATGTCGATTCGTGCAAATGTCCTTTCGTCAAAATGTCGATTCGTCAAAATGTCATTTCGTCCAAATGTCGATTCGTGCAAATGTCCTTTCGTCAAAATGTCGATTCGTCCAAATGTCCTTTCGTCAAAATGTCGATTCGTCCAATTGTCCTTTCGTCAAAATGTCGGTTCGTCCAAATGTCTTTTCGTCAAAATGTCTATTCGTCCAAATGTCCTTTCGTCAAAATGTCGATTCGTCCAAATGTCCTTTCGTCAAAATGTCGATTCGTCCAAATGTCCTTTCGTCCAAATCTCGATTCGTCCAAATGTCCTTTCGTCAAAATGTCGATTCGTCCAAATGTCCTTTCGTCAAAATGTCTATTCGTCCAAATGTCCTTTCGTCAAAATGTCGATTCGTCCAAATGTCATTTCGACAAAATGTCTGTTCGTGCAAATGTCCTTTCGTCAAAATGTCGATTCGTCCAAATGTCTTTTCGTCAAAATGTCTATTCGTCCAAATGTCCTTTTGTCAAAATGTCGATTCGTCCAAATGTCCTTTCGTCCAAATCTCGATTCGTCCAAATGTCCTTTCGTCAAAATGTCGATTCGTCCAAATGTCCTTTCGTCAAAATGTCGATTCGTCCACATGTCCTTTCGTCTAAATGTCGATTCGTCCAAATGTACTTATGTCAAAATGTCGATTCGTCTAAATGTCCTTTCGTCAAAATGTCGATTCGTCCAAATGACCTTTCGTCAAAATGTCGATTCGTCCAAATGTCATTTCGTCCAAATGTCAATTCGTCCAAATGTCCTTTCGTCAAAATGTCGATTCGTCCAAATGTCCTTTCGACAAAATGTCTGTTCGTGCAAATGTCCTTTCGTCAAAATGTCGATTCGTCCAAATGTCTTTTCGTCAAAATGTTTATTCGTCCAAATGTCCTTTTGTCAAAATGTCGATTCGTCCAAATGTCCTTTCGTCCAAATCTCGATTCGTCCAAATGTCCTTTCGTCAAAATGTCGATTCTTCCAAATGTCCTTTCGTCAAAATGTCGATTCGTCCAAATGTCCTTTCGTCTAAATGTCGATTCGTCCAAATGTACTTATGTCAAAATGTCGATTCGTCTAAATGTCCTTTCGTCAAAATGTCGATTCGTCCAAATGTCCTTTCGTCAAAATGTCGATTCGTCCAAATGTCATTTCGTCCAAATGTCTATTCGTCCAAATGTCCTTTCTTCAAAATGTCGATTCGTCTAAATGTCCTTTCGTCAAAATGTCGATTCGTCCAAATGTCTTTTCGTCAAAATGTCATTTCGTCCAAATGTCGATTCGTGCAAATGTCCTTTCGTTCAAATGTCGATTCGTAAATGTCCTTTCGTCAAAATGTCGATTGGTCCAAATGTCCTTTCGTCAAAATGTCGATTCGTCCAAATGTCCTTTCGTCCAAATCTCGATTCGTCCAAATGTCCTTTCGTCAAAATGTCTATTCGTCCAAATGTCCTTTCGTCAAAATGTCGATTCGTCCAAATGTCCTTTCGTCAAAATGTCTATTCGTCCAAATGTCCTTTCGTCAAAATGTCGATTCGTCCAAATGTCTTTTCGTCAAAATGTATATTCGTCCAAATGTCCTTTCGTCCAAATGTCATTTCGTCCAAATGTCTATTCGTCCAAATGTCCTTTCGTCAAAATGTCGATTCGTCCAAATGTCCTTTCGTCAAAATGTCTGTTCGTCCAAATGTCCTTTCGTCAAAATGTCTATTCGTCCAAATGTCCTTTCGTCAAAATGTCGATTCGTCCAAATGTCCTTTCGTCCAAATCTCGATTCGTCCAAATGTCCTTTCGTCAAAATGTCGATTCGTCCAAATGTCCTTTCGTCAAAATGTCGATTCGTCCAAATGTCCTTTCGTCTAAATGTCGATTCGTCCAAATGTACTTATGTCAAAATGTCGATTCGTCTAAATGTCCTTTCGTCAAAATGTCGATTCGTCCAAATGTCCTTTCGTCAAAATGTCGATTCGTCCAATTGTCCTTTCGTCAAAATGTCGATTCGTCCAAATGTCTTTTCGTCAAAATGTCTAATCGTCCAAATGTCCTTTCGTCAAAATGTCGATTCGTCCAAATGTCCTTTCGTCCAAATGTCGATTCGTCCAAATGTCTTTTCGTCAAAATGTCATTTCGTCCAAATGTCGATTCGTGCAAATGTCCTTTCGTCAAAATGTCGATTCGTCCAAATGTCTTTTCGTCAAAATGTCTATTCGTCCAAATGTCCTTTCGTCAAAATGTCGATTCGTCCAAATGTCCTTTCGTCTAAATGTCGATTCGTCCAAATGTACTTATGTCAAAATGTCGATTTGTCTAAATGTCCTTTCGTCAAAATGTCGATTCGTCCAAATGTCTTTTCGTCAAAATGTCCTTTCGTCAAAATGTCTATTCGTCCAAATGTCCTTTCGTCAAAATGTCGATTCGTCCAAATGTCCTTTCGTCAAAATGTCGATTCGTCCAATTGTCCTTTCGTCAAAATGTCGGTTCGTCCAAATGTCTTTTCGTCAAAATGTCTATTCGTCCAAATGTCCTTTCGTCAAAATGTCGATTCGTCCAAATGTCCTTTCGTTAAAATGTCGATTCGTCCAAATGTCCTTTCGTCCAAATCTCGATTCGTCCAAATGTCCTTTTGTCAAAATGTCGATTCGTCCAAATGTCCTTTCGTCAAAATGTCGATTCGTCCAAATGTCCTTTCGTCTAAATGTCGATTCGTCCAAATGTACTTATGTCAAAATGTCGATTCGTCTAAATGTCCTTTCGTCAAAATGTCGATTCGTCCAAATGTCCTTTCGTCAAAATGTCGATTCGTCCAATTGTCCTTTTGTCAAAATGTCGATTCGTCCAAATGTCCTTTCGTCCAAATCTCGATTCGTCCAAATGTCCTTTCGTCAAAATGTCGATTCGTCCAAATGTCCTTTCGTCAAAATGTCGATTCGTCCAAATGTCCTTTCGTCTAAATGTCGATTCGTCCAAATGTACTTATGTCAAAATGTCGATTCGTCTAAATGTCCTTTCGTCAAAATGTCGATTCGTCCAAATGTCCTTTCGTCAAAATGTCGATTCGTCCAAATGTCATTTCGTCCAAATGTCTATTCGTCCAAATGTCCTTTCTTCAAAATGTCGATTCGTCTAAATGTCCTTTCGTCAAAATGTCGATTCGTCCAAATGTCTTTTAGTCAAAATGTCATTTCGTCCAAATGTCGATTCGTGCAAATGTCCTTTCGTTCAAATGTCGATTCGTAAATGTCCTTTCGTCAAAATGTCGATTGGTCCAAATGTCCTTTCGTCCAAATCTCGATTCGTCCAAATGTCCTTTCGTCAAAATGTCTATTCGTCCAAATGTCCTTTCGTCAAAATGTCGATTCGTCCAAATGTCCTTTCGTCAAAATGTCTATTCGTCCAAATGTCCTTTCGTCAAAATGTCGATTCGTCCAAATGTCTTTTCGTCAAAATGTATATTCGTCCAAATGTCCTTTCGTCCAAATGTCATTTCGTCCAAATGTCTATTCGTCCAAATGTCCTTTCGTCAAAATGTCGATTCGTCCAAATGTCCTTTCGTCAAAATGTCTGTTCGTCCAAATGTCCTTTCGTCAAAATGTCTATTCGTCCAAATGTCCTTTCGTCAAAATGTCGATTCGTCCAAATGTCCTTTCGTCCAAATCTCGATTCGTCCAAATGTCCTTTCGTCAAAATGTCGATTCGTCCAAATGTCCTTTCGTCAAAATGTCTATTCGTCCAAATGTCCTTTCGTCAAAATGTCGATTCGTCCAAATGTCCTTTCGTCAAAATGTCGATTCGTCCAAATGTCCTTTCGTCCAAATCTCAATTCGTCCAAATGTCCTTTCGTCAAAATGTCGATTCGTCCAAATGTCCTTTCGTCCAAATGTCGATTCGTGCAAATGTCCTTTCGTTCAAATGTCGATTCGTCCAAATGTCCTTTCGTCAAAATGTCGATTGGTCCAAATGTCCTTTCGTCAAAATGTCGATTCGTCCAAATGTCCTTTCGTCCAAATCTCGATTTGTCCAAATGTCCTTTCGTCAAAATGTCGATTCGTCCAAATGTCCTTTCGTCAAAATGTCGATTCGTCCACATGTCCTTTCGTCTAAATGTCGATTCGTCCAAATGTACTTATGTCAAAATGTCGATTCGTCTAAATTTCCTTTCGTCAAAATGTCGATTCGTCCAAATGACCTTTCGTCAAAATGTCAATTCGTCCAAATGTCATTTCGTCCAAATGTCTATTCGTCCAAATGTCCTTTCGTCAAAATGTCGATTCGTCCAAATGTCCTTTCGACAAAATGTCTGTTCGTGCAAATGTCCTTTCGTCAAAATGTCGATTCGTCCAAATGTCTTTTCGTCAAAATGTCTATTCGTCCAAATGTCCTTTTGTCAAAATGTCGATTCGTCCAAATGTCCTTTCGTCCAAATCTCGATTCGTCCAAATGTCCTTTCGTCAAAATGTCGATTCGTCCAAATGTCCTTTCGTCAAAATGTCGATTCGTCCACATGTCCTTTCGTCTAAATGTCGATTCGTCCAAATGTACTTATGTCAAAATGTCGATTCGTCTAAATGTCCTTTCGTCAAAATGTCGATTCGTCCAAATGACCTTTCGTCAAAATGTCGATTCGTCCAAATGTCATTTCGTCCAAATGTCTATTCGTCCAAATGTCCTTTCGTCAAAATGTCGATTCGTCCAAATGTCCTTTCGACAAAATGTCTGTTCGTGCAAATGTCCTTTCGTCAAAATGTCGATTCGTCCAAATGTCTTTTCGTCAAAATGTTTATTCGTCCAAATGTCCTTTTGTCAAAATGTCGATTCGTCCAAATGTCCTTTCGTCCAAATCTCGATTCGTCCAAATGTCCTTTCGTCAAAATGTCGATTCGTCCAAATGTCCTTTCGTCAAAATGTCGATTCGTCCAAATGTCCTTTCGTCTAAATGTCGATTCGTCCAAATGTACTTATGTCAAAATGTCGATTCGTCTAAATGTCCTTTCGTCAAAATGTCGATTCGTCCAAATGTCCTTTCGTCAAAATGTCGATTCGTCCAAATGTCATTTCGTCCAAATGTCTATTCGTCCAAATGTCCTTTCTTCAAAATGTCGATTCGTCTAAATGTCCTTTCGTCAAAATGTCGATTCGTCCAAATGTCTTTTCGTCAAAATGTCATTTCGTCCAAATGTCGATTCGTGCAAATGTCCTTTCGTTCAAATGTCGATTCGTAAATGTCCTTTCGTCAAAATGTCGATTGGTCCAAATGTCCTTTCGTCAAAATGTCGATTCGTCCAAATGTCCTTTCGTCAAAATGTCTATTCGTCCAAATGTCCTTTCGTCAAAATGTCGATTCGTCCAAATGTCTTTTCGTCAAAATGTATATTCGTCCAAATGTCCTTTCGTCCAAATGTCATTTCGTCCAAATGTCTATTTGTCCAAATGTCCTTTCGTCAAAATGTCGATTCGTCCAAATGTCCTTTCGTCAAAATGTCTGTTCGTCCAAATGTCCTTTCGTCAAAATGTCTATTCGTCCAAATGTCCTTTCGTCAAAATGTCGATTCGTCCAAATGTCCTTTCGTCCAAATCTCGATTCGTCCAAATGTCCTTTCGTCAAAATGTCGATTCGTCCAAATGTCCTTTCGTCAAAATGTCGATTCGTCCAAATGTCCTTTCGTCTAAATGTCGATTCGTCCAAATGTACTTATGTCAAAATGTCGATTCGTCTAAATGTCCTTTCGTCAAAATGTCGATTCGTCCAAATGTCCTTTCGTCAAAATGTCGATTCGTCCAATTGTCCTTTCGTCAAAATGTCGATTCGTCCAAATGTCTTTTCGTCAAAATGTCTAATCGTCCAAATGTCCTTTCGTCAAAATGTCGATTCGTCCAAATGTCCTTTCGTCCAAATGTCGATTCGTCCAAATGTCTTTTCGTCAAAATGTCATTTCGTCCAAATGTCGATTCGTGCAAATGTCCTTTCGTCAAAATGTCGATTCGTCCAAATGTCCTTTCGTCCAAATGTCGATTCGTCCAAATGTCTTTTCGTCAAAATGTCGATTCGTCCAAATGTCCTTTCGTCAAAATGTCGATTCGTCCAATTGTCCTTTCGTCAAAATGTCGGTTCGTCCAAATGTCTTTTCGTCAAAATGTCTATTCGTCCAAATGTCCTTTCGTCAAAATGTCGATTCGTCCAAATGTCCTTTCGTCAAAATGTCGATTCGTCCAAATGTCCTTTCGTCCAAATCTCGATTCGTCCAAATGTCCTTTCGTCAAAATGTCGATTCGTCCAAATGTCCTTTCGTCAAAATGTCGATTCGTCCAAATGTCCTTTCGTCTAAATGTCGATTCGTCCAAATGTACTTATGTCAAAATGTCGATTCGACTAAATGTCCTTTCGTCAAAATGTCGATTCGTCCAAATGTCCTTTCGTCAAAATGTCGATTCGTCCAATTGTCCTTTCGTCAAAATGTCGATTCGTCCAAATGTCTTTTCGTCAAAATGTCGATTCGTCCAAATGTCTTTTCGTCAAAATGTCTAATCGTCCAAATGTCCTTTCGTCAAAATGTCGATTCGTCCAAATGTCTTTTCGTCAAAATGTCATTTCGTCCAAATGTCAATTCGTGCAAATGTCCTTTCGTCAAAATGTCGATTCGTCCAAATGTCTTTTCGTCAAAATGTCTATTCGTCCAAATGTCCTTTCGTCAAAATGTCGATTCGTCCAAATGTCCTTTCGTCTAAATGTCGATTCGTCCAAATGTACTTATGTCAAAATGTCGATTTGTCTAAATGTCCTTTCGTCAAAATGTCGATTCGTCCAAATGTCCTTTCGTCAAAATGTCCTTTCGTCAAAATGTCGATTCGTCCAAATGTATTTTCGTCAAAACGTCTATTCGTCCAAATGTCCTTTCGTCAAAATGTCGATTCGTCCAAATGTCCTTTCGTCAAAATGTCGATTCGTCCAATTGTCCTTTCGTCAAAATGTCGGTTCGTCCAAATGTCTTTTCGTCAAAATGTCTATTCGTCCAAATGTCCTTTCGTCAAAATGTCGATTCGTCCAAATGTCCTTTCGTTAAAATGTCGATTCGTCCAAATGTCCTTTCGTCCAAATCTCGATTCGTCCAAATGTCCTTTTGTCAAAATGTCGATTCGTCCAAATGTCCTTTCGTCAAAATGTCGATTCGTCCAAATGTCCTTTCGTCTAAATGTCGATTCGTCCAAATGTACTTATGTCAAAATGTCGATTCGTCTAAATGTCCTTTCGTCAAAATGTCGATTCGTCCAAATGTCCTTTCGTCAAAATGTCGATTCGTCCAATTGTCCTTTCGTCAAAATGTCGATTCGTCCAAATGTCTTTTCGTCAAAATGTCTATTCGTCCAAATGTCCTTTCGTCAAAATGTCGATTCGTCCAAATGTCCTTTCGTCCAAATGTCGATTCGTCCAAATGTCTTTTCGTCAAAATGTCCTTTCGTCAAAATGTCGATTCGTCCAAATGTCCTTTCGTCAAAATGTCCTTTCGTCCAAATGTCGATTCGTCCAAATGTCCTTTCGTCAAAATGTCGATTCGTCCAAATGTCTTTTCGTCAAAATGTCTATTCGTCCAAATGTCCTTTCGTCAAAATGTCGATTCGTCCAAATGTCCTTTCGTCAAAATGTCGATTCGTCCAAATGTCCTTTCGTCAAAATGTCGATTCGTCCAAATGTCCTTTCGTCCAAATCGCGATTCGTCCAAATGTCCTTTCGTCAAAATGTCGATTCGTCCAAATGTCCTTTCGTCAAAATGTCGATTCGTCCACATGTCCTTTCGTCTAAATGTCGATTCGTCCAAATGTACTTATGTCAAAATGTCGATTCGTCTAAATGTCCTTTCGTCAAAATGTCGATTCGTCCAAATGTCCTTTCGTCAAAATGTCGATTCGTCCAAATGTCATTTCGTCCAAATGTCTATTCGTCCAAATGTCCTTTCGTCAAAATGTCGATTCGTCCAAATGTCCTTTCGACAAAATGTCTGTTCGTGCAAATGTCCTTTCGTCAAAATGTCGATTCGTCCAAATGTCTTTTCGTCAAAATGTCATTTCGCCCAATGTCGATTCGTGAAAATGTCCTTTCGTCAAAATGTCGATTCGTCCAAATGTCTTTTCGTCAAAATGTCTATTCGTCCAAATGTCCTTTCGTCAAAATGTCGATTCGTCCAAATGTCCTTTCGTCTAAATGTCGATTCGTCCAAATGTACTTATGTCAAAATGTCGATTCGTCCAAATGTCCTTTCTTCAAAATGTCGATTCGTCCAAATGTCTTTTCGTCAAAATGTCTATTCGTCCAAATGTCCTTTTGTCAAAATGTCGATTCGTCCAAATGTCCTTTCGTCAAAATGTCGATTCGTCCAATTGTCCTTTCGTCAAAATGTCGATTCGTCCAAATGTCCTTTCGTCAAAATGTCGATTGGTCCAAATGTCCTTTCGTCAAAATGTCGATTCGTCCAAATGTCCTTTCGTCCAAATCTCGATTCGTCCAAATGTCCTTTCGTCAAAATGTCGATTCGTCCAAATGTCCTTTCGTCAAAATGTCGATTCGTCCACATGTCCTTTCGTCTAAATGTCGATTCGTCCAAATGTACTTATGTCAAAATGTCGATTCGTCTAAATGTCCTTTCGTCAAAATGTCGATTCGTCCAAATGACCTTTCGTCAAAATGTCGATTCGTCCAAATGTCATTTCGTCCAAATGTCTATTCGTCCAAATGTCCTTTCGTCAAAATGTCGATTCGTCCAAATGTCCTTTCGACAAAATGTCTGTTCGTGCAAATGTCCTTTCGTCAAAATGTCGATTCGTCCAAATGTCTTTTCGTCAAAATGTCTATTCGTCCAAATGTCCTTTTGTCAAAATGTCGATTCGTCCAAATGTCCTTTCGTCCAAATCTCGATTCGTCCAAATGTCCTTTCGTCAAAATGTCGATTCGTCCAAATGTCCTTTCGTCAAAATGTCGATTCGTCCAAATGTCTTTTCGTCAAAATGTCTATTCGTCCAAATGTCCTTTTGTCAAAATGTCGATTCGTCCAAATGTCCTTTCGTCAAAATGTCGATTCGTCCAAATGTCCTTTCGTCAAAATGTCGATTCGTCCAAATGTCCTTTTGTCAAAATGTCGATTCGTCCACATGTCCTTTCGTCTAAATGTCGATTCGTCCAAATGTACTTATGTCAAAATGTCGATTCGTCTAAATGTCCTTTCGTCAAAATGTCGATTCGTCCAAATGACCTTTCGTCAAAATGTCGATTCGTCCAAATGTCATTTCGTCCAAATGTCTATTCGTCCAAATGTCCTTTCGTCAAAATGTCGATTCGTCCAAATGTCCTTTCGACAAAATGTCTGTTCGTGCAAATGTCCTTTCGTCAAAATGTCGATTCGTCCAAATGTCTTTTCGTCAAAATGTTTATTCGTCCAAATGTCCTTTTGTCAAAATGTCGATTGGTCCAAATGTCCTTTCGTCAAAATGTCGATTCGTCCAAATGTCCTTTCGTCCAAATCTCGATTCGTCCAAATGTCCTTTCGTCAAAATGTCTATTCGTCCAAATGTCCTTTCGTCAAAATGTCGATTCGTCCAAATGTCCTTTCGTCAAAATGTCTATTCGTCCAAATGTCCTTTCGTCAAAATGTCGATTCGTCCAAATGTCTTTTCGTCAAAATGTATATTCGTCCAAATGTCCTTTCGTCCAAATGTCATTTCGTCCAAATGTCTATTCGTCCAAATGTCCTTTCGTCAAAATGTCGATTCGTCCAAATGTCCTTTCGTCAAAATGTCTGTTCGTCCAAATGTCCTTTCGTCAAAATGTCTATTCGTCCAAATGTCCTTTCGTCAAAATGTCGATTCGTCCAAATGTCCTTTCGTCCAAATCTCGATTCGTCCAAATGTCCTTTCGTCAAAATGTCGATTCGTCCAAATGTCCTTTCGTCAAAATGTCGATTCGTCCAAATGTCCTTTCGTCTAAATGTCGATTCGTCCAAATGTACTTATGTCAAAATGTCGATTCGTCTAAATGTCCTTTCGTCAAAATGTCGATTCGTCCAAATGTCCTTTCGTCAAAATGTCGATTCGTCCAATTGTCCTTTCGTCAAAATGTCGGTCGTCCAAATGTCTTTTCGTCAAAATGTCTAATCGTCCAAATGTCCTTTCGTCAAAATGTCGATTCGTCCAAATGTCCTTTCGTCCAAATGTCGATTCGTCCAAATGTCTTTTCGTCAAAATGTCATTTCGTCCAAATGTCGATTCGTGCAAATGTCCTTTCGTCAAAATGTCGATTCGTCCAAATGTCTTTTCGTCAAAATGTCTATTCGTCCAAATGTCCTTTCGTCAAAATGTCGATTCGTCCAAATGTCCTTTCGTCTAAATGTCGATTCGTCCAAATGTACTTATGTCAAAATGTCGATTTGTCTAAATGTCCTTTCGTCAAAATGTCGATTCGTCCAAATGTCCTTTCGTCAAAATGTCCTTTCGTCAAAATGTCGATTCGTCCAAATGTATTTTAGTCAAAATGTCTATTCGTCCAAATGTCCTTTCGTCAAAATGTCGATTCGTCCAAATGTACTTATGTCAAAATGTCGATTCGTCTAAATGTCCTTTCGTCAAAATGTCGATTCGTCCAAATGTCCTTTCGTCAAAATGTCGATTCGTCCAATTGTCCTTTCGTCAAAATGTCGATTCGTCCAAATGTCTTTTCGTCAAAATGTCTATTCGTCCAAATGTCCTTTCGTCAAAATGTCGATTCGTCCAAATGTCCTTTCGTCCAAATGTCGATTCGTCCAAATGTCTTTTCGTCAAAATGTCCTTTCGTCAAAATGTCGATTCGTCCAAATGTCCTTTCGTCAAAATGTCCTTTCGTCCAAATCTCGATTCGTCCAAATGTCCTTTTGTCAAAATGTCGATTCGTCCAAATGTCCTTTCGTCAAAATGTCGATTCGTCCAAATGTCCTTTCGTCTAAATGTCGATTCGTCCAAATGTACTTATGTCAAAATGTCGATTCGTCTAAATGTCCTTTCGTCAAAATGTCGATTCGTCCAAATGTCCTTTCGTCAAAATGTCGATTCGTCCAATTGTCCTTTCGTCAAAATGTCGATTCGTCCAAATGTCTTTTCGTCAAAATGTCTATTCGTCCAAATGTCCTTTCGTCAAAATGTCGATTCGTCCAAATGTCCTTTCGTCCAAATGTCGATTCGTCCAAATGTCTTTTCGTCAAAATGTCCTTTCGTCAAAATGTCGATTCGTCCAAATGTCCTTTCGTCAAAATGTCCTTTCGTCCAAATGTCGATTCGTCCAAATGTCCTTTCGTCAAAATGTCGATTCGTCCAAATGTCTTTCCGTCAAAATGTCTATTCGTCCAAATGTCCTTTCGTCAAAATGTCGATTCGTCCAAATGTCCTTTCGTCAAAATGTCGATTCGTCCAAATGTCCTTTCGTCAAAATGTCGATTCGTCCACATGTCCTTTCGTCTAAATGTCGATTCGTCCAAATGTACTTATGTCAAAATGTCGATTCGTCTAAATGTCCTTTCGTCAAAATGTCGATTCGTCCAAATGTCCTTTCGTCAAAATGTCGATTCGTCCAAATGTCATTTCGTCCAAATGTCTATTTGTCCAAATGTCCTTTCGTCAAAATGTCGATTCGTCCAAATGTCCTTTCGACAAAATGTCTGTTCGTGCAAATGTCCTTTCGTCAAAATGTCGATTCGTCCAAATGTCTTTTCGTCAAAATGTCTATTCGTCCAAATGTCCTTTCGTCAAAATGTCGATTCGTCCAAATGTCCTTTCGTCTAAATGTCGATTCGTCCAAATGTACTTATGTCAAAATGTCGATTCGTCCAAATGTCCTTTCTTCAAAATGTCGATTCGTCCAAATGTCTTTTCGTCAAAATGTCTATTCGTCCAAATGTCCTTTTGTCAAAATGTCGATTCGTCCAAATGTCCTTTCGTCAAAGTGTCGATTCGTCCAATTGTCCTTTCGTCAAAATGTCGATTCGTCCAAATGTCCTTTCGTCAAAATGTCGATTGGGCCAAATGTCCTTTCGTCAAAATGTCGATTCGTCCAAATGTCCTTTCGTCCAAATCTCGATTCGTCGAAATGTCCTTTCGTCAAAATGTCGATTCGTCCAAATGTCCTTTCGTCAAAATGTCGATTCGTCCACATGTCCTTTCGTCTAAATGTCGATTCGTCCAAATGTACTTATGTCAAAATGTCGATTCGTCTAAATGTCCTTTCGTCAAAATGTCGATTCGTCCAAATGACCTTTCGTCAAAATGTCGATTCGTCCAAATGTCATTTCGTCCAAATGTCTATTCGTCCAAATGTCCTTTCGTCAAAATGTCGATTCGTCCAAATGTCCTTTCGACAAAATGTCTGTTCGTGCAAATGTCCTTTCGTCAAAATGTCGATTCGTCCAAATGTCTTTTCGTCAAAATGTCTATTCGTCCAAATGTCCTTTTGTCAAAATGTCGATTCGTCCAAATGTCCTTTCGTCCAAATCTCGATTCGTCTAAATGTCCTTTCGTCAAAATGTCGATTCGTCCAAATGTCCTTTCGTCTAAATGTCGATTCGTCCAAATGTACTTATGTCAAAATGTCGATTCGTCTAAATGTCCTTTCGTCAAAATGTCGATTCGTCCAAATGTCCTTTCGTCAAAATGTCGATTCGTCCAAATGTCATTTCGTCCAAATGTCTATTCGTCCAAATGTCCTTTCTTCAAAATGTCGATTCGTCTAAACGTCCTTTCGTCAAAATGTCGATTCGTCCAAATGTCTTTTCGTCAAAATGTCATTTCGTCGAAATGTCGATTCGTGCAAATGTCCTTTCGTTCAAATGTCGATTCGTCCAAATGTCCTTTCGTCAAAATGTCGATTCGTCCAAATGTTCTTTCGTCAAAATGTCGATTCGTCCAAATGTCCTTTCGTCTAAATGTCGATTCGTCCAAATGTACTTATGTCAAAATGTCGATTCGTCTAAATGTCCTTTCGTCAAAATGTCGATTCGTCCAAATGTCCTTTCGTCAAAATGTCGATTCGTCCAAATGTCCTTTTGTCAAAATGTCGATTTGTCCAAATGTCCTTTCGTCCAAATCTCGATTCGTCCAAATGTCCTTTCGTCAAAATGTCGATTCGTCCAAATGTCCTTTCGTTAAAATGGCGATTCGTCCAAATGTCCTTTCGTCTAAATGTCGATTCGTCCAAATGTACTTATGTCAAAATGTCGATTCGTCTAAATGTCCTTTCGAAATAATGTCGATTCGTCCAAATGTCCTTTCGTCAAAATGTCGATTCGTCCAAATGTCATTTCGTCCAAATGTCTATTCGTCCAAATGTCCTTTCTTCAAAATGTCGATTCGTCTAAACGTCCTTTCGTCAAAATGTCGATTCGTCCAAATGTCTTTTCGTCAAAATGTCATTTCGTCGAAATGTCGATTCGTGCAAATGTCCTTTCGTTCAAATGTCGATTCGTCCAAATGTCCTTTTGTCAAAATGTCGATTGGTCCAAATGTCCTTTCGTCAAAATGTCGATTCGTCCAAATGTCCTTTCGTCCAAATCTCGATTCGTCCAAATGTCCTTTCGTCAAAATGTCTATTCGTCCAAATGTCCTTTCGTCAAAATGTCGATTCGTCCAAATGTCCTTTCGTCAAAATGTCTATTCGTCCAAATGTCCTTTCGTCAAAATGTCGATTCGTCCAAATGTCTTTTCGTCAAAATGTATATTCGTCCAAATGTCCTTTCGTCCAAATGTCATTTCGTCCAAATGTCTATTCGTCCAAATGTCCTTTCGTCAAAATGTCGATTCGTCCAAATGTCCTTTCGTCAAAATGTCTGTTCGTCCAAATGTCCTTTCGTCAAAATGTCTATTCGTCCAAATGTCCTTTCGTCAAAATGTCGATTCGTCCAAATGTCCTTTCGTCCAAATCTCGATTCGTCCAAATGTCCTTTCGTCAAAATGTCGATTCGTCCAAATGTCCTTTCGTCAAAATGTCGATTCGTCCAAATGTCCTTTCGTCTAAATGTCGATTCGTCCAAATGTACTTATGTCAAAATGTCGATTCGTCTAAATGTCCTTTCGTCAAAATGTCGATTCGTCCAAATGTCCTTTCGTCAAAATGTCGATTCGTCCAATTGTCCTTTCGTCAAAATGTCGATTCGTCCAAATGTCTTTTCGTCAAAATGTCTATTCGTCCAAATGTCCTTTCGTCAAAATGTCGATTCGTCCAAATGTCCTTTCGTCCAAATGTCGATTCGTCCAAATGTCTTTTCGTCAAAATGTCATTTCGTCCAAATGTCGATTCGTGCAAATGTCCTTTCGTCAAAATGTCGATTCGTCCAAATGTCTTTTCGTCAAAATGTCTATTCGTCCAAATGTCCTTTCGTCAAAATGTCGATTCGTCCAAATGTCCTTTCGTCTAAATGTCGATTCGTCCAAATGTGTTTATGTCAAAATGTCGATTTGTCTAAATGTCCTTTCGTCAAAATGTCGATTCGTCCAAATGTCCTTTCGTCAAAATGTCCTTTCGTCCAAATGTCGATTCGTCCAAATGTCCTTTCGTCAAAATGTCGATTCGTCCAAATGTCTTTTCGTCAAAATGTCTATTCGTCCAAATGTCCTTTCGTCAAAATGTCGATTCGTCCAAATGTCCTTTCGTCAAAATGTCGATTCGTCCAATTGTTCTTTCGTCAAAATGTCGATTCGTCCAAATGTCTTTTCGTCAAAATGTCTATTCGTCCAAATGTCCTTTCGTCAAAATGTCGATTCGTCCAAATGTCCTTTCGTCAAAATGTCGATTCGTCCAAATGTCCTTTCGTCTAAATGTCGATTCGTCCAAATGTACTTATGTCAAAATGTCGATTCGTCTAAATGTCCTTTTGTCAAAATGTCGATTCGTCCAAATGTCCTTTCGTCAAAATGTCGATTTGTCCAATTGTCCTTTCGTCAAAATGTCGATTCGTCCAAATGTCTTTTCGTCAAAATGTCGATTCGTCCAAATGTCCTTTCGTCAAAATGTCCTTTCGTCCAAATGTCGATTCGTCCAAATGTCCTTTCGTCAAAATGTCGATTCGTCCAAATGTCCTTTCGTCCAAATGTCGATTCGTCAAAATGTCGATTCGTCCAAATGTCCTTTCGTCAAAATGTCGATTCGTCCAAATGTCGATTCGTCCAAATGTCCTTTCGTCCAAATGTCGATTCGTCCAAATGTCTTTTCGTCAAAATGTCGATTCGTCCAAATGTCTTTTCGTCAAAATGTCTATTCGTCCAAATATCCTTTCGTCAAAATGTCGATTCGTCCAAATGTCCTTTCGTCAAAATGTCGATTCGTCCAAATGTCCTTTCGTCAAAATGTCGATTCGTCCAAATGTCCTTTCGTCCAAATCGCGATTCGTCCAAATGTCCTTTCGTCAAAATGTCGATTCGTCCAAATGTCCTTTCGTCAAAATGTCGATTCGTCCACATGTCCTTTCGTCTAAATGTCGATTCGTACAAATGTACTTATGTCAAAATGTCGATTCGTCTAAATGTCCTTTCGTCAAAATGTCGATTCGTCCAAATGTCCTTTCGTCAAAATGTCGATTCGTCCAAATGTCATTTCGTCCAAATGTCTATTCGTCCAAATGTCCTTTCGTCAAAATGTCGATTCGTCCAAATGTCCTTTCGACAAAATGTCTGTTCGTGCAAATGTCCTTTCGTCAAAATGTCGATTCGTCCAAATGTCTTTTCGTCAAAATGTCATTTCGCCCAATGTCGATTCGTGCAAATGTCCTTTCGTCAAAATGTCGATTCGTCCAAATATCTTTTCGTCAAAATGTCTATTCGTCCAAATGTCCTTTCGTCAAAATGTCGATTCGTCCAAATGTCCTTTCGTCTAAATGTCGATTCGTCCAAATGTACTTATGTCAAAATGTCGATTCGTCCAAATGTCCTTTCGTCAAAATGTCGATTCGTCCAAATGTCTTTTCGTCAAAATGTCTATTCGTCCAAATGTCCTTTCGTCAAAATGTCGATTCGTCCACATGTCCTTTCGTCAAAATGTCGATTCGTCCAATTGTCCTTTCGTCAAAATGTCGATTCGTCCAAATGTCTTTTCGTCAAAATGTCTATTCGTCCAAATGTCCTTTCGTCAAAATGTCGATTCGTCCAAATGTCCTTTCGTCAAAATGTCGATTCGTCCAAATGTCCTTTCGTCCAAATTTCGATTCGTCCAAATGTCCTTTCGTCAAAATGTCGATTCGTCCAAATGTCCTTTCGTCCAAATGTCGATTCGTGCAAATGTCCTTTCGTTCAAATGTCGATTCGTCCAAATGTCCTTTCGTCAAAATGTCGATTGGTCCAAATGTCCTTTCGTCAAAATGTCGATTCGTCCAAATGTCCTTTCGTCCAAATCTCGATTCGTCCAAATGTCCTTTCGTCAAAATGTCGATTCGTCCAAATGTCCTTTCGTCAAAATGTCGATTCGTCCACATGTCCTTTCGTCTAAATGTCGATTCGTCCAAAGGTACTTATGTCAAAATGTCGATTCGTCTAAATGTCCTTTCGTCAAAATGTCGATTCGTCCAAATGACCTTTCGTCAAAATGTCGATTCGTCCAAATGTCATTTCGTCCAAATGTCTATTCGTCCAAATGTCCTTTCGTCAAAATGTCGATTCGTCCAAATGTCCTTTCGACAAAATGTCTGTTCGTGCAAATGTCCTTTCGTCAAAATGTCGATTCGTCCAAATGTCTTTTCGTCAAAATGTCTATTCGTCCAAATGTCCTTTTGTCAAAATGTCGATTCGTCCAAATGTCCTTTCGTCCAAATCTCGATTCGTCCAAATGTCCTTTCGTCAAAATGTCGATTCGTCCAAATGTCCTTTCGTCAAAATGTCGATTCGTCCAAATGTCCTTTCGTCTAAATGTCGATTCGTCCAAATGTACTTATGTCAAAATGTCCATTCGTCTAAATGTCCTTTCGTCAAAATGTCGATTCGTCCAAATGTCCTTTCGTCAAAATGTCGATTCGTCCAAATGTCCTTTTGTCAAAATGTCGATTCGTCCAAATGTCCTTTCGTCCAAATCTCGATTCGTCCAAATGTCCTTTCGTCAAAATGTCGATTCGTCCAAATGTCCTTTCGTCAAAATGTCGATTCGTCCAAATGTCCTTTCGTCTAAATGTCGATTCGTCCAAATGTACTTATGTCAAAATGTCGATTCGTCTAAATGTCCTTTCGTCAAAATTTCGATTCGTCCAAATGTCCTTTCGTCAAAATGTCGATTCGTCCAAATGTCCTTTTGTCAAAATGTCGATTCGTCCAAATGTCCTTTCGTCCAAATCTCGATTCGTCCAAATGTCCTTTCGTCAAAATGTCGAATCGTCCAAATGTCCTTTCGTCATAATGTCGATTCGTCCAAATGTCCTTTCGTCTAAATGTCGATTCGTCCAAATGTACTTATGTCAAAATGTCGATTCGTCTAAATGTCCTTTCGTCAAAATGTCGATTCGTCCAAATGTCCTTTCGTTAAAATGTCTATTCGTCCAAATGTCCTTTCGTCAAAATGTCGATTCGTCCAAATGTCCTTTCGTCCAAATCTCGATTCGTCCAAATGTCCTTTCGTCAAAATGTCTATTCGTCCAAATGTCCTTTCTTCAAAATGTCGATTCGTCCAAATGTCTTTTCGTCAAAATGTATATTCGTCCAAATGTCCTTTCGTCCAAATGTCATTTCGTCCAAATGTCCTTTCGTCCAAATCTCGATTCGTCCAAATGTCCTTTCTTCAAAATGTCGATTCGTCTAAATGTCCTTTCGTCAAAATGTCGATTCGTCCAAATGTCTTTTCGTCAAAATGTCATTTCGTCCAAATGTCTGTTCGTGCAAATGTCCTTTCGTCAAAATGTCGATTCGTCCAAATGTCTTTTCGTCAAAATGTCTATTCGTCCAAATGTCCTTTTGTCAAAATGTCGATTCGTCCAAATGTCCTTTCGTCCAAATCTCGATTCGTCCAAATGTCCTTTCGTCAAAATGTCGATTCGTCTAAATGTCCTTTCGTCAAAATGTCGATTCGTCCAAATGTCCTTTCGTCCAAATCTCGATTCGTCCAAATGTCCTTTCGTCAAAATGTCGATTCGTCCAAATGTCCTTTCGTCAAAATGTCGATTCGTCCAAATGTCCTTTCGTCAAAATGTCGATTCGTCCAAATGTCATTTCGTCCAAATGTCTATTCGTCCAAATGTCCTTTCTTCAAAATGTCGATTCGTCTAAATGTCCTTTCGTCAAAATGTCGATTCGTCCAAATGTCTTTTCGTCAAAATGTCATTTCGTCCAAATGTCGATTCGTGCAAATGTCCTTTCGTTCAAATGTCGATTCGTCCAAATGTCCTTTCGTCAAAATGTCGATTGGTCCAAATGTCCTTTCGTCAAAATGTCGATTCGTCCAAATGTCCTTTCGTCCAAATCTCGATTCGTCCAAATGTCCTTTCGTCAAAATGTCTATTCGTCCAAATGTCCTTTCGTCAAAATGTCGATTCGTCCAAATGTCCTTTCGTCAAAATGTCTATTCGTCCAAATGTCCTTTCGTCAAAATGTCGATTCGTCCAAATGTCTTTTCGTCAAAATGTATATTCGTCCAAATGTCCTTTCGTCCAAATGTCATTTCGTCCAAATGTCTATTCGTCCAAATGTCCTTTCGTCAAAATGTCGATTCGTCCAAATGTCCTTTCGTCAAAATGTCTGTTCGTCCAAATGTCCTTTCGTTAAAATGTCTATTCGTCCAAATGTCCTTTCGTCAAAATGTCGATTCGTCCAAATGTCCTTTCGTCCAAATCTCGATTCGTCCAAATGTCCTTTCGTCAAAATGTCGATTCGTCCAAATGTCCTTTCGTCAAAATATCGATTCGTCCAAATGTCCTTTCGTCTAAATGTCGATTCGTCCAAATGTACTTATGTCAAAATGTCGATTCGTCTAAATGTCCTTTCGTCATAATGTCGATTCGTCCTAATGTCCTTTCGTCAAAATGTCGATTCGTCCAATTGTCCTTTCGTCAAAATGTCGATTCGTCCAAATGTCTTTTCGTCAAAATGTCTATTCGTCCAAATGTCCTTTCGTCAAAATGTCGATTCGTCCAAATGTCCTTTCGTCCAAATGTCGATTCGTCCAAATGTCTTTTCGTCAAAATGTCATTTCGTCCAAATGTCGATTCGTGCAAATGTCCTTTCGTCAAAATGTCGATTCGTCCAAATGTCTTTTCGTCAAAATGTCTATTCGTCCAAATGTCCTTTCGTCAAAATGTCGATTCGTCCAAATGTCCTTTCGTCTAAATGTCGATTCGTCCAAATGTACTTATGTCAAAATGTCGATTTGTCTAAATGTCCTTTCGTCAAAATGTCGATTCGTCCAAATGTCCTTTCGTCAAAATGTCCTTTCGTCCAAATGTCGATTCGTCCAAATGTCCTTTCGTCAAAATGTCGATTCGTCCAAATGTCTTTTCGTCAAAATGTCTATTCGTCCAAATGTCCTTTCGTCAAAATGTCGATTCGTCCAAATGTCCTTTCGTCAAAATGTCGATTCGTCCAATTGTCCTTTCGTCAAAATGTCGATTTGTCCAAATGTCTTTTCGTCAAAATGTCTATTCGTCCAAATGTCCTTTCGTCAAAATGTCGATTCGTCCAAATGTCCTTTCGTCAAAATGTCGATTCGTCCAAATGTCCTTTCGTCCAAATCTCGATTCGTCCAAATGTCCTTTCGTCAAAATGTCGATTCGTCCAAATGTCCTTTCGTCAAAATGTCGATTCGTCCAAATGTCCTTTCGTGTAAATGTCGATTCGTCCAAATGTACTTATGTCAAAATGTCGATTCGTCTAAATGTCCTTTCGTCAAAATGTCGATTCGTCCAAATGTCCTTTCGTCAAAATGTCGATTCGTCCAAATGTCCTTTCGTCCAAATGTCCTTTCGTCTAAATGTCGATTCGTCCAAATGTACTTATGTCAAAATGTCGATTCGTCTAAATGTCCTTTCGTCAAAATGTCGATTCGTCCAAATGTCCTTTCGTCAAAATGTCGATTCGTCCAAATGTCCTTTCGTCAAAATGTCGATTCGTCTAAATGTCCTTTCGTCAAAATGTCGATTCGTCCAAATGTCCTTTCGTCAAAATGTCCTTTCGTCCAAATGTCGATTCGTCCAAATGTCCTTTCGTCAAAATGTCGATTCGATTCGTCCAAATGTCTTTTCGTCAAAATGTCTATTCGTCCAAATGTCCTTTCGTAAAAATGTCGATTCGTCCAAATGTCCTTTCGTCAAAATGTCGATTCGTCCAATTGTCCTTTCGTCAAAATGTCGATTCGTCCAAATGTCTTTTCGTCAAATGTCTATTCGTCCAAATGTCCTTCGTCAAAATGTCGATTCGTCTAAATGTCGATTCGTCCAAATGTCCTTTCGTCCAAATGTCGATTCGTCCAAATGTCCTTTCGTCAAAATGTCGATTCGTCCAAATGTCCTTTAGTCAAAATGTCGATTCGTCCAAATGTCATTTCGTCCAATGTCTATTCGTCCAAATGTCCTTTCGTCAAAATGTCGATTCGTCCAAATGTCCTTTTGTCAAAATGTCTGTTCGTCCAAATGTCCTTTCGTCAAAATGTCTATTCGTCCAAATGTCCTTTTGTCAAATGTCGATTCGTCCAAATGCCTTTTCGTCGAAATGTCATTTCGTCCAAATGTCGATTCGTCCCAATGTCCTTTCGTCCAAATGTCGATTCGTCCAAATGTCCTTTCGTCAAAATGTCGATTCGTCCAAATGTCTTTTCGTCAAAATGTCTATTCGTCCAAATGTCCTTTCGTCAAAATGTCGATTCGTCCAATGTCCTTTCGTCAAAATGTCGATTCGTCCAATTGTCCTTTCGTCAAAATGTCGATTTGTCCAAATGTCTTTTCGTCAAAATGTCTATTCGTCCAAATGTCCTTTCGTCAAAATGTCGATTCGTCCAAATGTCCTTTCGTCAAAATGTCGATTCGTCCAAATGTCCTTTCGTCCAATTCTCGATTCGTCCAAATGTACTTATGTCAAAATGTCGATTCGTCTAAATGTCCTTTCGTCAAAATGTCGATTCGTCCAAATGTCCTTTCGTTAAAATGTCTATTCGTCAAATGTCCTTTCGTCAAAATGTCGATTCGTCCAAATGTCCTTTCGTCCAAATCTCGATTCGTCCAAATGTCCTTTCGTCAAAATGTCTATTCGTCCAAATGTCCTTTCTTCAAAATGTCGATTCGTCCAAATGTCTTTTCGTCAAAATGTATATTCGTCCAAATGTCCTTTCGTCCAAATGTCATTTCGTCCAAATGTCCTTTCGTCCAAATCTCGATTCGTCCAAATGTCCTTTCTTCAAAATGTCGATTCGTCTAAATGTCCTTTCGTCAAAATGTCGATTCGTCCAAATGTCTTTTCGTCAAAATGTCATTTCGTCCAAATGTCTGTTCGTGCAAATGTCCTTTCGTCAAAATGTCGATTCGTCCAAATGTCTTTTCGTCAAAATGTCTATTCGTCCAAATGTCCTTTTGTCAAAATGTCGATTCGTCCAAATGTCCTTTCGTCCAAATCTCGATTCGTCCAAATGTCCTTTCGTCAAAATGTCGATTCGTCTAAATGTCCTTTCGTCAAAATGTCGATTCGTCCAAATGTCCTTTCGTCCAAATCTCGATTCGTCCAAATGTCCTTTCGTCAAAATGTCGATTCGTCCAAATGTCCTTTCGTCAAAATGTCGATTCGTCCAAATGTCCTTTCGTCAAAATGTCGATTCGTCCAAATGTCATTTCGTCCAAATGTCTATTCGTCCAAATGTCCTTTCTTCAAAATGTCGATTCGTCTAAATGTCCTTTCGTCAAATGTCGATTCGTCCAAATGTCTTTTCGTCAAAATGTCATTTCGTCCAAATGTCGATTCGTGCAAATGTCCTTTCGTTCAAATGTCGATTCGTCCAAATGTCCTTTCGTCAAAATGTCGATTGGTCCAAATGTCCTTTCGTCAAAATGTCGATTCGTCCAAATGTCCTTTCGTCCAAATCTCGATTCGTCCAAATGTCCTTTCGTCAAAATGTCTATTCGTCCAAATGTTCTTTCGTCAAAATGTCGATTCGTCAAATGTCCTTTCGTCAAAATGTCTATTCGTCCAAATGTCCTTTCGTCAAAATGTCGATTCGTCCAAATGTCTTTTCGTCAAAATGTATATTCGTCCAAATGTCCTTTCGTCCAAATGTCATTTCGTCCAAATGTCTATTCGTCCAAATGTCCTTTCGTCAAAATGTCGATTCGTCCAAATGTCCTTTCGTCAAAATGTCTGTTCGTCCAAATGTCCTTTCGTTAAAATGTCTATTCGTCCAAATGTCCTTTCGTCAAAATGTCGATTCGTCCAAATGTCCTTTCGTCCAAATCTCGATTCGTCAAATGTCCTTTCGTCAAAATGTCGATTCGTCCAAATGTCCTTTCGTCAAAATATCGATTCGTCCAAATGTCCTTTCGTCTAAATGTCGATTCGTCCAAATGTACTTATGTCAAAATGTCGATTCGTCTAAATGTCCTTTCGTCATAATGTCGATTCGTCCTAATGTCCTTTCGTCAAAATGTCGATTCGTCCAATTGTCCTTTCGTCAAAATGTCGATTCGTCCAAATGTCTTTCGTCAAAATGTCTATTCGTCCAAATGTCCTTTCGTCAAAATGTCGATTCGTCCAAATGTCCTTTCGTCCAAATGTCGATTCGTCCAAATGTCTTTTCGTCAAAATGTCATTTCGTCCAAATGTCGATTCGTGCAAATGTCCTTTCGTCAAAATGTCGATTCGTCCAAATGTCTTTTCGTCAAAATGTCTATTCGTCCAAATGTCCTTTCGTCAAAATGTCGATTCGTCCAAATGTCCTTTCGTCTAAATGTCGATTCGTCCAAATGTACTTATGTCAAAATGTCGATTTGTCTAAATGTCCTTTCGTCAAAATGTCGATTCGTCCAAATGTCCTTTCGTCAAAATGTCCTTTCGTCCAAATGTCGATTCGTCCAAATGTCCTTTCGTCAAAATGTCGATTCGTCCAAATGTCTTTTCGTCAAAATGTCTATTCGTCCAAATGTCCTTTCGTCAAAATGTCGATTCGTCCAAATGTCCTTTCGTCAAAATGTCGATTCGTCCAATTGTCCTTTCGTCAAAATGTCGATTTGTCCAAATGTCTTTTCGTCAAAATGTCTATTCGTCCAAATGTCCTTCGTCAAAATGTCGATTCGTCCAAATGTCCTTTCGTCAAAATGTCGATTCGTCCAAATGTCCTTTCGTCCAAATCTCGATTCGTCCAAATGTCCTTTCGTCAAAATGTCGATTCGTCCAAATGTCCTTTCGTCAAAATGTCGATTCGTCCAAATGTCCTTTCGTGTAAATGTCGATTCGTCCAAATGTACTTATGTCAAAATGTCGATTCGTCTAAATGTCCTTTCGTCAAAATGTCGATTCGTCCAAATGTCCTTTCGTCAAAATGTCGATTCGTCCAAATGTCCTTTCGTCCAAATGTCCTTTCGTCTAAATGTCGATTCGTCCAAATGTACTTATGTCAAAATGTCGATTCGTCTAAATGTCCTTTCGTCAAAATGTCGATTCGTCCAAATGTCCTTTCGTCAAAATGTCGATTCGTCCAAATGTCCTTTCGTCAAAATGTCGATTCGTCTAAATGTCCTTTCGTCAAAATGTCGATTCGTCCAAATGTCCTTTCGTCAAAATGTCCTTTCGTCCAAATGTCGATTCGTCCAAATGTCCTTTCGTCAAAATGTCGATTCGTCCAAATGTCTTTTCGTCAAAATGTCTATTCGTCCAAATGTCCTTTCGTAAAAATGTCGATTCGTCCAAATGTCCTTTCGTCAAAATGTCGATTCGTCCAATTGTCCTTTCGTCAAAATGTCGATTCGTCCAAATGTCTTTTCGTCAAAATGTCTATTCGTCCAAATGTCCTTTCGTCAAAATGTCGATTCGTCTAAATGTCGATTCGTCCAAATGTCCTTTCGTCCAAATGTCGATTCGTCCAAATGTCCTTTCGTCAAAATGTCGATTCGTCCAAATGTCCTTTAGTCAAAATGTCGATTCGTCCAAATGTCATTTCGTCCAAATGTCTATTCGTCCAAATGTCCTTTCGTCAAAATGTCGATTCGTCCAAATGTCCTTTTGTCAAAATGTCTGTTCGTCCAAATGTCCTTTCGTCAAAATGTCTATTCGTCCAAATGTCCTTTTGTCAAAATGTCGATTCGTCCAAATGCCTTTTCGTCGAAATGTCATTTCGTCCAAATGTCGATTCGTCCCAATGTCCTTTCGTCCAAATGTCGATTCGTCCAAATGTCCTTTCGTCAAAATGTCGATTCGTCCAAATGTCTTTTCGTCAAAATGTCTATTCGTCCAAATGTCCTTTCGTCAAAATGTCGATTCGTCCAAATGTCCTTTCGTCAAAATGTCGATTCGTCCAATTGTCCTTTCGTCAAAATGTCGATTTGTCCAAATGTCTTTTCGTCAAAATGTCTATTCGTCCAAATGTCCTTTCGTCAAAATGTCGATTCGTCCAAATGTCCTTTCGTCAAAATGTCGATTCGTCCAAATGTCCTTTCGTCCAAATCTCGATTCGTCCAAATGTCCTTTCGTCAAAATGTCGATTCGTCCAAATGTCCTTTCGTCAAAATGTCGATTCGTCCAAATGTCCTTTCGTGTAAATGTCGATTCGTCCAAATGTACTTATGTCAAAATGTCGATTCGTCTAAATGTCCTTTCGTCAAAATGTCGATTCGTCCAAATGTCCTTTCGTCAAAATGTCGATTCGTCCAAATGTCCTTTCGTCCAAATGTCCTTTCGTCTAAATGTCGATTCGTCCAAATGTACTTATGTCAAAATGTCGATTCGTCTAAATGTCCTTTCGTCAAAATGTCGATTCGTCCAAATGTCCTTTCGTCAAAATGTCGATTCGTCCAAATGTCCTTTCGTCAAAATGTCGATTCGTCTAAATGTCCTTTCGTCAAAATGTCGATTCGTCCAAATGTCCTTTCGTCAAAATGTCCTTTCGTCCAAATGTCGATTCGTCCAAATGTCCTTTCGTCAAAATGTCGATTCGTCCAAATGTCTTTTCGTCAAAATGTCTATTCGTCCAAATGTCCTTTCGTAAAAATGTCGATTCGTCCAAATGTCCTTTCGTCAAAATGTCGATTCGTCCAATTGTCCTTTCGTCAAAATGTCGATTCGTCCAAATGTCTTTTCGTCAAAATGTCTATTCGTCCAAATGTCCTTTCGTCAAAATGTCGATTCGTCTAAATGTCGATTCGTCCAAATGTCCTTTCGTCCAAATGTCGATTCGTCCAAATGTCCTTTCGTCAAAATGTCGATTCGTCCAAATGTCCTTTAGTCAAAATGTCGATTCGTCCAAATGTCATTTCGTCCAAATGTCTATTCGTCCAAATGTCCTTTCGTCAAAATGTCGATTCGTCCAAATGTCCTTTTGTCAAAATGTCTGTTCGTCCAAATGTCCTTTCGTCAAAATGTCTATTCGTCCAAATGTCCTTTTGTCAAAATGTCGATTCGTCCAAATGCCTTTTCGTCGAAATGTCATTTCGTCCAAATGTCGATTCGTCCCAATGTCCTTTCGTCCAAATGTCGATTCGTCCAAATGTCCTTTCGTCAAAATGTCGATTCGTCCAAATGTCCTTTCGTCAAAATTTCGATTCGTCCAAATGTCATTTCGTCCAAATGTCTATTCGTCCAAATGTCCTTTCGTCAAAATGTCGATTCGTCCAAATGTCCTTTCGTCAAAATGTCGATTCGTCCAAATGTCTTTTCGTCAAAATGTCGTTTCGTCAAAATGTCGATTCGTCTAAATGTCCTTTCGTCCAAATGTCGATTCGCCTAAATGTTCTTTCTTCAGAATGTCGATTTGTCCAAATGTCCTTTCGTCAAAATGTCGATTCGTCCAAATGTCCTTTCGTCAAAATGTCGATTCGTCCAAATGTCATTTCGTCCAAATGTCTATTCGTCCAAATGTCCTTTCGTCAAAATGTCGATTCGTCCAAATGTCCTTTCGACAAAATGTCTGTTCGTGCAAATGTCCTTTCGTCAAAATGTCGATTCGTCCAAATGTCTTTTCGTCAAAATGTCTATTCGTCCAAATGTCCTTTCGTCAAAATGTCGATTCGTCTAAATGTCGATTCGTCCAAATGTCCTTTTGTTTAAATGTCGATTCGTCCAAATGTCCTTTCGTCAAAATGTCGATTCGTCCAAATGTCCTTTCGTCAAAATGTCGATTCGTCCAAATGTCATTTCGTCCAAATGTCTATTCGTCCAAATGTCCTTTCGTCAAAATGTCGATTCGTCCAAATGTCCTTTCGTCAAAATGTCTGTTCGTCTAAATGTCCTTTCGTCAAAATGTCTATTCGTCCAAATGTCCTTTTGTCCAAATGTCATTTCGTCCAAATGTCTATTCGTCCAAATGTCCTTTCGTCAAAATGTCGATTCGTCCAAATGTCCTTTCGACAAAATGTCTGTTCGTGCAAATGTCCTTTCGTCAAAATGTCGATTCGTCCAAATGTCTTTTCGTCAAAATGTCTATTCGTCCAAATGTCCTTTCGTCAAAATGTCGATTCGTCTAAATGTCGATTCGTCCAAATGTCCTTTCGTCCAAATGTCGATTCGTCCAAATGTCCTTTCGTCAAAATGTCGATTCGTCCAAATGTCCTTTCGTCAAAATGTCGATTCGTCCAAATGTCATTTCGTCCAAATGTCTATTCGTCCAAATGTCCTTTCGTCAAAATGTCGATTCGTCCAAATGTCCTTTCGTCAAAATGTCTGTTCGTCTAAATGTCCTTTCGTCAAAATGTCGATTCGTCCAAATGTCATTTCGTCCAAATGTCTATTCGTCCAAATGTCCTTTCGTCAAATTTCGATTCGTCCAAATGTCCTTTCGTCAAAGTGTCGATTCGTCCAAATGTCTTTTCGTCAAAATGTCATTTCGTCCAAATGTCGATTCGTCCAAATGTCCTTTCGTCCAAATGTCGATTCGTCCAAATGTCCTTTCGTCAAAATGTCGATTCGTCCAAATGTCCTTTCGTCAAAATTTCGATTCGTCTAAATGTCATTTCGTCCAAATGTCTATTCGTCCAAATGTCCTTTCGTCAAAATGTCGATTCGTCCAAATGTCCTTTCGTCAAAATGTCGATTCGTCCATATGTCTTTTCGTCAAAATGTCGTTTCGTCAAAATGTCGATTCGTCTAAATGTCCTTTCGTCCAAATGTCGATTCGTCTAAATGTTCTTTCTTCAGAATGTCGATTTGTCCAAATGTCCTTTCGTCAAAATGTCGATTCGTCCAAATGTCCTTTCGTCAAAATGTCGATTCGTCCAAATGTCATTTCGTCCAAATGTCTATTCGTCCAAATGTCCTTTCGTCAAAATGTCGATTCGTCCAAATGTCCTTTCGACAAAATGTCTGTTCGTGCAAATGTCCTTTCGTCAAAATGTCGATTCGTCTAAATGTCTTTTCGTCAAAATGTCTATTCGTCCAAATGTCCTTTTTTCAAAATGTCGATTCGTCCAAATGTCCTATCGTCCAAATCTCGATTCGTCCAAATGTCCTTTCGTCAAAATGTCGATTCGTCCAAATGTCCTTTCGTCAAAATGTCGATTCGTCCAAATGTCATTTCGTCCAAATGTCTATTCGTCCAAATGTCCTTTCGTCAAAATGTCGATTCGTCCAAATGTCCTTTCGACAAAATGTCTGTTCGTGCAAATGTCCTTTCGTCAAAATGTCGATTCGTCCAAATGTCTTTTCGTCAAAATGTCTATTCGTCCAAATGTCCTTTCGTCAAAATGTCGATTCGTCTAAATGTCGATTCGTCCAAATGTCCTTTTGTTTAAATGTCGATTCGTCCAAATGTCCTTTCGTCAAAATGTCGATTCGTCCAAATGTCCTTTCGTCAAAATGTCGATTCGTCCAAATGTCCTTTCGTCAAAGTGTCGATTCGTCCAAATGTCTTTTCGTCAAAATGTCATTTCGTCCAAATGTCGATTCGTGCAAATGTCCTTTCGTTCAAATGTCGATTCGTCCAAATGTCCTTTCGTCAAAATGTCTGTTCGTCTAAATGTCCTTTCGTCAAAATGTCTATTCGTCCAAATGTCCTTTTGTCCAAATGTCATTTCGTCCAAATGTCTATTCGTCCAAATGTCCTTTCGTCAAAATGTCCTTTCGACAAAATGTCTGTTCGTGCAAATGTCCTTTCGTCAAAATGTCGATTCGTCCAAATGTCTTTTCGTCAAAATGTCTATTCGTCCAAATGTCCTTTCGTCAAAATGTCGATTCGTCTAAATGTCGATTCGTCCAAATGTCCTTTCGTCCAAATGTCGATTCGCCTAAATGTTCTTTCTTCAGAATGTCGATTTGTCCAAATGTCCTTTCGTCAAAATGTCGATTCGTCCAAATGTCCTTTCGTCAAAATGTCGATTCGTCCAAATGTCATTTCGTCCAAATGTCTATTCGTCCAAATGTCCTTTCGTCAAAATGTCGATTCGTCCAAATGTCCTTTCGACAAAATGTCTGTTCGTGCAAATGTCCTTTCGTCAAAATGTCGATTCGTCCAAATGTCTTTTCGTCAAAATGTCTATTCGTCCAAATGTCCTTTCGTCAAAATGTCGATTCGTCTAAATGTCGATTCGTCCAAATGTCCTTTTGTTTAAATGTCGATTCGTCCAAATGTCCTTTCGTCAAAATGTCGATTCGTCCAAATGTCCTTTCGTCAAAATGTCGATTCGTCCAAATGTCATTTCGTCCAAATGTCTATTCGTCCAAATGTCCTTTCGTCAAAATGTCGATTCGTCCAAATGTCCTTTCGTCAAAATGTCTGTTCGTCTAAATGTCCTTTCGTCAAAATGTCTATTCGTCCAAATGTCCTTTTGTCCAAATGTCATTTCGTCCAAATGTCTATTCGTCCAAATGTCCTTTCGTCAAAATGTCGATTCGTCCAAATGTCCTTTCGACAAAATGTCTGTTCGTGCAAATGTCCTTTCGTCAAAATGTCGATTCGTCCAAATGTCTTTTCGTCAAAATGTCTATTCGTCCAAATGTCCTTTCGTCAAAATGTCGATTCGTCTAAATGTCGATTCGTCCAAATGTCCTTTCGTCCAAATGTCGATTCGTCCAAATGTCCTTTCGTCAAAATGTCGATTCGTCCAAATGTCCTTTCGTCAAAATGTCGATTCGTCCAAATGTCATTTCGTCCAAATGTCTATTCGTCCAAATGTCCTTTCGTCAAAATGTCGATTCGTCCAAATGTCCTTTCGTCAAAATGTCTGTTCGTCTAAATGTCCTTTCGTCAAAATGTCGATTCGTCCAAATGTCATTTCGTCCAAATGTCTATTCGTCCAAATGTCCTTTCGTCAAATTTCGATTCGTCCAAATGTCCTTTCGTCAAAGTGTCGATTCGTCCAAATGTCTTTTCGTCAAAATGTCATTTCGTCCAAATGTCGATTCGTCCAAATGTCCTTTCGTCCAAATGTCGATTCGTCCAAATGTCCTTTCGTCAAAATGTCGATTCGTCCAAATGTCCTTTCGTCAAAATTTCGATTCGTCTAAATGTCATTTCGTCCAAATGTCTATTCGTCCAAATGTCCTTTCGTCAAAATGTCGATTCGTCCAAATGTCCTTTCGTCAAAATGTCGATTCGTCCATATGTCTTTTCGTCAAAATGTCGTTTCGTCAAAATGTCGATTCGTCTAAATGTCCTTTCGTCCAAATGTCGATTCGTCTAAATGTTCTTTCTTCAGAATGTCGATTTGTCCAAATGTCCTTTCGTCAAAATGTCGATTCGTCCAAATGTCCTTTCGTCAAAATGTCGATTCGTCCAAATGTCATTTCGTCCAAATGTCTATTCGTCCAAATGTCCTTTCGTCAAAATGTCGATTCGTCCAAATGTCCTTTCGACAAAATGTCTGTTCGTGCAAATGTCCTTTCGTCAAAATGTCGATTCGTCTAAATGTCTTTTCGTCAAAATGTCTATTCGTCCAAATGTCCTTTTTTCAAAATGTCGATTCGTCCAAATGTCCTATCGTCCAAATCTCGATTCGTCCAAATGTCCTTTCGTCAAAATGTCGATTCGTCCAAATGTCCTTTCGTCAAAATATCGATTCGTCCAAATGTCCTTTCGTCTAAATGTCGATTCGTCCAAATGTACTTATGTCAAAATGTCGATTCGTCTAAATGTCCTTTCATCAAAATGTCGATTCGTCCAAATGTCCTTTCGTCAAAATGTCGATTCGTCCAAATGTCATTTCGTCCAAATGTCTATTCGTCCAAATGTCCTTTCGTCAAATTTCGATTCGTCCAAATGTCCTTTCGTCAAAGTGTCGATTCGTCCAAATGTCTTTTCGTCAAAATGTCATTTCGTCCAAATGTCGATTCGTGCAAATGTCCTTTCGTTCAAATGTCGATTCGTCCAAATGTCCTTTCGTCAAAATGTCGATTGGTCCAAATGTCCTTTCGTCAAAATGTCGATTCGTCCAAATGTCCTTTCGTCCAAATCTCGATTCGTCCAAATGTCCTTTCGTCAAAATGTCTATTTGTCCAAATGTCCTTTCGTCAAAATGTCGATTCGTCCAAATGTCCTTTCGTCAAAATGTCTATTCGTCCAAATGTCCTTTTGTCAAAATGTCGATTCGTCCAAATGTCTTTTCGTCAAAATGTATATTCGTCCAAATGTCCTTTCGTCCAAATGTCATTGCGTCCAAATGTCTATTCGTCCAAATGTCCTTTCGTCAAAATGTCGATTCGTCCAAATGTCCTTTCGTCAAAATGTCTGTTCGTCCAAATGTCCTTTCGTCAAAATGTCTATTCGTTCAAATGTCCTTTCGTCAAAATGTCGATTCGTCCAAATGTCCTTTCGTCGAAATCTCGATTCGTCCAAATGTCCTTTCCTCAAAATGTCGATTCGTCCAAATGTCCTTTCGTCAAAATGTCGATTCGTCCAAATGTCCTTTCGTCTAAATGTCGATTCGTCCAAATGTACTTATGTCAAAATGTCGATTCGTCTAAATGTCCTTTCGTCAAAATGTCGATTCGTCCAAATGTCCTTTTGTCAAAATGTCGATTCGTCCAATTGTCCTTTCGTCAAAATGTCGATTCGTCCAAATGTCTTTTCGTCAAAATGTCTATTCGTCTAAATGTCCTTTCGTCAAAATGTCGATTCGTCCAAATGTCCTTTCGTCAAAGTGTCGATTCGTCCAAATGTCTTTTCGTCAAAATGTCATTTCGTCCAAATGTCGATTCGTGCAAATGTCCTTTCGTTCAAATGTCGATTCGTCCAAATGTCCTTTCGTCAAAATGTCGATTGGTCCAAATGTCCTTTCGTCAAAATGTCGATTCGTCCAAATGTCCTTTCGTCCAAATCTCGATTCATCCAAATGTCCTTTCGTCAAAATGTCTATTCGATCAAATGTCCTTTCGTCAAAATGTCTGTTCGTCCAAATGTCCTTTCGTCAAAATGTCTATTCGTTCAAATGTCCTTTCGTCAAAATGTCGATTCGTCCAAATGTCCTTTCGTCGAAATCTCGATTCGTCCAAATGTCCTTTCGTCAAAATGTCGATTCGTCCAAATGTCCTTTCGTCAAAATGTCGATTCGTCCAAATGTCCTTTCGTCTAAATGTCGATTCGTCCAAATGTACTTATGTCAAAATGTCGATTCGTCTAAATGTCCTTTCGTCAAAATGTCGATTCGTCCAAATGTCCTTTTGTCAAAATGTCGATTCGTCCAATTGTCCTTTCGTCAAAATGTCGATTCGTCCAAATGTCTTTTCGTCAAAATGTCTATTCGTCTAAATGTCCTTTCGTCAAAATGTCGATTCGTCCAAATGTCCTTTCGTCTAAATGTCGATTCGTCCAAATGTACTTATGTCAAAATGTCGATTCGTCTAAATGTCCTTTCGTCAAAATGTCGATTCGTCCAAATGTCCTTTCGTCAAAATGTCCTTTCGTCCAAATGTCGATTCGTCCAAATGTCCTTTCGTCAAAATGTCGATTCGTCCAAATGTCTTTTCGTCAAAATGTCTATTCGTCCAAATGTCCTTTTGTCAAAATGTCGATTCGTCCAAATGTCCTTTCGTCAAAATGTCGATTCGTCCAAATGTCCTTTCGTCAAAATGTCGATTCGTCCAAATGTCCTTTCGTCAAAATGTCGATTCGTCCAAATGTCCTTTCGTCTAAATGTCGATTCGTCCAAATGTACTTATGTCAAAATGTCGATTCGTCTAAATGTCCTTTCGTCCAAATGTCGATTCGTCCAAATGTCTTTTCGTCAAAATGTCATTTCGTCCAAATGTCGATTCGTGCAAATGTCCTTTCGTCAAAATGTCGATTCGTCCAAATGTCTTTTCGTCAAAATGTCTATTCGTCCAAATGTCCTTTCGTCAAAATGTCGATTCGTCCAAATGTCCTTTCGTCTAAATGTCGATTCGTCCAAATGTACTTATGTCAAAATGTCGATTCGTCTAAATGTCCTTTCGTCAAAATGTCGATTCGTCCAAATGTCCTTTCGTCAAAATGTCCTTTCGTCCAACTGTCGATTCGTCCAAATGTCCTTTCGTCAAAATGTCCTTTCGTCCAACTGTCGATTCGTCCAAATGTCCTTTCGTCAAAATGTCGATTCGTCCAAATGTCTTTTCGTCAAAATGTCTATTCGTCCAAATGTCCTTTCGTCAAAATGTCGATTCGTCCAAATGTCCTTTCGTCAAAATGTCGATTCGTCCAATTGTCCTTTCGTCAAAATGTCGATTCGTCCAAATGTCTTTTCGTCAAAATGTCTATTCGTCCAAATGTCCTTTCGTCAAAATGTCGATTCGTCTAAATGTCGATTCGTCCAAATGTCCTTTCGTCCAAATGTCGATTCGTCCAAATGTCCTTTCGTCAAAATGTCGATTCGTCCAAATGTCATTTCGTCCAAATGTCTATTCGTCCAAATGTCCTTTCGTCAAAATGTCGATTCGTCCAAATGTCCTTTCGTCAAAATGTCTGTTCGTCCAAATGTCCTTTCGTCAAAATGTCTATTCGTCCAAATGTCCTTTTGTCAAAATGTCGATTCGTCCAAATGTCTTTTCGTCAAAATGTCATTTCGTCCAAATGTCGATTCGTCCAAATGTCCTTTCGTCCAAATGTCGATTCGTCCAAATGTCCTTTCGTCAAAATGTCGATTCGTCCAAATGCCCTTTCGTCAAAATTTCGATTCGGCCAAATGTCATTTCGTCCAAATGTCTATTCGTCCAAATGTCCTTTCGTCAAAATGTCGATTCGTCCAAATGTCCTTTCGTCAAAATGTCGATTCGTCCAAATGTCTTTTCGTCAAAATGTCGTTTCGTCAAAATGTCGATTCGTCTAAATGTCCTTTCGTCCAAATGTCGATTCGTCTAAATGTTCTTCCTTCAGAATGTCGATTTGTCCAAATGTCCTTCCGTCTAAATGTCGATTAGTCCAAATGTCCTTTCGTCAAAATGTCGATTCGTCCAAATGTCTTTTCGTCAAAATGTCTATTCGTCCAAATGTCCTTTCTTCAAAATGTCTATTCGTCCAAATGTCCTTTCGTCAAAATGTCCATTCGTCCAAATGTCCTTTCGTCAAAATGTCCATTCGTCCAAATGTCCTTTCGTCCAAATGTCGATTCGTCCACAAGTCATTTCGTCCAAATCTCGATTCGTCCAAATGTCCTTTCGTCAAAATGTCTATTCGTCCAAATGTCCTTTCGTCAAAATGTCGATTCGTCCAAATGTCCTTTCGTCAAAATGTCTATTCGTCCAAATGTCCTTTCGTCAAAATGTCGATTCGTCCAAATGTCCTTTCGTCAAAATGTCGATTCGTCCAAATGTCTTTTCGTCAAAATGTCATTTCGTCCAAATGTCGATTCGTACAAATGTCCTTTCGTTCAAATGTCGATTCGTCCAAATGTCCTTTTGTCAAAATGTCGATTGGTCCAAATGTCCTTTCGTCAAAATGTCGATTCGTCCAAATGTCCTTTCGTCCAAATCTCGATTCGTCCAAATGTCCTTTCGTCAAAATGTCCATTCGTCCAAATGTCCTTTCGTCCAAATGTCGATTCGTCCAAAATTCATTTCTTCCAAATCTCGATTCGTCCAAATGTCCTTTCGTCAAAATGTCTATTCGTCCAAATGTCCTTTCGTCAAAATGTCGATTCGTCCAAATGTCCTTTCGTCAAAATGTCTATTCGTCCAAATGTCCTTTCGTCCAAATGTCGATTCGTCCAAAAGTCATTTCGTCCAAATCTCGATTCGTCCAAATGTCCTTTCGTCAAAATGTCTATTCGTCAAAATGTCATTTCGTCCAAATGTCGATTCGTGCAAATGTCCTTTCGTTCAAATGTCGATTCGTCCAAATGTCCTTTCGTCAAAATGTCGATTCGTCCAAATGTCTTTTCGTCAAAATGTCATTTCGTCCAAATGTCGATTCGTGCAAATGTCCTTTCGTTCAAATGTCGATTCGTCCAAATGTCCTTCCGTCCAAATCTCGATTCGTCCAAATGTCCTTTCGTCAAAATGTCGATTCGTCCAAATGTCTTTTCGTCAAAATGTATATTCGTCCAAATGTCCTTTCGTCCAAATGTCATTGCGTCCAAATGTCTATTCGTCCAAATGTCCTTTCGTCAAAATGTCGATTCGTCCAAATGTCCTTTCGTCAAAATGTCTGTTCGTCCAAATGTCCTTTCGTCAAAATGTCTATTCGTCCAAATGTCCTTTCGTCAAAATGTCGATTCGTCCAAATGTCCTTTCGTCCAAATCTCGATTCGTCCAAATGTCCTTTCGTCAAAATGTCGATTCGTCCAAATGTCCTTTCGTCAAAATGTCGATTCGTCCAAATGTCCTTTCGTCTAAATGTCGATTCGTCCAAATGTACTTATGTCAAAATGTCGATTCGTCTAAATGTCCTTTCGTCAAAATGTCGATTCGTCCAAATGTCCTTTCGTCAAAATGTCGATTCGTCCAATTGTCCTTTCGTCAAAATGTCGATTCGTCCAAATGTCTTTTCGTCAAAATGTCTATTCGTCCAAATGTCCTTTTGTCAAAATGTCGATTCGTCCAAATGTCCTTTCGTCAAAATGTCGATTCGTCCAAATGTCCTTTCGTCAAAATGTCGATTCGTCCAAATGTCCTTTCGTCAAAATGTCGATTCGTCCAAATGTCTTTTCGTCAAAATGTCTATTCGTCCAAATGTCCTTTCGTCAAAATGTCGATTCGTCCAAATGTCCTTTCGTCAAAATGTCGATTCGTCCAAATGTCCTTTCGTCAAAATGTCGATTCGTCCAAATGTCCTTTCGTCCAAATCTCGATTCGTCCAAATGTCCTTTCGTCAAAATGTCGATTCGTCCAAATGTCCTTTCGTCAAAATGTCGATTCGTCCAAATGTCTTTTCGTCTAAATGTCGATTCGTCCAAATGTACTTATGTCAAAATGTCGATTCGTCTAAATGTCCTTTCGTCAAAATGTCGATTCGTCCAAATGTCCTTTCGTCAAAATGTCCTTTCGTCCAAATGTCGATTCGTCCAAATGTCCTTTCGTCAAAATGTCGATTCGTCCAAATGTCTTTTCGTCAAAATGTCTATTCGTCCAAATGTCCTTTCGTCAAAATGTCGATTCGTCCAAATGTCCTTTCGTCAAAATGTCGATTCGTCCAAATGTCCTTTCGTCAAAATGTCGATTCGTCCAAATGTCCTTTCGTCCAAATCTCGATTCGTCCAAATGTCCTTTCGTCAAAATGTCGATTCGTCCAAATGTCCTTTCGTCAAAATGTCGATTCGTCCAAATGTCTTTTCGTCTAAATGTCGATTCGTCCAAATGTACTTATGTCAAAATGTCGATTCGTCTAAATGTCCTTTCGTCCAAATGTCGATTCGTCCAAATGTCTTTTCGTCAAAATGTCATTTCGTCCAAATGTCGATTCGTCCAAATGTCCTTTCGTTCAAATGTCGATTCGTCCAAATGTCCTTTCGTCCAAATCTCGATTCGTCCAAATGTCCTTCGTCCAAATCTCGATTCGTCCAAATGTCCTTTCGTCAAAATGTCTATTCGTCCAAATGTCCTTTCGTCAAAATGTCGATTCGTCCAAATGTCCTTTCGTCAAAATGTCTATTCGTCCAAATGTCCTTTCGTCAAAATGTCGATTCGTCCAAATGTCTTTTCGTCAAAATGTATATTCGTCCAAATGTCTTTTCGTCAAAATGTCATTTCGTCCAAATGTCGATTCGTCCAAATGTCCTTCCGTTCAAATGTCGATTCGTCCAAATGTCCTTTCGTCCAAATCTCGATTCGTCCAAATGTCCTTTCGTCCAAATCTCGATTCGTCCAAATGTCCTTTCCTCAAAATGTCTATTCGTCCAAATGTCCTTTCGTCCAAATGTCGATTCGTCCAAATGTCCTTTCGTCCAAATGTCGATTCGTCCAAATGTCCTTTCGTCAAAATGTCGATTCGTCCAAATGTCCTTTCGTCAAAATTTCGATTCGGCAAAATGTCATTTCGTCCAAATGTCTATTCGTCCAAATGTCCTTTCGTCAAAATGTCGATTCGTCCAAATGTCCTTTCGTCAAAATGTCGATTCGTCCTAATGTCTTTTCGTCAAAATGTCGTTTCGTAAAAATGTCGATTTGTCTAAATGTCCTTTCGTCCAAATGTCGATTCGTCTAAATGTTCTTTCTTCAGAATGTCGATTTGTCCAAATGTCCTTCCGTCTAAATGTCGATTAGTCCAAATGTCCTTTCGTCAAAATGTCGATTCGTCCAAATGTCTTTTCGTCAAAATGTCTATTCGTCCAAATGTCCTTTCTTCAAAATGTCTATTCGTCCAAATGTCCTTTCGTCAAAATGTCCATTCGTCCAAATGTCCTTTCGTCCAAATGTCGATTCGTCCAAAAGTCATTTCGTCCAAATCTCGATTCGTCCAAATGTCCTTTCGTCAAAATGTCTATTCGTCCAAATGTCCTTTCGTCAAAATGTCGATTCGTCCAAATGTCCTTTCGTCAAAATGTCTATTCGTCCAAATGTCCTTTCGTCAAAATGTCGATACGTCCAAATGTCTTTTCGTCAAAATGTATATTCGTCCAAATGTCCTTTCGTCCAAATGTCATTTCGCCCAAATGTCTATTCGTACAAATGTCCTTTCGTCAAAATGTCGATTCGTCCAAATGTCCTTTCGTCAAAATGTCTGTTCGTCCAAATGTCCTTTCGTCAAAATGTCTATTCGTCCAAATGTCCTTTCGTCAAAATGTCGATTCGTCCAAATGTCCTTTCGTCAAAATGTCGATTCGTCCTAATGTCTTTTCGTCAAAATGTCATTTCGTCCAAATGTCGATTCGTACAAATGTCCTTTCGTTCAAATGTCGATTCGTCCAAATGTCCTTTCGTCAAAATGTCGATTGGTCCAAATGTCCTTTCGTCAAAATGTCGATTCGTCCAAATGTCCTTTCGTCCAAATCTCGATTCGTCCAAATGTCCTTTCGTCAAAATGTCCATTCGTCCAAATGTCCTTTCGTCCAAATGTCGATTCGTCCAAAAGTCATTTCGTCCAAATCTCGATTCGTCCAAATGTCCTTTCGTCAAAATGTCTATTCGTCCAAATGTCCTTTCGTCAAAATGTCGATTCGTCCAAATGTCCTTTCGTCAAAATGTCTATTCGTCCAAATGTCCTTTCGTCCAAATGTCGATTCGTCCAAAAGTCATTTCGTCCAAATCTCGATTCGTCCAAATGTCCTTTCGTCAAAATGTCTATTCGTCAAAATGTCATTTCGTCCAAATGTCGATTCGTGCAAATGTCCTTTCGTTCAAATGTCGATTCGTCCAAATGTCCTTTCGTCAAAATGTCGATTCGTCCAAATGTCTTTTCGTCAAAATGTCAGTTCGTCCAAATGTCGATTCGTGCAAATGTCCTTTCGTTCAAATGTCGATTCGTCCAAATGTCCTTTCGTCCAAATCTCGATTCGTCCAAATGTCCTTTCGTCAAAATGTCTATTCGTCCAAATGTCCTTTCGTCAAAATGTCGATTCGTCCAAATGTCCTTTCGTCAAAATGTCTATTCGTCCAAATGTCCTTTCGTCAAAATGTCGATTCGTCCAAATGTCTTTTCGTCAAAATGTATATTCGTCCAAATGTCCTTTCGTCCAAATGTCATTGCGTCCAAATGTCTATTCGTCCAAATGTCCTTTCGTCAAAATGTCGATTCGTCCAAATGTCCTTTCGTCAAAATGTCTGTTCGTCCAAATGTCCTTTCGTCAAAATGTCTATTCGTCCAAATGTCCTTTCGTCAAAATGTCGATTCGTCCAAATGTCCTTTCGTCCAAATCTCGATTCGTCCAAATGTCCTTTCGTCAAAATGTCGATTCGTCCAAATGTCCTTTCGTCAAAATGTCGATTCGTCCAAATGTCCTTTCGTCTAAATGTCGATTCGTCCAAATGTCCTTTCGTCCAAATCTCGATTCGTCCAAATGTCCTTTTGTCCAAATCTCGATTCGTCCAAATGTCCTTTCGTCAAAATGTCTATTCGTCCAAATGTCCTTTCGTCAAAATGTCGATTCGTCCAAATGTCCTTTCGTCAAAATGTCTATTCGTCCAAATGTCCTTTCGTCAAAATGTCGATTCGTCCAAATGTCTTTTCGTCAAAATGTATATTCGTCCAAATGTCCTTTCGTCCAAATGTCATTGCGTCTAAATGTCTATTCGTCCAAATGTCCTTTCGTCAAAATGTCGATTCGTCCAAATGTCCTTTCGTCAAAATGTCTGTTCGTCCAAATGTCCTTTCGTCAAAATGTCTATTCGTCCAAATGTCCTTTCGTCAAAATGTCGATTCGTCCAAATGTCCTTTCGTCCAAATCTTGATTCGTCCAAATGTCCTTTCGTCAAAATGTCGATTCGTCCAAATGTCCTTTCGTCAAAATGTCGATTCGTCCAAATGTCCTTTCGTCTTAATGTCGATTCGTCCAAATGTACTTATGTCAAAATGTCGATTCGTCTAAATGTCCTTTCGTCAAAATGTCGATTCGTCCAAATGTCCTTTCGTCAAAATGTCTATTCGTCCAAATGTCCTTTCGTCAAAATGTCGATTCGTCCAAATGTCTTTTTGTCAAAATGTATATTCGTCCAAATGTCCTTTCGTCCAAATGCCATTGCGTCCAAATGTCTATTCGTCCAAATGTCCTTTCGTCAAAATGTCGATTCGTCCAAATGTCCTTTCGTCAAAATGTCTGTTCGTCCAAATGTCCTTTCGTCAAAATGTCTATTCGTCCAAATGTCCTTTCGTCAAAATGTCGATTCGTCCAAATGTCCTTTCGTCCAAATCTCGATTCGTCCAAATGTCCTTTCGTCAAAATGTCGATTCGTCCAAATGTCTTTTCGTCAAAATGTCATTTCGTCCAAATGTCGATTCGTGCAAATGTCCTTTCGTTCAAATGTCGATTCGTCCAAATGTCTTTTCGTCAAAATGTCTATTCGTCCAAATGTCCTTTCGTCAAAATGTCGATTCGTCCAAATGTCCTTTCGTCAAAATGTCGATTCGTCCAATTGTCCTTTCGTCAAAATGTCGATTCGTCCAAATGTCTTTTCGTCAAAATGTCTATTCGTCCAAATGTCCTTTCGTCAAAATGTCGATTCGTCTAAATGTCGATTCGTCCAAATGTCCTTTCGTCCAAATGTCGATTCGTCCAAATGTCCTTTCGTCAAAATGTCGATTCGTCCAAATGTCATTTCGTCCAAATGTCTATTCGTCCAAATGTCCTTTCGTCAAAATGTCGATTCGTCCAAATGTCCTTTCGTCAAAATGTCTGTTCGTCCAAATGTCCTTTCGTCAAAATGTCTATTCGTCCAAATGTCCTTTTGTCAAAATGTCGATTCGTCCAAATGTCTTTTCGTCAAAATGTCATTTCGTCCAAATGTCGATTCGTCCAAATGTCCTTTCGTCCAAATGTCGATTCGTCCAAATGTCCTTTCGTCAAAATGTCGATTCGTCCAAATGCCCTTTCGTCAAAATTTCGATTCGGCCAAATGTCATTTCGTCCAAATGTCTATTCGTCCAAATGTCCTTTCGTCAAAATGTCGATTCGTCCAAATGTCCTTTCGTCAAAATGTCGATTCGTCCAAATGTCTTTTCGTCAAAATGTCATTTCGTCCAAATGTCGATTCGTACAAATGTCCTTTCGTTCAAATGTCGATTCGTCCAAATGTCCTTTTGTCAAAATGTCGATTGGTCCAAATGTCCTTTCGTCAAAATGTCGATTCGTCCAAATGTCCTTTCGTCCAAATCTCGATTCGTCCAAATGTCCTTTCGTCAAAATGTCCATTCGTCCAAATGTCCTTTCGTCCAAATGTCGATTCGTCCAAAATTCATTTCTTCCAAATCTCGATTCGTCCAAATGTCCTTTCGTCAAAATGTCTATTCGTCCAAATGTCCTTTCGTCAAAATGTCGATTCGTCCAAATGTCCTTTCGTCAAAATGTCTATTCGTCCAAATGTCCTTTCGTCCAAATGTCGATTCGTCCAAAAGTCATTTCGTCCAAATCTCGATTCGTCCAAATGTCCTTTCGTCAAAATGTCTATTCGTCAAAATGTCATTTCGTCCAAATGTCGATTCGTGCAAATGTCCTTTCGTTCAAATGTCGATTCGTCCAAATGTCCTTTCGTCAAAATGTCGATTCGTCCAAATGTCTTTTCGTCAAAATGTCATTTCGTCCAAATGTCGATTCGTGCAAATGTCCTTTCGTTCAAATGTCGATTCGTCCAAATGTCCTTCCGTCCAAATCTCGATTCGTCCAAATGTCCTTTCGTCAAAATGTCGATTCGTCCAAATGTCCTTTCGTCAAAATGTATATTCGTCCAAATGTCCTTTCGTCCAAATGTCATTGCGTCCAAATGTCTATTCGTCCAAATGTCCTTTCGTCAAAATGTCGATTCGTCCAAATGTCCTTTCGTCAAAATGTCTGTTCGTCCAAATGTCCTTTCGTCAAAATGTCTATTCGTCCAAATGTCCTTTCGTCAAAATGTCGATTCGTCCAAATGTCCTTTCGTCCAAATCTCGATTCGTCCAAATGTCCTTTCGTCAAAATGTCGATTCGTCCAAATGTCCTTTCGTCAAAATGTCGATTCGTCCAAATGTCCTTTCGTCTAAATGTCGATTTGTCCAAATGTACTTATGTCAAAATGTCGATTCGTCTAAATGTCCTTTCGTCAAAATGTCGATTCGTCCAAATGTCCTTTCGTCAAAATGTCGATTCGTCCAATTGTCCTTTCGTCAAAATGTCGATTCGTCCAAATGTCTTTTCGTCAAAATGTCTATTCGTCCAAATGTCCTTTTGTCAAAATGTCGATTCGTCCAAATGTCCTTTCGTCTAAATGTCGATTCGTCCAAATGTACTTATGTCAAAATGTCGATTCGTCTAAATGTCCTTTCGTCAAAATGTCGATTCGTCCAAATGTCCTTTCGTCAAAATGTCCTTTCGTCCAAATGTCGATTCGTCCAAATGTCCTTTCGTCAAAATGTCGATTCGTCCAAATGTCTTTTCGTCAAAATGTCTATTCGTCCAAATGTCCTTTCGTCAAAATGTCGATTCGTCCAAATGTCCTTTCGTCAAAATGTCGATTCGTCCAAATGTCCTTTCGTCAAAATGTCGATTCGTCCAAATGTCCTTTCGTCCAAATCTCGATTCGTCCAAATGTCCTTTCGTCAAAATGTCGATTCGTCCAAATGTCCTTTCGTCAAAATGTCGATTCGTCCAAATGTCTTTTCGTCTAAATGTCGATTCGTCCAAATGTACTTATGTCAAAATGTCGATTCGTCTAAATGTCCTTTCGTCCAAATGTCGATTCGTCCAAATGTCTTTTCGTCAAAATGTCATTTCGTCCAAATGTCGATTCGTCCAAATGTCCTTTCGTTCAAATGTCGATTCATCCAAATGTCCTTTCGTCCAAATCTCGATTCGTCCAAATGTCCTTCGTCCAAATCTCGATTCGTCCAAATGTCCTTTCGTCAAAATGTCTATTCGTCCAAATGTCCTTTCGTCAAAATGTCGATTCGTCCAAATGTCCTTTCGTCAAAATGTCTATTCGTCCAAATGTCCTTTCGTCAAAATGTCGATTCGTCCAAATGTCTTTTCGTCAAAATGTATATTCGTCCAAATGTCTTTTCGTCAAAATGTCATTTCGTCCAAATGTCGATTCGTCCAAATGTCCTTCCGTTCAAATGTCGATTCGTCCAAATGTCCTTTCGTCCAAATCTCGATTCGTCCAAATGTCCTTTCGTCCAAATCTCGATTCGTCCAAATGTCCTTTCCTCAAAATGTCTATTCGTCCAAATGTCCTTTCGTCCAAATGTCGATTCGTCCAAATGTCCTTTCGTCCAAATGTCGATTCGTCCAAATGTCCTTTCGTCAAAATGTCGATTCGTCCAAATGTCCTTTCGTCAAAATTTCGATTCGGCAAAATGTCATTTCGTCCAAATGTCTATTCGTCCAAATGTCCTTTCGTCAAAATGTCGATTCGTCCAAATGTCCTTTCGTCAAAATGTCGATTCGTCCTAATGTCTTTTCGTCAAAATGTCGTTTCGTCAAAATGTCGATTTGTCTAAATGTCCTTTCGTCCAAATGTCGATTCGTCTAAATGTTCTTTCTTCAGAATGTCGATTTGTCCAAATGTCCTTCCGTCTAAATGTCGATTAGTCCAAATGTCCTTTCGTCAAAATGTCGATTCGTCCAAATGTCTTTTCGTCAAAATGTCTATTCGTCCAAATGTCCTTTCTTCAAAATGTCTATTCGTCCAAATGTCCTTTCGTCAAAATGTCCATTCGTCCAAATGTCCTTTCGTCCAAATGTCGATTCGTCCAAAAGTCATTTCGTCCAAATCTCGATTCGTCCAAATGTCCTTTCGTCAAAATGTCTATTCGTCCAAATGTCCTTTCGTCAAAATGTCGATTCGTCCAAATGTCCTTTCGTCAAAATGTCTATTCGTCCAAATGTCCTTTCGTCAAAATGTCGATACGTCCAAATGTCTTTTCGTCAAAATGTATATTCGTCCAAATGTCCTTTCGTCCAAATGTCATTTCGCCCAAATGTCTATTCGTACAAATGTCCTTTCGTCAAAATGTCGATTCGTCCAAATGTCCTTTCGTCAAAATGTCTGTTCGTCCAAATGTCCTTTCGTCAAAATGTCTATTCGTCCAAATGTCCTTTCGTCAAAATGTCGATTCGTCCAAATGTCCTTTCGTCAAAATGTCGATTCGTCCTAATGTCTTTTCGTCAAAATGTCATTTCGTCCAAATGTCGATTCGTACAAATGTCCTTTCGTTCAAATGTCGATTCGTCCAAATGTCCTTTCGTCAAAATGTCGATTGGTCCAAATGTCCTTTCGTCAAAATGTCGATTCGTCCAAATGTCCTTTCGTCCAAATCTCGATTCGTCCAAATGTCCTTTCGTCAAAATGTCCATTCGTCCAAATGTCCTTTCGTCCAAATGTCGATTCGTCCAAAAGTCATTTCGTCCAAATCTCGATTCGTCCAAATGTCCTTTCGTCAAAATGTCTATTCGTCCAAATGTCCTTTCGTCAAAATGTCGATTCGTCCAAATGTCCTTTCGTCAAAATGTCTATTCGTCCAAATGTCCTTTCGTCCAAATGTCGATTCGTCCAAAAGTCATTTCGTCCAAATCTCGATTTGTCCAAATGTCCTTTCGTCAAAATGTCTATTCGTCAAAATGTCATTTCGTCCAAATGTCGATTCGTGCAAATGTCCTTTCGTTCAAATGTCGATTCGTCCAAATGTCCTTTCGTCAAAATGTCGATTCGTCCAAATGTCTTTTCGTCAAAATGTCATTTCGTCCAAATGTCGATTCGTGCAAATGTCCTTTCGTTCAAATGTCGATTCGTCCAAATGTCCTTTCGTCCAAATCTCGATTCGTCCAAATGTCCTTTCGTCAAAATGTCTATTCGTCCAAATGTCCTTTCGTCAAAATGTCGATTCGTCCAAATGTCCTTTCGTCCAAATCTCGATTCGTCCAAATGTCCTTTCGTCAAAATGTCCATTCGTCCAAATGTCCTTTCGTCCAAATGTCGATTCGTCCAAAATTCATTTCTTCCAAATCTCGATTCGTCCAAATGTCCTTTCGTCAAAATGTCTATTCGTCCAAATGTCCTTTCGTCAAAATGTCGATTCGTCCAAATGTCCTTTCGTCAAAATGTCTATTCGTCCAAATGTCCTTTCGTCCAAATGTCGATTCGTCCAAAAGTCATTTCGTCCAAATCTCGATTCGTCCAAATGTCCTTTCGTCAAAATGTCGATTCGTCCAAATGTCCTTCCGTCCAAATCTCGATTCGTCCAAATGTCCTTTCGTCAAAATGTCGATTCGTCCAAATGTCTTTTCGTCAAAATGTATATTCGTCCAAATGTCCTTTCGTCCAAATGTCATTGCGTCCAAATGTCTATTCGTCCAAATGTCCTTTCGTCAAAATGTCGATTCGTCCAAATGTCCTTTCGTCAAAATGTCTGTTCGTCCAAATGTCCTTTCGTCAAAATGTCTATTCGTCCAAATGTCCTTTCGTCAAAATGTCGATTCGTCCAAATGTCCTTTCGTCCAAATCTCGATTCGTCCAAATGTCCTTTCGTCAAAATGTCGATTCGTCCAAATGTCCTTTCGTCAAAATGTCGATTCGTCCAAATGTCCTTTCGTCTAAATGTCGATTCGTCCAAATGTACTTATGTCAAAATGTCGATTCGTCTAAATGTCCTTTCGTCAAAATGTCGATTCGTCCAAATGTCCTTTCGTCAAAATGTCGATTCGTCCAATTGTCCTTTCGTCAAAATGTCGATTCGTCCAAATGTCTTTTCGTCAAAATGTCTATTCGTCCAAATGTCCTTTTGTCAAAATGTCGATTCGTCCAAATGTCCTTTCGTCTAAATGTCGATTCGTCCAAATGTACTTATGTCAAAATGTCGATTCGTCTAAATGTCCTTTCGTCAAAATGTCGATTCGTCCAAATGTCCTTTCGTCAAAATGTCCTTTCGTCCAAATGTCGATTCGTCCAAATGTCCTTTCGTCAAAATGTCGATTCGTCCAAATGTCTTTTCGTCAAAATGTCTATTCGTCCAAATGTCCTTTCGTCAAAATGTCGATTCGTCCAAATGTCCTTTCGTCAAAATGTCGATTCGTCCAAATGTCCTTTCGTCAAAATGTCGATTCGTCCAAATGTCCTTTCGTCCAAATCTCGATTCGTCCAAATGTCCTTTCGTCAAAATGTCGATTCGTCCAAATGTCCTTTCGTCAAAATGTCGATTCGTCCAAATGTCTTTTCGTCTAAATGTCGATTCGTCCAAATGTACTTATGTCAAAATGTCGATTCGTCTAAATGTCCTTTCGTCCAAATGTCGATTCGTCCAAATGTCTTTTCGTCAAAATGTCATTTCGTCCAAATGTCGATTCGTCCAAATGTCCTTTCGTTCAAATGTCGATTCGTCCAAATGTCCTTTCGTCCAAATCTCGATTCGTCCAAATGTCCTTCGTCCAAATCTCGATTCGTCCAAATGTCCTTTCGTCAAAATGTCTATTCGTCCAAATGTCCTTTCGTCAAAATGTCGATTCGTCCAAATGTCCTTTCGTCAAAATGTCTATTCGTCCAAATGTCCTTTCGTCAAAATGTCGATTCGTCCAAATGTCTTTTCGTCAAAATGTATATTCGTCCAAATGTCTTTTCGTCAAAATGTCATTTCGTCCAAATGTCGATTCGTCCAAATGTCCTTCCGTTCAAATGTCGATTCGTCCAAATGTCCTTTCGTCCAAATCTCGATTCGTCCAAATGTCCTTTCGTCCAAATCTCGATTCGTCCAAATGTCCTTTCCTCAAAATGTCTATTCGTCCAAATGTCCTTTCGTCCAAATGTCGATTCGTCCAAATGTCCTTTCGTCCAAATGTCGATTCGTCCAAATGTCCTTTCGTCAAAATGTCGATTCGTCCAAATGTCCTTTCGTCAAAATTTCGATTCGGCAAAATGTCATTTCGTCCAAATGTCTATTCGTCCAAATGTCCTTTCGTCAAAATGTCGATTCGTCCAAATGTCCTTTCGTCAAAATGTCGATTCGTCCTAATGTCTTTTCGTCAAAATGTCGTTTCGTCAAAATGTCGATTTGTCTAAATGTCCTTTCGTCCAAATGTCGATTCGTCTAAATGTTCTTTCTTCAGAATGTCGATTTGTCCAAATGTCCTTCCGTCTAAATGTCGATTAGTCCAAATGTCCTTTCGTCAAAATGTCGATTCGTCCAAATGTCTTTTCGTCAAAATGTCTATTCGTCCAAATGTCCTTTCTTCAAAATGTCTATTCGTCCAAATGTCCTTTCGTCAAAATGTCCATTCGTCCAAATGTCCTTTCGTCCAAATGTCGATTCGTCCAAAAGTCATTTCGTCCAAATCTCGATTCGTCCAAATGTCCTTTCGTCAAAATGTCTATTCGTCCAAATGTCCTTTCGTCAAAATGTCGATTCGTCCAAATGTCCTTTCGTCAAAATGTCTATTCGTCCAAATGTCCTTTCGTCAAAATGTCGATACGTCCAAATGTCTTTTCGTCAAAATGTATATTCGTCCAAATGTCCTTTCGTCCAAATGTCATTTCGCCCAAATGTCTATTCGTACAAATGTCCTTTCGTCAAAATGTCGATTCGTCCAAATGTCCTTTCGTCAAAATGTCTGTTCGTCCAAATGTCCTTTCGTCAAAATGTCTATTCGTCCAAATGTCCTTTCGTCAAAATGTCGATTCGTCCAAATGTCCTTTCGTCAAAATGTCGATTCGTCCTAATGTCTTTTCGTCAAAATGTCATTTCGTCCAAATGTCGATTCGTACAAATGTCCTTTCGTTCAAATGTCGATTCGTCCAAATGTCCTTTCGTCAAAATGTCGATTGGTCCAAATGTCCTTTCGTCAAAATGTCGATTCGTCCAAATGTCCTTTCGTCCAAATCTCGATTCGTCCAAATGTCCTTTCGTCAAAATGTCCATTCGTCCAAATGTCCTTTCGTCCAAATGTCTATTCGTCCAAAAGTCATTTCGTCCAAATCTCGATTCGTCCAAATGTCCTTTCGTCAAAATGTCTATTCGTCCAAATGTCCTTTCGTCAAAATGTCGATTCGTCCAAATGTCCTTTCGTCAAAATGTCTATTCGTCCAAATGTCCTTTCGTCCAAATGTCGATTCGTCCAAAAGTCATTTCGTCCAAATCTCGATTCGTCCAAATGTCCTTTCGTCAAAATGTCTATTCGTCAAAATGTTATTTCGTCCAAATGTCGATTCGTGCAAATGTCCTTTCGTTCAAATGTCGATTCGTCCAAATGTCCTTTCGTCAAAATGTCGATTCGTCCAAATGTCTTTTCGTCAAAATGTCATTTCGTCCAAATGTCGATTCGTGCAAATGTCCTTTCGTTCAAATGTCGATTCGTCCAAATGTCCTTTCGTCCAAATCTCGATTCGTCCAAATGTCCTTTCGTCAAAATGTCTATTCGTCCAAATGTCCTTTCGTCAAAATGTCGATTCGTCCAAATGTCCTTTCGTCCAAATCTCGATTCGTCCAAATGTCCTTTCGTCAAAATGTCCATTCGTCCAAATGTCCTTTCGTCCAAATGTCGATTCGTCCAAAATTCATTTCTTCCAAATCTCGATTCGTCCAAATGTCCTTTCGTCAAAATGTCTATTCGTCCAAATGTCCTTTCGTCAAAATGTCGATTCGTCCAAATGTCCTTTCGTCAAAATGTCTATTCGTCCAAATGTCCTTTCGTCCAAATGTCGATTCGTCCAAAAGTCATTTCGTCCAAATCTCGATTCGTCCAAATGTCCTTTCGTCAAAATGTCTATTCGTCAAAATGTCATTTCGTCCAAATGTCGATTCGTGCAAATGTCCTTTCGTTCAAATGTCGATTCGTCCAAATGTCCTTTCGTCAAAATGTCGATTCGTCCAAATGTCTTTTCGTCAAAATGTCATTTCGTCCAAATGTCGATTCGTGCAAATGTCCTTTCGTTCAAATGTCGATTCGTCCAAATGTCCTTCCGTCCAAATCTCGATTCGTCCAAATGTCCTTTCGTCAAAATGTCGATTCGTCCAAATGTCTTTTCGTCAAAATGTATATTCGTCCAAATGTCCTTTCGTCCAAATGTCATTGCGTCCAAATGTCTATTCGTCCAAATGTCCTTTCGTCAAAATGTCGATTCGTCCAAATGTCCTTTCGTCAAAATGTCTGTTCGTCCAAATGTCCTTTCGTCAAAATGTCTATTCGTCCAAATGTCCTTTCGTCAAAATGTCGATTCGTCCAAATGTCCTTTCGTCCAAATCTCGATTCGTCCAAATGTCCTTTCGTCAAAATGTCGATTCGTCCAAATGTCCTTTCGTCAAAATGTCGATTCGTCCAAATGTCCTTTCGTCTAAATGTCGATTCGTCCAAATGTACTTATGTCAAAATGTCGATTCGTCTAAATGTCCTTTCGTCAAAATGTCGATTCGTCCAAATGTCCTTTCGTCAAAATGTCGATTCGTCCAATTGTCCTTTCGTCAAAATGTCGATTCGTCCAAATGTCTTTTCGTCAAAATGTCTATTCGTCCAAATGTCCTTTTGTCAAAATGTCGATTCGTCCAAATGTCCTTTCGTCTAAATGTCGATTCGTCCAAATGTACTTATGTCAAAATGTCGATTCGTCTAAATGTCCTTTCGTCAAAATGTCGATTCGTCCAAATGTCCTTTCGTCAAAATGTCCTTTCGTCCAAATGTCGATTCGTCCAAATGTCCTTTCGTCAAAATGTCGATTCGTCCAAATGTCTTTTCGTCAAAATGTCTATTCGTCCAAATGTCCTTTCGTCAAAATGTCGATTCGTCCAAATGTCCTTTCGTCAAAATGTCGATTCGTCCAAATGTCCTTTCGTCAAAATGTCGATTCGTCCAAATGTCCTTTCGTCCAAATCTCGATTCGTCCAAATGTCCTTTCGTCAAAATGTCGATTCGTCCAAATGTCCTTTCGTCAAAATGTCGATTCGTCCAAATGTCTTTTCGTCTAAATGTCGATTCGTCCAAATGTACTTATGTCAAAATGTCGATTCGTCTAAATGTCCTTTCGTCCAAATGTCGATTCGTCCAAATGTCTTTTCGTCAAAATGTCATTTCGTCCAAATGTCGATTCGTCCAAATGTCCTTTCGTTCAAATGTCGATTCGTCCAAATGTCCTTTCGTCCAAATCTCGATTCGTCCAAATGTCCTTCGTCCAAATCTCGATTCGTCCAAATGTCCTTTCGTCAAAATGTCTATTCGTCCAAATGTCCTTTCGTCAAAATGTCGATTCGTCCAAATGTCCTTTCGTCAAAATGTCTATTCGTCCAAATGTCCTTTCGTCAAAATGTCGATTCGTCCAAATGTCTTTTCGTCAAAATGTATATTCGTCCAAATGTCTTTTCGTCAAAATGTCATTTCGTCCAAATGTCGATTCGTCCAAATGTCCTTCCGTTCAAATGTCGATTCGTCCAAATGTCCTTTCTTCCAAATCTCGATTCGTCCAAATGTCCTTTCGTCCAAATCTCGATTCGTCCAAATGTCCTTTCCTCAAAATGTCTATTCGTCCAAATGTCCTTTCGTCCAAATGTCGATTCGTCCAAATGTCCTTTCGTCCAAATGTCGATTCGTCCAAATGTCCTTTCGTCAAAATGTCGATTCGTCCAAATGTCCTTTCGTCAAAATTTCGATTCGGCAAAATGTCATTTCGTCCAAATGTCTATTCGTCCAAATGTCCTTTCGTCAAAATGTCGATTCGTCCAAATGTCCTTTCGTCAAAATGTCGATTCGTCCTAATGTCTTTTCGTCAAAATGTCGTTTCGTCAAAATGTCGATTTGTCTAAATGTCCTTTCGTCCAAATGTCGATTCGTCTAAATGTTCTTTCTTCAGAATGTCGATTTGTCCAAATGTCCTTCCGTCTAAATGTCGATTAGTCCAAATGTCCTTTCGTCAAAATGTCGATTCGTCCAAATGTCTTTTCGTCAAAATGTCTATTCGTCCAAATGTCCTTTCTTCAAAATGTCTATTCGTCCAAATGTCCTTTCGTCAAAATGTCCATTCGTCCAAATGTCCTTTAGTCCAAATGTCGATTCGTCCAAAAGTCATTTCGTCCAAATCTCGATTCGTCCAAATGTCCTTTCGTCAAAATGTCTATTCGTCCAAATGTCCTTTCGTCAAAATGTCGATTCGTCCAAATGTCCTTTCGTCAAAATGTCTATTCGTCCAAATGTCCTTTCGTCAAAATGTCGATACGTCCAAATGTCTTTTCGTCAAAATGTATATTCGTCCAAATGTCCTTTCGTCCAAATGTCATTTCGCCCAAATGTCTATTCGTACAAATGTCCTTTCGTCAAAATGTCGATTCGTCCAAATGTCCTTTCGTCAAAATGTCTGTTCGTCCAAATGTCCTTTCGTCAAAATGTCTATTCGTCCAAATGTCCTTTCGTCAAAATGTCGATTCGTCCAAATGTCCTTTCGTCAAAATGTCGATTCGTCCTAATGTCTTTTCGTCAAAATGTCATTTCGTCCAAATGTCGATTCGTACAAATGTCCTTTCGTTCAAATGTCGATTCGTCCAAATGTCCTTTCGTCAAAATGTCGATTGGTCCAAATGTCCTTTCGTCAAAATGTCGATTCGTCCGAATGTCCTTTCGTCCAAATCTCGATTCGTCCAAATGTCCTTTCGTCAAAATGTCCATTCGTCCAAATGTCCTTTCGTCCAAATGTCGATTCGTCCAAAAGTCATTTCGTCCAAATCTCGATTCGTCCAAATGTCCTTTCGTCAAAATGTCTATTCGTCCAAATGTCCTTTCGTCAAAATGTCGATTCGTCCAAATGTCCTTTCGTCAAAATGTCTATTCGTCCAAATGTCCTTTCGTCCAAATGTCGATTCGTCCAAAAGTCATTTCGTCCAAATCTCGATTCGTCCAAATGTCCTTTCGTCAAAATGTCTATTCGTCAAAATGTCATTTCGTCCAAATGTCGATTCGTGCAAATGTCCTTTCGTTCAAATGTCGATTCGTCCAAATGTCCTTTCGTCAAAATGTCGATTCGTCCAAATGTCTTTTCGTCAAAATGTCATTTCGTCCAAATGTCGATTCGTGCAAATGTCCTTTCGTTCAAATGTCGATTCGTCCAAATGTCCTTTCGTCCAAATCTCGATTCGTCCAAATGTCCTTTCGTCAAAATGTCTATTCGTCCAAATGTCCTTTCGTCAAAATGTCGATTCGTCCAAATGTCCTTTCGTCAAAATGTCTATTCGTCCAAATGTCCTTTCGTCAAAATGTCGATTCGTCCAAATGTCTTTTCGTCAAAATGTATATTCGTCCAAATGTCCTTTCGTCCAAATGTCATTGCGTCCAAATGTCTATTCGTCCAAATGTCCTTTCGTCAAAATGTCGATTCGTCCAAATGTCCTTTCGTCAAAATGTCTGTTCGTCCAAATGTCCTTTCGTCAAAATGTCTATTCGTCCAAATGTCCTTTCGTCAAAATGTCGATTCGTCCAAATGTCCTTTCGTCCAAATCTCGATTCGTCCAAATGTCCTTTCGTCAAAATGTCGATTCGTCCAAATGTCCTTTCGTCAAAATGTCGATTCGTCCAAATGTCCTTTCGTCTAAATGTCGATTCGTCCAAATGTCCTTTCGTCCAAATCTCGATTCGTCCAAATGTCCTTTTGTCCAAATCTCGATTCGTCCAAATGTCCTTTCGTCAAAATGTCTATTCGTCCAAATGTCCTTTCGTCAAAATGTCGATTCGTCCAAATGTCCTTTCGTCAAAATGTCTATTCGTCCAAATGTCCTTTCGTCAAAATGTCGATTCGTCCAAATGTCTTTTCGTCAAAATGTATATTCGTCCAAATGTCCTTTCGTCCAAATGTCATTGCGTCTAAATGTCTATTCGTCCAAATGTCCTTTCGTCAAAATGTCAATTCGTCCAAATGTCCTTTCGTCAAAATGTCTGTTCGTCCAAATGTCCTTTCGTCAAAATGTCTATTCGTCCAAATGTCCTTTCGTCAAAATGTCGATTCGTCCAAATGTCCTTTCGTCTAAATCTTGATTCGTCCAAATGTCCTTTCGTCAAAATGTCGATTCGTCCAAATGTCCTTTCGTCAAAATGTCGATTCGTCCAAATGTCCTTTCGTCTAAATGTCGATTCGTCCAAATGTACTTATGTCAAAATGTCGATTCGTCTAAATGTCCTTTCGTCAAAATGTCGATTCGTCCAAATGTCCTTTCGTCAAAATGTCTATTCGTCCAAATGTCCTTTCGTCAAAATGTCGATTCGTCCAAATGTCTTTTTGTCAAAATGTATATTCGTCCAAATGTCCTTTCGTCCAAATGCCATTGCGTCCAAATGTCTATTCGTCCAAATGTCCTTTCGTCAAAATGTCGATTCGTCCAAATGTCCTTTCGTCAAAATGTCTGTTCGTCCAAATGTCCTTTCGTCAAAATGTCTATTCGTCCAAATGTCCTTTCGTCAAAATGTCGATTCGTCCAAATGTCCTTTCGTCCAAATCTCGATTCGTCCAAATGTCCTTTCGTCAAAATGTCGATTCGTCCAAATGTCTTTTCGTCAAAATGTCATTTCGTCCAAATGTCGATTCGTGCAAATGTCCTTTCGTTCAAATGTCGATTCGTCCAAATGTCCTTTCGTCCAAATCTCGATTCGTCCAAATGTCCTTTCGTCAAAATGTCTATTCGTCCAAATGTCCTTTCGTCAAAATGTCGATTCGTCCAAATGTCCTTTCGTCAAAATGTCTATTCGTCCAAATGTCCTTTCGTCAAAATGTCGATTCGTCCAAATGTCTTTTCGTCAAAATGTATATTCGTCCAAATGTCCTTTCGTCCAAATGTCATTGCGTCCAAATGTCTATTCGTCCAAATGTCCTTTCGTCAAAATGTCGATTCGTCCAAATGTCCTTTCGTCAAAATGTCTGTTCGTCCAAATGTCCTTTCGTCAAAATGTCTATTCGTCCAAATGTCCTTTCGTCAAAATGTCGATTCGTCCAAATGTCCTTTCGTCCAAATCTCGATTCGTCCAAATGTCCTTTCGTCAAAATGTCGATTCGTCCAAATGTCCTTTCGTCAAAATGTCGATTCGTCCAAATGTCCTTTCGTCTAAATGTCGATTCGTCCAAATGTACTTATGTCAAAATGTCGATTCGTCTAAATGTCCTTTCGTCAAAATGTCGATTCGTCCAAATGTCCTTTCGTCAAAATGTCGATTCGTCCAAATGTCCTTTCGTCAAAATGTCGATTCGTCCAAATGTCCTTTCGTCCAAATCTCGATTCGTCCAAATGTCCTTTCGTCAAAATGTCTATTCGTCCAAATGTCCTTTCGTCAAAATGTCGATTCGTGCAAATGTCCTTTCGTCAAAATGTCGATTCGTCCAAATGTCTTTTCGTCGAAATGTCTATTCGTCCAAATGTCCTTTCGTCAAAATGTCGATTCGTCCAAATGTCCTTTCGTCTAAATGTCGATTCGTCCAAATGTACTTATGTCAAAATGTCGATTCGTCTAAATGTCCTTTCGTCAAAATGTCGATTCGTCCAAATGTCCTTTCGTCAAAATGTCCTTTCGTCCAACTGTCGATTCGTCCAAATGTCCTTTCGTCAAAATGTCGATTCGTCCAAATGTCTTTTCGTCAAAATGTCTATTCGTCCAAATGTCCTTTCGTCAAAATGTCGATTCGTCCAAATGTCCTTTCGTCAAAATGTCGATTCGTCTAATTGTCCTTTCGTCAAAATGTCGATTCGTCCAAATGTCTTTTCGTCAAAATGTCTATTCGTCCAAATGTCCTTTCGTCAAAATGTCGATTCGTCTAAATGTAGATTCGTCCAAATGTCCTTTCGTCCAAATGTCGATTCGTCCAAATGTCCTTTCGTCAAAATGTCCATTCGTCCAAATGTCCTTTCGTCAAAATGTCGATTCGTCCAAATGTCATTTCGTCCAAATGTCTATTCGTCCAAATGTCCTTTCGTCAAAATGTCGATTCGTGCAAATGTCCTTTCGTCAAAATGTCGATTCGTCCAAATGTCTTTTCGTCGAAATGTCTATTCGTCCAAATGTCCTTTCGTCAAAATGTCGATTCGTCCAAATGTCCTTTCGTCTAAATGTCGATTCGTCCAAATGTACTTATGTCAAAATGTCGATTCGTCTAAATGTCCTTTCGTCAAAATGTCGATTCGTCCAAATGTCCTTTCGTCAAAATGTCCTTTCGTCCAACTGTCGATTCGTCCAAATGTCCTTTCGTCAAAATGTCGATTCGTCCAAATGTCTTTTCGTCAAAATGTCTATTCGTCCAAATGTCCTTTCGTCAAAATGTCGATTCGTCCAAATGTCCTTTCGTCAAAATGTCGATTCGTCTAATTGTCCTTTCGTCAAAATGTCGATTCGTCCAAATGTCTTTTCGTCAAAATGTCTATTCGTCCAAATGTCCTTTCGTCAAAATGTCGATTCGTCTAAATGTCGATTCGTCCAAATGTCCTTTCGTCCAAATGTCGATTCGTCCAAATGTCCTTTCGTCAAAATGTCCATTCGTCCAAATGTCCTTTCGTCAAAATGTCGATTCGTCCAAATGTCATTTCGTCCAAATGTCTATTCGTCCAAATGTCCTTTCGTCAAAATGTCCTTTCGTCAAAATGTCGATTCGTCCAAATGTCCTTTCGTCAAAATGTCTGTTCGTCCAAATGTCCTTTCGTCAAAATGTCTATTCGTCCAAATGTCTTTTCGTCAAAATGTCATTTCGTCCAAATGTCGATTCGTCCAAATGTCCTTTCGTCCAAATGTCGATTCGTCCAAATGTCCTTTCGTCAAAATGTCGATTCGTCCAAATGTCTTTTCGTCAAAATTTCGATTCGGCCAAATGTCATTTCGTCCAAATGTCTATTCGTCCAAATGTCCTTTCGTCAAAATGTCGATTCGTCCAAATGTCCTTTCGTCAAAATGTCGATTCGTCCAAATGTCTTTTCGTCAAAATGTCGTTTCGTCAAAATGTCGATTCGTCTAAATGTCCTTTCGTCCAAATGTCGATTCGTCTAAATGTTCTTCCTTCAGAATGTCGATTTGTCCAAATGTCCTTCCGTCTAAATGTCGAATAGTCCAAATGTCCTTTCGTCAAAATGTCGATTCGTCCAAATGTCTTTTCGTCAAAATGTCTATTCGTCCAAATGTCCTTTCTTCAAAATGTCTATTCGTCCAAATGTCGTTTCGTCAAAATGTCGATTCGTCCAAATGTCCTTTGGTCTAAATGTCGATTCGTCCAAAAGTCATTTCGTCCAAATGTCTATTCGTCCAAATGTCCTTTCGTCAAAATGTCGATTCGTCCAATTGTCCTTTCGTCAAAATGTCGATTCGTCCAAATGTCTTTTCGTCAAAATGTCTATTCGTCCAAATGTCCTTTCGTCAAAATGTCCATTCGTCCAAATGTCCTTTCGTCCAAATGTCGATTCGTCCAAAAGTCATTTCGTCCAAATCTCGATTCGTCCAAATGTCCTTTCGTCAAAATGTCTATTCGTCCAAATGTCCTTTCGTCAAAATGTCGATTCGTCCAAATGTCCTTTCGTCAAAATGTCTATTCGTCCAAATGTCCTTTCGTCAAAATGTCGATACGTCCAAATGTCTTTTCGTCAAAATGTATATTCGTCCAAATGTCCTTTCGTCCAAATGTCATTTCGTCCAAATGTCTATTCGTACAAATGTCCTTTCGTCAAAATGTCGATTCGTCCAAATGTCCTTTCGTCAAAATGTCTGTTCGTCCAAATGTCCTTTCGTCAAAATGTCGATTCGTCCAAATGTCTTTTCGTCAAAATGTATATTCGTCCAAATGTCCTTTCGTCCAAATGTCATTTCGTCCAAATGTCTATTCGTCCAAATGTCCTTTCGTCCAAATGTCATTTCGTCCAAATGTCTATTCGTACAAATGTCCTTTCGTCAAAATGTCGATTCGTCCAAATGTCCTTTCGTCAAAATGTCGATTCGTCCAAATGTAGTTTCGTCAAAATGTCGATACGTCCAAATGTCTTTTCGTCAAAATGTATATTCGTCCAAATGTCCTTTCGTCCAAATGTCATTTCGTCCAAATGTCTATTCGTCCAAATGTCCTTTCGTCAAAATGTCGATTCGTCCAAATGTCCTTTCGTCCAAATCTCGATTCGTCCAAATGTCCTTTCGTCAAAATGTCGATTCGTCCAAATGTCCTTTCGTCAAAATGTCGATTCGTCCAAATGTCCTTTCGTCTAAATGTCGATTCGTCCAAATGTACTTATGTCAAAATGTCGATTCGTCTAAATGTCCTTTCGTCAAAATGTCGATTCGTCCAAATGTCCTTTCGTCAAAATGTCGATTCGTCCAAATGACCTTTCGTCTAAATGTCGATTCGTCCAAATGTACTTATGTCAAAATGTCGATTCGTCTAAATGTCTTTTCGTCAAAATGTATATTCGTCCAAATGTCCTTTCGTCCAAATGTCATTTCGTCCAAATGTCTATTCGTCCAAATGTCCTTTCGTCAAAATGTCGATTCGTCCAAATGTCCTTTCGTCCAAATCTCGATTCGTCCAAATGTCCTTTCGTCAAAATGTCGATTCGTCCAAATGTCCTTTCGTCCAAATGTCGATTCGTCCAAATGTCCTTTCGTCAAAATGTCGATTCGTCCAAATGTCTTTTCGTCAAAATTTCGATTCGGCCAAATGTCATTTCGTCCAAATGTCTATTCGTCCAAATGTCCTTTCGTCAAAATGTCGATTCGTCCAAATGTCCTTTCGTCTAAATGTCCTTTCGTCCAAATGTCGATTCGTCTAAATGTTCTTTCTTCAGAATGTCGATTTGTCCAAATGTCCTTCCGTCTAAATGTCGATTAGTCCAAATGTCCTTTCGTCAAAATGTCGATTCGTCCAAATGTCTTTTCGTCAAAATGTCTATTCGTCCAAATGTCCTTTCTTCAAAATGTCTATTCGTCCAAATGTCGTTTCGTCAAAATGTCGATTCGTCCAAATGTCCTTTCGTCTAAATGTCGATTCGTCCAAAAGTCATTTCGTCCAAATGTCTATTCGTCCAAATGTCCTTTCGTCAAAATGTCGATTCGTCCAATTGTCCTTTCGTCAAAATGTCGATTCGTCCAAATGTCTTTTCGTCAAAATGTCTATTCGTCCAAATGTCCTTTCGTCAAAATGTCGATTCGTCCAAATGTCCTTTCGTCCAAATCTCGATTCGTCCAAATGTCCTTTCGTCAAAATGTCGATTCGTCCAAATGTCCTTTCGTCAAAATGTCGATTCGTCCAAAAGTCATTTCGTCCAAATGTCTATTCGTCCAAATGTCCTTTCGTCAAAATGTCGATTCGTCCAATTGTCCTTTCGTCAAAATGTCGATTCGTCCAAATGTCTTTTCGTCAAAATGTCTATTCGTCCAAATGTCCTTTCGTCAAAATGTCGATTCGTCCAAATGTCCTTTCGTCCAAATCTCGATTCGTCCAAATGTCATTGCGTCCAAATGTCTATTCGTCCAAATGTCCTTTCGTCAAAATGTCGATTCGTCCAAATGTCCTTTCGTCAAAATGTCTGTTCGTCCAAATGTCCTTTCGTCAAAATGTCTATTCGTCCAAATGTCCTTTCGTCAAAATGTCGATTCGTCCAAATGTCCTTTCGTCCAAATCTCGATTCGTCCAAATGTCCTTTCGTCAAAATGTCGATTCGTCCAAATGTCCTTTCGTCAAAATGTCGATTCGTCCAAATGTCCTTTCGTCTAAATGTCGATTCGTCCAAATGTCCTTTCGTCCAAATCTCGATTCGTCCAAATGTCCTTTTGTCCAAATCTCGATTCGTCCAAATGTCCTTTCGTCAAAATGTCTATTCGTCCAAATGTCCTTTCGTCAAAATGTCGATTCGTCCAAATGTCTTTTCGTCAAAATGTCTATTCGTCCAAATGTCCTTTCTTCAAAATGTCTATTCGTCCAAATGTCGTTTCGTCAAAATGTCGATTCGTCCAAATGTCCTTTCGTCTAAATGTCGATTCGTCCAAAAGTCATTTCGTCCAAATGTCTATTCGTCCAAATGTCCTTTCGTCAAAATGTCGATTCGTCCAATTGTCCTTTCGTCAAAATGTCGATTCGTCCAAATGTCCTTTCGTCTAAATGTCGATTCGTCCAAAAGTCATTTCGTCCAAATGTCTATTCGTCCAAATGTCCTTTCGTCAAAATGTCGATTCGTCCAATTGTCCTTTCGTCAAAATGTCGATTCGTCCAAATGTCTTTTCGTCAAAATGTCTATTCGTCCAAATGTCCTTTCGTCAAAATGTCGATTCGTCCAAATGTCCTTTCGTCCAAATCTCGATTCGTCCAAATGTCATTGCGTCCAAATGTCTATTCGTCCAAATGTCCTTTCGTCAAAATGTCGATTCGTCCAAATGTCCTTTCGTCAAAATGTCTGTTCGTCCAAATGTCCTTTCGTCAAAATGTCTATTCGTCCAAATGTCCTTTCGTCAAAATGTCGATTCGTCCAAATGTCCTTTCGTCCAAATCTCGATTCGTCCAAATGTCCTTTCGTCAAAATGTCGATTCGTCCAAATGTCCTTTCGTCAAAATGTCGATTCGTCCAAATGTCCTTTCGTCTAAATGTCGATTCGTCCAAATGTCCTTTCGTCCAAATCTCGATTCGTCCAAATGTCCTTTTGTCCAAATCTCGATTCGTCCAAATGTCCTTTCGTCAAAATGTCTATTCGTCCAAATGTCCTTTCGTCAAAATGTCGATTCGTCCAAATGTCCTTTCGTCAAAATGTCTATTCGTCCAAATGTCCTTTCGTCAAAATGTCGATTCGTCCAAATGTCTTTTCGTCAAAATGTATATTCGTCCAAATGTCCTTTCGTCCAAATGTCATTGCGTCTAAATGTCTATTCGTCCAAATGTCCTTTCGTCAAAATGTCGATTCGTCCAAATGTCCTTTCGTCAAAATGTCTGTTCGTCCAAATGTCCTTTCGTCAAAATGTCTATTCGTCCAAATGTCCTTTCGTCAAAATGTCGATTCGTCCAAATGTCCTTTCGTCCAAATCTTGATTCGTCCAAATGTCCTTTCGTCAAAATGTCGATTCGTCCAAATGTCCTTTCGTCAAAATGTCGATTCGTCCAAATGTCCTTTCGTCTAAATGTCGATTCGTCCAAATGTACTTATGTCAAAATGTCGATTCGTCTAAATGTCCTTTCGTCAAAATGTCGATTCGTCCAAATGTCCTTTCGTCAAAATGTCTATTCGTCCAAATGTCCTTTCGTCAAAATGTCGATTCGTCCAAATGTCTTTTTGTCAAAATGTATATTCGTCCAAATGTCCTTTCGTCCAAATGCCATTGCGTCCAAATGTCTATTCGTCCAAATGTCCTTTCGTCAAAATGTCGATTCGTCCAAATGTCCTTTCGTCAAAATGTCTGTTCGTCCAAATGTCCTTTCGTCAAAATGTCTATTCGTCCAAATGTCCTTTCGTCAAAATGTCGATTCGTCCAAATGTCCTTTCGTCCAAATCTCGATTCGTCCAAATGTCCTTTCGTCAAAATGTCGATTCGTCCAAATGTCTTTTCGTCAAAATGTCATTTCGTCCAAATGTCGATTCGTGCAAATGTCCTTTCGTTCAAATGTCGATTCGTCCAAATGTCCTTTCGTCCAAATCTCGATTCGTCCAAATGTCCTTTCGTCAAAATGTCTATTCGTCCAAATGTCCTTTCGTCAAAATGTCGATTCGTCCAAATGTCCTTTCGTCAAAATGTCTATTCGTCCAAATGTCCTTTCGTCAAAATGTCGATTCGTCCAAATGTCTTTTCGTCAAAATGTATATTCGTCCAAATGTCCTTTCGTCCAAATGTCATTGCGTCCAAATGTCTATTCGTCCAAATGTCCTTTCGTCAAAATGTCGATTCGTCCAAATGTCCTTTCGTCAAAATGTCTGTTCGTCCAAATGTCCTTTCGTCAAAATGTCTATTCGTCCAAATGTCCTTTCGTCAAAATGTCGATTCGTCCAAATGTCCTTTCGTCCAAATCTCGATTCGTCCAAATGTCCTTTCGTCAAAATGTCGATTCGTCCAAATGTCCTTTCGTCAAAATGTCGATTCGTCCAAATGTCCTTTCGTCTAAATGTCGATTCGTCCAAATGTACTTATGTCAAAATGTCGATTCGTCTAAATGTCCTTTCGTCAAAATGTCGATTCGTCCAAATGTCCTTTCGTCAAAATGTCGATTCGTCCAAATGTCCTTTCGTCAAAATGTCGATTCGTCCAAATGTCCTTTCGTCCAAATCTCGATTCGTCCAAATGTCCTTTCGTCAAAATGTCTATTCGTCCAAATGTCCTTTCGTCAAAATGTCGATTCGTGCAAATGTCCTTTCGTCAAAATGTCGATTCGTCCAAATGTCTTTTCGTCGAAATGTCTATTCGTCTAAATGTCCTTTCGTCAAAATGTCGATTCGTCCAAATGTCCTTTCGTCAAAATGTCCTTTCGTCCAACTGTCGATTCGTCCAAATGTCCTTTCGTCAAAATGTCGATTCGTCCAAATGTCTTTTCGTCAAAATGTCTATTCGTCCAAATGTCCTTTCGTCAAAATGTCGATTCGTCCAAATGTCCTTTCGTCAAAATGTCGATTCGTCTAATTGTCCTTTCGTCAAAATGTCGATTCGTCCAAATGTCTTTTCGTCAAAATGTCTATTCGTCCAAATGTCCTTTCGTCAAAATGTCGATTCGTCTAAATGTAGATTCGTCCAAATGTCCTTTCGTCCAAATGTCGATTCGTCCAAATGTCCTTTCGTCAAAATGTCCATTCGTCCAAATGTCCTTTCGTCAAAATGTCGATTCGTCCAAATGTCATTTCGTCCAAATGTCTATTCGTCCAAATGTCCTTTCGTCAAAATGTCGATTCGTGCAAATGTCCTTTCGTCAAAATGTCGATTCGTCCAAATGTCTTTTCGTCGAAATGTCTATTCGTCCAAATGTCCTTTCGTCAAAATGTCGATTCGTCCAAATGTCCTTTCGTCTAAATGTCGATTCGTCCAAATGTACTTATGTCAAAATGTCGATTCGTCTAAATGTCCTTTCGTCAAAATGTCGATTCGTCCAAATGTCCTTTCGTCAAAATGTCCTTTCGTCCAACTGTCGATTCGTCCAAATGTCCTTTCGTCAAAATGTCGATTCGTCCAAATGTCTTTTCGTCAAAATGTCTATTCGTCCAAATGTCCTTTCGTCAAAATGTCGATTCGTCCAAATGTCCTTTCGTCAAAATGTCGATTCGTCTAATTGTCCTTTCGTCAAAATGTCGATTCGTCCAAATGTCTTTTCGTCAAAATGTCTATTCGTCCAAATGTCCTTTCGTCAAAATGTCGATTCGTCTAAATGTCGATTCGTCCAAATGTCCTTTCGTCCAAATGTCGATTCGTCCAAATGTCCTTTCGTCAAAATGTCCATTCGTCCAAATGTCCTTTCGTCAAAATGTCGATTCGTCCAAATGTCATTTCGTCCAAATATCTATTCGTCCAAATGTCCTTTCGTCAAAATGTCGATTCGTCCAAATGTCCTTTCGTCAAAATGTCTGTTCGTCCAAATGTCCTTTCGTCAAAATGTCTATTCGTCCAAATGTCTTTTCGTCAAAATGTCATTTCGTCCAAATGTCGATTCGTCCAAATGTCCTTTCGTCCAAATGTCGATTCGTCCAAATGTCCTTTCGTCAAAATGTCGATTCGTCCAAATGTCTTTTCGTCAAAATTTCGATTCGGCCAAATGTCATTTCGTCCAAATGTCTATTCGTCCAAATGTCCTTTCGTCAAAATGTCGATTCGTCCAAATGTCCTTTCGTCAAAATGTCGATTCGTCCAAATGTCTTTTCGTCAAAATGTCGTTTCGTCAAAATGTCGATTCGTCTAAATGTCCTTTCGTCCAAATGTCGATTCGTCTAAATGTTCTTCCTTCAGAATGTCGATTTGTCCAAATGTCCTTCCGTCTAAATGTCGAATAGTCCAAATGTCCTTTCGTCAAAATGTCGATTCGTCCAAATGTCTTTTCGTCAAAATGTCTATTCGTCCAAATGTCCTTTCTTCAAAATGTCTATTCGTCCAAATGTCGTTTCGTCAAAATGTCGATTCGTCCAAATGTCCTTTGGTCTAAATGTCGATTCGTCCAAAAGTCATTTCGTCCAAATGTCTATTCGTCCAAATGTCCTTTCGTCAAAATGTCGATTCGTCCAATTGTCCTTTCGTCAAAATGTCGATTCGTCCAAATGTCTTTTCGTCAAAATGTCTATTCGTCCAAATGTCCTTTCGTCAAAATGTCCATTCGTCCAAATGTCCTTTCGTCCAAATGTCGATTCGTCCAAAAGTCATTTCGTCCAAATCTCGATTCGTCCAAATGTCCTTTCGTCAAAATGTCTATTCGTCCAAATGTCCTTTCGTCAAAATGTCGATTCGTCCAAATGTCCTTTCGTCAAAATGTCTATTCGTCCAAATGTCCTTTCGTCAAAATGTCGATACGTCCAAATGTCTTTTCGTCAAAATGTATATTCGTCCAAATGTCCTTTCGTCCAAATGTCATTTCGTCCAAATGTCTATTCGTACAAATGTCCTTTCGTCAAAATGTCGATTCGTCCAAATGTCCTTTCGTCAAAATGTCTGTTCGTCCAAATGTCCTTTCGTCAAAATGTCGATTCGTCCAAATGTCTTTTCGTCAAAATGTATATTCGTCCAAATGTCCTTTCGTCCAAATGTCATTTCGTCCAAATGTCTATTCGTCCAAATGTCCTTTCGTCCAAATGTCATTTCGTCCAAATGTCTATTCGTACAAATGTCCTTTCGTCAAAATGTCGATTCGTCCAAATGTCCTTTCGTCAAAATGTCGATTCGTCCAAATGTAGTTTCGTCAAAATGTCGATACGTCCAAATGTCTTTTCGTCAAAATGTATATTCGTCCAAATGTCCTTTCGTCCAAATGTCATTTCGTCCAAATGTCTATTCGTCCAAATGTCCTTTCGTCAAAATGTCGATTCGTCCAAATGTCCTTTCGTCCAAATCTCGATTCGTCCAAATGTCCTTTCGTCAAAATGTCGATTCGTCCAAATGTCCTTTCGTCAAAATGTCGATTCGTCCAAATGTCCTTTCGTCTAAATGTCGATTCGTCCAAATGTACTTATGTCAAAATGTCGATTCGTCTAAATGTCCTTTCGTCAAAATGTCGATTCGTCCAAATGTCCTTTCGTCAAAATGTCGATTCGTCCAAATGACCTTTCGTCTAAATGTCGATTCGTCCAAATGTACTTATGTCAAAATGTCGATTCGTCTAAATGTCTTTTCGTCAAAATGTATATTCGTCCAAATGTCCTTTCGTCCAAATGTCATTTCGTCCAAATGTCTATTCGTCCAAATGTCCTTTCGTCAAAATGTCGATTCGTCCAAATGTCCTTTCGTCCAAATCTCGATTCGTCCAAATGTCCTTTCGTCAAAATGTCGATTCGTCCAAATGTCCTTTCGTCCAAATGTCGATTCGTCCAAATGTCCTTTCGTCAAAATGTCGATTCGTCCAAATGTCTTTTCGTCAAAATTTCGATTCGGCCAAATGTCATTTCGTCCAAATGTCTATTCGTCCAAATGTCCTTTCGTCAAAATGTCGATTCGTCCAAATGTCCTTTCGTCTAAATGTCCTTTCGTCCAAATGTCGATTCGTCTAAATGTTCTTTCTTCAGAATGTCGATTTGTCCAAATGTCCTTCCGTCTAAATGTCGATTAGTCCAAATGTCCTTTCGTCAAAATGTCGATTCGTCCAAATGTCTTTTCGTCAAAATGTCTATTCGTCCAAATGTCCTTTCTTTAAAATGTCTATTCGTCCAAATGTCGTTTCGTCAAAATGTCGATTCGTCCAAATGTCCTTTCGTCTAAATGTCGATTCGTCCAAAAGTCATTTCGTCCAAATGTCTATTCGTCCAAATGTCCTTTCGTCAAAATGTCGATTCGTCCAATTGTCCTTTCGTCAAAATGTCGATTCGTCCAAATGTCTTTTCGTCAAAATGTCTATTCGTCCAAATGTCCTTTCGTCAAAATGTCCATTCGTTCAAATGTCCTTTCGTCCAAATGTCGATTCGTCCAAAAGTCATTTCGTCCAAATCTCGATTCGTCCAAATGTCCTTTCGTCAAAATGTCTATTCGTCCAAATGTCCTTTCGTCAAAATGTCGATTCGTACAAATGTCCTTTCGTCAAAATGTCGATTCGTCTAAATGTCCTTTCGTCAAAATGTCGATTCGTCCAAATGTCCTTTCGTCAAAATGTCGATTCGTCCAAATGTCCTTTCGTCAAAATGTCGATTCGTCCAAATGTCTTTTCGTCAAAATGTCTATTCGTCCAAATGTCCTTTCGTCAAAATGTCCATTCGTCCAAATGTCCTTTCGTCCAAATGTCGATTCGTCCAAAAGTCATTTCGTCCAAATCTCGATTCGTCCAAATGTCCTTTCGTCAAAATGTCTATTCGTCCAAATGTCCTTTCGTCAAAATGTCGATTCGTCCAAATGTCCTTTCGTCAAAATGTCTATTCGTCCAAATGTCCTTTCGTCAAAATGTCGATACGTCCAAATGTCTTTTCGTCAAAATGTATATTCGTCCAAATGTCCTTTCGTCCAAATGTCATTTCGTCCAAATGTCTATTCGTACAAATGTCCTTTCGTCAAAATGTCGATTCGTCCAAATGTCCTTTCGTCAAAATGTCTGTTCGTCCAAATGTCCTTTCGTCAAAATGTCGATTCGTCCAAATGTCTTTTCGTCAAAATGTATATTCGTCCAAATGTCCTTTCGTCCAAATGTCATTTCGTCCAAATGTCTATTCGTCCAAATGTCCTTTCGTCCAAATGTCATTTCGTCCAAATGTCTATTCGTACAAATGTCCTTTCGTCAAAATGTCGATTCGTCCAAATGTCCTTTCGTCAAAATGTCGATTCGTCCAAATGTAGTTTCGTCAAAATGTCGATACGTCCAAATGTCTTTTCGTCAAAATGTATATTCGTCCAAATGTCCTTTCGTCCAAATGTCATTTCGTCCAAATGTCTATTCGTCCAAATGTCCTTTCGTCAAAATGTCGATTCGTCCAAATGTCCTTTCGTCCAAATCTCGATTCGTCCAAATGTCCTTTCGTCAAAATGTCGATTCGTCCAAATGTCCTTTCGTCAAAATGTCGATTCGTCCAAATGTCCTTTCGTCTAAATGTCGATTCGTCCAAATGTACTTATGTCAAAATGTCGATTCGTCTAAATGTCCTTTCGTCAAAATGTCGATTCGTCCAAATGTCCTTTCGTCAAAATGTCGATTCGTCCAAATGACCTTTCGTCTAAATGTCGATTCGTCCAAATGTACTTATGTCAAAATGTCGATTCGTCTAAATGTCTTTTCGTCAAAATGTATATTCGTCCAAATGTCCTTTCGTCCAAATGTCATTTCGTCCAAATGTCTATTCGTCCAAATGTCCTTTCGTCAAAATGTCGATTCGTCCAAATGTCCTTTCGTCCAAATCTCGATTCGTCCAAATGTCCTTTCGTCAAAATGTCGATTCGTCCAAATGTCCTTTCGTCCAAATGTCGATTCGTCCAAATGTCCTTTCGTCAAAATGTCGATTCGTCCAAATGTCTTTTCGTCAAAATTTCGATTCGGCCAAATGTCATTTCGTCCAAATGTCTATTCGTCCAAATGTCCTTTCGTCAAAATGTCGATTCGTCCAAATGTCCTTTCGTCTAAATGTCCTTTCGTCCAAATGTCGATTCGTCTAAATGTTCTTTCTTCAGAATGTCGATTTGTCCAAATGTCCTTCCGTCTAAATGTCGATTAGTCCAAATGTCCTTTCGTCAAAATGTCGATTCGTCCAAATGTCTTTTCGTCAAAATGTCTATTCGTCCAAATGTCCTTTCTTCAAAATGTCTATTCGTCCAAATGTCGTTTCGTCAAAATGTCGATTCGTCCAAATGTCCTTTCGTCTAAATGTCGATTCGTCCAAAAGTCATTTCGTCCAAATGTCTATTCGTCCAAATGTCCTTTCGTCAAAATGTCGATTCGTCCAATTGTCCTTTCGTCAAAATGTCGATTCGTCCAAATGTCTTTTCGTCAAAATGTCTATTCGTCCAAATGTCCTTTCGTCAAAATGTCCATTCGTTCAAATGTCCTTTCGTCCAAATGTCGATTCGTCCAAAAGTCATTTCGTCCAAATCTCGATTCGTCCAAATGTCCTTTCGTCAAAATGTCTATTCGTCCAAATGTCCTTTCGTCAAAATGTCGATTCGTACAAATGTCCTTTCGTCAAAATGTCGATTCGTCTAAATGTCCTTTCGTCAAAATGTCGATTCGTCCAAATGTCCTTTCGTCAAAATGTCGATTCGTCCAAATGTCCTTTCGTCTAAATGTCGATTCGTCCAAATGTACTTATGTCAAAATGTCGATTCGTCTAAATGTCCTTTCGTCAAAATGTCGATTCGTCCAAATGTCCTTTCGTCAAAATGTCGATACGTCCAAATGTCTTTTCGTCAAAATGTATATTCGTCCAAATGTCCTTTCGTCCAAATGTCATTTCGTCCAAATGTCTATTCGTCCAAATGTCCTTTCGTCAAAATGTCGATTCGTCCAAATGTCCTTTCGTCCAAATCTCGATTCGTCCAAATGTCCTTTCGTCAAAATGTCGATTCGTCCAAATGTCCTTTCGTCCAAATGTCGATTCGTCCAAATGTCCTTTCGTCAAAATGTCGATTCGTCCAAATGTCTTTTCGTCAAAATTTCGATTCGGCCAAATGTCATTTCGTCCAAATGTCTATTCGTCCAAATGTCCTTTCGTCAAAATGTCGATTCGTCCAAATGTCCTTTCGTCAAAATGTCGATTCGTCCAAATGTCTTTTCGTCAAAATGTCTATTCGTCCAAATGTCCTTTCGTCAAAATGTCCATTCGTCCAAATGTCCTTTCGTCCAAATGTCGATTCGTCCAAAAGTCATTTCGTCCAAATCTCGATTCGTCCAAATGTCCTTTCGTCAAAATGTCTATTCGTCCAAATGTCCTTTCGTCAAAATGTCGATTCGTCCAAATGTCCTTTCGTCAAAATGTCTATTCGTCCAAATGTCCTTTCGTCCAAATGTCGATTCGTCCAAATGTCCTTTCGTCAAAATGTCGATTCGTCCAAATGTCTTTTCGTCAAAATTTCGATTCGGCCAAATGTCATTTCGTCCAAATGTCTATTCGTCCAAATGTCCTTTCGTCAAAATGTCGATTCGTCCAAATGTCCTTTCGTCTAAATGTCCTTTCGTCCAAATGTCGATTCGTCTAAATGTTCTTTCTTCAGAATGTCGATTTGTCCAAATGTCCTTCCGTCTAAATGTCGATTAGTCCAAATGTCCTTTCGTCAAAATGTCGATTCGTCCAAATGTCTTTTCGTCAAAATGTCTATTCGTCCAAATGTCCTTTCTTCAAAATGTCTATTCGTCCAAATGTCGTTTCGTCAAAATGTCGATTCGTCCAAATGTCCTTTCGTCTAAATGTCGATTCGTCCAAAAGTCATTTCGTCCAAATGTCTATTCGTCCAAATGTCCTTTCGTCAAAATGTCGATTCGTCCAATTGTCCTTTCGTCAAAATGTCGATTCGTCCAAATGTCTTTTCGTCCAAATGTCTATTCGTCCAAATGTCCTTTCGTCAAAATGTCGATTCGTCCAATTGTCCTTTCGTCAAAATGTCGATTCGTCCAAATGTCTTTTCGTCAAAATGTCTATTCGTCCAAATGTCCTTTCGTCAAAATGTCCATTCGTCCAAATGTCCTTTCGTCCAAATGTCGATTCGTCCAAAAGTCATTTCGTCCAAATCTCGATTCGTCCAAATGTCCTTTCGTCAAAATGTCTATTCGTCCAAATGTCCTTTCGTCAAAATGTCGATTCGTCCAAATGTCCTTTCGTCAAAATGTCTATTCGTCCAAATGTCCTTTCGTCAAAATGTCGATACGTCCAAATGTCTTTTCGTCAAAATGTATATTCGTCCAAATGTCCTTTCGTCCAAATGTCATTTCGTCCAAATGTCTATTCGTACAAATGTCCTTTCGTCAAAATGTCGATTCGTCCAAATGTCCTTTCGTCAAAATGTCTGTTCGTCCAAATGTCCTTTCGTCAAAATGTCGATTCGTCCAAATGTCTTTTCGTCAAAATGTATATTCGTCCAAATGTCCTTTCGTCCAAATGTCATTTCGTCCAAATGTCTATTCGTCCAAATGTCCTTTCGTCCAAATGTCATTTCGTCCAAATGTCTATTCGTACAAATGTCCTTTCGTCAAAATGTCGATTCGTCCAAATGTCCTTTCGTCAAAATGTCGATTCGTCCAAATGTAGTTTCGTCAAAATGTCGATACGTCCAAATGTCTTTTCGTCAAAATGTATATTCGTCCAAATGTCCTTTCGTCCAAATGTCATTTCGTCCAAATGTCTATTCGTCCAAATGTCCTTTCGTCAAAATGTCGATTCGTCCAAATGTCCTTTCGTCCAAATCTCGATTCGTCCAAATGTCCTTTCGTCAAAATGTCGATTCGTCCAAATGTCCTTTCGTCAAAATGTCGATTCGTCCAAATGTCCTTTCGTCTAAATGTCGATTCGTCCAAATGTACTTATGTCAAAATGTCGATTCGTCTAAATGTCCTTTCGTCAAAATGTCGATTCGTCCAAATGTCCTTTCGTCAAAATGTCGATTCGTCCAAATGACCTTTCGTCTAAATGTCGATTCGTCCAAATGTACTTATGTCAAAATGTCGATTCGTCTAAATGTCTTTTCGTCAAAATGTATATTCGTCCAAATGTCCTTTCGTCCAAATGTCATTTCGTCCAAATGTCTATTCGTCCAAATGTCCTTTCGTCAAAATGTCGATTCGTCCAAATGTCCTTTCGTCCAAATCTCGATTCGTCCAAATGTCCTTTCGTCAAAATGTCGATTCGTCCAAATGTCCTTTCGTCCAAATGTCGATTCGTCCAAATGTCCTTTCGTCAAAATGTCGATTCGTCCAAATGTCTTTTCGTCAAAATTTCGATTCGGCCAAATGTCATTTCGTCCAAATGTCTATTCGTCCAAATGTCCTTTCGTCAAAATGTCGATTCGTCCAAATGTCCTTTCGTCTAAATGTCCTTTCGTCCAAATGTCGATTCGTCTAAATGTTCTTTCTTCAGAATGTCGATTTGTCCAAATGTCCTTCCGTCTAAATGTCGATTAGTCCAAATGTCCTTTCGTCAAAATGTCGATTCGTCCAAATGTCTTTTCGTCAAAATGTCTATTCGTCCAAATGTCCTTTCTTCAAAATGTCTATTCGTCCAAATGTCGTTTCGTCAAAATGTCGATTCGTCCAAATGTCCTTTCGTCTAAATGTCGATTCGTCCAAAAGTCATTTCGTCCAAATGTCTATTCGTCCAAATGTCCTTTCGTCAAAATGTCGATTCGTCCAATTGTCCTTTCGTCAAAATGTCGATTCGTCCAAATGTCTTTTCGTCAAAATGTCTATTCGTCCAAATGTCCTTTCGTCAAAATGTCCATTCGTTCAAATGTCCTTTCGTCCAAATGTCGATTCGTCCAAAAGTCATTTCGTCCAAATCTCGATTCGTCCAAATGTCCTTTCGTCAAAATGTCTATTCGTCCAAATGTCCTTTCGTCAAAATGTCGATTCGTACAAATGTCCTTTCGTCAAAATGTCGATTCGTCTAAATGTCCTTTCGTCAAAATGTCGATTCGTCCAAATGTCCTTTCGTCAAAATGTCGATTCGTCCAAATGTCCTTTCGTCTAAATGTCGATTCGTCCAAATGTACTTATGTCAAAATGTCGATTCGTCTAAATGTCCTTTCGTCAAAATGTCGATTCGTCCAAATGTCCTTTCGTCAAAATGTCGATACGTCCAAATGCCTTTTCGTCAAAATGTATATTCGTCCAAATGTCCTTTCGTCCAAATGTCATTTCGTCCAAATGTCTATTCGTCCAAATGTCCTTTCGTCAAAATGTCGATTCGTCCAAATGTCCTTTCGTCCAAATCTCGATTCGTCCAAATGTCCTTTCGTCAAAATGTCGATTCGTCCAAATGTCCTTTCGTCCAAATGTCGATTCGTCCAAATGTCCTTTCGTCAAAATGTCGATTCGTCCAAATGTCTTTTCGTCAAAATTTCGATTCGGCCAAATGTCATTTCGTCCAAATGTCTATTCGTCCAAATGTCCTTTCGTCAAAATGTCGATTCGTCCAAATGTCCTTTCGTCAAAATGTCGATTCGTCCAAATGTCTTTTCGTCAAAATGTCGTTTCGTCAAAATGTCGATTCGTCTAAATGTCCTTTCGTCCAAATGTCGATTCGTCTAAATGTTCTTTCTTCAGAATGTCGATTTGTCCAAATGTCCTTCCGTCAAAATGTCGATTCGTCCAAATGTCTTTTCGTCAAAATTTCGATTCGGCCAAATGTCATTTCGTCCAAATGTCTATTCGTCCAAATGTCCTTTCTTCAAAATGTCTATTCGTCCAAATGTCGTTTCGTCAAAATGTCGATTCGTCCAAATGTCCTTTCGTCTAAATGTCGATTCGTCCAAAAGTCATTTCGTCCAAATGTCTATTCGTCCAAATGTCCTTTCGTCAAAATGTCGATTCGTCCAATTGTCCTTTCGTCAAAATGTCGATTCGTCCAAATGTCTTTTCGTCAAAATGTCTATTCGTCCAAATGTCCTTTCGTCAAAATGTCCATTCGTCCAAATGTCCTTTCGTCCAAATGTCGATTCGTCCAAAAGTCATTTCGTCCAAATCTCGATTCGTCCAAATGTCCTTTCGTCAAAATGTCTATTCGTCCAAATGTCCTTTCGTCAAAATGTCGATTCGTCCAAATGTCCTTTCGTCAAAATGTCTATTCGTCCAAATGTCCTTTCGTCAAAATGTCGATTCGTCCAAATGTACTTATGTCAAAATGTCGATTCGTCCAAATGTCCTTTCGTCTAAATGTCGATTCGTCCAAATTTACTTATGTCAAAATGTTGATTCGCCTAAATGTCCTTTCGTCAAAATGTCGATTCCTCCAAATGTCCTTTCGTCAAAATGTCGATTCGTCCAATTGCCTTTCGTCAAAATGTCGATTCGTCCAAATGTCTTTTCGTCAAAATGTCTATTCGTCCAAATGTCCTTACGTCAAAATGTCGATTCGTCCAAATGTCCTTTCGTCCAAATGTCGATTCGTCCAAATGTCTTTTCGTCAAAATGTCATTTCGTCCAAATGTCGATTCGTGCAAAAGTCCTTTCGTCAAAATGTCGATTCGTCCAAATGTCTTTTCGTCAAAATGTCTATTCGTCCAAATGTCCTTTCGTCAAAATGTCGATTCGTCCAAATGTCCTTTCGTCTAAATGTCGATTCGTCCAAATGTACTTATGTCAAAATGTCGATTCGTCTAAATGTCCTTTCGTCAAAATGTCGATTCGTCCAAATGTCCTTTCGTCAAAATGTCCTTTCGTCCAAATGTCGATTCGTCCAAATGTCCTTTCGTCAAAATGTCGATTCGTCCAATTGTCCTTTCGTCAAAATGTCGATTCGTCCAAATGTCTTTTCGTCAAAATGTCTATTCGTCCAAATGTCCTTTCGTCAAAATGTCGATTCGTCTAAATGTCGATTCGTCCAAATGTACTTTCGTCCAAATGTCGATTCGTCCAAATGTACTTTCGTCAAAATGTCGATTCGTCCAAATGTCCTTTCGTCAAAATGTCGATTCGTCCAAATGTCATTTCGTCCAAATGTCTATTCGTCCAAATGTCCTTTCGTCAAAATGTCGATTCGTCCAAATGTCTTTTCGTCAAAATGTCTATTCGTCCAAATATCCTTACGTCAAAATGTCGATTCGTCCAAATGTCCTTTCGTCCAAATGTCGATTCGTCCAAATGTCTTTTCGTCAAAATGTCATTTCGTCCAAATGTCGATTCGTGCAAATGTCCTTTCGTCAAAATGTCGATTCGTCCAAATGTCTTTTCGTCAAAATGTCTATTCGTCCAAATGTCCTTTCGTCAAAATGTCGATTCGGCCAAATGTCCTTTCGTCTAAATGTCGATTCGTCCAAATGTACTTATGTCAAAATGTCGATTCGTCTAAATTTCCTTTCGTCAAAATGTCGATTCGTCCAAATGTCCTTTCGTCAAAATGTCCTTTCGTCCAAATGTCGATTCGTCCAAATGTCCTTTCGTCAAAATGTCGATTCGTCCAAATGTCTTTTCGTCAAAATGTCTATTCGTCCAAATGTCCTTTCGTCAAAATGTCGATTCGTCCAAATGTCCTTTCGTCAAAATGTCGATTCGTCCAATTGTCCTTTCGTCAAAATGTCGATTCGTCCAAATGTCTTTTCGTCAAAATGTCTATTCGTCCAAATGTCCTTTCGTCAAAATGTCGATTCGTCTAAATGTCGATTCGTCCAAATGTCCTTTCGTCAAAATGTCGATTCGTCCAAATGTCCTTTCGTCAAAATGTCGATTCGTCCAAATGTCCTTTCGTCAAAATGTCTATTCGTCCAAATGTCCTTTCGTCAAAATGTCGATTCGTCTAAATGTCGATTCGTCCAAATGTCCTTTCGTCAAAATGTCGATTCGTCCAAATGTCCTTTCGTCAAAATGTCGATTCGTGCAAATGTCCTTTCGTCAAAATGTCGATTCGTCTAAATGTCGATTCGTCCAAATGTCCTTTCGTCAAAATGTCGATTCGTCCAAATGTCCTTTCGTCAAAATGTCGATTCGTCCAAATGTCCTTTCGTCAAAATGTCGATTCGTCCAAATGTCTTTTCTTCAAAATGTCTATTCGTCCAAATGTCCTTTCTTCAAAATGTCTATTCGTCCAAATGTCGTTTCGTCAAAATGTCGATTCGTCCAAATGTCCTTTCGTCTAAATGTCGATTCGTCCAAAAGTTATTTCGTCCAAATGTCGATTCGTCCAAATGTCCTTTCGTCCAAATGTCGATTCGTCCAAATGTCCTTTCGTCAAAATGTCGATTCGTCCAAATGTCCTTTCGTCAAAATTTCGATTCGTCCAAATGTCCTTTCGTCCAAATCTCGATTCGTCCAAATGTCCTTTCGTCAAAATGTCGATTCGTCCAAATGTCCTTTCGTCAAAATGTCGATTCGTCCAAATGTCCTTTCGTCTAAATGTCGATTCGTCCAAATGTACTTATGTCAAAATGTCGATTCGTCTAAATGTCCTTTCGTCAAAATGTCGATTCGTCCAAATGTCCTTTCGTCAAAATGTCGATTCGTCCAATTGTCCTTTCGTCAAAATGTCGATTCGTCCAAATGTCTTTTCGTCAAAATGTCTATTCGTCCAAAAGTCCTTACGTCAAAATGTCGATTCGTCCAAATGTCCTTTCTTCCAAATGTCGATTCGTCTAAATGTCTTTTCGTCAAAATGTCGATTCGTCCAAATGTCTTTTCGTCAAAATGTCTATTCGTCCAAATGTTCTTTCGTCAAAATGTCGATTCGTCCAAATGTCCTTTCGTCTAAATGTCGATTCGTCCAAATGTACTTATGTCAAAATGTCGATTCGTCTAAATGTCCTTTCGTCAAAATGTCGATTCGTCCAAATGTCCTTTCGTCAAAATGTCCTTTCGTCCAAATGTCGATTCGTCCAAATGTCCTTTCGTCAAAATGTCGATTCGTCCAAATGTCTTTTCGTCAAAATGTCTATTCGTACAAATGTCCTTTCGTCAAAATGTCGATTCGTCCAAATGTCCTTTCGTCAAAATGTCGATTCGTCCAATTGTCCTTTCGTCAAAATGTCGATTCGTCCAAATGTCTTTTCGTCAAAATGTCTATTCGTCCAAATGTCCTTTCGTCAAAATGTCGATTCGTCTAAATGTCGATTTGTCCAAATGTCCTTTCGTCCAAATGTCGATTCGTCCAAATGTCCTTTCGTCAAAATGTCGATTCGTCCAAATGTCCTTTCGTCAAAATGTCGATTCGTCCAAATGTCATTTCGTCCAAATGTCTATTCGTCCAAATGTCCTTTCGTCAAAATGTCGATTCGTCCAAATGTCCTTTCGTCAAAATGTCTGTTCGTCCAAATGTCCTTTCGTCAAAATGTCTATTCGTCCAAATGTCCTTTTGTCAAAATGTCGATTCGTCCAAATGTCTTTTCGTCAAAATGTCATTTCGTCCAAATGTCTTTTCGTCAAAATGTCATTTCGTCCAAATGTCGATTCGTCCAAATGTCCTTTCGTCCAAATTTCGATTCGTCCAAATGTCCTTTCGTCAAAATGTCGATTCGTCCAAATGTCCTTTCGTCAAAATTTCGATTCGTCCAAATGTCCTTTCGTCAAAATGTCGATTCGTCCAAATGTCTTTTCGTCAAAATGTCGATTCGTCCAAATGTCTTTTCGTCAAAATGTCTATTCGTCCAAATGTCCTTTCGTCAAAATGTCGATTCGTCTAAATGTCCTTTCGTCAAAATGTCGATTCGTCCAAATGTCCTTTCGTCAAAATGTCCTTTCGTCCAAATGTCGATTCGTCCAAATGTCCTTTCGTCAAAATGTCGATTCGTCCAAATGTCTTTTCGTCAAAATGTCTATTCGTCCAAATGTCCTTTCGTCAAAATGTCGATTCGTCCAAATGTCCTTTCGTCAAAATGTCGATTCGTCCAATTGTCCTTTCGTCAAAATGTCGATTCGTCCAAATGTCTTTTCGTCAAAATGTCTATTCGTCCAAATGTCCTTTCGTCAAAATGTCGATTCGTCTAAATGTCGATTCGTCCAAATGTTCTTTCGTTCAAATTTCGATTCGTCCAAATGTCCTTTCGTCAAAATGTCGATTCGTCCAAATGTCCTTTCGTCAAAATTTCGATTCGTCCAAATGTCCTTTCGTCCAAATCTCGATTCGTCCAAATGTCCTTTCGTCAAAATGTCGATTCGTCCAAATGTCCTTTCGTCAAAATGTCGATTCGTCCAAATGTCCTTTCGTCTAAATGTCGATTCGTCCAAATGTACTTATGTCAAAATGTCGATTCGTCTAAATGTCCTTTCGTCAAAATGTCGATTTGTCCAAATGTCCTTTCGTCAAAATGTCCTTTCGTCCAAATGTCGATTCGTCCAAATGTCCTTTCGTCAAAATGTCGATTCGTCCAAATGTCTTTTCGTCAAAATGTCTATTCGTCCAAATGTCCTTTCGTCAAAATGTCGATTCGTCTAAATGTCGATTCGTCCAAATGTCCTTTCGTCCAAATGACGATTCGTCCAAATGTCCTTTCGTCAAAATGTCGATTCGTCCAAATGTCCTTTCGTCAAAATGTCGATTCGTCCAAATGTCATTTCGTCCAAATGTCTATTCGTCCAAATGTCCTTTCGTCAAAATGTCGATTCGTCCAAATGTCCTTTCGTCAAAATGTCTGTTCGTCCAAATTTCCTTTCGTCAAAATGTCTATTCGTCCAAATGTCCTTTTGTCAAAATGTCGATTCGTCCAAATGTCTTTTCGTCAAAATGTCATTTCGTCCAAATGTCTTTTCGTCAAAATGTCATTTCGTCCAAATGTCGATTCGTCCAAATGTCCTTTCGTCCAAATGTCGATTCGTCCAAATGTCCTTTCGTCAAAATGTCGATTCGTCCAAATGTCCTTTCCTCAAAATTTCGATTCGTCCAAATGTCATTTCGTCCAAATGTCGATTCGTCCAAATGTCCTTTCGTCCAAATGTCGATTCGTCCAAATGTCCTTTCGTCAAAATGTCGATTCGTCCAAATGCCCTTTCGTCAAAATTTCGATTCGTCCAAATGTCCTTTCGTCCAAATCTCGATTCGTCCAAATGTCCTTTCGTCAAAATGTCGATTCGTCCAAATGTCCTTTCGTCAAAATGTCGATTCGTCCAATTGTCCTTTTGTCAAAATGTCGATTCGTCCAAATGTCTTTTCGTCAAAATGTCTATTCGTCCAAATGTCCTTACGTCAAAATGTCGATTCGTCCAAATGTCCTTTCGTCAAAATGTCGATTCGTCCAAATGTCCTTTCGTCTAAATGTCGATTCGTCCAAATGTACTTATGTTAAAATGTCGATTCGTCTAAATGTCCTTTCGTCAAAATGTCGATTCGTCCAAATGTCCTTTCGTCAAAATGTCCTTTCGTCCAAATGTCGATTCGTCCAAATGTCCTTTCGTCAAAATGTCGATTCGTCCAAATGTCTTTTCGTCAAAATGTCTATTCGTCCAAATGTCCTTTCGTCAAAATGTCGATTCGTCCAAATGTCCTTTCGTCAAAATGTCGATTCGTCCAATTGTCCTTTCGTCAAAATGTCGATTCGTCCAAATGTCTTTTCGTCAAAATGTCTATTCGTCCAAATGTCCTTTCGTCAAAATGTCGATTCGTCTAAATGTCGATGCGTCCAAATGTCCTTTCGTCCAAATGTCGATTCGTCCGAATGTCCTTTCGTCAAAATGTCGATTCGTCCAAATGTCCTTTCGTCAAAATGTCGATTCGTCCAAATGTCATTTCGTCCAAATGTCTATTCGTCCAAATGTCCTTTCGTCAAAATGTCGATTCGTCCAAATGTCCTTTTGTCAAAATGTCTGTTCGTCCAAATGTCCTTTCGTCAAAATGTCTATTCGTCCAAATGTCCTTTTGTCAAAATGTCGAATCGTCCAAATGTCTTTTCGTCAAAATGTCATTTCGTCCAAATGTCGATTCGTCCAAATGTCCTTTCGTCCAAATGTCGATTCGTCCAAATGTCCTTTCGTCAAAATGTCGATTCGTCCAAATGTCCTTTCGTCAAAATTTCGATTCGTCCAAATGTCATTTCGTCCAAATGTCTATTCGTCCAAATGTCCTTTCGTCAAAATGTCGATTCGTACAAATGTCCTTTCGTCAAAATGTCGATTCGTCCAAATGTCTTTTCGTCAAAATGTCGTTTCGTCAAAATGTCGATTCGTCTAAATGTCCTTTCGTCCAAATGTCGATTCGTCTAAATGTTCTTTCTTCAGAATGTCGATTTGTCCAAATGTCCTTTCTTCAAAATGTCTATTCGTCCAAATGTCGTTTCGTCAAAATCTCGATTCGTCCAAATGTCCTTTCGTCAAAATGTCGATTCGTCCAAATGTCCTTTCGTCAAAATGTCGATTCGTCCAAATGTCCTTTCGTCCAAATGTCTTTTCGTCAAAATGTCTATTCGTCCAAATGTCCTTTCGTCAAAATGTCGATTCGTCCAAATGTCTTTTCGTCAAAATGTCTATTCGTCCAAATGTCCTTTCTTCAAAATGTCTATTCGTCCAAATGTCCTTTCGTCCAAATGTCGATTCGTCCGAATGTCCTTTCGTCAAAATGTCGATTCGTCCAAATGTCCTTTCGTCAAAATGTCGATTCGTCCAAATGTCATTTCGTCCAAATGTCTATTCGTCCAAATGTCCTTTCGTCAAAATGTCGATTCGTCCAAATGTCCTTTTGTCAAAATGTCTGTTCGTCCAAATGTCCTTTCGTCAAAATGTCTATTCGTCCAAATGTCCTTTTGTCAAAATGTCGAATCGTCCAAATGTCTTTTCGTCAAAATGTCATTTCGTCCAAATGTCGATTCGTCCAAATGTCCTTTCGTCCAAATGTCGATTCGTCCAAATGTCCTTTCGTCAAAATGTCGATTCGTCCAAATGTCCTTTCGTCAAAATTTCGATTCGTCCAAATGTCATTTCGTCCAAATGTCTATTCGTCCAAATGTCCTTTCGTCAAAATGTCGATTCGTCCAAATGTCCTTTCGTCAAAATGTTGATTCGTCCAAATGTCTTTTCGTCAAAATGTCGTTTCGTCAAAATGTCGATTCGTCTAAATGTCCTTTCGTCCAAATGTCGATTCGTCTAAATGTTCTTTCTTCAGAATGTCGATTTGTCCAAATGTCCTTCCGTCTAAATGTCGATTAGTCCAAATGTCCTTTCGTCAAAATGTCGATTCGTCCAAATGTCTTTTCGTCAAAATGTCTATTCGTCCAAATGTCCTTTCGTCTAAATGTCGATTCGTCCAAATGTACTTATGTTAAAATGTCGATTCGTCTAAATGTTCTTTCGTCAAAATGTCGATTCGTCCAAATGTCCTTTCGTCCAAATGTCCTTTCGTCTAAATGTCGATTCGTCCAAATGTACTTATGTTAAAATGTCGATTCGTCTAAATGTCCTTTCGTCCAAATGTCGATTCGTCTAAATGTTCTTTCTTCAGAATGTCGATTTGTCCAAATGTCCTTCCGTCTAAATGTCGATTAGTCCAAATGTTCTTTCGTCAAAATGTCGATTCGTCCAAATGTCTTTTCGTCAAAATGTCTATTCGTCCAAATGTCCTTTCGTCAAAATGTCGATTCGTCCAAATGTCCTTTCGTCAAAATGTCGATTCGTCCAATTGTCCTTTCGTCCAAATGTCTTTTCGTCAAAATGTCTATTCGTCCAAATGTCCTTACGTCAAAATGTCGATTCGTCCAAATGTCCTTTCGTCAAAATGTCGATTCGTCCAATTTTCCTTTCGTCCAAATGTCTTTTCGTCAAAATGTCTATTCGTCCAAATGTCCTTACGTCAAAATGTCGATTCGTCCAAATGTCCTTTCGTCAAAATGTCGATTCGTCCAAATGTCCTTTCGTCTAAATGTCGATTCGTCCAAATGTACTTATGTTAAAATGTCTATTCGTCTAAATGTCCTTTCGTCAAAATGTCGATTCGTCCAAATGTCCTTTCGTCAAAATGTCCTTTCGTCCAAATGTCGATTCGTCCAAATGTCCTTTCGTCAAAATGTCGATTCGTCCAAATGTCTTTTCGTCAAAATGTCTATTCGTCCAAATGTCCTTTCGTCAAAATGTCGATTCGTCCAAATGTCCTTTCGTCAAAATGTCGATTCGTCCAATTGTCCTTTCGTCAAAATGTCGATTCGTCCAAATGTCTTTTCGTCAAAATGTCTATTCGTCCAAATGTCTTTTCGTCAAAATGTCTATTCGTCCAAATGTCGATGCGTCCAAATGTCCTTTCGTCCAAATGTCGATTCGTCCGAATGTCCTTTCGTCAAAATGTCGATTCGTCCAAATGTCCTTCCGTCTAAATGTCGATTAGTCCAAATGTCCTTTCGTCAAAATGTTGATTCGTCCAAATGTCTTTTCGTCAAAATGTCTATTCGTCCAAATGTCCTTTCTTCAAAATGTCTATTCGTCCAAATGTCGTTTCGTCAAAATCTCGATTCGTCCAAATGTCCTTTCGTCAAAATGTCGATTCGTCCAAATGTCCTTTCGTCAAAATGTCGATTCGTCCAAATGTCCTTTCGTCAAAATGTCCTTTCGTCCAAATGTCGATTCGTCCAAATGTCCTTTCGTCAAAATGTCGATTCGTCCAAATGTCTTTTCGTCAAAATGTCTATTCGTCCAAATGTCCTTTCGTCAAAATGTCGATTCGTCCAAATGTCCTTTCGTCAAAATGTCGATTCGTCCAATTGTCCTTTCGTCAAAATGTCGATTCGTCCAAATGTCTTTTCGTCAAAATGTCTATTCGTCCAAATGTCTTTTCGTCAAAATGTCTATTCGTCCAAATGTCGATGCGTCCAAATGTCCTTTCGTCCAAATGTCGATTCGTCCGAATGTCCTTTCGTCAAAATGTCGATTCGTCCAAATGTCCTTCCGTCTAAATGTCGATTAGTCCAAATGTCCTTTCGTCAAAATGTTGATTCGTCCAAATGTCTTTTCGTCAAAATGTCTATTCGTCCAAATGTCCTTTCTTCAAAATGTCTATTCGTCCAAATGTCGTTTCGTCAAAATCTCGATTCGTCCAAATGTCCTTTCGTCAAAATGTCGATTCGTCCAAATGTCCTTTCGTCAAAATGTCGATTCGTCCAAATGTCCTTTCGTCCAAATGTCTTTTCGTCAAAATGTCTATTCGTCCAAATGTCCTTTCGTCAAAATGTCGATTCGTCCAAATGTCTTTTCGTCAAAATGTCTATTCGTCCAAATGTCGATGCGTCCAAATGTCCTTTCGTCCAAATGTCGATTCGTCCGAATGTCCTTTCGTCAAAATGTCGATTCGTCCAAATGTCCTTCCGTCTAAATGTCGATTAGTCCAAATGTCCTTTCGTCAAAATGTCGATTCGTCCAAATGTCTTTTCGTCAAAATGTCTATTCGTCCAAATGTCCTTTCTTCAAAATGTCTATTCGTCCAAATGTCCTTTTGTCAAAATCTCGATTCGTCCAAATGTCCTTTCGTCAAAATGTCGATTCGTCCAAATGTCCTTTCGTCAAAATGTCGATTCGTCCAAATGTCCTTTCGTCCAAATGTCTTTTCGTCAAAATGTCTATTCGTCCAAATGTCTTTTCGTCAAAATGTCTATTCGTCCAAATGTCGATGCGTCCAAATGTCCTTTCGTCCAAATGTCGATTCGTCCGAATGTCCTTTCGTCAAAATGTCGATTCGTCCAAATGTCCTTCCGTCTAAATGTCGATTAGTCCAAATGTCCTTTCGTCAAAATGTCGATTCGTCCAAATGTCTTTTCGTCAAAATGTCTATTCGTCCAAATGTCCTTTCTTCAAAATGTCTATTCGTCCAAATGTCGTTTCGTCAAAATCTCGATTCGTCCAAATGTCCTTTCGTCAAAATGTCGATTCGTCCAAATGTCCTTTCGTCAAAATGTCGATTCGTCCAAATGTCCTTTCGTCCAAATGTCTTTTCGTCAAAATGTCTATTCGTCCAAATGTCCTTTCGTCAAAATGTCGATTCGTCCAAATGTCTTTTCGTCAAAATGTCTATTCGTCCAAATGTCCTTTCTTCAAAATGTCTATTCGTCCAAATGTCCTTTCGTCCAAATGTCGATTCGTCCGAATGTCCTTTCGTCAAAATGTCGATTCGTCTAAATGTCCTTTCGTCAAAATGTCGATTCGTCCAAATGTCATTTCGTCCAAATGTCTATTCGTCCAAATGTCCTTTCGTCAAAATGTCGATTCGTCCAAATGTCCTTTTGTCAAAATGTCTGTTCGTCCAAATGTCCTTTCGTCAAAATGTCTATTCGTCCAAATGTCCTTTTGTCAAAATGTCGAATCGTCCAAATGTCTTTTCGTCAAAATGTCATTTCGTCCAAATGTCGATTCGTCCAAATGTCCTTTCGTCCAAATGTCGATTCGTCCAAATGTCCTTTCGTCAAAATGTCGATTCGTCCAAATGTCCTTTCGTCAAAATTTCGATTCGTCCAAATGTCATTTCGTCCAAATGTCTATTCGTCCAAATGTCCTTTCGTCAAAATGTCGATTCGTCCAAATGTCCTTTCGTCAAAATGTTGATTCGTCCAAATGTCTTTTTGTCAAAATGTCGTTTCGTCAAAATGTCGATTCGTCTAAATGTCCTTTCGTCCAAATGTCGATTCGTCTAAATGTTCTTTCTTCAGAATGTCGATTTGTCCAAATGTCCTTCCGTCTAAATGTCGATTAGTCCAAATGTCCTTTCGTCAAAATGTCGATTCGTCCAAATGTCTTTTCGTCAAAATGTCTATTCGTCCAAATGTCCTTTCGTCAAAATGTCGATTCGTCCAAATGTCCTTTCGTCAAAATGTCGATTCGTCCAATTGTCCTTTCGTCCAAATGTCTTTTCGTCAAAATGTCTATTCGTCCAAATGTCCTTACGTCAAAATGTCGATTCGTCCAAATGTCCTTTCGTCAAAATGTCGATTCGTCCAATTTTCCTTTCGTCCAAATGTCTTTTCGTCAAAATGTCTATTCGTCCAAATGTCCTTACGTCAAAATGTCGATTCGTCCAAATGTCCTTTCGTCAAAATGTCGATTCGTCCAAATGTCCTTTCGTCTAAATGTCGATTCGTCCAAATGTACTTATGTTAAAATGTCGATTCGTCTAAATGTCCTTTCGTCAAAATGTCGATTCGTCCAAATGTCCTTTCGTCAAAATGTCCTTTCGTCCAAATGTCGATTCGTCCAAATGTCCTTTCGTGAAAATGTCGATTCGTCCAAATGTCTTTTCGTCAAAATGTCTATTCGTCCAAATGTCCTTTCGTCAAAATGTCGATTCGTCCAAATGTCCTTTCGTCAAAATGTCGATTCGTCCAATTGTCCTTTCGTCAAAATGTCGATTCGTCCAAATGTCTTTTCGTCAAAATGTCTATTCGTCCAAATGTCCTTTCGTCAAAATGTCGATTCGTCTAAATGTCGATGCGTCCAAATGTCCTTTCGTCCAAATGTCGATTCGTCCGAATGTCCTTTCGTCAAAATGTCGATTCGTCCAAATGTCCTTTCGTCAAAATGTCGATTCGTCCAAATGTCATTTCGTCCAAATGTCTATTCGTCCAAATGTCCTTTCGTCAAAATGTCGATTCGTCCAAATGTCCTTTTGTCAAAATGTCTGTTCGTCCAAATGTCCTTTCGTCAAAATGTCTATTCGTCCAAATGTCCTTTTGTCAAAATGTCGAATCGTCCAAATGTCTTTTCGTCAAAATGTCATTTCGTTCAAATGTCGATTCGTCCAAATGTCCTTTCGTCCAAATGTCGATTCGTCCAAATGTCCTTTCGTCAAAATGTCGATTCGTCCAAATGTCCTTTCGTCAAAATTTCGATTCGTCCAAATGTCATTTCGTCCAAATGTCTATTCGTCCAAATGTCCTTTCGTCAAAATGTCGATTCGTCCAAATGTCCTTTCGTCAAAATGTCGATTCGTCCAAATGTCTTTTCGTCAAAATGTCGTTTCGTCAAAATGTCGATTCGTCTAAATGTCCTTTCGTCCAAATGTCGATTCGTCTAAATGTTCTTTCTTCAGAATGTCGATTTGTCCAAATGTCCTTCCGTCTAAATGTCGATTAGTCCAAATGTCCTTTCGTCAAAATGTCGATTCGTCCAAATGTCTTTTCGTCAAAATGTCTATTCGTCCAAATGTCCTTTCTTCAAAATGTCTATTCGTCCAAATGTCGTTTCGTCAAAATCTCGATTCGTCCAAATGTCCTTTCGTCAAAATGTCGATTCGTCCAAATGTCCTTTCGTCAAAATGTCGATTCGTCCAAATGTCCTTTCGTCTAAATGTCAATTTGTCCAAATGTACTTATGTCAAAATGTCGATTCGTCTAAATGTCCTTTTGTCAAAATGTCGATTCGTCCAAATGTCTTTTCGTCAAAATGTCATTTCGTCCAAATGTCTTTTCGTCAAAATGTCATTTCGTCCAAATGTCGATTCGTCCAAATGTCCTTTCGTCCAAATGTCGATTCGTCCAAATGTCCTTTCGTCAAAATGTCGATTCGTCCAAATGTACTTATGTCAAAATGTCGATTCGTCTAAATGTCCTTTCGTCAAAATCTCGATTCGTCCAAATGTCTTTTCGTCAAAATGTCTATTCGTCCAAATGTCCTTTCGTCAAAATGTCGATTCGTCCAAATGTCCTTTCGTCTAAATGTCGATTCGTCCAAATGTACTTATGTCAAAATGTCGATTCGTCTAAATGTCCTTTCGTCAAAATGTCGATTCGTCCAAATGTCCTTTCGTCAAAATGTCCTTTCGTCCAAATGTCGATTCGTCCAAATGTCCTTTCTTTAAAATGTCGATTCGTCCAAATGTCTTTTCGTCAAAATGTCTATTCGTCCAAATGTCCTTTCGTCAAAATGTCGATTCGTCCAAATGTCCTTTCGTCAAAATGTCGATTCGTCCAAATGTCCTTTCGTCAAAATGTCCTTTCGTCCAAATGTCGATTCGTCCAAATGTCCTTTCGTCAAAATGTCGATTCGTCCAAATGTCTTTTCGTCAAAATGTCTATTCGTCCAAATGTCCTTTCGTCAAAATGTCGATTCGTCCAAATGTCCTTTCGTCAAAATGTCGATTCGTCTAATTGTCCTTTCGTCAAAATGTCGATTCGTCCAAATGTCTTTTCGTCAAAATGTCTATTCGTCCAAATGTCCTTTCGTCAAAATGTCGATTCGTCTAAATGTCGATGCGTCCAAATGTCCTTTCGTCCAAATGTCGATTCGTCCAAATGTCCTTTCGTCAAAATGTCGATTCGTCCAAATGTCCTTTCGTCAAAATGTCAATTCGTCCAAATGTCATTTCGTCCAAATGTCTATTCGTCCAAATGTCCTTTCGTCAAAATGTCGATTCGTCCAAATGTCCTTTCGTCAAAATGTCTGTTCGTCCAACTGTCCTTTCGTCAAAATGTCTATTCGGCCAAATGTCCTTTTGTCAAAATGTCGATTCGTCCAAATGTCTTTTCGTCAAAATGTCATTTCGTCCAAATGTCGATTCGTCCAAATGTCCTTTCGTCCAAATGTCGATTCGTCCAAATGTCCTTTCGTCAAAATGTCGATTCGTCCAAATGTCCTTTCGTCAAAATTTCGATTCGTCCAAATGTCATTTCGTCCAAATGTCTATTCGTCCAAATGTCCTTTCGTCAAAATGTCGATTCGTCCAAATGTCCTTTCGTCAAAATGTCGATTCGTCCAAATGTCTTTTCGTCAAAATGTCGTTTCGTCAAAATGTCGATTCGTCTAAATGTCCTTTCGTCCAAATGTCGATTCGTCTAAATGTTCTTTCTTCAGAATGTCGATTTGTCCAAATGTCCTTCCGTCTAAATGTCGATTAGTCCAAATCTCCTTTTGTCAAAATGTCGATTCGTCCAAATGTCTTTTCGTCAAAATGTCTATTCGTCCAAATGTCCTTTCTTCAAAATGTCTATTCGTCCAAATGTCGTTTCGTCAAAATGTCGATTCGTCCAAATGTCCTTTCGTCTAAATGTCGATTCGTCCAAAAGTCATTTCATCCAAATGTCTATTCGTCCAAATGTCCTTTCGTCAAAATGTCGATTCGTCCAATTGTCCTTTCGTCAAAATGTCGATTCGTCCAAATGTCTTTTCGTCAAAATGTCTATTCGTCCAAATGTCCTTTCGTCAAAATGTCGATTCGTCCAAATGTCCTTTCGTCCAAATGTCGATTCGTCCAAATGTCTTTTCGTCAAAATGTCATTTCGTCAAAATCTCGATTCGTCCAAATGTCCTTTCGTTCAAATGTCGATTCGTCCAAATGTCCTTTCGTCAAAATGTCGATTGGTCCAAATGTCCTTTCGTCAAAATGTCGATTCGTCCAAATGTCCTTTCGTCCAAATCTCGATTCGTCCAAATGTCCTTTCGTCAAAATGTCGATTCGTCCAAATGTCCTTTCGTCTAAATGTCGATTCGTCCAAATGTACTTATGTCAAAATGTCGATTCGTCTAAATGTCCTTTCGTCAAAATGTCGATTCGTCCAAATGTCCTTTCGTCAAAATGTCGATTCGTCCAATTGTCCTTTCGTCAAAATGTCGATTCGTCCAAATGTCTTTTCGTCAATATGTCTATTCGTCCAAATGTCCTTACGTCAAAATGTCGATTCGTCCAAATGTCCTTTCTTCCAAATGTCGATTCGTCCAAATGTCTTTTCGTCAAAATGTCGATTCGTCCAAATGTCTTTTCGTCAAAATGTCTATTCGTCCAAATGTCCTTTCGTCAAAATGTCGATTCGTCCAAATGTCCTTTCGTCCAAATGTCGATTCGTCCAAATGTCCTTTCGTCAAAATGTCGATTCGTCCAAATGTCTTTTCGTCAAAATGTCTATTCGTCCAAATGTCCTTTCGTCAAAATGTCGATTCGTCCAAATGTCCTTTTGTCAAAATGTCGATTCGTCCAAATGTCTTTTCGTCAAAATGTCATTTCGTCCAAATGTCGATTCGTCCAAATGTCCTTTCGTCAAAATGACGATTCGTCCAAATGTCTTTTCGTCAAAATGTCTATTCGTCCAAATGTCCTTTTGTCAAAATGTCGATTCGTCCAAATGTCTTTTCGTCAAAATGTCATTTCGTCCAAATGTCGATTCGTCCAAATGTCCTTTCGTCCAAATGTCGATTCGTCCAAATGTCCTTTCGTCAAAATGTCGATTCGTCCAAATGTCCTTTCGTCAAAATTTCGATTCGTCCAAATGTCATTTCGTCCAAATGTCTATTCGTCCAAATGTCCTTTCGTCAAAATGTCGATTCGTCCAAATGTCCTTTCGTCAAAATGTCGATTCGTCCAAATGTCTTTTCGTCAAAATGTCATTTCGTCAAAATCTCGATTCGTCCAAATGTCCTTTCGTTCAAATGTCGATTCGTCCAAATGTCCTTTCGTCAAAATGTCGATTGGTCCAAATGTCCTTTCGTCAAAATGTCGATTCGTCCAAATGTCCTTTCGTCCAAATCTCGATTCGTCCAAATGTCCTTTCGTCAAAATGTCGATTCGTCCAAATGTCCTTTCGTCTAAATGTCGATTCGTCCAAATGTACTTATGTCAAAATGTCGATTCGTCTAAATGTCCTTTCGTCAAAATGTCGATTCGTCCAAATGTCCTTTCGTCAAAATGTCGATTCGTCCAATTGTCCTTTCGTCAAAATGTCGATTCGTCCAAATGTCTTTTCGTCAATATGTCTATTCGTCCAAATGTCCTTACGTCAAAATGTCGATTCGTCCAAATGTCCTTTCTTCCAAATGTCGATTCGTCCAAATGTCTTTTCGTCAAAATGTCGATTCGTCCAAATGTCTTTTCGTCAAAATGTCTATTCGTCCAAATGTCCTTTCGTCAAAATGTCGATTCGTCCAAATGTCCTTTCGTCCAAATGTCGATTCGTCCAAATGTCCTTTCGTCAAAATGTCGATTCGTCCAAATGTCTTTTCGTCAAAATGTCTATTCGTCCAAATGTCCTTTCGTCAAAATGTCGATTCGTCCAAATGTCCTTTTGTCAAAATGTCGATTCGTCCAAATGTCTTTTCGTCAAAATGTCATTTCGTCCAAATGTCGATTCGTCCAAATGTCCTTTCGTCAAAATGACGATTCGTCCAAATGTCTTTTCGTCAAAATGTCTATTCGTCCAAATGTCCTTTTGTCAAAATGTCGATTCGTCCAAATGTCTTTTCGTCAAAATGTCATTTCGTCCAAATGTCGATTCGTCCAAATGTCCTTTCGTCCAAATGTCGATTCGTCCAAATGTCCTTTCGTCAAAATGTCGATTCGTCCAAATGTCCTTTCGTCAAAATTTCGATTCGTCCAAATGTCATTTCGTCCAAATGTCTATTCGTCCAAATGTCCTTTCGTCAAAATGTCGATTCGTCCAAATGTCCTTTCGTCAAAATGTCGATTCGTCCAATTGTCCTTTCGTCAAAATGTCGATTCGTCCAAATGTCTTTTCGTCAATATGTCTATTCGTCCAAATGTCCTTACGTCAAAATGTCGATTCGTCCAAATGTCCTTTCGTCAAAATGTCGATTCGTCCAATTGTCCTTTCGTCAAAATGTCGATTCGTCCAAATGTCTTTTCGTCAATATGTCTATTCGTCCAAATGTCCTTACGTCAAAATGTCGATTCGTCCAAATGTCCTTTCTTCCAAATGTCGATTCGTCCAAATGTCTTTTCGTCAAAATGTCGATTCGTCCAAATGTCTTTTCGTCAAAATGTCATTTCGTCCAAATGTCGATTCGTCCAAATGTCCTTTCGTCAAAATGTCGATTCGTCCAAATGTCCTTTCGTCAAAATTTCGATTCGTCCAAATGTCATTTCGTCCAAATGTCTATTCGTCCAAATGTCCTTTCGTCAAAATGTCGATTCGTCCAAATGTCCTTTCGTCCAAATGTCGATTCGTCCAAATGTCCTTTCGTCAAAATGTCGATTCGTCCAAATGTCTTTTCGTCAAAATGTCTATTCGTCCAAATGTCCTTTCGTCAAAATGTCGATTCGTCCAAATGTCCTTTTGTCAAAATGTCGATTCGTCCAAATGTCTTTTCGTCAAAATGTCATTTCGTCCAAATGTCGATTCGTCCAAATGTCCTTTCGTCAAAATGTCGATTCGTCCAAATGTCTTTTCGTCAAAATGTCTATTCGTCCAAATGTCCTTTTGTCAAAATGTCGATTCGTCCAAATGTCTTTTCGTCAAAATGTCATTTCGTCCAAATGTCGATTCGTCCAAATGTCCTTTCGTCCAAATGTCGATTCGTCCAAATGTCCTTTCGTCAAAATGTCGATTCGTCCAAATGTCCTTTCGTCTAAATGTCGATTCGTCCAAATGTACTTATGTCAAAATGTCGATTCGTCTAAATGTCCTTTCGTCAAAATGTCGATTCGTCCAAATGTCCTTTCGTCAAAATGTCGATTCGTCCAATTGTCCTTTCGTCAAAATGTCGATTCGTCCAAATGTCTTTTCGTCAATATGTCTATTCGTCCAAATGTCCTTACGTCAAAATGTCGATTCGTCCAAATGTCCTTTCTTCCAAATGTCGATTCGTCCAAATGTCTTTTCGTCAAAATGTCGATTCGTCCAAATGTCTTTTCGTCAAAATGTCTATTCGTCCAAATGTCCTTTCGTCAAAATGTCGATTCGTCCAAATGTCCTTTCGTCCAAATGTCGATTCGTCCAAATGTCCTTTCGTCAAAATGTCGATTCGTCCAAATGTCTTTTCGTCAAAATGTCTATTCGTCCAAATGTCCTTTCGTCAAAATGTCGATTCGTCCAAATGTCCTTTTGTCAAAATGTCGATTCGTCCAAATGTCTTTTCGTCAAAATGTCATTTCGTCCAAATGTCGATTCGTCCAAATGTCCTTTCGTCAAAATGTCGATTCGTCCAAATGTCTTTTCGTCAAAATGTCTATTCGTCCAAATGTCCTTTTGTCAAAATGTCGATTCGTCCAAATGTCTTTTCGTCAAAATGTCATTTCGTCCAAATGTCGATTCGTCCAAATGTCCTTTCGTCCAAATGTCGATTCGTCCAAATGTCCTTTCGTCAAAATGTCGATTCGTCCAAATGTCCTTTCGTCAAAATTTCGATTCGTCCAAATGTCATTTCGTCCAAATGTCTATTCGTCCAAATGTCCTTTCGTCAAAATGTCGATTCGTCCAAATGTCCTTTCGTCAAAATGTCGATTCGTCCAAATGTCTTTTCGTCAAAATGTCGTTTCGTCAAAATGTCGATTCGTCTAAATGTCCTTTCGTCCAAATGTCGATTCGTCTAAATGTTCTTTCTTCAGAATGTCGATTTGTCCAAATGTCCTTCCGTCTAAATGTCGATTAGTCCAAATCTCCTTTCGTCAAAATGTCGATTCGTCCAAATGTCTTTTCGTCAAAATGTCTATTCGTCCAAATGTCTTTTCTTCAAAATGTCTATTCGTCCAAATGTCGTTTCGTCAAAATGTCGATTCGTCCAAATGTCCTTTCGTCTAAATGTCGATTCGTCCAAAAGTCATTTCGTCCAAATGTCTATTCGTCCAAATGTCCTTTCGTCAAAATGTCGATTCGTCCAATTGTCCTTTCGTCAAAATGTCGATTCGTCCAAATGTCTTTTCGTCAAAATGTCTATTCGTCCAAATGTCCTTTCGTCCAAATGTCAATTCGTCCAAATGTCCTTTCGTCAAAATGTCGATTCGTCCAAATGTCCTTTCGTCAAAATTTCGATTCGTCCAAATGTCATTTCGTCCAAATGTCTATTCGTCCAAATGTCCTTTCGTCAAAATGTCGATTCGTCCAAATGTCCTTTCGTCAAAATGTCGATTCGTCCAAATGTCTTTTCGTCAAAATGTCGTTTCGTCAAAATGTCGATTCGTCTAAATGTCCTTTCGTCCAAATGTCGATTCGTCTAAATGTTCTTTCTTCAGAATGTCGATTTGTCCAAATGTCCTTCCGTCTAAATGTCGATTAGTCCAAATCTCCTTTCGTCAAAATGTCGATTCGTCCAAATGTCTTTTCGTCAAAATGTCTATTCGTCCAAATGTCTTTTCTTCAAAATGTCTATTCGTCCAAATGTCGTTTCGTCAAAATGTCGATTCGTCCAAATGTCCTTTCGTCTAAATGTCGATTCGTCCAAAAGTCATTTCGTCCAAATGTCTATTCGTCCAAATGTCCTTTCGTCAAAATGTCGATTCGTCCAATTGTCCTTTCGTCAAAATGTCGATTCGTCCAAATGTCTTTTCGTCAAAATGTCTATTCGTCCAAATGTCCTTTCGTCAAAATGTCGATTCGTCCAAATGTCCTTTCGTCCAAATGTCGATTCGTCCAAATGTCTTTTCGTCAAAATGTCATTTCGTCAAAATCTCGATTCGTCCAAATGTCCTTTCGTTCAAATGTCGATTCGTCCAAATGTCCTTTCGTCAAAATGTCGATTGGTCCAAATGTCCTTTCGTCAAAATGTCGATTCGTCCAAATGTCCTTTCGTCCAAATCTCGATTCGTCCAAATGTCCTTTCGTCAAAATGTCGATTCGTCCAAATGTCCTTTCGTCTAAATGTCGATTCGTCCAAATGTACTTATGTCAAAATGTCGATTCGTCTAAATGTCCTTTCGTCAAAATGTCGATTCGTCCAAATGTCCTTTCGTCAAAATGTCGATTCGTCCAATTGTCCTTTCGTCAAAATGTCGATTCGTCCAAATGTCTTTTCGTCAAAATGTCTATTCGTCCAAATGTCCTTACGTCAAAATGTCGATTCGTCCAAATGTCCTTTCTTCCAAATGTCGATTCGTCCAAATGTGTTTTCGTCAAAATGTCGATTCGTCCAAATGTCTTTTCGTCAAAATGTCTATTCGTCCAAATGTCCTTTCGTCAAAATGTCGATTCGTCCAAATGTCCTTTCGTCCAAATGTCGATTCGTCCAAATGTCCTTTCGTCAAAATGTCGATTCGTCCAAATGTCTTTTCGTCAAAATGTCTATTCGTCCAAATGTCCTTTCGTCAAAATGTCGATTCGTCCAAATGTCCTTTCGTCAAAATGTCGATTCGTCCAAATGTCCTTTCGTCAAAATGTCTGTTCGTCCAAATGTCCTTTCGTCAAAATGTCTATTCGTCCAAATTTCCTTTTGTCAAAATGTCGATTCGTCCAAATGTCTTTTCGTCAAAATGTCATTTCGTCCAAATGTCTTTTCGTCAAAATGTCATTTCGTCCAAATGTCGATTCGTCCAAATGTCCTTTCGTCCAAATTTCGATTCGTCCAAATGTCCTTTCGTCAAAATGTCGATTCGTCCAAATGTCCTTTCGTCAAAATGTCGATTCGTCCAAATGTCCTTTCGTCTAAATGTCGATTCGTCCAAATGTACTTATGTTAAAATGTCGATTCGTCTAAATGTCCTTTCGTCAAAATGTCGATTCGTCCAAATGTCCTTTCGTCAAAATGTCCTTTCGTCCAAATGTCGATTCGTCCAAATGTCCTTTCGTCAAAATGTCGATTCGTCCAAATGTCTTTTCGTCAAAATGTCTATTCGTCCAAATGTCCTTTCGTCAAAATGTCGATTCGTCCAAATGTCCTTTCGTCAAAATGTCGATTCGTCCAATTGTCCTTTCGTCAAAATGTCGATTCGTCCAAATGTCTTTTCGTCAAAATGTCTATTCGTCCAAATGTCCTTTCGTCAAAATGTCGATTCGTCGAAATGTCGATGCGTCCAAATGTCCTTTCGTCCAAATGTCGATTCGTCCGAATGTCCTTTCGTCAAAATGTCGATTCGTCCAAATGTCCTTTCGTCAAAATGTCGATTCGTCCAAATGTCATTTCGTCCAAATGTCTATTCGTCCAAATGTCCTTTCGTCAAAATGTCGATTCGTCCAAATGTCCTTTTGTCAAAATCTCTGTTCGTCCAAATGTCCTTTCGTCAAAATGTCTATTCGTCCAAATGTCCTTTTGTCAAAATGTCGATTCGTCCAAATGTCTTTTCGTCAAAATGTCATTTCGTCCAAATGTCGATTCGTCCAAATGTCCTTTCGTCCAAATGTCGATTCGTCCAAATGTCCTTTCGTCAAAATGTCGATTCGTCCAAATGTCCTTTCGTCAAAATTTCGATTTGTCCAAATGTCATTTCGTCCAAATGTCTATTCGTCCAAATGTCCTTTCGTCAAAATGTCGATTCGTCCAAATGTCCTTTCGTCAAAATGTCGATTCGTCCAAATGTCTTTTCGTCAAAATGTCGTTTCGTCAAAATGTCGATTCGTCTAAATGTCCTTTCGTCCAAATGTCGATTCGTCTAAATGTTCTTTCTTCAGAATGTCGATTTGTCCAAATGTCCTTCCGTCTAAATGTCGATTAGTCCAAATGTCCTTTCGTCAAAATGTCGATTCGTCCAAATGTCTTTTCGTCAAAATGTCTATTCGTCCAAATGTCCTTTCTTCAAAATGTCTATTCGTCCAAATGTCGTTTCGTCAAAATCTCGATTCGTCCAAATGTCCTTTCGTCAAAATGTCGATTCGTCCAAATGTCCTTAAGTCAAAATGTCGATTCGTCCAAATGTCCTTTCGTCTAAATGTCGATTTGTCCAAATGTACTTATGTCAAAATGTCGATTCGTCTAAATGTCCTTTTGTCAAAATGTCGATTCGTCCAAATGTCTTTTAGTCAAAATGTCATTTCGTCCAAATGTCTTTTCGTCAAAATGTCATTTCGTCCAAATGTCGATTCGTCCAAATGTCCTTTCGTCCAAATGTCGATTCGTCCAAATGTCCTTTCGTCAAAATGTCGATTCGTCCAAATGTACTTATGTCAAAATGTCGATTCGTCTAAATGTCCTTTCGTCAAAATGTCGATTCGTCCAAATGTCTTTTCGTCAAAATGTCTATTCGTCCAAATGTCCTTTCGTCAAAATGTCGATTCGTCCAAATGTCCTTTCGTCTAAATGTCGATTCGTCCAAATGTACTTATGTCAAAATGTCGATTCGTCTAAATGTCCTTTCGTCAAAATGTCGATTCGTCCAAATGTCCTTTCGTCAAAATGTCCTTTCGTCCAAATGTCGATTCGTCCAAATGTCCTTTTGTCAAAATGTCGATTCGTCCAAATGTCTTTTCGTCAAAATGTCTATTCGTCCAAATGTCCTTTCGTCAAAATGTCGATTCGTCCAAATGTCCTTTCGTCAAAATGTCGATTCGTCCAAATGTCCTTTCGTCAAAATGTCCTTTCGTCCAAATGTCGATTCGTCCAAATGTCCTTTCGTCAAAATGTCGATTCGTCCAAATGTCTTTTCGTCAAAATGTCTATTCGTCCAAATGTCCTTTCGTCAAAATGTCGATTCGTCCAAATGTCCTTTCGTCAAAATGTCGATTCGTCCAATTGTCCTTTCGTCAAAATGTCGATTCGTCCAAATGTCTTTTCGTCAAAATGTCTATTCGTCCAAATGTCCTTTCGTCAAAATGTCGATTCGTCTAAATGTCGATGCGTCCAAATGTCCTTTCGTCCAAATGTCGATTCGTCCAAATGTCCTTTCGTCAAAATGTCGATTCGTCCAAATGTCCTTTCGTCAAAATGTCGATTCGTCCAAATGTCATTTCGTCCAAATGTCTATTCGTCCAAATGTCCTTTCGTCAAAATGTCGATTCGTCCAAATGTCCTTTCGTCAAAATGTCTGTTCGTCCAACTGTCCTTTCGTCAAAATGTCTATTCGTCCAAATGTCCTTTTGTCAAAATGTCGATTCGTCCAAATGTCTTTTCGTCAAAATGTCATTTCGTCCAAATGTCGATTCGTCCAAATGTCCTTTCGTCCAAATGTCCTTTCGTCAAAATTTCGATTCGTCCAAATGTCATTTCGTCCAAATGTCTATTCGTCCAAATGTCCTTTCGTCAAAATGTCGATTCGTCCAAATGTCCTTTCGTCAAAATGTCGATTCGTCCAAATGTCTTTTCGTCAAAATGTCGTTTCGTCCAAATGTCTTTTCGTCAAAATGTCTATTGGTCCAAATGTCCTTTCGTCAAAATGTCGATTCGTCCAAATGTCCTTTCGTCAAAATGTCGATTCGTCCAATTGTCCTTTCGTCAAAATGTCGATTCGTCCAAATGTCTTTTCGTCAAAATGTCTATTCGTCCAAATGTCCTTTCGTCAAAATGTCGATTCGTCTAAATGTCGATGCGTCCAAATGTCCTTTCGTCCAAATGTCGATTCGTCCAAATGTCCTTTCGTCAAAATGTCGATTCGTCCAAATGTCCTTTCGTCAAAATGTCGATTCGTCCAAATGTCATTTCGTCCAAATGTCTATTCGTCCAAATGTCCTTTCGTCAAAATGTCGATTCGTCCAAATGTCCTTTCGTCAAAATGTCTGTTCGTCCAACTGTCCTTTCGTCAAAATGTCTATTCGTCCAAATGTCCTTTTGTCAAAATGTCGATTCGTCCAAATGTCTTTTCGTCAAAATGTCATTTCGTCCAAATGTCGATTCGTCCAAATGTCCTTTCGTCCAAATGTCGATTCGTCCAAATGTCCTTTCGTCAAAATGTCGATTCGTCCAAATGTCCTTTCGTCAAAATTTCGATTCGTCCAAATGTCATTTCGTCCAAATGTCTATTCGTCCAAATGTCCTTTCGTCAAAATGTCGATTCGTCCAATTCTCCTTTCGTCAAAATGTCGATTCGTCCAAATGTCTTTTCGTCAAAATGTCTATTCGTCCAAATGTCCTTTCGTCAAAATGTCGATTCGTCCAAATGTCCTTTCGTCCAAATGTCGATTCGTCCAAATGTCTTTTCGTCAAAATGTCATTTCGTCCAAATGTCGATTCGTGCAAATGTCCTTTCGTTCAAATGTCGATTCGTCTAAATGTCTTTTCGTCCAAATGTCGATTCGTCTAAATGTTCTTTCTTCAGAATGTCGATTTGTCCAAATGTCCTTCCGTCTAAATGTCGATTAGTCCAAATGTCCTTTCGTCAAAATGTCGATTCGTCCAAATGTCTTTTCGTCAAAATGTCTATTCGTCCAAATGTCCTTTCTTCAAAATGTCTATTCGTCCAAATGTCGTTTCGTCAAAATCTCGATTCGTCCAAATGTCCTTTCGTCAAAATGTCGATTCGTCCAAATGTCCTTTCGTCAAAATGTCGATTCGTCCAAATGTCCTTTCGTCTAAATGTCGATTTGTCCAAATGTACTTATGTCAAAATGTCGATTCGTCTAAATGTCCTTTTGTCAAAATGTCGATTCGTCCAAATGTCTTTTCGTCAAAATGTCATTTCGTCCAAATGTCTTTTCGTCAAAATGTCTATTCGTCCAAATGTCCTTTCTTCAAAATGTCTATTCGTCCAAATGTCGTTTCGTCAAAATGTCGATTCGTCCAAATGTCCTTTCGTCTAAATGTCGATTCGTCCAAAAGTCATTTCGTCCAAATGTCTATTCGTCCAAATGTCCTTTCGTCAAAATGTCGATTCGTCCAATTCTCCTTTCGTCAAAATGTCGATTCGTCCAAATGTCTTTTCGTCAAAATGTCTATTCGTCCAAATGTCCTTTCGTCAAAATGTCGATTCGTCCAAATGTCCTTTCGTCCAAATGTCGATTCGACCAAATGTCTTTTCGTCAAAATGTCATTTCGTCCAAATGTCGATTCGTGCAAATGTCCTTTCGTTCAAATGTCGATTCGTCTAAATGTCCTTTCGTCCAAATGTCGATTCGTCTAAATGTTCTTTCTTCAGAATGTCGATTTGTCCAAATGTCCTTCCGTCTAAATGTCGATTAGTCCAAATGTCCTTTCGTCAAAATGTCGATTCGTCCAAATGTCTTTTCGTCAAAATGTCTATTCGTCCAAATGTCCTTTCTTCAAAATGTCTATTCGTCCAAATGTCGTTTCGTCAAAATCTCGATTCGTCCAAATGTCCTTTCGTCAAAATGTCGATTCGTCCAAATGTCTTTTCGTCAAAATGTCTATTCGTCCAAATGTCCTTACGTCCAAATGTCTATTCGTCCAAATGTCCTTTCGTCAAAATGTCGATTCGTCCAATTCTCCTTTCGTCAAAATGTCGATTCGTCCAAATGTCTTTTCGTCAAAATGTCTATTCGTCCAAATGTCCTTTCGTCAAAATGTCTATTCGTCCAAATGTCCTTTCGTCAAAATGTCGATTCGTCCAAATGTCCTTTCGTCCAAATGTCGATTCGTCCAAATGTCCTTTCGTCAAAATGTCGATTCGTCCAAATGTCTTTTCGTCAAAATGTCTATTCGTCCAAATGTCCTTTCGTCAAAATGTCGATTCGTCCAAATGTCCTTTCGTCAAAATGTCGATTCGTCCAAATGTCCTTTCGTCAAAATGTCTGTTCGTCCAAATGTCCTTTCGTCAAAATGTCTATTCGTCCAAATTTCCTTTTGTCAAAATGTCGATTCGTCCAAATGTCTTTTCGTCAAAATGTCATTTCGTCCAAATGTCTTTTCGTCAAAATGTCATTTCGTCCAAATGTCGATTCGTCCAAATGTCCTTTCGTCCAAATTTCGATTCGTCCAAATGTCCTTTCGTCAAAATGTCGATTCGTCCAAATGTCCTTTCGTCAAAATGTCGATTCGTCCAAATGTCCTTTCGTCTAAATGTCGATTCGTCCAAATGTACTTATGTTAAAATGTCGATTCGTCTAAATGTCCTTTCGTCAAAATGTCGATTCGTCCAAATGTCCTTTCGTCAAAATGTCCTTTCGTCCAAATGTCGATTCGTCCAAATGTCCTTTCGTCAAAATGTCGATTCGTCCAAATGTCTTTTCGTTAAAATGTCTATTCGTCCAAATGTCCTTTCGTCAAAATGTCGATTCGTCCAAATGTCCTTTCGTCAAAATGTCGATTCGTCCAATTGTCCTTTCGTCAAAATGTCGATTCGTCCAAATGTCTTTTCGTCAAAATGTCTATTCGTCCAAATGTCCTTTCGTCAAAATGTCGATTCGTCGAAATGTCGATGCGTCCAAATGTCCTTTCGTCCAAATGTCGATTCGTCCGAATGTCCTTTCGTCAAAATGTCGATTCGTCCAAATGTCCTTTCGTCAAAATGTCGATTCGTCCAAATGTCATTTCGTCCAAATGTCTATTCGTCCAAATGTCCTTTCGTCAAAATGTCGATTCGTCCAAATGTCCTTTTGTCAAAATCTCTGTTCGTCCAAATGTCCTTTCGTCAAAATGTCTATTCGTCCAAATGTCCTTTTGTCAAAATGTCGATTCGTCCAAATGTCTTTTCGTCAAAATGTCATTTCGTCCAAATGTCGATTCGTCCAAATGTCCTTTCGTCCAAATGTCGATTCGTCCAAATGTCCTTTCGTCAAAATGTCGATTCGTCCAAATGTCCTTTCGTCAAAATTTCGATTTGTCCAAATGTCATTTCGTCCAAATGTCTATTCGTCCAAATGTCCTTTCGTCAAAATGTCGATTCGTCCAAATGTCCTTTCGTCAAAATGTCGATTCGTCCAAATGTCTTTTCGTCAAAATGTCGTTTCGTCAAAATGTCGATTCGTCTAAATGTCCTTTCGTCCAAATGTCGATTCGTCTAAATGTTCTTTCTTCAGAATGTCGATTTGTCCAAATGTCCTTCCGTCTAAATGTCGATTAGTCCAAATGTCCTTTCGTCAAAATGTCGATTCGTCCAAATGTCTTTTCGTCAAAATGTCTATTCGTCCAAATGTCCTTTCTTCAAAATGTCTATTCGTCCAAATGTCGTTTCGTCAAAATCTCGATTCGTCCAAATGTCCTTTCGTCAAAATGTCCTTTCGTCAAAATGTCGATTCGTCCAAATGTCCTTTCGTCTAAATGTCGATTTGTCCAAATGTACTTATGTCAAAATGTCGATTCGTCTAAATGTCCTTTTGTCAAAATGTCGATTCGTCCAAATGTCTTTTCGTCAAAATGTCATTTCGTCCAAATGTCTTTTCGTCAAAATGTCATTTCGTCCAAATGTCGATTCGTCCAAATGTCCTTTCGTCCAAATGTCGATTCGTCCAAATGTCCTTTCGTCAAAATGTCGATTCGTCCAAATGTCCTTTCGTCTAAATGTCGATTCGTCCAAATGTACTTATGTCAAAATGTCGATTCGTCTAAATGTCCTTTCGTCAAAATGTCGATTCGTCCAAATGTCCTTTCGTCAAAATGTCCTTTCGTCCAAATGTCGATTCGTCCAAATGTCCTTTTGTCAAAATGTCGATTCGTCCAAATGTCTTTTCGTCAAAATGTCTATTCGTCCAAATGTCCTTTCGTCAAAATGTCGATTCGTCCAAATGTCCTTTCGTCAAAATGTCGATTCGTCCAAATGTCCTTTCGTCAAAATGTCCTTTCGTCCAAATGTCGATTCGTCCAAATGTCCTTTCGTCAAAATGTCGATTCGTCCAAATGTCTTTTCGTCAAAATGTCTATTCGTCCAAATGTCCTTTCGTCAAAATGTCGATTCGTCCAAATGTCCTTTCGTCAAAATGTCGATTCGTCCAATTGTCCTTTCGTCAAAATGTCGATTCGTCCAAATGTCTTTTCGTCAAAATGTCTATTCGTCCAAATGTCCTTTCGTCAAAATGTCGATTCGTCTAAATGTCGATGCGTCCAAATGTCCTTTCGTCCAAATGTCGATTCGTCCAAATGTCCTTTCGTCAAAATGTCGATTCGTCCAAATGTCCTTTCGTCAAAATGTCGATTCGTCCAAATGTCATTTCGTCCAAATGTCTATTTGTCCAAATGTCCTTTCGTCAAAATGTCGATTCGTCCAAATGTCCTTTCGTCAAAATGTCTGTTCGTCCAACTGTCCTTTCGTCAAAATGTCTATTCGTCCAAATGTCCTTTTGTCAAAATGTCGATTCGTCCAAATGTCTTTTCGTCAAAATGTCATTTCGTCCAAATGTCGATTCGTCCAAATGTCCTTTCGTCCAAATGTCGATTCGTCCAAATGTCCTTTCGTCAAAATGTCGATTCGTCCAAATGTCCTTTCGTCAAAATTTCGATTCGTCCAAATGTCATTTCGTCCAAATGTCTATTCGTCCAAATGTCCTTTCGTCAAAATGTCGATTCGTCCAAATGTCCTTTCGTCAAAATGTCGATTCGTCCAAATGTCTTTTCGTCAAAATGTCGTTTCGTCCAAATGTCGATTCGTGCAAATGTCCTTTCGTTCAAATGTCGATTCGTCTAAATGTCCTTTCGTCCAAATGTCGATTCGTCTAAATGTTCTTTCTTCAGAATGTCGATTTGTCCAAATGTCCTTCCGTCTAAATGTCGATTAGTCCAAATGTCCTTTCGTCAAAATGTCGATTCGTCCAAATGTCTTTTCGTCAAAATGTCTATTCGTCCAAATGTCCTTTCTTCAAAATGTCTATTCGTCCAAATGTCGTTTCGTCAAAATCTCGATTCGTCCAAATGTCCTTTCGTCAAAATGTCGATTCGTCCAAATGTCTTTTCGTCAAAATGTCTATTCGTCCAAATGTCCTTACGTCCAAATGTCTATTCGTCCAAATGTCCTTTCGTCAAAATGTCGATTCGTCCAATTCTCCTTTCGTCAAAATGTCGATTCGTCCAAATGTCTTTTCGTCAAAATGTCTATTCGTCCAAATGTCCTTTCGTCAAAATGTCTATTCGTCCAAATGTCCTTTCGTCAAAATGTCGATTCGTCCAAATGTCCTTTCGTCCAAATGTCGATTCGTCCAAATGTCCTTTCGTCAAAATGTCGATTCGTCCAAATGTCTTTTCGTCAAAATGTCTATTCGTCCAAATGTCCTTTCGTCAAAATGTCGATTCGTCCAAATGTCCTTTCGTCAAAATGTCGATTCGTCCAAATGTCCTTTCGTCAAAATGTCTGTTCGTCCAAATGTCCTTTCGTCAAAATGTCTATTCGTCCAAATTTCCTTTTGTCAAAATGTCGATTCGTCCAAATGTCTTTTCGTCAAAATGTCATTTCGTCCAAATGTCTTTTCGTCAAAATGTCATTTCGTCCAAATGTCGATTCGTCCAAATGTCCTTTCGTCCAAATTTCGATTCGTCCAAATGTCCTTTCGTCAAAATGTCGATTCGTCCAAATGTCCTTTCGTCAAAATGTCGATTCGTCCAAATGTCCTTTCGTCTAAATGTCGATTCGTCCAAATGTACTTATGTTAAAATGTCGATTCGTCTAAATGTCCTTTCGTCAAAATGTCGATTCGTCCAAATGTCCTTTCGTCAAAATGTCCTTTCGTCCAAATGTCGATTCGTCCAAATGTCCTTTCGTCAAAATGTCGATTCGTCCAAATGTCTTTTCGTTAAAATGTCTATTCGTCCAAATGTCCTTTCGTCAAAATGTCGATTCGTCCAAATGTCCTTTCGTCAAAATGTCGATTCGTCCAATTGTCCTTTCGTCAAAATGTCGATTCGTCCAAATGTCTTTTCGTCAAAATGTCTATTCGTCCAAATGTCCTTTCGTCAAAATGTCGATTCGTCGAAATGTCGATGCGTCCAAATGTCCTTTCGTCCAAATGTCGATTCGTCCGAATGTCCTTTCGTCAAAATGTCGATTCGTCCAAATGTCCTTTCGTCAAAATGTCGATTCGTCCAAATGTCATTTCGTCCAAATGTCTATTCGTCCAAATGTCCTTTCGTCAAAATGTCGATTCGTCCAAATGTCCTTTTGTCAAAATCTCTGTTCGTCCAAATGTCCTTTCGTCAAAATGTCTATTCGTCCAAATGTCCTTTTGTCAAAATGTCGATTCGTCCAAATGTCTTTTCGTCAAAATGTCATTTCGTCCAAATGTCGATTCGTCCAAATGTCCTTTCGTCCAAATGTCGATTCGTCCAAATGTCCTTTCGTCAAAATGTCGATTCGTCCAAATGTCCTTTCGTCAAAATTTCGATTTGTCCAAATGTCATTTCGTCCAAATGTCTATTCGTCCAAATGTCCTTTCGTCAAAATGTCGATTCGTCCAAATGTCCTTTCGTCAAAATGTCGATTCGTCCAAATGTCTTTTCGTCAAAATGTCGTTTCGTCAAAATGTCGATTCGTCTAAATGTCCTTTCGTCCAAATGTCGATTCGTCTAAATGTTCTTTCTTCAGAATGTCGATTTGTCCAAATGTCCTTCCGTCTAAATGTCGATTAGTCCAAATGTCCTTTCGTCAAAATGTCGATTCGTCCAAATGTCTTTTCGTCAAAATGTCTATTCGTCCAAATGTCCTTTCTTCAAAATGTCTATTCGTCCAAATGTCGTTTCGTCAAAATCTCGATTCGTCCAAATGTCCTTTCGTCAAAATGTCGATTCGTCCAAATGTCCTTTCGTCAAAATGTCGATTCGTCCAAATGTCCTTTCGTCTAAATGTCGATTTGTCCAAATGTACTTATGTCAAAATGTCGATTCGTCTAAATGTCCTTTTGTCAAAATGTCGATTCGTCCAAATGTCTTTTCGTCAAAATGTCATTTCGTCCAAATGTCTTTTCGTCAAAATGTCATTTCGTCCAAATGTCGATTCGTCCAAATGTCCTTTCGTCCAAATGTCGATTCGTCCAAATGTCCTTTCGTCAAAATGTCGATTCGTCCAAATGTCCTTTCGTCTAAATGTCGATTCGTCCAAATGTACTTATGTCAAAATGTCGATTCGTCTAAATGTCCTTTCGTCAAAATGTCGATTCGTCCAAATGTCCTTTCGTCAAAATGTCCTTTCGTCCAAATGTCGATTCGTCCAAATGTCCTTTTGTCAAAATGTCGATTCGTCCAAATGTCTTTTCGTCAAAATGTCTATTCGTCCAAATGTCCTTTCGTCAAAATGTCGATTCGTCCAAATGTCCTTTCGTCAAAATGTCGATTCGTCCAAATGTCCTTTCGTCAAAATGTCCTTTCGTCCAAATGTCGATTCGTCCAAATGTCCTTTCGTCAAAATGTCGATTCGTCCAAATGTCTTTTCGTCAAAATGTCTATTCGTCCAAATGTCCTTTCGTCAAAATGTCGATTCGTCCAAATGTCCTTTCGTCAAAATGTCGATTCGTCCAATTGTCCTTTCGTCAAAATGTCGATTCGTCCAAATGTCTTTTCGTCAAAATGTCTATTCGTCCAAATGTCCTTTCGTCAAAATGTCGATTCGTCTAAATGTCGATGCGTCCAAATGTCCTTTCGTCCAAATGTCGATTCGTCCAAATGTCCTTTCGTCAAAATGTCGATTCGTCCAAATGTCCTTTCGTCAAAATGTCGATTCGTCCAAATGTCATTTCGTCCAAATGTCTATTTGTCCAAATGTCCTTTCGTCAAAATGTCGATTCGTCCAAATGTCCTTTCGTCAAAATGTCTGTTCGTCCAACTGTCCTTTCGTCAAAATGTCTATTCGTCCAAATGTCCTTTTGTCAAAATGTCGATTCGTCCAAATGTCTTTTCGTCAAAATGTCATTTCGTCCAAATGTCGATTCGTCCAAATGTCCTTTCGTCCAAATGTCGATTCGTCCAAATGTCCTTTCGTCAAAATGTCGATTCGTCCAAATGTCCTTTCGTCAAAATTTTGATTCGTCTAAATGTCATTTCGTCCAAATGTCTATTCGTCCAAATGTCCTTTCGTCAAAATGTCGATTCGTCCAAATGTCCTTTCGTCAAAATGTCGATTCGTCCAAATGTCTTTTCGTCAAAATGTCGTTTCGTCCAAATGTCTTTTCGTCAAAATGTCTATTCGTCCAAATGTCCTTTCGTCAAAATGTCGATTCGTCCAAATGTCCTTTCGTCAAAATGTCGATTCGTCCAATTGTCCTTTCGTCAAAATGTCGATTCGTCCAAATGTCTTTTCGTCAAAATGTCTATTCGTCCAAATGTCCTTTCGTCAAAATGTCGATTCGTCAAAATGTCGATTCGTCCAAATGTCCTTTCGTCAAAATTTCGATTCGTCCAAACGTCATTTCGTCCAAATGTCTATTCGTCCAAATGTCCTTTCGTCAAAATGTCGATTCGTCCAATTCTCCTTTCGTCAAAATGTCGATTCGTCCAAATGTCTTTTCGTCACAATGTCTATTCGTCCAAATGTCCTTTCGTCAAAATGTCGATTCGTCCAAATGTCCTTTCGTCCAAATGTCGATTCGTCCAAATGTCTTTTCGTCAAAATGTCATTTCGCCCAAATGTCGATTCGTGCAAATGTCCTTTCGTCAAAATGTCGATTCGTCCAAATGTCTTTTCGTCACAATGTCTATTCGTCCAAATGTCCTTTCGTCAAAATTTCGATTCGTCCAAATGTCATTTCGTCCAAATGTCTATTCGTCCAAATGTCCTTTCGTCAAAATGTCGATTCGTCCAATTCTCCTTTCGTCAAAATGTCGATTCGTCCAAATGTCTTTTCGTCACAATGTCTATTCGTCCAAATGTCCTTTCGTCAAAATGTCGATTCGTCCAAATGTCCTTTCGTCCAAATGTCGATTCGTCCAAATGTCTTTTCGTCCAAATGTCCTTTCGTCCAAATGTCGATTCGTCCAAATGTCCTTTCGTCAAAATGTCGATTCGTCCAAATGTCCTTTCGTCAAAATTTCGATTCGTCCAAATGTCATTTCGTCCAAATGTCTATTCGTCCAAATGTCCTTTCGTCAAAATGTCGATTCGTCCAAATGTCCTTTCGTCAAAATGTCGATTCGTCCAAATGTCTTTTCGTCAAAATGTCGTTTCGTCCAAATGTCTTTTCGTCAAAATGTCTATTCGTCCAAATGTCCTTTCGTCAAAATGTCGATTCGTCCAAATGTCCTTTCGTCAAAATGTCGATTCGTCCAATTGTCCTTTCGTCAAAATGTCGATTCGTCCAAATGTCTTTTCGTCAAAATGTCTATTCGTCCAAATGTCCTTTCGTCAAAATGTCGATTCGTCAAAATGTCGATTCGTCCAAATGTCCTTTCGTCAAAATTTCGATTCGTCCAAATGTCATTTCGTCCAAATGTCTATTCGTCCAAATGTCCTTTCGTCAAAATGTCGATTCGTCCAATTCTCCTTTCGTCAAAATGTCGATTCGTCCAAATGTCTTTTCGTCACAATGTCTATTCGTCCAAATGTCTTTTCGTCAAAATGTCGTTTCGTCAAAATGTCGATTCGTCCAAATGTCTTTTCGTCAAAATGTCTATTCGTCCAAATGTCCTTTCTTCAAAATGTCTATTCGTCCAAATGTCGTTTCGTCAAAATCTCGATTCGTCCAAATGTCGTTTCGTCAAAATGTCGATTCGTCCAAATGTCCTTTCGTCAAAATGTCGATTCGTCCAAATGTCCTTTCGTCTAAATGTCGATTTGTCCAAATGTACTTATGTCAAAATGTCGATTCGTCTAAATGTCCTTTTGTCAAAATGTCGATTCGTCCAAATGTCTTTTCGTCAAAATGTCATTTCGTCCAAATTTCTTTTTGTCAAAATGTCTATTCGTCCAAATGTCCTTTCTTCAAAATGTCTATTCGTCCAAATGTCGTTTCGTCAAAATGTCGATTCGTCCAAATGTCCTTTCGTCTAAATGTCGATTCGTCCAAAAGTCATTTCGTCCAAATGTCTATTCGTCCAAATGTCCTTTCGTCAAAATGTCGATTCGTCCAATTCTCCTTTCGTCAAAATGTCGATTCGTCCAAATGTCTTTTCGTCAAAATGTCTATTCGTCCAAATGTCCTTTCGTCAAAATGTCGATTCGTCCAAATGTCCTTTCGTCCAAATGTCGATTCGTCCAAATGTCTTTTCGTCAAAATGTCATTTCGTCCAAATGTCGATTCGTGCAAATGTCCTTTCGTTCAAATGTCGATTCGTCTAAATGTCCTTTCGTCCAAATGTCGATTCGTCTAAATGTTCTTTCTTCAGAATGTCGATTTGTCCAAATGTCCTTCCGTCTAAATGTCGATTAGTCCAAATGTCCTTTCGTCAAAATGTCGATTCGTCCAAATGTCTTTTCGTCAAAATGTCTATTCGTCCAAATGTCCTTTCTTCAAAATGTCTATTCGTCCAAATGTCGTTTCGTCAAAATCTTGATTCGTCCAAATGTCCTTTCGTCAAAATGTCGATTCGTCCAAATGTCCTTTCGTCAAAATGTCGATTCGTCCAAATGTCCTTTCGTCTAAATGTCGATTTGTCCAAATGTACTTATGTCAAAATGTCGATTCGTCTAAATGTCCTTTTGTCAAAATGTCGATTCGTCCAAATGTCTTTTCGTCAAAATGTCATTTCGTCCAAATGTCTTTTCGTCAAAATGTCATTTCGTCCAAATGTCGATTCGTCCAAATGTCCTTTCGTCCAAATGTCGATTCGTCCAAATGTCCTTTCGTCAAAATGTCGATTCGTCCAAATGTACTTATGTCAAAATGTCGATTCGTCTAAATGTCCTTTCGTCAAAATGTCGATTCGTCCAAATGTCTTTTCGTCAAAATGTCTATTCGTCCAAATGTCCTTTCGTCAAAATGTCGATTCGTCCAAATGTCCTTTCGTCTAAATGTCGATTCGTCCAAATGTACTTATGTCAAAATGTAGATTCGTCTAAATGTCCTTTCGTCAAAATGTCGATTCGTCCAAATGTCCTTTCGTCAAAATGTCCTTTCGTCCAAATGTCGATTCGTCCAAATGTCCTTTTGTCAAAATGTCGATTCGTCCAAATGTCTTTTCGTCAAAATGTCTATTCGTCCAAATGTCCTTTCGTCAAAATGTCGATTCGTCCAAATGTCCTTTCGTCAAAATGTCGATTCGTCCAAATGTCCTTTCGTCAAAATGTCCTTTCGTCCAAATGTCGATTCGTCCAAATGTCCTTTCGTCAAAATGTCGATTCGTCCAAATGTCTTTTCGTCAAAATGTCTATTCGTCCAAATGTCCTTTCGTCAAAATGTCGATTCGTCCAAATGTCCTTTCGTCAAAATGTCGATTCGTCCAATTGTCCTTTCGTCAAAATGTCGATTCGTCCAAATGTCTTTTCGTCAAAATGTCTATTCGTCCAAATGTCCTTTCGTCAAAATGTCGATTCGTCTAAATGTCGATGCGTCCAAATGTCCTTTCGTCCAAATGTCGATTCGTCCAAATGTCCTTTCGTCAAAATGTCGATTCGTCCAAATGTCCTTTCGTCAAAATGTCTGTTCGTCCAACTGTCCTTTCGTCAAAATGTCTATTCGTCCAAATGTCCTTTTGTCAAAATGTTGATTCTTCCAAATGTCTTTTCGTCAAAATGTCATTTCGTCCAAATGTCGATTCGTCCAAATGTCCTTTCGTCCAAATGTCGATTCGTCCAAATGTCCTTTCGTTAAAATGTCGATTCGTCCAAATGTCCTTTCGTCAAAATTTCGATTCGTCCAAATGTCATTTCGTCCAAATGTCTATTCGTCCAAATGTCCTTTCGTCAAAATGTCGATTCGTCCAAATGTCCTTTCGTCAAAATGTCGATTCGTCCAAATGTCTTTTCGTCAAAATGTCGTTTCGTCAAAATGTCGATTCGTCTAAATGTCCTTTCGTCCAAATGTCGATTCGTCTAAATGTTCTTTCTTCAGAATGTCGATTTGTCCAAATGTCCTTCCGTCTAAATGTCGATTAGTCCAAATCTCCTTTCGTCAAAATGTCGATTCGTCCAAATGTCTTTTCGTCAAAATGTCTATTCGTCCAAATGTCCTTTCTTCAAAATGTCTATTCGTCCAAATGTCGTTTCGTCAAAATGTCGATTCGTCCAAATGTCCTTTCGTCTAAATGTCGATTCGTCCAAAAGTCATTTCGTCCAAATGTCTATTCGTCCAAATGTCCTTTCGTCAAAATGTCGATTCGTCCAATTCTCCTTTCGTCAAAATGTCGATTCGTCCAAATGTCTTTTCGTCAAAATGTCTATTCGTCCAAATGTCCTTTCGTCAAAATGTCGATTCGTCCAAATGTCCTTTCGTCCAAATGTCGATTCGTCCAAATGTTCTTTCTTTAGAATGTCGATTTGTCCAAATGTCCTTCCGTCTAAATGTCGATTCGTCCAAATGTCCTTTCGTCAAAATGTCGATTCGTCCAAATGTCTTTTCGTCAAAATGTCTATTCGTCCAAATGTCCTTTCTTCAAAATGTCTATTCGTCCAAATGTCGTTTCGTCAAAATTTCGATTCGTCCAAATGTCCTTTCGTCTAAATGTCGATTCGTCCAAAAGTCATTTCGTCCAAATGTCTATTCGTCCAAATGTCCTTTCGTCTGAATGTCGATTCGTCCAAATGTTCTTTCTTCAGAATGTCGATTTGTCCAAATGTCCTTCCGTCTAAATGTCGATTCGTCCAAATGTCCTTTCGTCAAAATGTCGATTCGTCCAAATGTCTTTTCGTCAAAATGTCTATTCGTCCAAATGTCCTTTCGTCAAAATGTCGATTCGTCCAAATGTCCTTTTGTCAAAATGTCGATTCGTCCAAATGTCTTTTCGTCAAAATGTCATTTCGTCCAAATGTCGATTCGTCCAAATGTCCTTTCGTCCAAATGTCGATTCGTCCAAATGTCCTTTCGTCAAAATGTCGATTCGTCCAAATGTCCTTTCGTCAAAATTTCGATTCGTCCAAATGTCATTTCGTCCAAATGTCTATTCGTCCAAATGTCCTTTCGTCAAAATGTCGATTCGTCCAAATGTCCTTTCGTCAAAATGTCGATTCGTCCAAATGTCCTTTCGTCTAAATGTCCTTTCGTCCAAATGTCGATTCGCCTAAATGTTCTTTTTTCAGAATGTCGATTTGTCCTAATGTCCTTCCGTCTAAATGTCGATTAGTCCAAATGTCCTTTCGTCAAAATGTCGATTCGTCCAAATGTCCTTTCGTCAAAATGTCCTTTCGTCCAAATGTCGATTCGTCCAATTGTCCTTTCGTCAAAATGTTGATTCGTCCAAATGTCTTTTCGTCAAAATGTCTATTCGTCCAAATGTCCTTTTGTCAAAATGTCGATTCGTCCAAATGTCCTTTCGTCTAAATGTCGATTCGTCCAAATGTACTTATGTCAAAATGTCGATTCGTCTAAATGTCCTTTCGTCAAAATGTCGATTCGTCCAAATGTCCTTTCGTCAAAATGTCCTTTCGTCCAAATGTCGATTCGTCCAAATGTCCTTTCGTCAAAATGTCGATTCGTCCAAATGTCTTTTCGTCAAAATGTCTATTCGTCCAAATGTCCTTTCGTCAAAATGTCGATTCGTCCAAATGTCCTTTCGTCAAAATGTCGATTCGTCCAAATGTCCTTTCGTCAAAATGTCGATTCGTCCAAATGTCCTTTCGTCCAAATCTCGATTCGTCCAAATGTCCTTTCGTCAAAATGTCGATACGTCTAAATGTCCTTTCGTCAAAATGTCGATTCGTCCAAATGTCCTTTCGTCAAAATGTCCTTTCGTCCAAATGTCGATTCGTCCAAATGTCCTTTCGTCAAAATGTCGATTCGTCCAAATGTCTTTTCGTCAAAATGTCTATTCGTCCAAATGTCCTTTCGTCAAAATGTCGATTCGTCCAAATGTCCTTTCGTCAAAATGTCGATTCGTCCAAATGTCCTTTCGTCAAAATGTCGATTCGTCCAAATGTCCTTTCGTCCAAATCTCGATTCGTCCAAATGTCCTTTCGTCAAAATGTCGATTCGTCCAAATGTCCTTTCGTCAAAATGTCTATTCGTCCAAATGTCCTTTCGTCAAAATGTCGATTCGTCCAAATGTCCTTTCGTTAAAATGTCTATTCGTCCAAATGTCCTTTCGTCAAAATGTCGATTCGTCCAAATGTCCTTTCGTCAAAATGTCTGTTCGTCCAAATGTCCTTTCGTCAAAATGTCTATTCGTCCAAATGTCCTTTCGTCAAAATGTCGATTCGTCCAAATGTCCTTTCGTCCAAATCTCGATTCGTCCAAATGTCCTTTCGTCAAAATGTCGATTCCTCCAAATGTCCTTTCGTCAAAATGTCGATTCGTCCAAATGTCCTTTCGTCTAAATGTCGATTCGTCCAAATGTACTTATGTCAAAATGTCGATTCGTCCAAATGTCCTTTCGTCAAAATGTCGATTCGTCCAAATGTCCTTTCGTCAAAATGTCTATTCGTCCAAATGTCCTTTCGTCAAAATGTCGATTCGTCCAAATGTCTTTTCGTCAAAATGTATATTCGTCCAAATGTCCTTTCGTCCAAATGTCATTGCGTCCAAATGTCTATTCGTCCAAATGTACTTATGTCAAAATGTCGATTCGTCTAAATGTCCTTTCGTCAAAATGTCGATTCGTCCAAATGTCCTTTCGTCAAAATGTCTATTCGTCCAAATGTCCTTTCGTCAAAATGTCGATTCGTCCAAATGTCTTTTCGTCAAAATGTATATTCGTCCAAATGTCCTTTCGTCCAAATGTCATTGCGTCCAAATGTCTATTCGTCCAAATGTCCTTTCGTCAAAATGTCGATTCGTCCAAATGTCCTTTTGTCCAAATCTCGATTCGTCCAAATGTCCTTTCGTCAAAATGTCGATTCGTCCAAATGTCCTTTCGTCAAAATGTCGATTCGTCCAAATGTCCTTTCGTCCAAATCTCGATTCGTCCAAATGTCCTTTCGTCAAAATGTCGATTCCTCCAAATGTCCTTTCGTCAAAATGTCGATTCGTCCAAATGTCCTTTCGTCTAAATGTCGATTCGTCCAAATGTACTTATGTCAAAATGTCGATTCGTCTAAATGTCCTTTCGTCAAAATGTCGATTCGTCCAAATGTCCTTTCGTCAAAATGTCTATTCGTCCAAATGTCCTTTCGTCAAAATGTCGATTCGTCCAAATGTCTTTTCGTCAAAATGTATATTCGTCCAAATGTCCTTTCGTCCAAATGTCATTGCGTCCAAATGTCTATTCGTCCAAATGTCCTTTCGTCAAAATGTCGATTCGTCCAAATGTCCTTTTGTCCAAATCTCGATTCGTCCAAATGTCCTTTCGTCAAAATGTCGATTCGTCCAAATGTCCTTTCGTCAAAATGTCGATTAGTCCAAATGTCCTTTCGTCTAAATGTCGATTCGTCCAAATGTACTTTCGTCAAAATGTCGATTCGTCCAAATGTCCTTTTGTCAAAATGTCGATTAGTCCAAATGTCCTTTCGTCTAAATGTCGATTCGTCCAAATGTCCTTTCGTCAAAATGTCTGTTCGTCCAAATGTCCTTTCGTCAAAATGTCTATTCGTCCAAATGTCCTTTCGTCAAAATGTCTGTTCGTCCAAATGTCCTTTCGTCAAAATGTCTATTCGTCCAAATGTCCTTTCGTCAAAATGTCGATTCGTCTAAATGTCCTTTCGTCAAAATGTCGATTCGTCCAAATGTCCTTTCGTCAAAATGTCCTTTCGTCCAAATGTCGATTCGTCCAAATGTCCTTTCGTCAAAATGTCGATTCGTCCAAATGTCTTTTCGTCAAAATGTCTATTCGTCCAAATGTCCTTTCGTCAAAATGTCGATTCGTCCAAATGTCCTTTCGTCAAAATGTCGATTCGTCCAAATGTCCTTTCGTCAAAATGTCGATTCGTCCAAATGTCCTTTCGTCCAAATCTCGATTCGTCCAAATGTCCTTTCGTCAAAATGTCGATTCGTCTAAATGTCCTTTCGTCAAAATGTCGATTCGTCCAAATGTCCTTTCGTCAAAATGTCCTTTCGTCCAAATGTCGATTCGTCCAAATGTCCTTTCGTCAAAATGTCGATTCGTCCAAATGTCTTTTCGTCAAAATGTCTATTCGTCCAAATGTCCTTTCGTCAAAATGTCGATTCGTCCAAATGTCCTTTCGTCAAAATGTCGATTCGTCCAAATGTCCTTTCGTCAAAATGTCGATTCGTCCAAATGTCCTTTCGTCCAAATCTCGATTCGTCCAAATGTCCTTTCGTCAAAATGTCGATTCGTCCAAATGTCCTTTCGTCAAAATGTCTATTCGTCCAAATGTCCTTTCGTCAAAATGTCGATTCGTCCAAATGTCCTTTCGTTAAAATGTCTATTCGTCCAAATGTCCTTTCGTCAAAATGTCGATTCGTCCAAATGTCCTTTCGTCAAAATGTCTGTTCGTCCAAATGTCCTTTCGTCAAAATGTCTATTCGTCCAAATGTCCTTTCGTCAAAATGTCGATTCGTCCAAATGTCCTTTCGTCCAAATCTCGATTCGTCCTAATGTCCTTTCGTCAAAATGTCGATTCCTCCAAATGTCCTTTCGTCAAAATGTCGATTCGTCCAAATGTCCTTTCGTCTAAATGTCGATTCGTCCAAATGTACTTATGTCAAAATGTCTATTCGTCCAAATGTCCTTTCGTCAAAATGTCGATTCGTCCAAATGTCCTTTCGTCAAAATGTCTATTCGTCCAAATGTCCTTTCGTCAAAATGTCGATTCGTCCAAATGTCTTTTCGTCAAAATGTATATTCGTCCAAATGTCCTTTCGTCCAAATGTCATTGCGTCAAAATGTCTATTCGTCCAAATGTCCTTTCGTCAAAATGTCGATTCGTCCAAATGTCCTTTTGTCCAAATCTCGATTCGTCCAAATGTCCTTTCGTCAAAATGTCGATTCGTCCAAATGTCCTTTCGTCAAAATGTCGATTAGTCCAAATGTCCTTTCGTCTAAATGTCGATTCGTCCAAATGTACTTTCGTCAAAATGTCGATTCGTCCAAATGTCCTTTCGTCAAAATGTCGATTAGTCCAAATGTCCTTTCGTCTAAATGTCGATTCGTCCAAATGTCCTTTCGTCAAAATGTCTGTTCGTCCAAATGTCCTTTCGTCAAAATGTCTATTCGTCCAAATGTCCTTTCGTCAAAATGTCGATTCGTCCAAATGTCCTTTCGTCCAAATCTCGATTCGTCCAAATGTCCTTTCGTCAAAATGTCGATTCGTCCAAATGTCTTTTTTTCAAAATGTCATTTCGTCCAAATGTCGATTCGTGCAAATGTCCTTTCGTCAAAATGTCGATTCGTCCAAATGTCCTTTTGTCCAAATCTCGATTCGTCCAAATGTCCTTTCGTCAAAATGTCGATTCGTCCAAATGTCCTTTCGTCAAAATGTCGATTAGTCCAAATGTCCTTTCGTCTAAATGTCGATTCGTCCAAATGTACTTTCGTCAAAATGTCGATTCGTCTAAATGTCCTTTCGTCAAAATGTCGATTCGTCCAAATGTCATTTCGTCCTTATGTCGATTCGGCCAAATGTCCTTTCGTCTAAATGTCGATTCGTCCAAATGTCCTTTCGTCAAAATGTCGATTCGTCCAAATGTCTTTTCGTCAAAATGTCTATTCGTCCAAATGTCGATTCGTCCAAATGTCCTTTCGTCCAAATGTCTATTCGTCCAAATGTCCTTTCGTCAAAATGTCGATTCGTCCAAATGTCCTTTCGTCCAAATGTCGATTCGTCCAAATGTTCTTTCTTTAGAATGTCGATTTGTCCAAATGTCCTTCCGTCTAAATGTCGATTCGTCCAAATGTCCTTTCGTCAAAATGTCGATTCGTCCAAATGTCTTTTCGTCAAAATGTCTATTCGTCCAAATGTCCTTTCTTCAAAATGTCTATTCGTCCAAATGTCGTTTCGTCATAATTTCGATTCGTCCAAATGTCCTTCCGTCTAAATGTCGATTCGTCCAAATGTCCTTTCGTCAAAATGTCGATTCGTCCAAATGTCTTTTCGTCAAAATGTCTATTCGTCCAAATGTCCTTTCTTCAAAATGTCGATTCGTCCAAATGTCCTTTTGTCAAAATGTCGATTCGTCCAAATGTCTTTTCGTCAAAATGTCATTTCGTCCAAATGTCGATTCGTCCAAATGTCCTTTCGTCCAAATTTCGATTCGTCTAAATGTCCTTTCGTCAAAATGTCGATTCGTCCAAATGTCCTTTCGTCAAAATTTCGATTCGTCCAAATGTCATTTCGTCCAAATGTCTATTCGTCCAAATGTCCTTTCGTCAAAATGTCGATTCGTCCAAATGTCCTTTCGTCAAAATGTCGATTCGTCCAAATGTCCTTTCGTCAAAATGTCGATTCGTCCAATTGTCCTTTCGTCAAAATGTCGATTCGTCCAAATGTCTTTTCGTCAAAATGTCTATTCGTCCAAATGTCCTTTTGTCAAAATGTCGATTCGTCCAAATGTCCTTTCGTCTAAATGTCGATTCGTCCAAATGTACTTATGTCAAAATGTCGATTCGTCTAAATGTCCTTTCGTCAAAATGTCGATTCGTCCAAATGTCCTTTCGTCAAAATGTCCTTTCGTCCAAATGTCGATTCGTCCAAATGTCCTTTCGTCAAAATGTCGATTCGTCCAAATGTCTTTTCGTCAAAATGTCTATTCGTCCAAATGTCCTTTCGTCAAAATGTCGATTCGTCCAAATGTCCTTTCGTCAAAATGTCGATTCGTCCAAATGTCCTTTCGTCAAAATGTCGATTCGTCCAAATGTCCTTTCGTCCAAATCTCGATTCGTCCAAATGTGCTTTCGTCAAAATGTCGATTCGTCTAAATGTCCTTTCGTCAAAATGTCGATTCGTCCAAATGTCCTTTCGTCAAAATGTCCTTTCGTCCAAATGTCGATTCGTCCAAATGTCCTTTCGTCAAAATATCGATTCGTCCAAATGTCTTTTCGTCAAAATGTCTATTCGTCCAAATGTCCTTTCGTCAAAATGTCGATTCGTCCAAATGTCCTTTCGTCAAAATGTCGATTCGTCCAAATGTCCTTTCGTCAAAATGTCGATTCGTCCAAATGTCCTTTCGTCCAAATCTCGATTCGTCCAAATTTCCTTTCGTCAAAATGTCGATTCGTCCAAATGTCCTTTCGTCAAAATGTCTATTCGTCCAAATGTCCTTTCGTCAAAATGTCGATTCGTCCAAATGTCCTTTCGTTAAAATGTCTATTCGTCCAAATGTCCTTTCGTCAAAATGTCGATTCGTCCAAATGTCCTTTCGTCAAAATGTCTGTTCGTCCAAATGTCCTTTCGTCAAAATGTCTATTCGTCCAAATGTCCTTTCGTCAAAATGTCGATTCGTCCAAATGTCCTTTCGTCCAAATCTCGATTCGTCCAAATGTCCTTTCGTCAAAATGTCGATTCCTCCAAATGTCCTTTCGTCAAAATGTCGATTCGTCCAAATGTCCTTTCGTCTAAATGTCGATTCCTCCAAATGTACTTATGTCAAAATGTCGATTCGTCTAAATGTCCTTTCGTCAAAATGTCGATTCGTCCAAATGTCCTTTCGTCAAAATGTCTATTCGTCCAAATGTCCTTTCGTCAAAATGTCGATTCGTCCAAATGTCTTTTCGTCAAAATGTATATTCGTCCAAATGTCCTTTCGTTTAAATGTCATTGCGTCCAAATGTCTATTCGTCCAAATGTCCTTTCGTCAAAATGTCGATTCGTCCAAATGTCCTTTCGTCAAAATGTCTGTTCGTCCAAATGTCCTTTCGTCAAAATGTCTATTCGTCCAAATGTCCTTTCGTCAAAATGTCGATTCGTCCAAATGTCCTTTCGTCCAAATCTCGATTCGTCCAAATGTCCTTTCGTCAAAATGTCGATTCGTCCAAATGTCTTTTCGTCAAAATGTCATTTCGTCCAAATGTCGATTCGTGCAAATGTCCTTTCGTTCAAATGTCGATTCGTCCAAATGTCCTTTCGTCAAAATGTCGATTCGTCCAAATGTCCTTTCGTCTAAATGTCGATTCGTCCAAATGTACTTATGTCCAAATCTCGATTCGTCCAAATGTCCTTTCGTCAAAATGTCGATTCGTCCAAATGTCTTTTCGTCAAAATGTCATTTCGTCCAAATGTCGATTCGTGCAAATGTCCTTTCGTTCAAATGTCGATTCGTCCAAATGTCCTTTCGTCAAAATGTCGATTCGTCCAAATGTCCTTTCGTCTAAATGTCGATTCGTCCAAATGTACTTATGTCAAAATGTCGATTCGTCTAAATGTCCTTTCGTCAAAATGTCGATTCGTCCAAATGTCCTTTCGTCAAAATGTCGATTCGTCCAATTGTCCTTTCGTCAAAATGTCGATTCGTCCAAATGTCTTTTCGTCAAAATGTCTATTCGTGCAAATGTCCTTTCGTCAAAATGTCTTTTCGTCCAAATGTCCTTTCGTCAAAATGTCGATTCGTCCAAATGTCCTTTCGTCCAAATCTCGATTCGTCCAAATGTCCTTTCGTCAAAATGTCGATTCGTCCAAATGTCTTTTCGTCAAAATGTCATTTCGTCCAAATGTCGATTCGTGCAAATGTCCTTTCGTTCAAATGTCGATTCGTCCAAATGTCCTTTCGTCCAAATCTCGATTCGTCCAAATGTCCTTTCGTCAAAATGTCTATTCGTCCAAATGTCCTTTCGTCAAAATGTCGATTCGTCCAAATGTCCTTTCGTCAAAATGTCTATTCGTCCAAATGTCCTTTCGTCAAAATGTCGATTCGTCCAAATGTCTTTTCGTCAAAATGTATATTCGTCCAAATGTCCTTTCGTCCAAATGTCTATTCGTCCAAATGTCTATTCGTCCAAATGTCCTTTCGTCAAAATGTCGATTCGTCCAAATGTCCTTTCGTCAAAATGTCTGTTCGTCCAAATGTCCTTTCGTCAAAATGTCTATTCGTCCAAATGTCCTTTCGTCAAAATGTCGATTCGTCCAAATGTCCTTTCGTCCAAATCTCGATTCGTCCAAATGTCCTTTCGTCAAAATGTCGATTCGTCCAAATGTCCTTTCGTCAAAATGTCGATTCGTCCAAATGTCCTTTCGTCTAAATGTCGATTCGTCCAAATGTACTTATGTCAAAATGTCGATTCGTCTAAATGTCCTTTCGTCAAAATGTCGATTTGTCCAAATGTCCTTTCGTCAAAATGTCGATTCGTCCAATTGTCCTTTCGTCAAAATGTCGATTCGTCCAAATGTCTTTTCGTCAAAATGTCTATTCGTGCAAATGTCCTTTTGTCAAAATGTCGATTCGTCCAAATGTCCTTTCGTCTAAATGTCGATTCGTCCAAATGTACTTATGTCAAAATGTCGATTCGTCTAAATGTCCTTTCGTCAAAATGTCGATTCGTCCAAATGTCCTTTCGTCAAAATGTCCTTTCGTCCAAATGTCGATTCGTCCAAATGTCCTTTCGTCAAAATGTCGATTCGTCCAAATGTCTTTTCGTCAAAATGTCTATTCGTCCAAATGTCCTTTCGTCAAAATGTCGATTCGTCCAAATGTCCTTTCGTCAAAATGTCGATTCGTCCAAATGTCCTTTCGTCAAAATGTCGATTCGTCCAAATGTCCTTTCGTCCAAATCTCGATTCGTCCAAATGTCCTTTCGTCAAAATGTCGATTCGTCCAAATGTCCTTTCGTCAAAATGTCGATTCGTCCAAATGTCCTTTCGTCTAAATGTCGATTCGTCCAAATGTACTTATGTCAAAATGTCGATTCGTCTAAATGTCCTTTCGTCCAAATGTCGATTCGTCCAAATGTCTTTTCGTCAAAATGTCATTTCGTCCAAATGTCGATTCGTGCAAATGTCCTTTCGTCAAAATGTCGATTCGTCCAAATGTCTTTTCGTCAAAATGTCTATTCGTCCAAATGTCCTTTCGTCAAAATGTCGATTCGTCCAAATGTCCTTTCGTCTAAATGTCGATTCGTCCAAATGTACTTATGTCAAAATGTCGATTCGTCTAAATGTCCTTTCGTCAAAATGTCGATTCGTCCAAATGTCCTTTCGTCAAAATGTCCTTTCGTCCAACTGTCGATTCGTCCAAATGTCCTTTCGTCAAAATGTCGATTCGTCCAAATGTCTTTTCGTCAAAATGTCTATTCGTCCAAATGTCCTTTCGTCAAAATGTCGATTCGTCCAAATGTCCTTTCGTCAAAATGTCGATTCGTCTAATTGTCCTTTCGTCAAAATATCGATTCGTCCAAATGTCTTTTCGTCAAAATGTCTATTCGTCCAAATGTCCTTTCGTCAAAATGTCGATTCGTCTAAATGTCGATTCGTCCAAATGTCCTTTCGTCCAAATGTCGATTCGTCCAAATGTCCTTACGTCAAAATGTCCATTCGTCCAAATGTCCTTTCGTCAAAATGTCGATTCGTCCAAATGTCATTTCGTCCAAATGTCTATTCGTCCAAATGTCCTTTCGTCAAAATGTCGATTCGTCCAAATGTCCTTTCGTCAAAATGTCTGTTCGTCCAAATGTCCTTTCGTCAAAATGTCTATTCGTCCAAACGTCCTTTTGTCAAAATGTCGATTCGTCCAAATGTCTTTTCGTCAAAATGTCATTTCGTCCAAATGTCGATTCGTCCAAATGTCCTTTCGTCCAAATGTCGATTCGTCCAAATGTCCTTTCGTCAAAATGTCGATTCGTCCATATGTCTTTTCGTCAAAATTTCGATTCGGCCAAATGTCATTTCGTCCAAATGTCTATTCGTCCAAATGTCCTTTCGTCAAAATGTCGATTCGTCCAAATGTCCTTTCGTCAAAATGTCGATTCGTCCAAATGTCTTTTCGTCAAAATGTCGTTTCGTCAAAATGTCGATTCGTCTAAATGTCCTTTCGTCCAAATGTCGATTCGTCTAAATGTTCTTTCTTCAGAATGTCGATTTGTCCAAATGTCCTTCCGTCTAAATGTCGATTAGTCCAAATGTCCTTTCGTCAAAATGTCGATTCGTCCAAATGTCTTTTCGTCAAAATGTCTATTCGTCCAAATGTCCTTTCGTCAAAATGTCGATTCGTCCAATTGTCCTTTCGTCAAAATGGCGATTCGTCCAAATGTCTTTTCGTCAAAATGTTTATTCGTCCAAATGTCCTTTCGTCAAAATGTCCATTCGTCCAAATGTCCTTTCGTCCAAATGTCGATTCGTCCAAAAGTCATTTCGTCCAAATCTCGATTCGTCCAAATGTCCTTTCGTCAAAATGTCGATTCGTCCAAATGTCCTTTCGTCTAAATGTCGATTCGTCCAAATATACTTATGTCAAAATGTCGATTCGTCTAAATGTCCTTTCGTCAAAATGTCGATTCGTCCAAATGTCCTTTCGTCAAAATGTCGATTCGTCCAATTGTCCTTTCGTCAAAATGTCGATTCGTCCAAATGTCTTTTCGTCAAAATGTCTATTCGTCCAAATGTCCTTACGTCAAAATGTCGATTCGTCCAAATGTCCTTTCGTCCAAATGTCGATTCGTCCAAATGTCTTTTCGTCAAAATGTCATTTCGTCCAAATGTCGATTCGTGCAAATGTCCTTTCGTCAAAATGTCGATTCGTCCAAATGTCTTTTCGTCAAAATGTCTATTCGTCCAAATGTCCTTTCGTCAAAATGTCGATTCGTCCAAATGTCCTTTCGTCTAAATGTCGATTCGTCCAAATGTACTTATGTCAAAATGTCGATTCGTCTAAATGTCCTTTCGTCAAAATGTCGATTCGTCCAAATGTCCTTTCGTCAAAATGTCCTTTCGTCCAAATGTCGATTCGTCCAAATGTCCTTTCGTCAAAATGTCGATTCGTCCAATTGTCCTTTCGTCAAAATGTCGATTCGTCCAAATGTCTTTTCGTCAAAATGTCTATTCGTCCAAATGTCCTTTCGTCAAAATGTCGATTCGTCTAAATGTCGATTCGTCCAAATGTCCTTTCGTCCAAATGTCGATTCGTCCAAATGTACTTTCGTCAAAATGTCGATTCGTCCAAATGTCCTTTCGTCAAAATGTCGATTCGTCCAAATGTCATTTCGTCCAAATGTCTATTCGTCCAAATGTCCTTTCGTCAAAATGTCGATTCGTCCAAATGTCTTTTCGTCAAAATGTCTATTCGTCCAAATATCCTTACGTCAAAATGTCGATTCGTCCAAATATCCTTTCGTCCAAATGTCGATTCGTCCAAATGTCTTTTCGTCAAAATGTCATTTCGTCCAAATGTCGATTCGTGCAAATGTCCTTTCGTCAAAATGTCGATTCGTCCAAATGTCCTTTCGTCAAAATGTCGATTCGTCCAAATGTCATTTCGTCCAAATGTCTATTCGTCCAAATGTCCTTTAGTCAAAATGTCGATTCGTCCAAATGTCTTTTCGTCAAAATGTCTATTCGTCCAAATATCCTTACGTCAAAATGTCGATTCGTCCAAATGTCCTTTCGTCAAAATGTCTATTCGTCCAAATGTCCTTTCGTCAAAATGTCCATTCGTCCAAATGTCCTTTCGTCCAAATGTCGATTCGTCCAAAAGTCATTTCGTCCAAATCTCGATTCGTCCAAATGTCCTTTCGTCAAAATGTCTATTCGTCCAAATGTCCTTTCGTCAAAATGTCGATTCGGCCAAATGTCCTTTCGTCTAAATGTCGATTCGTCCAAATGTACTTATGTCAAAATGTCGATTCGTCTAAATGTCCTTTCGTCAAAATGTCGATTCGTCCAAATGTCCTTTCGTCAAAATGTCCTTTCGTCCAAATGTCGATTCGTCCAAATGTCCTTTCGTCAAAATGTCGATTCGTCCATATGTCTTTTCGTCAAAATTTCGATTCGGCCAAATGTCATTTCGTCCAAATGTCTATTCGTCCAAATGTCCTTTCGTCAAAATGTCGATTCGTCCAAATGTCCTTTCGTCAAAATGTCGATTCGTCCAAATGTCTTTTCGTCAAAATGTCGTTTCGTCAAAATGTCGATTCGTCTAAATGTCCTTTCGTCCAAATGTCGATTCGTCTAAATGTTCTTTCTTCAGAATGTCGATTTGTCCAAATGTCCTTCCGTCAAAATGTCGATTCGTCCAATTGTCCTTTCGTCAAAATGGCGATTCGTCCAAATGTCTTTTCGTCAAAATGTTTATTCGTCCAAATGTCCTTTCGTCAAAATGTCCATTCGTCCAAATGTCCTTTCGTCCAAATGTCGATTCGTCCAAAAGTCATTTCGTCCAAATCTCGATTCGTCCAAATGTCCTTTCGTCAAAATGTCGATTCGTCCAAATGTCCTTTCGTCTAAATGTCGATTCGTCCAAATATACTTATGTCAAAATGTCGATTCGTCTAAATGTCCTTTCGTCAAAATGTCGATTCGTCCAAATGTCCTTTCGTCAAAATGTCGATTCGTCCAATTGTCCTTTCGTCAAAATGTCGATTCGTCCAAATGTCTTTTCGTCAAAATGTCTATTCGTCCAAATGTCCTTACGTCAAAATGTCGATTCGTCCAAATGTCCTTTCGTCCAAATGTCGATTCGTCCAAATGTCTTTTCGTCAAAATGTCATTTCGTCCAAATGTCGATTCGTGCAAATGTCCTTTCGTCAAAATGTCGATTCGTCCAAATGTCTTTTCGTCAAAATGTCTATTCGTCCAAATGTCCTTTCGTCAAAATGTCGATTCGTCCAAATGTCCTTTCGTCTAAATGTCGATTCGTCCAAATGTACTTATGTCAAAATGTCGATTCGTCTAAATGTCCTTTCGTCAAAATGTCGATTCGTCCAAATGTCCTTTCGTCAAAATGTCCTTTCGTCCAAATGTCGATTCGTCCAAATGTCCTTTCGTCAAAATGTCGATTCGTCCAATTGTCCTTTCGTCAAAATGTCGATTCGTCCAAATGTCTTTTCGTCAAAATGTCTATTCGTCCAAATGTCCTTACGTCAAAATGTCGATTCGTCCAAATGTCCTTTCGTCCAAATGTCGATTCGTCCAAATGTCTTTTCGTCAAAATGTCATTTCGTCCAAATGTCGATTCGTGCAAATGTCCTTTCGTCAAAATGTCGATTCGTCCAAATGTCTTTTCGTCAAAATGTCTATTCGTCCAAATGTCCTTTCGTCAAAATGTCGATTCGTCCAAATGTCCTTTCGTCTAAATGTCGATTCGTCCAAATGTACTTATGTCAAAATGTCGATTCGTCTAAATGTCCTTTCGTCAAAATGTCGATTCGTCCAAATGTCCTTTCGTCAAAATGTCCTTTCGTCCAAATGTCGATTCGTCCAAATGTCCTTTCGTCAAAATGTCGATTCGTCCAATTGTCCTTTCGTCAAAATGTCGATTCGTCCAAATGTCTTTTCGTCAAAATGTCTATTCGTCCAAATGTCCTTTCGTCAAAATGTCGATTCGTCTAAATGTCGATTCGTCCAAATGTCCTTTCGTCCAAATGTCGATTCGTCCAAATGTACTTTCGTCAAAATGTCGATTCGTCCAAATGTCCTTTCGTCAAAATGTCGATTCGTCCAAATGTCATTTCGTCCAAATGTCTATTCGTCCAAATGTCCTTTCGTCAAAATGTCGATTCGTCCAAATGTCTTTTCGTCAAAATGTCTATTCGTCCAAATATCCTTACGTCAAAATGTCGATTCGTCCAAATATCCTTTCGTCCAAATGTCGATTCGTCCAAATGTCTTTTCGTCAAAATGTCATTTCGTCCAAATGTCGATTCGTGCAAATGTCCTTTCGTCAAAATGTCGATTCGTCCAAATGTCCTTTCGTCAAAATGTCGATTCGTCCAAATGTCATTTCGTCCAAATGTCTATTCGTCCAAATGTCCTTTCGTCAAAATGTCGATTCGTCCAAATGTCTTTTCGTCAAAATGTCTATTCGTCCAAATATCCTTACGTCAAAATGTCGATTCGTCCAAATGTCCTTTCGTCAAAATGTCTATTCGTCCAAATGTCCTTTCGTCAAAATGTCCATTCGTCCAAATGTCCTTTCGTCCAAATGTCGATTCGTCCAAAAGTCATTTCGTCCAAATCTCGATTCGTCCAAATGTCCTTTCGTCAAAATGTCTATTCGTCCAAATGTCCTTTCGTCAAAATGTCGATTCGGCCAAATGTCCTTTCGTCTAAATGTCGATTCGTCCAAATGTACTTATGTCAAAATGTCGATTCGTCTAAATGTCCTTTCGTCAAAATGTCGATTCGTCCAAATGTCCTTTCGTCAAAATGTCCTTTCGTCCAAATGTCGATTCGTCCAAATGTCCTTTCGTCAAAATGTCGATTCGTCCATATGTCTTTTCGTCAAAATTTCGATTCGGCCAAATGTCATTTCGTCCAAATGTCTATTCGTCCAAATGTCCTTTCGTCAAAATGTCGATTCGTCCAAATGTCCTTTCGTCAAAATGTCGATTCGTCCAAATGTCTTTTCGTCAAAATGTCGTTTCGTCAAAATGTCGATTCGTCTAAATGTCCTTTCGTCCAAATGTCGATTCGTCTAAATGTTCTTTCTTCAGAATGTCGATTTGTCCAAATGTCCTTCCGTCAAAATGTCGATTCGTCCAATTGTCCTTTCGTCAAAATGGCGATTCGTCCAAATGTCTTTTCGTCAAAATGTTTATTCGTCCAAATGTCCTTTCGTCAAAATGTCCATATGTCCAAATGTCCTTTCGTCCAAATGTCGATTCGTCCAAAAGTCATTTCGTCCAAATCTCGATTCGTCCAAATGTCCTTTCGTCAAAATGTCGATTCGTCCAAATGTCCTTTCGTCTAAATGTCGATTCGTCCAAATATACTTATGTCAAAATGTCGATTCGTCTAAATGTCCTTTCGTCAAAATGTCGATTCGTCCAAATGTCCTTTCGTCAAAATGTCGATTCGTCCAATTGTCCTTTCGTCAAAATGTCGATTCGTCCAAATGTCTTTTCGTCAAAATGTCTATTCGTCCAAATGTCCTTACGTCAAAATGTCGATTCGTCCAAATGTCCTTTCGTCCAAATGTCGATTCGTCCAAATGTCTTTTCGTCAAAATGTCATTTCGTCCAAATGTCGATTCGTGCAAATGTCCTTTCGTCAAAATGTCGATTCGTCCAAATGTCTTTTCGTCAAAATGTCTATTCGTCCAAATGTCCTTTCGTCAAAATGTCGATTCGTCCAAATGTCCTTTCGTCTAAATGTCGATTCGTCCAAATGTACTTATGTCAAAATGTCGATTCGTCTAAATGTCCTTTCGTCAAAATGTCGATTCGTCCAAATGTCCTTTCGTCAAAATGTCCTTTCGTCCAAATGTCGATTCGTCCAAATGTCCTTTCGTCAAAATGTCGATTCGTCCAATTGTCCTTTCGTCAAAATGTCGATTCGTCCAAATGTCTTTTCGTCAAAATGTCTATTCGTCCAAATGTCCTTTCGTCAAAATGTCGATTCGTCTAAATGTCGATTCGTCTAAATGTCCTTTCGTCCAAATGTCGATTCGTCCAAATGTACTTTCGTCAAAATGTCGATTCGTCCAAATGTCCTTTCGTCAAAATGTCGATTCGTCCAAATGTCATTTCGTCCAAATGTCTATTCGTCAAAATGTCCTTTCGTCCAAATGTCGATTCGTCCAAATGTCTTTTCGTCAAAATGTCTATTCGTCCAAATATCCTTACGTCAAAATGTCGATTCGTCCAAATGTCCTTTCGTCCAAATGTCGATTCGTCCAAATGTCTTTTCGTCAAAATGTCATTTCGTCCAAATGTCGATTCGTGCAAATGTCCTTTCGTCAAAATGTCGATTCGTCCAAATGTCCTTTCGTCAAAATGTCGATTCGTCCAAATGTCATTTCGTCCAAATGTCTATTCGTCCAAATGTCCTTTCGTCAAACTGTCGATTCGTCCAAATGTCTTTTCGTCAAAATGTCTATTCGTCCAAATATCCTTACGTCAAAATGTCGATTCGTCCAAATGTCCTTTCGTCAAAATGTCTATTCGTCCAAATATCCTTACGTCAAAATGTCGATTCGTCCAAATGTCCTTTCGTCAAAATGTCTATTCGTCCAAATGTCCTTTCGTCAAAAAGTCCATTCGTCCAAATGTCCTTTCGTCCAAATGTCGATTCGTCCAAAAGTCATTTCGTCCAAATCTCGATTCGTCCAAATGTCCTTTCGTCAAAATGTCTATTCGTCCAAATGTCCTTTCGTCAAAATGTCGATTCGGCCAAATGTCCTTTCGTCTAAATGTCGATTCGTCCAAATGTCCTTTCGTCAAAATGTCATTTCGTCCAAATGTCGATTCGTGCAAATGTCCTTTCGTCAAAATGTCGATTCGTCCAAATGTCCTTTCGTCAAAATGTCGATTCGTCCAAATGTCATTTCGTCCAAATGTCTATTCGTCCAAATGTCCTTTCGTCAAAATGTCGATTCGTCCAAATGTCTTTTCGTCAAAATGTCTATTCGTCCAAATATCCTTACGTCAAAATGTCTATTCGTCCAAATGTCCTTTCGTCAAAAAGTCCATTCGTCCAAATGTCCTTTCGTCAAAAAGTCCATTCGTCCAAATGTCCTTTCGTCCAAATGTCGATTCGTCCAAATGTCCTTTCGTCAAAATGTCGATTCGTCCAATTGTCCTTTCGTCAAAATGTCGATTCGTCCAAATGTCTTTTCGTCAAAATGTCTATTCGTCCAAATGTCCTTTCGTCAAAATGTCGATTCGTCTAAATGTCGATTCGTCTAAATGTCCTTTCGTCCAAATGTCGATTCGTCCAAATGTACTTTCGTCAAAATGTCGATTCGTCCAAATGTCCTTTCGTCAAAATGTCGATTCGTCCAAATGTCATTTCGTCCAAATGTCTATTCGTCAAAATGTCCTTTCGTCCAAATGTCGATTCGTCCAAATGTCTTTTCGTCAAAATGTCTATTCGTCCAAATATCCTTACGTCAAAATGTCGATTCGTCCAAATGTCCTTTCGTCCAAATGTCGATTCGTCCAAATGTCTTTTCGTCAAAATGTCATTTCGTCCAAATGTCGATTCGTGCAAATGTCCTTTCGTCAAAATGTCGATTCGTCCAAATGTCCTTTCGTCAAAATGTCGATTCGTCCAAATGTCATTTCGTCCAAATGTCTATTCGTCCAAATGTCCTTTCGTCAAACTGTCGATTCGTCCAAATGTCTTTTCGTCAAAATGTCTATTCGTCCAAATATCCTTACGTCAAAATGTCGATTCGTCCAAATGTCCTTTCGTCAAAATGTCTATTCGTCCAAATATCCTTACGTCAAAATGTCGATTCGTCCAAATGTCCTTTCGTCAAAATGTCTATTCGTCCAAATGTCCTTTCGTCAAAAAGTCCATTCGTCCAAATGTCCTTTCGTCCAAATGTCGATTCGTCCAAAAGTCATTTCGTCCAAATCTCGATTCGTCCAAATGTCCTTTCGTCAAAATGTCTATTCGTCCAAATGTCCTTTCGTCAAAATGTCGATTCGGCCAAATGTCCTTTCGTCTAAATGTCGATTCGTCCAAATGTCCTTTCGTCAAAATGTCATTTCGTCCAAATGTCGATTCGTGCAAATGTCCTTTCGTCAAAATGTCGATTCGTCCAAATGTCCTTTCGTCAAAATGTCGATTCGTCCAAATGTCATTTCGTCCAAATGTCTATTCGTCCAAATGTCCTTTCGTCAAAATGTCGATTCGTCCAAATGTCTTTTCGTCAAAATGTCTATTCGTCCAAATATCCTTACGTCAAAATGTCTATTCGTCCAAATGTCCTTTCGTCAAAAAGTCCATTCGTCCAAATGTCCTTTCGTCAAAAAGTCCATTCGTCCAAATGTCCTTTCGTCCAAATGTCGATTCGTCCAAAAGTCATTTCGTCCAAATCTCGATTCGTCCAAATGTCCTTTCGTCAAAATGTCTATTCGTCCAAATGTCCTTTCGTCAAAATGTCGATTCGTCCAAATGTCCTTTCGTCAAAATGTCCTTTCGTCCAAATGTCGATTCGTCCAAATGTCCTTTCGTCAAAATGTCGATTCGTCCAAATGTCTTTTCGTCAAAATGTCTATTCGTCCAAATGTCCTTTCGTCAAAATGTCGATTCGTCCAAATGTCCTTTCGTCAAAATGTCGATTCGTCCAATTGTCCTTTCGTCAAAATGTCGATTCGTCCAAATGTCTTTTCGTCAAAATGTCTATTCGTCCAAATGTCCTTTCGTCAAAATGTCGATTCGTCTAAATGTCGATTCGTCCAAATGTCCTTTCGTCCAAATGTCGATTCGTCCAAATGTCCTTTCGTCAAAATGTCGATTCGTCCAAATGTCCTTTCGTCAAAATGTCGATTCGTCCAAATGTCATTTCGTCCAAATGTCTATTCGTCCAAATGTCCTTTCGTCAATATGTCGATTCGTCCAAATGTCCTTTCGTCAAAATGTCTGTTCGTCCAAATGTCCTTTCGTCAAAATGTCTATTCGTCCAAATGTCCTTTTGTCAAAATGTCGATTCGTCCAAATGTCTTTTCGTCAAAATGTCATTTCGTCCAAATGTCGATTCGTCCAAATGTCCTTTCGTCCAAATGTCGATTCGTCCAAATGTCCTTTCGTCAAAATGTCGATTCGTCCAAATGTCCTTTCATCAAAATTTCGATTCCTCCAAATGTCATTTCGTCCAAATATCTATTCGTCCAAATGTCCTTTCGTCAAAATGTCGATTCGTCCAAATGTCCTTTCGTCAAAATGTCGATTCGTCCAAATGTCTTTTCGTCAAAATGTCGTTTCGTCAAAATGTCGATTCGTCTAAATGTCCTTTCGTCCAAATGTCGATTCGTCTAAATGTTCTTTCTTCAGAATGTCGATTTGTCCAAATGTCCTTCCGTCTAAATGTCGATTAGTCCAAATGTCCTTTCGTCAAAATGTCGATTCGTCCAAATGTCTTTTCTTCAAAATGTCTATTCGTGCAAATGTCTTTTCTTCAAAATGTCTATTCGTCCAAATGTCGTTTCGTTAAAATGTCGATTCGTCCAAATGTCCTTTCGTCTAAATGTCGATTCGTCCAAAAGTCATTTCGTCCAAATGTCGATTCGTCCAAATGTCCTTTCGTCCAAATGTCGATTCGTCCAAATGTCCTTTCGTCAAAATGTCGATTCGTCCAAATGTCCTTTCGTCAAAATTTCGATTTGTCCAAATGTCCTTACGTCAAAATGTCGATTCGTCCAAATGTCCTTTCTTCCAAATGTCGATTCGTCCAAATGTCTTTTCGTCAAAATGTCGATTCGTCCAAATGTCTTTTCGTCAAAATGTCTATTCGTCCAAATGTCCTTTCGTCAAAATGTCGATTCGTCCAAATGTCCTTTCGTCTAAATGTCGATTCGTCCAAATGTACTTATGTCAAAATGTCGATTCGTCCAAATGTCCTTTCGTCAAAATGTCGATTCGTCCAATTGTCCTTTCGTCAAAATGTCGATTCGTCCAAATGTCTTTTCGTCAAAATGTCTATTCGTCCAAATGTCCTTACGTCAAAATGTCGATTCGTCCAAATGTCCTTTCTTCCAAATGTCGATTCGTCCAAATGTCTTTTCGTCAAAATGTCGATTCGTCCAAATGTCTTTTCGTCAAAATGTCTATTCGTCCAAATGTCCTTTCGTCAAAATGTCGATTCGTCCAAATGTCCTTTCGTCTAAATGTCGATTCGTCCAAATGTACTTATGTCAAAATGTCGATTCGTCTAAATGTCCTTTCGTCAAAATGTCGATTCGTCCAAATGTCCTTTCGTCAAAATGTCCTTTCGTCCAAATGTCGCTTCGTCCAAATGTCCTTTCGTCAAAATGTCGATTCGTCCAAATGTCTTTTCGTCAAAATGTCTATTCGTCCAAATGTCCTTTCGTCAAAATGTCGATTCGTCCAAATGTCCTTTCGTCTAAATGTCGATTCGTCCAAATGTACTTATGTCAAAATGTCGATTCGTCGAAATGTCCTTTCGTCAAAATGTCGATTCGTCCAAATGTCCTTTCGTCAAAATGTCCTTTCGTCCAAATGTCGATTCGTCCAAATGTCCTTTCGTCAAAATGTCGATTCGTCCAAATGTCCTTTCGTCAAAATGTCTATTCGTCCAAATGTCCTTTTGTCAAAATGTCGATTCGTCCAAATGTCTTTTCGTCAAAATGTCATTTCGTCCAAATGTCTTTTCGTCAAAATGTCGATTCGTCTAAATGTCCTTTCGTCAAAATGTCGATTCGTCCAAATGTCCTTTCGTCAAAATGTCGATTCGTCCAAATGTCGATTCGTCTAAATGTCGATTCGTCCAAATGTCCTTTCGTCCAAATGACGATTCGTCCAAATGTCCTTTCGTCAAAATGTCGATTCGTCCAAATGTCCTTTCGTCAAAATGTCGATTCGTCCAAATGTCATTTCGTCCAAATGTCTATTCGTCCAAATGTCCTTTCGTCAAAATGTCGATTCGTCCAAATGTCCTTTCGTCAAAATGTCTGTTCGTCCAAATGTCCTTTCGTCAAAATGTCTATTCGTCCAAATGTCCTTTTGTCAAAATGTCGATTCGTCCAAATGTCTTTTCGTCAAAATGTCATTTCGTCCAAATGTCTTTTCGTCAAAATGTCATTTCGTCCAAATGTCGATTCGTCCAAATGTCCTTTTGTCCAAATGTCGATTCGTCCAAATGTCCTTTCGTCAAAATGTCGATTCGTCCAAATGTCTATTCGTCCAAATGTCCTTTCGTCAAAATGTCGATTCGTCCAAATGTCCTTTCGTCAAAATGTCTGTTCGTCCAAATGTCCTTTCGTCAAAATGTCGATTCGTCCAAATGTCGATTCGTCTAAATGTCGATTCGTCCAAATGTCCTTTCGTCCAAATGACGATTCGTCCAAATGTCCTTTCGTCAAAATGTCGATTCGTCCAAATGTCCTTTCGTCAAAATGTCGATTCGTCCAAATGTCATTTCGTCCAAATGTCTATTCGTCCAAATGTCCTTTCGTCAAAATGTCGATTCGTCCAAATGTCCTTTCGTCAAAATGTCTGTTCGTCCAAATGTCCTTTCGTCAAAATGTCTATTCGTCCAAATGTCCTTTCGTCAAAATGTCGATTCGTCCAAATGTCATTTCGTCCAAATGTCTATTCGTCCAAATGTCCTTTCGTCAAAATGTCGATTCGTCCAAATGTCCTTTCGTCAAAATGTCTGTTCGTCCAAATGTCCTTTCGTCAAAATGTCTATTCGTCCAAATGTCCTTTTGTCAAAATGTCGATTCGTCCAAATGTCTTTTCGTCAAAATGTCATTTCGTCCAAATGTCTTTTCGTCAAAATGTCATTTCGTCCAAATGTCGATTCGTCCAAATGTCCTTTTGTCCAAATGTCGATTCGTCCAAATGTCCTTTCGTCAAAATGTCGATTCGTCCAAATGTCTATTCGTCCAAATGTCCTTTCGTCAAAATGTCGATTCGTCCAAATGTCCTTTCGTCAAAATGTCTGTTCGTCCAAATGTCCTTTCGTCAAAATGTCTATTCGTCCAAATGTCCTTTTGTCAAAATGTCGATTCGTCCAAATGTCTTTTCGTCAAAATGTCATTTCGTCCAAATGTCTTTTCGTCAAAATGTCATTTCGTCCAAATGTCGATTCGTCCAAATGTCCTTTCGTCCAAATGTCGATTCGTCCAAATGTCCTTTCGTCAAAATGTCGATTCGTCTAAATGTCCTTTCGTCAAAATTTCGATTCGTCCAAATGTCCTTTCGTCCAAATCTCGATTCGTCCAAATGTCCTTTCGTCAAAATGTCGATTCGTCCAAATGTCCTTTCGTCAAAATGTCGATTCGTCCAAATGTCCTTTCGTCTAAATGTCGATTCGTCAAAATGTCGATTCGTCTAAATGTCCTTTCGTCCAAATGTCGATTCGTCTAAATGTCCTTTCGTCAAAATGTCGATTCGTCCAAATGTCCTTTCGTCAAAATGTCGATTCGTCCAATTGTCCTTTCGTCAAAATGTCGATTCGTCCAAATGTCTTTTCGTCAAAATGTCTATTCGTCCAAATGTCCTTACGTCAAAATGTCGATTCGTCCAAATGTCCTTTCGTCAAAATGTCGATTCGTCCAAATGTCCTTTCGTCTAAATGTCGATTCGTCCAAATGTACTTATGTCAAAATGTCGATTCGTCTAAATGTCCTTTCGTCAAAATGTCGATTCGTCCAAATGTCCTTTCGTCAAAATGTCCTTTCGTCCAAATGTCGATTCGTCCAAATGTCCTTTCGTCAAAATGTGGATTCGTCCAAATGTCCTTTCGTCCAAATCTCGATTCGTCCAAATGTCATTTCGTCCAAATATCTATTCGTCCAAATGTCCTTTCGTCAAAATGTCGATTCGTCCAAATGTCCTTTCGTCAAAATGTCGATTCGTCCAAATGTCTTTTCGTCAAAATGTCGTTTCGTCAAAATGTCGATTCGTCTAAATGTCCTTTCGTCCAAATGTCGATTCGTCTAAATGTTCTTTCTTCAGAATGTCGATTTGTCCAAATGTCCTTCCGTCTAAATGTCGATTAGTCCAAATGTCCTTTCGTCAAAATGTCGATTCGTCCAAATGTCTTTTCTTCAAAATGTCTATTCGTGCAAATGTCTTTTCTTCAAAATGTCTATTCGTCCAAATGTCGTTTCGTTAAAATGTCGATTCGTCCAAATGTCCTTTCGTCTAAATGTCGATTCGTCCAAAAGTCATTTCGTCCAAATGTCGATTCGTCCAAATGTCCTTTCGTCCAAATGTCGATTCGTCCAAATGTCCTTTCGTCAAAATGTCGATTCGTCCAAATGTCCTTTCGTCAAAATTTCGATTCGTCCAAATGTCCTTACGTCAAAATGTCGATTCGTCCAAATGTCCTTTCTTCCAAATGTCGATTCGTCCAAATGTCTTTTCGTCAAAATGTCGATTCGTCCAAATGTCTTTTCGTCAAAATGTCTATTCGTCCAAATGTCCTTTCGTCAAAATGTCGATTCGTCCAAATGTCCTTTCGTCTAAATGTCGATTCGTCCAAATGTACTTATGTCAAAATGTCGATTCGTCCAAATGTCCTTTCGTCAAAATGTCGATTCGTCCAATTGTCCTTTCGTCAAAATGTCGATTCGTCCAAATGTCTTTTCGTCAAAATGTCTATTCGTCCAAATGTCCTTACGTCAAAATGTCGATTCGTCCAAATGTCCTTTCGTCAAAATGTCGATTCGTCCAATTGTCCTTTCGTCAAAATGTCGATTCGTCCAAATGTCTTTTCGTCAAAATGTCTATTCGTCCAAATGTCCTTTCGTCAAAATGTCGATTCGTCTAAATGTCGATGCGTCCAAATGTCCATTCGTCCAAATGTCGATTCGTCCGAATGTCCTTTCGTCAAAATGTCGATTCGTCCAAATGTCCTTTCTTCAAAATGTCGATTCGTCCAAATGTCCTTTCGTCAAAATGTCGATTCGTCCAAATGTCTTTTCGTCAAAATGTCGTTTCGTCAAAATGTCGATTCGTCTAAATGTCCTTTCGTCAAAATGTCGATTCGTCTAAATGTTCTTTCTTCAGAATGTCGATTTGTCCAAATGTCCTTCCGTCTAAATGTCGATTAGTCCAAATGTCCTTTCGTCAAAATGTCGATTCGTCCAAATGTCTTTTCGTCAAAATGTCTATTCGTCCAAATGTACTTATGTCAAAATGTCGATTCGTCCAAATGTCATTTCGTCCAAATGTCTATTCGTCCAAATGTCCTTTCGTCAAAATGTCGATTCGTCCAAATGTCCTTTCGTCAAAATGTCGATTCGTCCAAATGTCTTTTCGTCAAAATGTCCTTTCGTCAAAATGTGGATTCGTCCAAATGTCTTTTCGTCAAAATGTCTATTCGTCCAAATGTCCTTTCGTCAAAATGTCGATTCGTCCAAATGTCCTTTCGTCAAAATGTCGATTCGTCCAATTGTCCTTTCGTCAAAATGTCGATTCGTCCAAATGTCTTTTCGTCAAAATGTCTATTCGTCCAAATGTCCTTTCGTCAAAATGTCGATTCGTCTAAATGTCGATGCGTCCAAATGTCCATTCGTCCAAATGTCGATTCGTCCGAATGTCCTTTCGTCAAAATGTCGATTCGTCCAAATGTCCTTTCTTCAAAATGTCGATTCGTCCAAATGTCCTTTCGTCAAAATGTCGATTCGTCCAAATGTCTTTTCGTCAAAATGTCGTTTCGTCAAAATGTCGATTCGTCTAAATGTCCTTTCGTCAAAATGTCGATTCGTCTAAATGTTCTTTCTTCAGAATGTCGATTTGTCCAAATGTCCTTCCGTCTAAATGTCGATTAGTCCAAATGTCCTTTCGTCAAAATGTCGATTCGTCCAAATGTCTTTTCGTCAAAATGTCTATTCGTCCAAATGTCCTTTCTTCAAAATGTCTATTCGTCTAAATGTCGTTTCGTCAAAATCTCGATTCGTCCAAATGTCCTTTCGTCAAAATGTCGATTCGTCCAAATGTCCTTTCGTCAAAATGTCGATTCGTCCAAATGTCCTTTCGTCTAAATGTCGATTTGTCCAAATGTACTTATGTCAAAATGTCGATTCGTCTAAATGTCCTTTTGTCAAAATGTCGATTCGTCCAAATGTCTTTTCGTCAAAATGTCATTTCGTCCAAATGTCTTTTCGTCAAAATGTCAATTCGTCCAAATGTCGATTCGTCCAAATGTCCTTTCGTCCAAATGTCGATTCGTCCAAATGTCCTTTCGTCAAAATGTCGATTCGTCCAAATGTCCTTTCGTCCAAATCTCGATTCGTCCAAATGTCCTTTCGTCACAATGTCGATTCGTCCAAATGTCCTTTCGTCAAAATGTCGATTCGTCCAAATGTCCTTTCGTCTAAATGTTGATTCGTCCAAATGTACTTATGTCAAAATGTCGATTCGTCTAAATGTCCTTTCGTCAAAATGTCGATTCGTCCAAATGTCCTTTCGTCAAAATGTCGATTCGTCCAATTGTCCTTTCGTCAAAATGTCGATTCGTCCAAATGTCTTTTCGTCAAAATGTCTATTCGTCCAAATGTCCTTACGTCAAAATGTCGATTCGTCCAAATGTCCTTTCGTCCAAATGTCGATTCGTCCAAATGTCTTTTCGTCAAAATGTCATTTCGTCCAAATGTCGATTCGTGCAAATGTCCTTTCGTCAAAATGTCGATTCGTCCAAATGTCTTTTCGTCAAAATGTCTATTCGTCCAAATGTCCTTTCGTCAAAATGTCGATTCGTCCAAATGTCCTTTCGTCTAAATGTCGATTCGTCCAAATGTACTTATGTCAAAATGTCGATTCGTCTAAATGTCCTTTCGTCAAAATGTCGATTCGTCCAAATGTCCTTTCGTCAAAATGTCCTTTCGTCCAAATGTACTTATGTCAAAATGTCGATTCGTCTAAATGTCCTTTCGTCAAAATGTCGATTCGTCCAAATGTCCTTTCGTCAAAATGTCGATTCGTCCAATTGTCCTTTCGTCAAAATGTCGATTCGTCCAAATGTCTTTTCGTCAAAATGTCTATTCGTCCAAATGTCCTTTCGTCAAAATGTCGATTCGTCCAAATGTCCTTTCGTCAAAATGTCGATTCGTCCAAATGTCCTTTTGTCAAAATGTCCTTTCGTCCAAATGTCGATTCGTCCAAATGTCCTTTCGTCAAAATGTCGATTCGTCCAAATGTCTTTTCGTCAAAATGTCTATTCGTCCAAATGTCCTTTCGTCAAAATGTCGATTCGTCCAAATGTCCTTTCGTCAAAATGTCGATTCGTCCAATTGTCCTTTCGTCAAAATGTCGATTCGTCCAAATGTCTTTTCGTCAAAATGTCTATTCGTCCAAATGTCCTTTCGTCAAAATGTCGATTCGTCTAAATGTCGATGCGTCCAAATGTCCTTTCGTCCAAATGTCGATTCGTCCAAATGTCCTTTCGTCAAAATGTCGATTCGTCCAAATGTCCTTTTGTCAAAATGTCCTTTCGTCCAAATGTCGATTCGTCCAAATGTCCTTTCGTCAAAATGTCGATTCGTCCAAATGTCTTTTCGTCAAAATGTCTATTCGTCCAAATGTCCTTTCGTCAAAATGTCGATTCGTCCAAATGTCCTTTCGTCAAAATGTCGATTCGTCCAATTGTCCTTTCGTCAAAATGTCGATTCGTCCAAATGTCCTTTCGTCAAAATGTCGATTCGTCCAAATGTCCTTTCGTCTAAATGTTGATTCGTCCAAATGTACTTATGTCAAAATGTCGATTCGTCCAAATGTCCTTTCGTCAAAATTTCGATTCGTCCAAATGTCCTTTCGTCCAAATCTCGATTCGTCCAAATGTCCTTTCGTCACAATGTCGATTCGTCCAAATGTCCTTTCGTCAAAATGTCGATTCGTCCAAATGTCCTTTCGTCTAAATGTTGATTCGTCCAAATGTACTTATGTCAAAATGTCGATTCGTCTAAATGTCCTTTCGTCAAAATGTCGATTCGTCCAAATGTCCTTTCGTCAAAATGTCGATTCGTCCAATTGTCCTTTCGTCAAAATGTCGATTCGTCCAAATGTCTTTTCGTCAAAATGTCTATTCGTCCAAATGTCCTTTCGTCAAAATGTCGATTCGTCCAAATGTCCTTTCGTCAAAATGTCGATTCGTCCAAATGTCCTTTTGTCAAAATGTCCTTTCGTCCAAATGTCGATTCGTCCAAATGTCCTTTCGTCAAAATGTCGATTCGTCCAAATGTCTTTTCGTCAAAATGTCTATTCGTCCAAATGTCCTTTCGTCAAAATGTCGATTCGTCCAAATGTCCTTTCGTCAAAATGTCGATTCGTCCAATTGTCCTTTCGTCAAAATGTCGATTCGTCCAAATGTCTTTTCGTCAAAATGTCTATTCGTCCAAATGTCCTTTCGTCAAAATGTCGATTCGTCTAAATGTCGATGCGTCCAAATGTCCTTTCGTCCAAATGTCGATTCGTCCAAATGTCCTTTCGTCAAAATGTCGATTCGTCCAAATGTCCTTTCGTCAAAATGTCGATTCGTCCAAATGTCATTTCGTCCAAATGTCTATTCGTCCAAATGTCCTTTCGTCAAAATGTAGATTCGTCCAAATGTCCTTTCGTCAAAATGTCTGTTCGTCCAACTGTCCTTTCGTCAAAATGTCTATTCGTCCAAATGTCCTTTTGTCAAAATGTCGATTCGTCCAAATGTCTTTTCGTCAAAATGTCATTTCGTCCAAATGTCGATTCGTCCAAATGTCCTTTCGTCCAAATGTCGATTCGTTCAAATGTCCTTTCGTCAAAATGTCGATTCGTCCAAATGTCCTTTCGTCAAAATTTCGATTCGTCCAAATGTCATTTCGTCCAAATGTCTATTCGTCCAAATGTCCTTTCGTCAAAATGTCGATTCGTCCAAATGTCCTTTCGTCAAAATGTCGATTCGTCCAAATGTCTTTTCGTCAAAATGTCGTTTCGTCAAAATGTCGATTCGTCTAAATGTCCTTTCGTCCAAATGTCGATTCGTCTAAATGTTCTTTCTTCAGAATGTCGATTTGTCCAAATGTCCTTCCGTCTAAATGTCGATTAGTCCAAATCTCCTTTCGTCAAAATGTCGATTCGTCCAAATGTCTTTTCGTCAAAATGTCTATTCGTCCAAATGTCCTTTCTTCAAAATGTCTATTCGTCCAAATGTCGTTTCGTCAAAATGTCGATTCGTCCAAATGTCCTTTCGTCTAAATGTCGATTCGTCCAAAAGTCATTTCGTCCAAATGTCTATTCGTCCAAATGTCCTTTCGTCAAAATGTCGATTCGTCCAATTGTCCTTTCGTCAAAATGTCGATTCGTCCAAATGTCTTTTCGTCAAAATGTCTATTCGTCCAAATGTCCTTTCGTCAAAATGTCGATTCGTCCAAATGTCCTTTCGTCCAAATGTCTTTTCGTCAAAATGTCATTTCGTCCAAATGTCGATTCGTGCAAATGTCCTTTCGTTCAAATGTCGATTCGTCCAAATGTCCTTTCGTCAAAATGTCGATTGGTCCAAATGTCCTTTCGTCAAAATGTCGATTCGTCCAAATGTCCTTTCGTCAAAATGTCGATTCGTCCAAATGTCATTTCGTCCTTATGTCGATTCGGCCAAATGTCCTTTCGTCTAAATGTCGATTCGTCCAAATGTCCTTTCGTCAAAATGTCGATTCGTCCAAATGTCTTTTCGTCAAAATGTCTATTCGTCCAAATGTCGATTCGTCCAAATGTCCTTTCGTCCAAATGTCTATTCGTCCAAATGTCCTTTCGTCAAAATGTCGATTCGTCCAAATGTCCTTTCGTCCAAATGTCGATTCGTCCAAATGTTCTTTCTTTAGAATGTCGATTTGTCCAAATGTCCTTCCGTCTAAATGTCGATTCGTCCAAATGTCCTTTCGTCAAAATGTCGATTCGTCCAAATGTCTTTTCGTCAAAATGTCTATTCGTCCAAATGTCCTTTCTTCAAAATGTCTATTCGTCCAAATGTCGTTTCGTCAAAATTTCGATTCGTCCAAATGTCCTTTCGTCTAAATGTCGATTCGTCCAAAAGTCATTTCGTCCAAATGTCTATTCGTCCAAATGTCCTTTCATCTAAATGTCGATTAGTCCAAATGTCCTTTCGTCAAAATGTCGATTCGACCAAATGTCTTTTCGTCAAAATGTCTATTCGTCCAAATGTCCTTTCTTCAAAATGTCTATTCGTCCAAATGTCGTTTCTTCAAAATGTCGATTCGTTCAAATGTCCTTTCGTCTAAATGTCGATTCGTCCAAATGTCTTTTCGTCAAAATGTCTATTCGTCCAAATGTCTTTTCGTCAAAATGTCGATTCGTCCAAATGTCCTTTCGTCCAAATGTCGATTCGTCCAAATGTGTTTTCGTCAAAATATCATTTCGTCCAAATGTCGATTCGTGCTAATGTCCTTTCGTTCAAATGTCGATTCGTCCAAATGTTCTTTCGTCAAAATGTCGATTCGTCCAAATGTCCTTTCGTCAAAATGTCGATTCGTCCAAATGTCTTTTCGTCAAAATGTCGATTAGTCCAAATGTCCTTTCGTCTAAATGTCCTTTCGTCCAAATGTCGATTCGCCTAAATGTTCTTTTTTCAGAATGTCGATTTGTCCTAATGTCCTTCCGTCTAAATGTCGATTAGTCCAAATGTCCTTTCGTCAAAATGTCGATTCGACCAAATGTCTTTTCGTCAAAATGTCTATTCGTCCAAATGTCCTTTCTTCAAAATGTCTATTCGTCCAAATGTCCTTTCGTCTAAATGTCGATTCGTCCAAATGTCATTTCGTCCTTATGTCGATTCGGCCAAATGTCCTTTCGTCTAAATGTCGATTCGTCCAAATGTCCTTTCGTCAAAATGTCGATTCCTCCAAATGTCTTTTCGTCAAAATGTCTATTCGTCCAAATGTCGATTCGTCCAAATGTCCTTTCGTCCAAATGTCTATTCGTCCAAATGTCCTTTCGTCAAAATGTCGATTCGTCCAAATGTCCTTTCGTCCAAATGTCGATTCGTCCAAATGTTCTTTCTTCAGAATGTCGATTTGTCCAAATGTCCTTCCGTCAAAATGTCGATTAGTCCAAATGTCCTTTCGTCTAAATGTCGATTCGTCCAAATGTACTTTCGTCAAAATGTCGATTCGTCTAAATGTCCTTTCGTCAAAATGTCGATTCGTCCAAATGTCATTTCGTCCTTATGTCGATTCGGCCAAATGTCCTTTCGTCTAAATGTCGATTCGTCCAAATGTCCTTTCGTCAAAATGTCGATTCGTCCAAATGTCTTTTCGTCAAAATGTCTATTCGTTTAAATGTCGATTCGTGCAAATGTCCTTTCGTCCAAATGTCTATTCGTCCAAATGTCCTTTCGTCAAAATGTCGATTCGTCCAAATGTCCTTTCGTCCAAATGTCGATTTGTCCAAATGTTCTTTCTTCAGAATGTCGATTTGTCAAAATGTCCTTCCGTCTAAATGTCGATTAGTCCAAATGTCCTTTCGTCAAAATGTCTATTCGTCCAAATGTCTTTTCGTCAAAATGTCGATTCGTCCAAATGTCCTTTCGTCCAAATGTCGATTCGTCCAAATGTGTTTTCGTCAAAATATCATTTCGTCCAAATGTCGATTCGTGCTAATGTCCTTTCGTTCAAATGTCGATTCGTCCAAATGTCCTTTCGTCAAAATGTCGATTCGTCCAAATGTCCTTTCGTCAAAATGTCGATTCGTCCAAATGTCTTTTCGTCAAAATGTCGATTCGTCCAAATGTCCTTTCGTCAAAATGTCGTTTCGTCCAAATGTCTTTTCGTCAAAATGTCGTTTCGTCAAAATGTCGATTCGTCTAAATGTCCTTTCGTCCAAATGTCGATTCGTCTAAATGTTCTTTTTTCAGAATGTCGATTTGTCCTAATGTCCTTCCGTCTAAATGTCGATTAGTCTAAATGTCCTTTCGTCAAAATGTCGATTCGACCAAATGTCTTTTCGTCAAAATGTCTATTCGTCCAAATGTCCTTTCTTCAAAATGTCTATTCGTCCAAATGTCGTTTCTTCAAAATGTCGATTCGTTCAAATGTCCTTTCGTCTAAATGTCGATTCGTCCAAATGTCTTTTCGTCAAAATGTCTATTCGTCCAAATGTCTTTTCGTCAAAATGTCGATTCGTCCAAATGTCCTTTCGTCCAAATGTCGATTCGTCCAAATGTGTTTTCGTCAAAATATCATTTCGTCCAAATGTCGATTCGTGCTAATGTCCTTTCGTTCAAATGTCGATTCGTCCAAATGTCCTTTCGTCAAAATGTCGATTCGTCCAAATGTCCTTTCGTCAAAATGTCGATTCGTCCAAATGTCTTTTCGTCAAAATGTCGATTCGTCCAAATGTCCTTTCGTCCAAATGTCGATTCGTCCAAATGTGTTTTCGTCAAAATATCATTTCGTCCAAATGTCGATTCGTGCTAATGTCCTTTCGTTCAAATGTCGATTCGTCCAAATGTCCTTTCGTCAAAATGTCGATTCGTCCAAATGTCCTTCCGTCAAAATGTCGATTAGTCCAAATGTCCTTTCGTCTAAATGTCGATTCGTCCAAATGTACTTTCGTCAAAATGTCGATTCGTCTAAATGTCCTTTCGTCAAAATGTCGATTCGTCCAAATGTCATTTCGTCCTTATGTCGATTCGGCCAAATGTCCTTTCGTCTAAATGTCGATTCGTCCAAATGTCCTTTCGTCAAAATGTCGATTCGTCCAAATGTCTTTTCGTCAAAATGTCTATTCGTTTAAATGTCGATTCGTGCAAATGTCCTTTCGTCCAAATGTCTATTCGTCCAAATGTCCTTTCGTCAAAATGTCGATTCGTCCAAATGTCCTTTCGTCCAAATGTCGATTTGTCCAAATGTTCTTTCTTCAGAATGTCGATTTGTCAAAATGTCCTTCCGTCTAAATGTCGATTAGTCCAAATGTCCTTTCGTCAAAATGTCTATTCGTCCAAATGTCCTTTCGTCCAAATGTCGATTCGTCCAAATGTGTTTTCGTCAAAATATCATTTCGTCCAAATGTCGATTCGTGCTAATGTCCTTTCGTTCAAATGTCGATTCGTCCAAATGTCCTTTCGTCAAAATGTCGATTCGTCCAAATGTCCTTTCGTCAAAATGTCGATTCGTCCAAATGTCTTTTCGTCAAAATGTCGATTCGTCCAAATGTCCTTTCGTCAAAATGTCGTTTCGTCCAAATGTCTTTTCGTCAAAATGTCGTTTCGTCAAAATGTCGATTCGTCTAAATGTCCTTTCGTCCAAATGTCGATTCGTCTAAATGTTCTTTTTTCAGAATGTCGATTTGTCCTAATGTCCTTCCGTCTAAATGTCGATTAGTCTAAATGTCCTTTCGTCAAAATGTCGATTCGACCAAATGTCTTTTCGTCAAAATGTCTATTCGTCCAAATGTCCTTTCTTCAAAATGTCTATTCGTCCAAATGTCGTTTCTTCAAAATGTCGATTCGTTCAAATGTCCTTTCGTCTAAATGTCGATTCGTCCAAATGTCTTTTCGTCAAAATGTCTATTCGTCCAAATGTCTTTTCGTCAAAATGTCGATTCGTCCAAATGTCCTTTCGTCCAAATGTCGATTCGTCCAAATGTGTTTTCGTCAAAATATCATTTCGTCCAAATGTCGATTCGTGCTAATGTCCTTTCGTTCAAATGTCGATTCGTCCAAATGTCCTTTCGTCAAAATGTCGATTCGTCCAAATGTCCTTTCGTCAAAATGTCGATTCGTCCAAATGTCTTTTCGTCAAAATGTCGATTAGTCCAAATGTCCTTTCGTCTAAATGTCCTTTCGTCCAAATGTCGATTCGCCTAAATGTTCTTTTTTCAGAATGTCGATTTGTCCTAATGTCCTTCCGTCTAAATGTCGATTAGTCCAAATGTCCTTTCGTCAAAATGTCGATTCGACCAAATGTCTTTTCGTCAAAATGTCTATTCGTCCAAATGTCCTTTCTTCAAAATGTCTATTCGTCCAAATGTCCTTTCGTCTAAATGTCGATTCGTCCAAATGTCATTTCGTCCTTATGTCGATTCGGCCAAATGTCCTTTCGTCTAAATGTCGATTCGTCCAAATGTCCTTTCGTCAAAATGTCGATTCGTCCAAATGTCTTTTCGTCAAAATGTCTATTCGTCCAAATGTCTTTTCGTCAAAATGTCGATTCGTCCAAATGTCCTTTCGTCCAAATGTCGATTCGTCCAAATGTGTTTTCGTCAAAATATCATTTCGTCCAAATGTCGATTCGTGCTAATGTCCTTTCGTTCAAATGTCGATTCGTCCAAATGTTCTTTCGTCAAAATGTCGATTCGTCCAAATGTCCTTTCGTCAAAATGTCGATTCGTCCAAATGTCTTTTCGTCAAAATGTCGATTAGTCCAAATGTCCTTTCGTCTAAATGTCCTTTCGTCCAAATGTCGATTCGCCTAAATGTTCTTTTTTCAGAATGTCGATTTGTCCTAATGTCCTTCCGTCTAAATGTCGATTAGTCCAAATGTCCTTTCGTCAAAATGTCGATTCGACCAAATGTCTTTTCGTCAAAATGTCTATTCGTCCAAATGTCCTTTCTTCAAAATGTCTATTCGTCCAAATGTCCTTTCGTCTAAATGTCGATTCGTCCAAATGTCATTTCGTCCTTATGTCGATTCGGCCAAATGTCCTTTCGTCTAAATGTCGATTCGTCCAAATGTCCTTTCGTCAAAATGTCGATTCCTCCAAATGTCTTTTCGTCAAAATGTCTATTCGTCCAAATGTCGATTCGTCCAAATGTCCTTTCGTCCAAATGTCTATTCGTCCAAATGTCCTTTCGTCAAAATGTCGATTCGTCCAAATGTCCTTTCGTCCAAATGTCGATTCGTCCAAATGTTCTTTCTTCAGAATGTCGATTTGTCCAAATGTCCTTCCGTCAAAATGTCGATTAGTCCAAATGTCCTTTCGTCTAAATGTCGATTCGTCCAAATGTACTTTCGTCAAAATGTCGATTCGTCTAAATGTCCTTTCGTCAAAATGTCGATTCGTCCAAATGTCATTTCGTCCTTATGTCGATTCGGCCAAATGTCCTTTCGTCTAAATGTCGATTCGTCCAAATGTCCTTTCGTCAAAATGTCGATTCGTCCAAATGTCTTTTCGTCAAAATGTCTATTCGTTTAAATGTCGATTCGTGCAAATGTCCTTTCGTCCAAATGTCTATTCGTCCAAATGTCCTTTTGTCAAAATGTCGATTCGTCCAAATGTCCTTTCGTCCAAATGTCGATTTGTCCAAATGTTCTTTCTTCAGAATGTCGATTTGTCAAAATGTCCTTCCGTCTAAATGTCGATTAGTCCAAATGTCCTTTCGTCAAAATGTCTATTCGTCCAAATGTCTTTTCGTCAAAATGTCGATTCGTCCAAATGTCCTTTCGTCCAAATGTCGATTCGTCCAAATGTGTTTTCGTCAAAATATCATTTCGTCCAAATGTCGATTCGTGCTAATGTCCTTTCGTTCAAATGTCGATTCGTCCAAATGTCCTTTCGTCAAAATGTCGATTCGTCCAAATGTCCTTTCGTCAAAATGTCGATTCGTCCAAATGTCTTTTCGTCAAAATGTCGATTCGTCCAAATGTCCTTTCGTCAAAATGTCGTTTCGTCCAAATGTCTTTTCGTCAAAATGTCGTTTCGTCAAAATGTCGATTCGTCTAAATGTCCTTTCGTCCAAATGTCGATTCGTCTAAATGTTCTTTTTTCAGAATGTCGATTTGTCCTAATGTCCTTCCGTCTAAATGTCGATTAGTCCAAATGTCCTTTCGTCAAAATGTCGATTCGACCAAATGTCTTTTCGTCAAAATGTCTATTCGTCCAAATGTCCTTTCTTCAAAATGTCTATTCGTCCAAATGTCGTTTCTTCAAAATGTCGATTCGTTCAAATGTCCTTTCGTCTAAATGTCGATTCGTCCAAATGTCTTTTCGTCAAAATGTCTATTCGTCCAAATGTCTTTTCGTCAAAATGTCGATTCGTCCAAATGTCCTTTCGTCCAAATGTCGATTCGTCCAAATGTGTTTTCGTCAAAATATCATTTCGTCCAAATGTCGATTCGTGCTAATGTCCTTTCGTTCAAATGTCGATTCGTCCAAATGTCCTTTCGTCAAAATGTCGATTCGTCCAAATGTCCTTTCGTCAAAATGTCGATTCGTCCAAATGTCTTTTCGTCAAAATGTCGATTAGTCCAAATGTCCTTTCGTCTAAATGTCCTTTCGTCCAAATGTCGATTCGCCTAAATGTTCTTTTTTCAGAATGTCGATTTGTCCTAATGTCCTTCCGTCTAAATGTCGATTAGTCCAAATGTCCTTTCGTCAAAATGTCGATTCGACCAAATGTCTTTTCGTCAAAATGTCTATTCGTCCAAATGTCCTTTCTTCAAAATGTCTATTCGTCCAAATGTCCTTTCGTCTAAATGTCGATTCGTCCAAATGTCATTTCGTCCTTATGTCGATTCGGCCAAATGTCCTTTCGTCTAAATGTCGATTCGTCCAAATGTCCTTTCGTCAAAATGTCGATTCGTCCAAATGTCTTTTCGTCAAAATGTCTATTCGTCCAAATGTCGATTCGTCCAAATGTCCTTTCGTCCAAATGTCTATTCGTCCAAATGTCCTTTCGTCAAAATGTCGATTCGTCCAAATGTCCTTTCGTCCAAATGTCGATTCGTCCAAATGTTCTTTCTTCAGAATGTCGATTTGTCCAAATGTCCTTCCGTCAAAATGTCGATTAGTCCAAATGTCCTTTCGTCTAAATGTCGATTCGTCCAAATGTACTTTCGTCAAAATGTCGATTCGTCTAAATGTCCTTTCGTCAAAATGTCGATTCGTCCAAATGTCATTTCGTCCTTATGTCGATTCGGCCAAATGTCCTTTCGTCTAAATGTCGATTCGTCCAAATGTCCTTTCGTCAAAATGTCGATTCGTCCAAATGTCTTTTCGTCAAAATGTCTATTCGTTTAAATGTCGATTCGTGCAAATGTCCTTTTGTCCAAATGTCTATTCGTCCAAATGTCCTTTCGTCAAAATGTCGATTCGTCCAAATGTCCTTTCGTCCAAATGTCGATTTGTCCAAATGTTCTTTCTTCAGAATGTCGATTTGTCAAAATGTCCTTCCGTCTAAATGTCGATTCGTCCAAATGTCCTTTCGTCAAAATGTCGATTCGTCCAAATGTCTTTTCGTCAAAATGTCTATTCGTCCAAATGTCCTTTCTTCAAAATGTCTATTCGTCCAAATGTCGTTTCGTCAAAATGTCGATTCGTCCAAATGTCCTTTCGTCTAAATGTCGATTCGTCCAAAAGTCATTTCGTCCAAATGTCTATTCGTCCAAATGTCCTTTCGTCAAAATGTCGATTCGTCCAATTGTCCTTTCGTCAAAATGTCGATTCGTCCAAATGTCGATTCGTCTAAATGTTCTTTCTTCAGAATGTCGATTTGTCCAAATGTCCTTCGTCTAAATGTCGATTCGTCCAAATGTCCTTTCGTCAAAATGTCGATTCGTCCAAATGTCTTTTCGTCAAAATGTCTATTCGTCCAAATGTCCTTTCTTCAAAATGTCTATTCGTCCAAATGTCTTTTCGTCAAAATGTCTATTCGTCCAAATGTCCTTTCGTCAAAATGTCGATTCGTCCAAATGTCCTTTCGTCCTAATGTCTATTCGTCCAAATGTCCTGTCGTCAAAATGTCGATTCGTCCAAATGTCATTTCGCTCAAATGTCTATTCGTCTAAATGTCCTTTCGTCCAAATGTCGATTCGTCCAAATGTCCTTTCGTCAAAATGTCGATTTGTCCAAATGTCCTTTCGTCAAAATGTCGATTCATCCAAATGTCCTTTCGTCTAAATGTCGATTCGTCCAAATGTCTTTTCGTCAAAATGTCGATTCGTCCAAATGTCCTTTCGTCAAAATGTCGATTCATCCAAATGTCATTTCGTCCAAATGTGTATTCGTCCAAATGTCTTTTCGTCAAAATTTCCTTTTCTCCAAATGTCGATTCGTCCAAATGTCATTTCGTCAAAATGTCGATTCGTCCAAATGTCATTTCGTCCAAATGTCGATTCGTCCAAATGTCGATTCGTCCAAATGTCCTTTCGTCCAAATGTCTATTCGTCCAAATGTCCTTTCGTCAAAATGTCGATTCGTCCAAATGTCCTTTTGTCCAAATGTCGATTTGTCCAAATGTTCTTTCTTCAGAATGTCGATTTGTCAAAATGTCCTTCCGTCTAAATGTCGATTCGTCCAAATGTCCTTTCGTCAAAATGTCGATTCGTCCAAATGTCTTTTCGTCAAAATGTCTATTCGTCCAAATGTCCTTTCGTCAAAATGTCGATTCGTCCAAATGTCATTTCGTCAAAATGTCGATTCGTCTAAATGTCATTTCGTCCAAATGTCGATTCGTCCAAATGTCGATTCGTCCAAATGTCCTTTCGTCCAAATGTCTATTCGTCCAAATGTCCTTTCGTCAAAATGTCGATTCGTCCAAATGTCCTTTTGTCCAAATGTCGATTTGTCCAAATGTTCTTTCTTCAGAATGTCGATTTGTCAAAATGTCCTTCCGTCTAAATGTCGATTCGTCCAAATGTCCTTTCGTCAAAATGTCGATTCGTCCAAATGTCTTTTCGTCAAAATGTCTATTCGTCCAAATGTCCTTTCGTCAAAATGTCGATTCGTCCAAATGTCTTTTCGTCCAAATGTCGATTCGTCCAAATGTCCTTTCGTCCAAATGTCTATTCGTCCAAATGTCCTTTCGTCAAAATGTCGATTCGTCCAAATGTCCTTTTGTCCAAATGTCGATTTGTCCAAATGTTCTTTCTTCAGAATGTCGATTTGTCAAAATGTCCTTCCGTCTAAATGTCGATTCGTCCAAATGTCCTTTCGTCAAAATGTCGATTCGTCCAAATGTCTTTTCGTCAAAATGTCTATTCGTCCAAATGTCCTTTCGTCAAAATGTCGATTCGTCCAAATGTCCTTTCGTCCTAATGTCTATTCGTCCAAATGTCCTGTCGTCAAAATGTCGATTCGTCCAAATGTCATTTCGCTCAAATGTCTATTCGTCTAAATGTCCTTTCGTCCAAATGTCGATTCGTCCAAATGTCCTTTCGTCAAAATGTCGATTTGTCCAAATGTCCTTTCGTCAAAATGTCGATTCATCCAAATGTCCTTTCGTCTAAATGTCGATTCGTCCAAATGTCTTTTCGTCAAAATGTCGATTCGTCCAAATGTCCTTTCGTCAGAATGTCGATTCATCCAAATGTCATTTCGTCCAAATGTGTATTCGTCCAAATGTCTTTTCGTCAAAATTTCCTTTTCTCCAAATGTCGATTCGTCCAAATGTCATTTCGTCAAAATGTCGATTCGTCCAAATGTCATTTCGTCCAAATGTCGATTCGTCCAAATGTCGATTCGTCCAAATGTCCTTTCGTCCAAATGTCTATTCGTCCAAATGTCCTTTCGTCAAAATGTCGATTCGTCCAAATGTCCTTTCGTCCTAATGTCTATTCGTCCAAATGTCCTGTCGTCAAAATGTCGATTCGTCCAAATGTCATTTCGCTCAAATGTCTATTCGTCTAAATGTCCTTTCGTCCAAATGTCGATTCGTCCAAATGTCCTTTCGTCAAAATGTCGATTTGTCCAAATGTCCTTTCGTCAAAATGTCGATTCATCCAAATGTCCTTTCGTCTAAATGTCGATTCGTCCAAATGTCTTTTCGTCAAAATGTCGATTCGTCCAAATGTCCTTTCGTCAAAATGTCGATTCATCCAAATGTCATTTCGTCCAAATGTGTATTCGTCCAAATGTCTTTTCGTCAAAATTTCCTTTTCTCCAAATGTCGATTCGTCCAAATGTCATTTCGTCAAAATGTCGATTCGTCCAAATGTCATTTCGTCCAAATGTCGATTCGTCCAAATGTCGATTCGTCCAAATGTCCTTTCGTCCAAATGTCTATTCGTCCAAATGTCCTTTCGTCAAAATGTCGATTCGTCCAAATGTCCTTTTGTCCAAATGTCGATTTGTCCAAATGTTCTTTCTTCAGAATGTCGATTTGTCAAAATGACCTTCCGTCTAAATGTCGATTCGTCCAAATGTCCTTTCGTCAAAATGTCGATTCGTCCAAATGTCTTTTCGTCAAAATGTCTATTCGTCCAAATGTCCTTTCGTCAAAATGTCGATTCGTACAAATGTCATTTCGTCAAAATGTCGATTCGTCCAAATGTCATTTCGTCCAAATGTCGATTTGTCCAAATGTCGATTCGTCCAAATGTCCTTTCGTCCAAATGTCTATTCGTCCAAATGTCCTTTCGTCAAAATGTCGATTCGTCCAAATGTCCTTTTGTCCAAATGTCGATTTGTCCAAATGTTCTTTCTTCAGAATGTCGATTTGTCAAAATGTCCTTCCGTCTAAATGTCGATTCGTCCAAATGTCCTTTCGTCAAAATGTCGATTCGTCCAAATGTCTTTTCGTCAAAATGTCTATTCGTCCAAATGTCCTTTCGTCAAAATGTCTATTCGTCCAAATGTCTTTTCGTCCAAATGTCGATTCGTCCAAATGTCCTTTCGTCCAAATGTCTATTCGTCCAAATGTCCTTTCGTCAAAATGTCGATTCGTCCAAATGTCCTTTTGTCCAAATGTCGATTTGTCCAAATGTTCTTTCTTCAGAATGTCGATTTGTCAAAATGTCCTTCCGTCTAAATGTCGATTCGTCCAAATGTCCTTTCGTCAAAATGTCGATTCGTCCAAATGTCTTTTCGTCAAAATGTCTATTCGTCCAAATGTCCTTTCGTCAAAATGTCGATTCGTCCAAATGTCTTTTCGTCAAAATGTCTATTCGTCCAAATGTCCTTTCGTCAAAATGTCGATTCGTCCAAATGTCTTTTCGTCAAAATGTCTATTCGTCCAAATGTCCTTTCGTTAAAATGTCGATTCGTCCAATTGTCCTTTCGTCAAAATGTCGATTCGTCCAAATGTCGATTCGTCAAAATGTCTATTCGTCCAAATGTCCTTTCGTCAAAATGTCGATTCGTCCAAATGTCTTTTCGTCAAAATGTCTATTCGTCCAAATGTCCTTTCGCTAAAATGTCGATTCGTCCAATTGTCCTTTCGTCAAAATGTCGATTCGTCCAAATGTCGATTCGTCAAAATGTCGATTCGTCCAAATGTCCTTTCGTCCAAATGTCTATTCGTCCAAATGTCCTTTCGTCCAAATGTCGATTCGTCCAAATGTCCTTTCGTCCAAATGTCTATTCGTCCAAATGTCCTTTCGTCCAAATGTCGATTCGTCCAAATGTCCTTTCGTCAAAATGTCGATTCGTCCAAATGTCTATTCGTCCAAATGTCCTTTCGTCCAAATGTCGATTCGTCCAAATGTCCTTTCGTCAAAATGTCGATTCGTCCAAATGTCCTTTCGTCAAAATGTCGATTCATCCAAATGTCATTTCGTCCAAATGTGTATTCGTCCAAATGTCTTTTCGTCAAAATTTCCTTTTCTCCAAATGTCGATTCGTCCAAATGTCATTTCGTCAAAATGTCGATTCGTCCAAATGTCATTTCGTCCAAATGTCGATTCGTCCAAATGTCTTTTCGTCAAAATGTTAATTCGTCCAAATGTCCTTTCGTCAAAATCTCGATTCGTCCAAATGTCTTTTCGTCAAAATGTCGTTTCGTCAAAATGTCGTTTCGATTAAATGTCGATTCGTCCAAATGTCCTTTCTTCAAAATGTCCACTTGTCCAAATGTCGTTTCGTGAAAATATCGATTCCTCCAAATGTCCTTTCGTCTACATGTCGATTCGTCCAAATGTCCTTTCGTCAAAATGTCGATTCGTCCAAATGTCCTTTCGTCCAAATGTCGATTCGTCCAAATGTCCTTTCGTTAAAATGTCGTTGCGTCCAAATATCCTTTCGTCAAAATGTCTATTCGTCCAAATGTCCTTTCTTCAAAATGTCTATTCGTCCAAATGTCTTTTCGTCAAAATGTCTATTCGTCCAAATGTTCTTTCGTCAAAATGTCGATTCGTCCAAATGTCCTTTCGTCCTAATGTCTATTCGTCCAAATGTCCTGTCGTCAAAATGTCGATTCGTCCAAATGTCATTTCGCTCAAATGTCTATTCGTCCAAATGTCCTTTCGTCCAAATGTCGATTCGTCCAAATGTCCTTTCGTCAAAATGTCGATTCGTCCAAATGTCCTTTCGTCAAAATGTCGATTCATCCAAATGTCCTTTCGTCTAAATGTCGATTCGTCCAAATGTCTTTTCGTCAAAATGTCGATTCGTCCAAATGTCCTTTCGTCAAAATGTCGATTCATCCAAATGTCATTTCGTCCAAATGTGTATTCGTCCAAATGTCTTTACGTCAAAATTTCCTTTTCTCCAAATGTCGATTCGTCCAAATGTCATTTCGTCAAAATGTCGATTCGTCCAAATGTCATTTCGTCCAAATGTCGATTCGTCCAAATGTCGATTCGTCCAAATGTCCTTTCGTCCAAATGTCTATTCGTCCAAATGTCCTTTCGTCAAAATGTCGATTCGTCCAAATGTCCTTTCGTCCAAATGTCGATTCGTCCAAATGTTCTTTCTTCAGAATGTCGATTTGTCAAAATGTCCTTCCGTCTAAATGTCGATTCGTCCAAATGTCCTTTCGTCAAAATGTCGATTCGTCCAAATGTCTTTTCGTCAAAATGTCTATTCGTCCAAATGTCCTTTCGTCAAAATGTCGATTCGTCCAAATGTCTTTTCGTCAAAATGTCGATTCGTCCAAATGTCCTTTCGTCTAAATGTCGATTCGTCTAAAAGTCATTTCGTCCAAATGTCTATTCGTCCAAATGTCCTTTCGTTAAAATGTCGATTCGTCCAATTGTCCTTTCGTCAAAATGTCGATTCGTCCAAATGTCGATTCGTCAAAATGTCGATTCGTCCAAATGTCCTTTCGTCCAAATGTCTATTCGTCCAAATGTCCTTTCGTCCAAATGTCGATTCGTCCAAATGTCCTTTCGTCAAAATGTCGATTCGTCCAAATGTCCTTTCGTCAAAATGTCGATTCATCCAAATGTCATTTCGTCCAAATGTGTATTCGTCCAAATGTCTTTTCGTCAAAATTTCCTTTTCTCCAAATGTCGATTCGTCCAAATGTCATTTCGTCAAAATGTCGATTCGTCCAAATGTCATTTCGTCCAAATGTCGATTCGTCCAAATGTCTTTTCGTCAAAATGTTAATTCGTCCAAATGTCCTTTCGTCAAAATCTCGATTCGTCCAAATGTCTTTTCGTCAAAATGTCGTTTCGTCAAAATGTCGTTTCGATTAAATGTCGATTCGTCCAAATGTCCTTTCTTCAAAATGTCCACTTGTCCAAATGTCGTTTCGTGAAAATATCGATTCTTCCAAATGTCCTTTCGTCTACATGTCGATTCGTCCAAATGTCCTTTCGTCAAAATGTCGATTCGTCCAAATGTCCTTTCGTCCAAATGTCGATTCGTCCAAATGTCCTTTCGTTAAAATGTCGTTGCGTCCAAATATCCTTTCGTCAAAATTTCGATTCGTCCAAATGTCCTTTTTTCAAAGTATCTATTCGTCCAAATGTCGTTTCGTCAAAATGTCGATTCGTCCAAATGTCGTTTCGTCAAAATGCCGATTCGTCTAAATGTCCGTTCGTCTAAATGTCGATTCGTCCAAATGTCCTTTCTTCAAAATGTCTATTCGTCTAAATGTCGTTTCGTCAAAATGTCGATTCGTCCAAATGTCCTTTCGTCTAAATGTCGATTCGTCCAAATGTCCTTTCGTCAAAATGACGATTCGTCCAAATGTCATTCCGTCCGAATGTCTTTTCGTCCAAATGACCTTACGTCAAAATGTCGATTCGTCCAAATGTCTTTTCGTCAAAATGTCATTTCGTCCAAATGTCGATTCGTCCAAATGTCCTTTCGTCCAAATGTCGATTCGTCCTAATGTCCTTTCGTCAAAATGTCGATTCGTCCAAATGTCCTTTCGTCAAAATTTCGATTTGTCCAAATGTCCTTTCGTCCAAATATCGATTCGTCCTAATGTCCTTTCGTCTAAATGTCGATTCGTCCAAATGTCCTTTCGTCAAAATGACGATTCGTCCAAATGTCATTCCGTCCGAATGTCTTTTCGTCCAAATGACCTTACGTCAAAATGTCGATTCGTCCAAATGTCTTTTCGTCAAAATGTCATTTCGTCCAAATGTCGATTCGTCCAAATGTCCTTTCGTCCAAATGTCGATTCGTCCTAATGTCCTTCCGTCTAAATATCGATTCGTCCAAATGTCCTTTCGTCAAAATGTCGATTCGTCCAAATGTCTTTTCGTCAAAATGTCTATTCGTCCAAATGTCCTTTCTTCAAAATGTCTATTCGTCCAAATGTCTTTTCGTCAAAATGTCTATTCGTCCAAATGTCCTTTCGTCAAAATGTCGATTCGTCCAAATGTCCTTTCGTCCTAATGTCTATTCGTCCAAATGTCCTTTCGTCAAAATGTCGATTCGTCCAAATGTCCTTTCGTCCTAATGTCTATTCGTCCAAATGTCCTGTCGTCAAAATGTCGATTCGTCCAAATGTCATTTCGCTCAAATGTCTATTCGTCCAAATGTCCTTTCGTCCAAATGTCGATTCGTCCAAGTGTCCTTTCGTCAAAATGTCGATTCGTCCAAATGTCCTTTCGTCAAAATGTCGATTCGTCCAAATGTCCTTTCGTCAAAATGTCGATTCGTCCAAATGTCTTTTCGTCCAAATGTCCTTTCGTCAAAATGTCGATTCGCCCAAATGTCTTTTCGTCAAAATGTCTATTCGTCCAAATGTTCTTTCGTCAAAATGTCGATTCGTTCAAATGTCCTTTCGTCAAAATGTCGATTCGTCCAAATGTCATTTCGTCCAAATGTCCATTCGGCCAAATGTCCTTTCGTCTAAATATCGATTCGTCCTAATGTCCTTTCGTCAAAATGTCGATTAATGCAAATGTTATTTCATCCAAATGTCTATTCGTCCAAATGTCCTTTCGTCAAAATGTCCTTTCGTCAAAATGTCGATTCGTCCAAATGTCCTTTTGTCTAAATGTCGATTCGTCCAAATGTCGATTCGTCCAAATGTCTTTTCGTCAAAATTTCCTTTTCTCCAAATGTCGATTCGTCCAAATGTCATTTCGTCAAAATGTCGATTCGTCCAAATGTCATTTCGTCCAAATGTCGATTCGTCCAAATGTCGATTCGTCCAAATGTCCTTTCGTCCAAATGTCTATTCGTCCAAATGTCCTTTCGTCAAAATGTCGATTCGTCCAAATGTCCTTTCGTCCTAATGTCTATTCGTCCAAATGTCCTGTCGTCAAAATGTCGATTCGTCCAAATGTCATTTCGCTCAAATGTCTATTCGTCTAAATGTCCTTTCGTCCAAATGTCGATTCGTCCAAATGTCCTTTCGTCAAAATGTCGATTTGTCCAAATGTCCTTTCGTCAAAATGTCGATTCATCCAAATGTCCTTTCGTCTAAATGTCGATTCGTCCAAATGTCTTTTCGTCAAAATGTCGATTCGTCCAAATGTCCTTTCGTCAAAATGTCGATTCATCCAAATGTCATTTCGTCCAAATGTGTATTCGTCCAAATGTCTTTTCGTCAAAATTTCCTTTTCTCCAAATGTCGATTCGTCCAAATGTCATTTCGTCAAAATGTCGATTCGTCCAAATGTCATTTCGTCCAAATGTCGATTCGTCCAAATGTCGATTCGTCCAAATGTCCTTTCGTCCAAATGTCTATTCGTCCAAATGTCCTTTCGTCAAAATGTCGATTCGTCCAAATGTCCTTTTGTCCAAATGTCGATTTGTCCAAATGTTCTTTCTTCAGAATGTCGATTTGTCAAAATGACCTTCCGTCTAAATGTCGATTCGTCCAAATGTCCTTTCGTCAAAATGTCGATTCGTCCAAATGTCTTTTCGTCAAAATGTCTATTCGTCCAAATGTCCTTTCGTCAAAATGTCGATTCGTCCAAATGTCATTTCGTCAAAATGTCGATTCGTCCAAATGTCATTTCGTCCAAATGTCGATTCGTCCAAATGTCGATTCGTCCAAATGTCCTTTCGTCCAAATGTCTATTCGTCCAAATGTCCTTTCGTCAAAATGTCGATTCGTCCAAATGTCCTTTTGTCCAAATGTCGATTTGTCCAAATGTTCTTTCTTCAGAATGTCGATTTGTCAAAATGTCCTTCCGTCTAAATGTCGATTCGTCCAAATGTCCTTTCGTCAAAATGTCGATTCGTCCAAATGTCTTTTCGTCAAAATGTCTATTCGTCCAAATGTCCTTTCGTCAAAATGTCTATTCGTCCAAATGTCTTTTCGTCCAAATGTCGATTCGTCCAAATGTCCTTTCGTCCAAATGTCTATTCGTCCAAATGTCCTTTCGTCAAAATGTCGATTCGTCCAAATGTCCTTTTGTCCAAATGTCGATTTGTCCAAATGTTCTTTCTTCAGAATGTCGATTTGTCAAAATGTCCTTCCGTCTAAATGTCGATTCGTCCAAATGTCCTTTCGTCAAAATGTCGATTCGTCCAAATGTCTTTTCGTCAAAATGTCTATTCGTCCAAATGTCCTTTCGTCAAAATGTCGATTCGTCCAAATGTCTTTTCGTCAAAATGTCTATTCGTCCAAATGTCCTTTCGTCAAAATGTCGATTCGTCCAAATGTCTTTTCGTCAAAATGTCTATTCGTCCAAATGTCCTTTCGTTAAAATGTCGATTCGTCCAATTGTCCTTTCGTCAAAATGTCGATTCGTCCAAATGTCGATTCGTCAAAATGTCTATTCGTCCAAATGTCCTTTCGTCAAAATGTCGATTCGTCCAAATGTCTTTTCGTCAAAATGTCTATTCGTCCAAATGTCCTTTCGCTAAAATGTCGATTCGTCCAATTGTCCTTTCGTCAAAATGTCGATTCGTCCAAATGTCGATTCGTCAAAATGTCGATTCGTCCAAATGTCCTTTCGTCCAAATGTCTATTCGTCCAAATGTCCTTTCGTCCAAATGTCGATTCGTCCAAATGTCCTTTCGTCCAAATGTCTATTCGTCCAAATGTCCTTTCGTCCAAATGTCGATTCGTCCAAATGTCCTTTCGTCAAAATGTCGATTCGTCCAAATGTCTATTCGTCCAAATGTCCTTTCGTCCAAATGTCGATTCGTCCAAATGTCCTTTCGTCAAAATGTCGATTCGTCCAAATGTCCTTTCGTCAAAATGTCGATTCATCCAAATGTCATTTCGTCCAAATGTGTATTCGTCCAAATGTCTTTTCGTCAAAATTTCCTTTTCTCCAAATGTCGATTCGTCCAAATGTCATTTCGTCAAAATGTCGATTCGTCCAAATGTCATTTCGTCCAAATGTCGATTCGTCCAAATGTCTTTTCGTCAAAATGTTAATTCGTCCAAATGTCCTTTCGTCAAAATCTCGATTCGTCCAAATGTCTTTTCGTCAAAATGTCGTTTCGTCAAAATGTCGTTTCGATTAAATGTCGATTCGTCCAAATGTCCTTTCTTCAAAATGTCCACTTGTCCAAATGTCGTTTCGTGAAAATATCGATTCCTCCAAATGTCCTTTCGTCTACATGTCGATTCGTCCAAATGTCCTTTCGTCAAAATGTCGATTCGTCCAAATGTCCTTTCGTCCAAATGTCGATTCGTCCAAATGTCCTTTCGTTAAAATGTCGTTGCGTCCAAATATCCTTTCGTCAAAATGTCTATTCGTCCAAATGTCCTTTCTTCAAAATGTCTATTCGTCCAAATGTCTTTTCGTCAAAATGTCTATTCGTCCAAATGTTCTTTCGTCAAAATGTCGATTCGTCCAAATGTCCTTTCGTCCTAATGTCTATTCGTCCAAATGTCCTGTCGTCAAAATGTCGATTCGTCCAAATGTCATTTCGCTCAAATGTCTATTCGTCCAAATGTCCTTTCGTCCAAATGTCGATTCGTCCAAATGTCCTTTCGTCAAAATGTCGATTCGTCCAAATGTCCTTTCGTCAAAATGTCGATTCATCCAAATGTCCTTTCGTCTAAATGTCGATTCGTCCAAATGTCTTTTCGTCAAAATGTCGATTCGTCCAAATGTCCTTTCGTCAAAATGTCGATTCATCCAAATGTCATTTCGTCCAAATGTGTATTTATCCAAATGTCTTTACGTCAAAATTTCCTTTTCTCCAAATGTCGATTCGTCCAAATGTCATTTCGTCAAAATGTCGATTCGTCCAAATGTCATTTCGTCCAAATGTCGATTCGTCCAAATGTCGATTCGTCCAAATGTCCTTTCGTCCAAATGTCTATTCGTCCAAATGTCCTTTCGTCAAAATGTCGATTCGTCCAAATGTCCTTTCGTCCAAATGTCGATTCGTCCAAATGTTCTTTCTTCAGAATGTCGATTTGTCAAAATGTCCTTCCGTCTAAATGTCGATTCGTCCAAATGTCCTTTCGTCAAAATGTCGATTCGTCCAAATGTCTTTTCGTCAAAATGTCTATTCGTCCAAATGTCCTTTCGTCAAAATGTCGATTCGTCCAAATGTCTTTTCGTCAAAATGTCGATTCGTCCAAATGTCCTTTCGTCTAAATGTCGATTCGTCTAAAAGTCATTTCGTCCAAATGTCTATTCGTCCAAATGTCCTTTCGTTAAAATGTCGATTCGTCCAATTGTCCTTTCGTCAAAATGTCGATTCGTCCAAATGTCGATTCGTCAAAATGTCGATTCGTCCAAATGTCCTTTCGTCCAAATGTCTATTCGTCCAAATGTCCTTTCGTCCAAATGTCGATTCGTCCAAATGTCCTTTCGTCAAAATGTCGATTCGTCCAAATGTCCTTTCGTCAAAATGTCGATTCATCCAAATGTCATTTCGTCCAAATGTGTATTCGTCCAAATGTCTTTTCGTCAAAATTTCCTTTTCTCCAAATGTCGATTCGTCCAAATGTCATTTCGTCAAAATGTCGATTCGTCCAAATGTCATTTCGTCCAAATGTCGATTCGTCCAAATGTCTTTTCGTCAAAATGTTAATTCGTCCAAATGTCCTTTCGTCAAAATCTCGATTCGTCCAAATGTCTTTTCGTCAAAATGTCGTTTCGTCAAAATGTCGTTTCGATTAAATGTCGATTCGTCCAAATGTCCTTTCTTCAAAATGTCCACTTGTCCAAATGTCGTTTCGTGAAAATATCGATTCTTCCAAATGTCCTTTCGTCTACATGTCGATTCGTCCAAATGTCCTTTCGTCAAAATGTCGATTCGTCCAAATGTCCTTTCGTCCAAATGTCGATTCGTCCAAATGTCCTTTCGTTAAAATGTCGTTGCGTCCAAATATCCTTTCGTCAAAATTTCGATTCGTCCAAATGTCCTTTTTTCAAAGTATCTATTCGTCCAAATGTCGTTTCGTCAAAATGTCGATTCGTCCAAATGTCGTTTCGTCAAAATGCCGATTCGTCTAAATGTCCGTTCGTCTAAATGTCGATTCGTCCAAATGTCCTTTCTTCAAAATGTCTATTCGTCTAAATGTCGTTTCGTCAAAATGTCGATTCGTCCAAATGTCCTTTCGTCTAAATGTCGATTCGTCCAAATGTCCTTTCGTCAAAATGACGATTCGTCCAAATGTCATTCCGTCCGAATGTCTTTTCGTCCAAATGACCTTACGTCAAAATGTCGATTCGTCCAAATGTCTTTTCGTCAAAATGTCATTTCGTCCAAATGTCGATTCGTCCAAATGTCCTTTCGTCCAAATGTCGATTCGTCCTAATGTCCTTTCGTCAAAATGTCGATTCGTCCAAATGTCCTTTCGTCAAAATTTCGATTTGTCCAAATGTCCTTTCGTCCAAATATCGATTCGTCCTAATGTCCTTTCGTCTAAATGTCGATTCGTCCAAATGTCCTTTCGTCAAAATGACGATTCGTCCAAATGTCATTCCGTCCGAATGTCTTTTCGTCCAAATGACCTTACGTCAAAATGTCGATTCGTCCAAATGTCTTTTCGTCAAAATGTCATTTCGTCCAAATGTCGATTCGTCCAAATGTCCTTTCGTCCAAATGTCGATTCGTCCTAATGTCCTTCCGTCTAAATGTCGATTCGTCCAAATGTCCTTTCGTCAAAATGTCGATTCGTCCAAATGTCTTTTCGTCAAAATGTCTATTCGTCCAAATGTCCTTTCTTCAAAATGTCTATTCGTCCAAATGTCCTTTCGTCAAAATGTCTATTCGTCCAAATGTCCTTTCGTCCTAATGTCTATTCGTCCAAATGTCCTTTCGTCAAAATGTCGATTCGTCCAAATGTCCTTTCGTCCTAATGTCTATTCGTCCAAATGTCCTGTCGTCAAAATGTCGATTCGTCCAAATGTCATTTCGCTCAAATGTCTATTCGTCCAAATGTCCTTTCGTCCAAATGTCGATTCGTCCAAGTGTCCTTTCGTCAAAATGTCGATTCGTCCAAATGTCCTTTCGTCAAAATGTCGATTCGTCCAAATGTCCTTTCGTCAAAATGTCGATTCGTCCAAATGTCTTTTCGTCCAAATGTCCTTTCGTCAAAATGTCGATTCGCCCAAATGTCTTTTCGTCAAAATGTCTATTCGTCCAAATGTTCTTTCGTCAAAATGTCGATTCGTTCAAATGTCCTTTCGTCAAAATGTCGATTCGTCCAAATGTCATTTCGTCCAAATGTCCATTCGGCCAAATGTCCTTTCGTCTAAATATCGATTCGTCCTAATGTCCTTTCGTCAAAATGTCGATTAATGCAAATGTTATTTCATCCAAATGTCTATTCGTCCAAATGTCCTTTCGTCAAAATGTCCTTTCGTCAAAATGTCGATTCGTCCAAATGTCCTTTTGTCTAAATGTCGATTCGTCCAAATGTCCTTTCGTTAAAATGTCGATTCGTCCAAATGTAATTTCGTCCAAATGTCAATTCGTCCAAACGCCCTTCGTCCAAATGTCTAGTCGATTAAATGTCAATCGGTATAAATTTATGCGTCCTTTCATTAAGCCAAGAACTTACTGGTGCTTTTATACAAATGGCAGTAGCTATTGTTTAAGAAATTCCAAATAATTAAATTATATTATTGATGAGTTTACATAAAATAATTTTATAATTTAAGATTGTTATATTGTATTTTTCAATCAAATCTTTCCCGGGCCGCTTTTAGTTTCCAATGCGTTCCTGGATATCTCTTAAAATTTTGTTATTATATTTGTTTAACAGAAGTTGTCCATTTTTTTTTCTATAAATTGGTTAAAACCAATTGGAGGTGTTCATTAAGCCAAAAACTTACTGGTGCTTTCGTACTAATAACAGTAGAAAAAGATATTGTTCAAGAAATTCCAAATAATTAAATTATATTATTGATAAGTTTACATAAAATAATTTTATAATTTAATATTGTTATATTTTGTTTTTAAATAGTAATAAAAATGTTCAATTATATAGAAATGGGCCGCTTTGAATATCTTTCCCGGGCTGCTTTTAGTTCCCAATCCGGCCCTGTCTGTTTATAAGACATTTTAAAAATATTATTTTAAATATATTTAAAATGTCTTATAAAAAGATTACTTAAATAATATATAATTGTGCAAATAATACTCTCTAAAAACTTAATTTCGAACCAAAATTCAAAGATCTTCCTAAACTTTCGGATATTTTTCTCATTTAGTTGGAAAATTTCCAAATACTTTGGCGAAAATTAACAAATATTTTTTTGGTAAAAATAACTAAATTCGGAAGAATTTTCAAAACTTTTGGTAAAAACACTTTACCCAAAGAAGTTGGAGAATTTCCTAATATTTTTGGGACAATTGCCAAAAATTTTTTTTGGTAAAAATACCGAAATTTGGAAGAATTTCAAAAACTTTTGGTAAACACACTTTACCCAAAAAGATTGGAAAATTTCCTAATATTTTTAGGAAAATTACGAAAGGTTTTTTGGTAATATTACCAAAAATTGGAAAAATTAACAAATATTTTTGGTAAAAATACATAAATTTTGTAAAATTCCCAAATTTTTTTGGAAAACTATTTTACCAGAGAATATTGGCAAATTTACACAAAAAGTTTTAGGTAGAAATCCCAAAAAATTTTACAGTGTTGACATAAAATCTATGATAACCCACCGGGCTGTTCATACTTTTAAAAACCTTTTTCTTGGGGTACGCGGGTGGGTGGATTAAAAATTATTTAACGTACTATTAGAAAATTTCATGTTAATTGTAGTGTAAACAGTTTTTTTTAAAACATTTACTTATTCAATTAGAAAAAAGGGTCTTAAAATTTTCGAGAATTTCTACGTAGTAATCTCTTATCCTATATAAGAAACGAGTACTGAAGGTAAGCTTTAAAAATTAACGGAAAAGCGTTAACAGTTAACGAAAAAGGATACTTTTATACCTGGTTCCTTGGTTAGAGAGAAAAGGTATTTGTTAAAAGTAAACGGAAAAGGAAACCCACTGCTCATTATACAAATTATATTTAAATTTAAAATTTATTTCTTAATACGAACAATAGACTACCTGCAGGGTGTCATTATCCTTCGAGTAAACCCTCATTATTCAAATATTCTTCAAATTTAAATTTTTCTTTCTAAATACGAACAATAGACTAAATACGCCCATCATTTTTCGAGCCAACCCTTGCATAATTAGGGTTATAATGGGTTTTGGAAAAGAGAAAAAATTTTCGAGCTTTAACGAAAAGATAGATAAATACATTAGTGCGTGGTATAGAAGTGCATGGTAGTGAAAAATATATTAATGAATAGAACTTGAGTGTGTATAATGTGGAAGTGAATAATGCTAATTATTGTGTATTTTTTATTAAGTGTTTATCATAGAAATGTGTTTAATATATTAATATGCTTACGGGCCATTCAAGTATTACGTAAGCAAGCTTGGGGGAGGGGGGGTCACTTTGCTTATTTTTTCTTACGTTGCGGGAGGGGGGGGGTTACTAAAATCTTACGTAAGATGATTTCTTTATGTGTAAACATCTATGTATGTACATTTTTTAAAATTAAGTCATAATAACAATTTTAACAAATTTAATTTAATTTGATTATATTGAAAACTATTTTGTTATAAAGCTCACATGTAAACTTGATTTTTTCTAAATCCTTGGGAACTGGATCAAACATCGTAATCCTATTTTAACGCTTTTTTATAGTAAATGGCTGTGATGTGTAAAACAACAAATAGTATTTTAAAACATAATTTTTAAAAATGTACAATTTAAGAACATATAATTATAATTAAATAAAGTTTCATAAATAAGACAGGCCTGCAAAATTTTTGAAAAAAAGTTATGCAAAATCGAAATTTTTCATTTTTACAGATATAGTCTTTCTAGATATCTAGGAATGAGTTTTCACTTCGCGAAAAGTGAAAATTGAGTTACTCCAATCAAAGTGAGAAAACCACTCTAAAAGAGTGAGAGAAGAGTAACTATAATGAATTTCCACTTCAATTAGAGTGGAAGTTCACTCTAAAATTAGATTGTGTGTTCACTTTTTGCTTGGAGTGAATTTTCACTCGAATTGGAGTACTAATTCATTCTATTCACTCTTCTTTCACTCTTTTAGAGTGGTTTTCTCACTTTTATGGGAGTGGCTCAAATTTCATTCTTCGTGGATTGAAAACTCACTCCCAGAAATCTAGAGAGACTATATCAATAAATAAAAAAATTTTAAATTTGCATAATTTTTTTTTTAAATTGTAAAATAATTTTCAAAAATGAGTTTTGAAGCTTAAGAATAGTTCTATACACCATTTAGGAAAATAAAGAAAAAAATGTTGTAAACCACAAAAAATTTTTGAAAATGGCTAAGGTTGCCGTTTTATGTTCATTGAAGATAATACTACAAGAAATCCTGACGTGATGGGCCATTTTTAAGGTCAGATTCTGATTCTGCGTCAAAAAATCTAGAAGAATCATCTCCCTTATTATTGTTAACAGACATGAACGAAATTTTGCAGGCCTGTGTAATTTATCTTTTTTTTTAATTTCTTAAAATTAACTATTTAAAAAAAGGAGGGGGGGGGGGTAGAGAAAAATCTTACGTATGATAGAGGGGGGGTTTACAAAAATCTTACTGTTGCTTATTTGGGGGAGGGGGGTATCAAAAATGCTCTAAAACATTCTTACGTAATACTTGAATGGTCCCTTATTGTTTATTAAGAGTTTGTGTTGAATAGTTCTTAATACGGTGAACAAATAGTGTTTATTAAAGAAATGAACTGTAACTGTTAAATAATAAATAATAATAAAGTGACTCTAATAGTAAATGTTACGTTTCCGTAACGTTGCGTGGTCGAGATTTTAAAAAAGAAGTTTTAAATTCTCTTCGGAGTTTGAGCTTTTTCGCACAAGTTGGTAAGACTTGTGCTTAATTTATTTTTAAGGTAGGTCTGTTATTGTTTCAGCTCTACGGGAGCTGTCATTGCATTGTTTAATAAAAAAAATTAATAAATATATATATTATGTTATTTATAATATAAATATTTAGGAAAAGGAAAGAAAAATAAGAGAGGAAAAGTATTATATATGGAAGAGAATAAAGTAATTTTATTTTTAAACGACAGTAAAATAGTGTACAAAGAAAGAGGGTTACAAATAATTCTTACCGATTATTCGGTTTATCAGATCGATGTTCACAATTATCAGGTTGAAAATGTTTGTTGGTTGGGAGTCAACACGAGTATAATCGTTTCGTTTATTTAAAAATTTACAATTAAATTTCGCGTTTTGACTAAAGCTTTACACCGATGCCCGATTATTGATTTTTGAGTATTCCGGACAATCGATTTTACTTAATTAAGTTTTCAATCTAGTACCAGTTCAATAAATAAAACAAAAGGGCGTTAACCGATGGGACTTGGCAAAAGTTTAACTTCACTCTTCGCAGGTTGGAAGTTAAGTGTCGCAGAGGTCGAATTCTGGGGGAAAACTGACTTCCTTATATAGAGATGATCAGTGATTTGGTGTTAATTTTTCCTTATTCATATCCAAATCATCGATGTATTACATAGATCGATGAGGTGGGGATGAACTAAGCTCAGGTCATGTATAACGAAGAGGAAGAGTATAAGGGGTGGAGCTTACTATTGAGGTTGAATGAGATCATCGCATAGTCCCTTTGTTTAATATTATTTTCAGTATTTAAATAATTTGATCTCATAGATAATAATAAATACAAAAAATGATAACAACAACAACAATAACAATAATTGTTGTTATTTCCATCATCATTGTTGTTATAATAATGCCCCTTTTAACAATGTTTATTGACAAATGTGTATTTATTAATTTGTCTATTGTAGCATTTATTTATTTAATTTATATAATTTTCTTAACCCTTATTGTTAATAACCCAAATCTCAATTCAAAGAGGTTTGATTATATTTCAATAATAGGGAATTTAGCAAATATTTTATCTTTTTGCTCTCCTTTTCATTTCTCTTTCGTAAGTTGAACTCTTAATTCTTTATTTATAATACGTGCGCCGGTTGACGCCGAGTCAGGAAGTGCATCGATCTCGAATTTTGTAGATCTATTCTACTAGCAATACTAAACAATTATATTACATTGCACTCTGCACGTGACTAATAAAATATTAAAATTTGGTCTTATCTTGCATAAATAGGTTTCAATGTTGATTAATTTTACAAACTGCAAAATAACAAAAATAAAACAGTTTATAAAATTAATAATATAAATTTTGCGATATAATTAGAATTAACTATTTATTTAAGGAATATGAAAAGTGATATTATTTTAAGTTTGGTATTTAAATTGTAATATTCATAGAAAATTGATTATATAATTGAATTTCTGTAAGAAGCAGAGTACAAGAGCTACGAATCTTCTGCGATTCTCTCTTGTCCTCATTTTCTTTTCGTGTATTAAACCAGAGTTCTCAACTCAGTTTGACATTTAAAGATTTTTCGCAATGCAAGACTAGTTTTTGATCACTCAAATTGAAGAAACAGAGCACAAGAGTCTTCTTCGATTCTCTCTTGTTCTCATTTTCTTTTCGCGTATGAAACCAGAGCTTTTAAATCGGTTTAATATTTAAGAAATTTTATGCAGTGCAAGACCAATTAGTTGAACATTCTTCCACATATTATTTTCTTAATTTTAATTTATCTAAACAATGTATGTATGAGCATACACATATATGCACGCACATACACTGTTCATTATGTATATGCGATATCTGACTTTGAGAATGAAATAAATATTTTAATACATAGTTTTAAAAATTTAGGCCGCACGTAACAGTAAATATACAGTAAAAATTAAATGTGAAAAGTGACAGTGATTCAAATAAAAGTGTGCAAAATGTGTTGACTAAAGTAACAATATAAAGATACTTTTATGACATGTAGGATAAAGAGGTGATTATGGAGTTAGATCGTGAGATATAAAAAATAAAATTAATTTTTTGTTAATTTTTTTTTTGAAATTTGTTTTTGAAAAATGAGTTCTCACACTGAAAAAAATGGATGTTAACCCTTAACATTTAGATTTTAATGCTTAACATATTTATCATTTAACATAGGAGCAGCTATCTACATGTTCAAGGTTAACATCTAGATGTTAAGCTTTAATATCCACATGTTGAAATTTAATATCTTAGATGTTAAACTTTAATATTTATATATTAAGAGTTACTATCTTTTCTTAAACATCTAATTTTGTTAGACGATGTAAAAGCAATCAATAAGAATAAATCACATATTCAAATATTGTTTAGTGGGAATCGACTTTTGGGTCTTTATATTTTAGTATTAAACCTGAAAATGTTGTATATAATCATGCTTTAATGAGAACTCATTTGTATATGATGTTTGAAAAAAATGTGTCATCTCCTTTTCGGATAATTTTACAAAATTCTATAAACTTGAAATTGGCAATATCGAATAAATAAAAAACAATAATTTATATGTGAGGAATGTAAAAGATGTGACACAGAAGAGAAAATTAGATTATCAAACTAATGACGGCTTTACAGAAATGAAAGGAGATAGTAGTAGTCCTTCATTACATACAAAAATAGGACAGAAAAAAGTTGTGATTATTCTTGACTAAGAAACTAAAAGAAGCAGTACTAAGTATGAAAAAATGTATTGTAAAAGACCTAATTTAAAAGAAGAGATGGGAAAGAGAGACAAATAACAAATATGGAAAGTGTAAATAGTGACAGAAAAATAAATGTTTCTAAGAAAAAACATGTGGAAAATGCGTGAAATTTTATTTAAGTAGTAGAAGAAGGTAATAATTATAAAATATTAGAAACAACAGTAGTAAGAAGATATTTTTTAGCAATGCTAATGAGAAGAGTAGAAAAACTAGAGCACAATATCAGAAAGAATATAGTGAAATGATGAAATTAAAACGAAAAAAACTGATAACAAAAGAAACAGAAAGATCAGTTATGGAAGATGTATGTTTAAGTAGTGAAACTGATTTAAATTTTTCTAAAAAACACACATAGATAGTACTGTTAAAGAAAAAAAGAAAGATAATAATTCTGACAAATTAATAATTTTTAGCGATTGTAATGAGACAATTAAAAAAAGTCGTACAGAATATCAAAACATGTTGAAAGTCAGTTAAAGTATCTTAAAAAAGTAGGAGGAGATGGTAAGAATGAGAAATTACAAAGAATAGTGAGCCAGACAAAAATTGTTAACACCTCTAATCAGAAAATTAAAAAAAAGTAGAGCAGAATATTAGAAAAAGCTATCGTCAAAAATTGAAATTGAAACAGAAGATGGGCCATAATAAGGATGAAAATACTAAAATACTATATTCAAAAGATATGCAGGAGAAAGATGTACGGATTTGTGATGAGAAAATGAAAAAAAGTCACGCAAAATATCAAAAACAATAACGTAAAAGAATAAAATTAAAAAGAAACGTAATCGATGAGGGAAAAATAGATGTTTCGGAACATACAGGTAAAAAATTACTGGGTAAGTGCGAGTCAGACTCGCGCACAGAGGGTTCCGTACACAAACTTAAAATCGATTGAAAAATTGTTTTCTATTATTTATTTTTAACGATTCATTTCAATTATTTATTAAATATTTATTATTTGGATTATTTGAATAATAATAAATTAAAATTAAAATTTTTTTACTTTTATTAAAATTTAAGTATAAACTTAACCATTTTTATAAGATTAAAATTTTCCACTTAAATAGACTGAGCTTTTTTATATAATTTTGAATTTTAAAGACAAAAATTTTTGTTTTTAAATTTTTTTTTATTTTCAAACTTTTAAAGTAATTTAAACATAAAAATAAACATTTTCTACAAAAAAATAATCGGAAACTGTGGAATATTGTAGCTGTTTAGAAAGAAGAAAAATTTTTCTGTAAAATTCCATTTTTTCGAAGAAAATGCTATGATAATAAATTTAAACCACAATTTTTATGGTTTTATAAAAAATTCTGCATAAAATTACATATTTTGAAAACTAAGTCCAACAATATTCGCTTTTTTCCCTGTAATGCACACGTAAAAATACCTAGGTATACCAAATTTTAAACCTCTATCTCAAATAGTTTGGCCGCTAGGGGGGGGGGGGGAATGGTTTTGGGCGACGGACAAACGAGGGAAAACATAAGGGTTCCGGATTTCACACTTTGTGTCCGGAACCCTAAAAACGGAGCCATTTATGCGAATGAAAACTACATTGATCTTTGTGATTTTGCTTATGCAGAAAAAAATATTAATAGTTATATTAATAATAAATAATTATAACGAACATTATCTTGGTAAAACGTCTTTTTTGCAAAAGATACAAGGCTAAACATTTTGAGAAAGAAAAAGTACAAAAGAAATTAAGTTATAATGATTGTTGCAGTCATGGTGGTGTATCGTTGCCTTCAGAAAAATACCCTCATGAATTAAGAAAATTGTTAGATGGATCTCGTAAGATATCTGACTATTTTAGTAATAATATCAATCAATTTTTATATAGTGAAAGAATGTTTCACCAATAGTTAGTTGATAATTATGTCAAAGTTGAAAAAGTTAGGTTACATTTTTGTAAAAATAATCAAACAAAATTAAGAAGTGAAACTTACAAAGGATTAATTGATCATTTACATAATCAGGAAATTGAAAATAATTTACATGTTGGCAAGATGTTGATATTGCCTTTAACTTTTATAGGATCACCTCGTAACATGTTAAAACAATATCAAGATGCAATGACCATTGTAGCCTTTCATGGTAGACCAGATTTATTTATTACAATGACATGTAGTTCAAAATGGAAAGAAATTTAAAAAAATTTATTACTTAATCAGTCAGCATCTAATAAACCTGACATGGTTGCAAGAGTCTTTCATTTAAAAGTAAAAAAATTACTCGAAACTATAGTAGATGATAAACTATTTGAACAAGTTAAGTCTTATGTTTATGTTATTGAATTTCGAAAGCGCAGTTTACCACACATTCATTTATTGGTTATATTGGAAAAAGGTTCCAAAATATTAACAGTAGAGAGTGTTGATCGGTATATTTCATCTGAGATTCCAGATGAAGATGTTAATTCTACATTACATAAAATTATAATGCAAAATAATATTCATGTACCTTGTGGATAGACGCTTTAACATACAATGAAAGTTTATTGTACCTCGTATCAATTATATTATATTATTATATAAATAGACGTCTTAAAATATAAAACAATCAACAGTAAAATAATGTCTAAACTTACAATAACTACATTCTATTTATATTTCTGCAACATTCTAAATGGTATTAGGTATATCATAATTTTTAATAATTATTTCTTATATTCTTCACTTTATTCTTCATCTTTATTTTATTTTAGGGGGGAACACCAGTTGTAATTTTCGAAATAGTATATTCCGATACTAGGCCGGAAAGTTGGATTTCCTGGCAAGCGTGATATAAGGCCGAGGCGTGATATTCGCCTCGGCCTTATATCACGCTTGCCAGGGCATCCAGCTTTCTGGCCGTGTGTCGTATACGACTTTTCTTCAGCCCCAGCCGAAAGTACGTTAAAATTTGTTTTGTTTCACTTTGACAGATGATTTAAAATATATTTTTAGTTATTTTAAGTAATATAAAAATTTGGTGACTGATATGATACTTACCTCGAAGGTTAAAATTAAGAATGAACAATATTTTTATTCTTTTTTTTTTGTAAATATTGTGTGGTTATTAAGTAAAACACAGTTCCTGTCAAAAATCACAATACAGGAACCATGATGAACTTTGTTATGATAACGAGCCACAAAATCTCGTATCCAGTCGGAGCGCCCGACTGTTCGAGCAGGCAGCAAAAGTTGTTGTTCCTGGAGAGAAGTTAGTCTAAGAAGAGCGTACTTTTGGATAGGGGATGAAGAAAAATCATTTTTCTTTTTTTTTGCATTTCCTCAAAGTATATGGGGCATTCTTTCTCAACGGGAGACCCCCTGCTCTCCAAAATTGGTTTACGCGTAGAGGGTTGTATAATAGCTTAAAATTTCCGGAATTTTATCTACTTTTAAAAGCAGAGTGGCATATTAATGATTTCAAGATGGCGGATTTAATATGGCGGAAAATGTGAACAAAATTGTTAAAATTAATTTTTATTTCCTGTGCCAACAAAATTCATTTTGACATAAAAAGTTGCACAAGGTCTTAAAATACAGCTGCTTATGTCAACTTTTAAAGACAAACTAGAGATATTAAACAATTCAAGATGGCGGCTTCAATATGGCGGATGATGTTTCCAAATTGCTTCAATTCGATTGAAACTTGTTACTCCGGGGTTTTTAGGGTCGCTGATTAGAAATCTAAAGCCAGATTTGCAAAATTCAAAATGGCGGATCCAATATGGCGGATGTCATTTTTAAAAAGCGATTGAATTCGCTTGTGAGTTAAAAATTTTGACACAAGGAGATGCAAAAGTTCTTAAAATTCAGCTATTCATGTCTACTTTTAAAGACAGACATACAAAAAAATTAAAAATCCAAGACGGCGTCACCAATATGGCGGATGATTTTTCAAATTGCTTAAATTCAATTGAAAGTTGTTACCCGGGGGTTTTCGGGATCGCTGATTAGTAATCTAAAGCCAGATTTTAAAAATTCAAATGAAAGTTTTTCTAATACAATTGACCCAAAAATAATAAACCTTAAGACTAGTTTGCAGTCCAGATTGTGAGAGAATCAGGACATTGTATAGTCCAGTCAGTGTAGGTAGGACAAGTTATGGTTCAACTAGCAAATGTACGACAAGATGAAAAACAAGACTTGCTATTGGTGTAATCAAGAAGGATAATGCAAAAGCAGAATGTAAGTATAACTTAGTCAATGAAAGTACTTATTCAAAAAACTAAATTAAGACAAGTAACTAAATCTAATAGTTGAGTACATTGCCAGAAGGAGCATTCGAATACCTTTTTATAAATAATTGCTTATTTTCGTAGACAAAAAACATTAAATCTACAAAAATAATTATAATCAAGATCTAAAATGATGGAACATAATTAGGGGTAGTTTCTGGAAGTTCATAAATATATTTTTTTAATTGGAAAAATTAGGGGACATATTTCTGAGTATGTTTCTTTATTTTAGAACTTGATTATAATTTTTTTGTAGATTTTATGTTTTTTGTACGGATATTTTTCTACAATTTTCCTTAGGGGTGGTTTCTTGGGGTTGAAAATTATTTTTTTCGATTAGGTAAATCATGGGACATATTTTTGAGTATGTTCCTTTATTTTTTAACTTGATTATAATTTTTTTGTAGATTTTATGTTTTTTGTACGCCTCTTTTTTGGCAATTTTCCTTAGGGGTGGTTTTTTGGAGTTGATAATTATTTTATTTGATTGGGTAAATTAGGGGACATATTCATGAGTATGTTCCTTTATTTTAGAACTTGATTGTAATTTATTTGTAGATTTTATGTTTTTTGTACGGACCTTTTTCTGCAATTTTCCTTAGGGGTGGTTTCTTGGGATTGACAATTATTTTATTTGATTGGGTAAATCAGGGGACATATTTTTGAGTATCTTCCTTTATTTTTTCACTTGATTATAATTTTTTTGTAGATTTTATGTTTTTTGTACGGATCTGCTTCTGCAATTTTCCTTATGGGTGGTTTTTTGGGATTGACAATTATTTTATTCGATTGGGTAAATCAGGGGACATATTCCTGAGTATGTTCCTTTATTTTAGAACTTGAATATAATTTTTTTGTAGATTTTATGTTTTTTGTACGGATCTTTTTTTGCAATTTTCCTTAGGGGTAGTTTCTGGGGGTTGATAATTATTTTTTTTTTGATTTGGAAAATTAGGGGACATATTCCTAAGTATGTTTCATCATTTTAGAACTTGATTATAATTATTTTTGTAGATTTTATGTTTTTTTTCTGCGAGAATAAGCAATTATTTATAAAAAGGTATTCGAATGCTCCTTGTGGCAATTTACTCAACTATTAGATTTAGTTACTTGTCTTTATTTAGTTTTTTGAATAAGTACTTTCATTGACTAAGTTATACTTACATTCTGCTTTTGCATTACCCTTCTTGATTACACCAATAGCAAGTCTTGTTTTTTGTTTTGTCGTACATTTGCGAGTTGAACCATAACTTGTCCTACCTTCACTGACTAGAATATACAATCTCCTGATTCTCTCACAATCTGGACTGTAAATTAGTCTTAAGATTTATTAATTTTGGGTCAATTTTATTAGAAAAACTTTCACTTAAATTTTCAAAATCTGACTTTAGATTCGTAATCAGCGACCCCGAAAACCCCCGAGTAACAAGTTTCAAACAAATTTAAGCACTTTGAAAAAATCATCCGCCATATTGGTGGCGCCATCTTGGATTTTTAATTTTTTTGTATGTCTGTATTTAAAAGTAGACATGAATAGCTGAATTTTAAGAACTTTTGCATCTTCTTGTGTCAAAATTTTTAACTCACAAGCGAATTCAATCACTTTTTAAAAACGACATCCGCCATATTGGATCCACCATTTTGAAGTTTGCAAATCTGGCTTTAGATTTGTAATCAGCGACCCTAAAAACCCCCGAGTAACAAGTTTCAGTCGATTTGAAGCAATTTGGAAACATCATCCGCCATATTGAAGCCGCCATCTTGAATTGTGTAATATCTCTGGTTTGTCTTTAAAAGTTGACATAAGCAGCTGTATTTTAAGACCTTGTGCAACTTTTTATGTCAAAATGAATTTTGTTGGCACAGGAAATAGGAATTAATTTTAACAATTTTTTTCACATTTTCCGCCATATTAGATCCGCCATCTTGAAATCATTAATATGCCACTCTGCTTTTAAAAGTAGATAAAATTCCTGAAATTTTAAGCTATTATACAACCCTCTACGCCTAAACCAATTTTGGAGAGCAGGGGATCTCCTGTTGAGAAAGAATGCCCCATATATATTTAGAAATGTGTCTGTAAATTTCTAAGTTAATCCGGTGAATAATAAATGAGATATACAGTACAATAAGGCGGCTCGACAGGTCGCTCCAGATCTGCCAACACTTACACCTGGTGCTCAATGGCTATTCCTCTTTTGTTTTACGCTTAAATTTACAGTTTTTGTGCCTACCCTTCATAATTTTGAGGAGAGATAGAGTAATATGACAAGCAAATGTCATTTGAAGTATTTGACAAAATAGTACGTTGAAACTTTAAATGCGTTTTTCTCAAAATGACATTTTCAAAGTCGGTGATCACGATTACTCGAAAACCATTAAACTGATTTACTTAAAACTAGCGATGTTAATTCGCTCGCTAACGCTCGCTCAATTATATTTATTGATAAAGAAATTGCTTATCTATTATATTGAATATTAATATGAGTGTATTCTTCAATTCTTCCAAAAAGTTAAAAAATTCTATTATATTTTAAAGTGTATTTGCAAATAATATAATTATAACGAAGTATTAGGTCATTTTTTAAGAAATAAAAGATTTTGTATAGAACCTATGTGATGAACCTCACAATTGCACTTGACTTTAAACTAAAAATAATAATTTATTTAAAATAGTAAAATAAATTAAACTTAACTTTGAGGTTAAGTTTCACTCTCGTCTTATTTTGGAACTGTCAAAAACGTGGCCAGCAGAAGTATTTGCTGGTCAACCGCGCAACCTGACACACGCATCGACGGAAGATGTCGTGGAAAGCATAATGCAGCGCGGACAGCGCCAAGTAGTACGAACTCGCAGCTCTACTGCGAGCCGAGTCAATATATCGACCGACTTGATCGCATTTCAAGTAGTCTCGCGCCGAGAGTGCACCGAGGTTCATCTCGGGCTATGGCTCTCCGACTCAACGAATGGTTAAGGTTCTGGTCCTTCAGAAATTAACTATTGGTGGGTGCTGGATTTCTGGGACTGGTACTTCAGTCGAGAAAATACCGGCCCACGAGTCGGAGCGTTATAGTAAAATCGACTCCTCCAGATACCATAGACTTGGTCCTTCAAGAATGGTACCTGGAGAACGTTCTGGAGATTTAGCATTGGTCCTTCAATGAAAATCGAAAAAACAAAACTGTTACTTTCCTCTAGTCAGGATCGCCCTGAGATTTGTCACGGTCCATCGTGGAGTCTCAGGAACGATAACGTTCTGGACATCTACTTCGTAGACGAAGGAACCCTGGCTGGAGTAAAGTCACTCCGTGACGAGTTTCCTGATCATCGTCGTGGTCCATCACGAATGATCAGGGGATTCGAGAGAGATTGTTAGAACACTGATGACGTAGGAAGGTGTTCGAAGCAATTTCAAATCTCCCGCGCCGTATCAGGACGTAGATTGTCGCATGGGCTTCCCCTGTGCTACGTCACTGGCGAACAGACTCTATGCTAGGTGAATACCTGCATACGTTTAACTGTTCTCCAGATAATTTCACCACGCACCTGAAATTACGAGCTCAGATATAAATATTTTACCGGACTGAAACGCGTAATTAACGTGGCATAAAAATTAATTAATATTCTTTCTACCTGATAATTAATTTTTTATGTGCGTATCCGCGAATCGACCATACGTTTAAATGGCCGATTTCATTTAACATCACGGTGAATGACGGCGGCAATATTTTTTAGCAGTTCGTCAGTAACTTATATTGTAAAGGAGACGGACTTTATTATTATTTTACCGATTTAATCTGCGATAGATTATACCGGATAATTCTTACTGTATTAGGAATATTATTGTGTGATTTACATTTTTTTTTAATCTGTTTATAGATACCGTAGAAACAGAATTTAACCAGTTCCTGGCAAGGCGAAACTTTCGACTAAGGAAGATTTCTCATTTATTTGGTTTTGTTCTAACAAACGCCGGCTCTTCAAGCACCTACACTATTGTTGATTATTATTTAATTTTGTATTATTATTGTTATATTTCTTTTCTTCTTTTATTTTGATTTATATTCTTTTAAATTTATTCAGTTTTATTATATGTTATTTTTGTACACTTTTTATTTTGTTATAATATATTCTTTTGTTGTTTCTTACCAATAGAAATTCTGAGAGTTTTACTGACTATTCCTAACCTCAGAACGACAGTAGAAATTAAGTAGAATGTTTATGGTCAAAATCTAGTTTTACCAGCTTAAGTGAATATAATCCGAGAACCTTGGCTCCGGCGAGCAAATTCGGAGCATAGCAAAATTTCACTTCGTTACACCTATTTGTAAAGACTTCTAACTGCGTCAATGGCCTAGTGGATACAGTGGGCGGCTTTAGAGAGAAGGGTCGCGAATTCAAGTCTTCTAGCGTAGGATTTTTCTGTTTTATATTTTAAAAAAATTCATTTAAATCACCAATGTACAGGTAATTGACATGTTTAAAATAAGACCGAAAGAAGTTAAAATATAAATTTTACTTTTCATTTAATCTTTAAGAATTTCTCAGAAACTAGTTAATTATTTATTTACCTAAAATCTTTTGGTTTGAATTACTACTAAATTTTCTTCTTTGCCTCAAATTTAAGAATAAAGTTTATAAATATTTCAGAAATTATTTTTTTTTGTGTAGTCGTGCATGCGCAATAATAAAACGGATTTCTACTGCCCACTTATTAAAAAAAGTGTACTATTTGTATTAAAAATTTAATTATCTGGTAAAGCACAGCACTGCGCATGCGTAATTTTTCAATTTGGTCAGAGCACATGTGTGACTATCACTGTGCATCATTGCGCATGTGTAACAGCAATACAAAACAACTGCGCATGTGAAATGTCTGTTTTGTAGTGCGCACGTTGACACAGTTGTGGTCCACTACTGCGCATGTGCAACAATATGTTGTGCATAAAAAAATGTTCAGTTTAACATGCTTGACAAGAATAGTGCCAGTGCGCATTGTTACAAACCATAATAACATGATAAAATGAACATTTTTTTAAGTTGCCTATTGGAAAAAGTAGGTGAACTTTGAAGTGTATACGACGACGAACGAAGGTTTTTTAGTACGAGACCGAACGCGCGCTTCAGCGCGCGTGCTTATGTATTCGGACCTGGTATGTTTGAGAGTTATAGAATGTATGTTTTAAGCTTGAATTGTAAAATTTCGATACCAAATGAGAATAGCAATTATTGTATTTATGATTTAATTATAAAGGAAATGAGTTTAAGAATTCAAAATTGATAATATTGATTATGTGTAATAAATAATTAACATTTAATATATTGCAATTGGCGAAAAATAAAAAATTACAACGGAAAAAAAACATTAAGGTCTTTGAAAAGTCCAAAGTCTGTAGGAGGAATCAAATACGGCATAAAATACACAGTAAAAACACACGCGAGGAACTTTGGGGGTTTCTCACGTTGTAAATGTGTCGGGCTCGGCATCTTTTTTCTTTGTTCCGCTCGAATAATAGTAGTGATTTAAAAGTACTTAATTTAATAGAGATTGTTTAAATAATAAATAGTTAATTGCAAAATTGGAAAGAGCAGTTATTATTGTAAAATGGTTATAAACATACGTTCTAGATGCAAAAGGTTTTTCTTAAATATCTCCGTTCGACCTGGTTATGGTTTACGCCTGTCTTTCCGTTGTTGGGCAGAATTGGAGGGGAGAAAATTTTGGAATAATAATAATTATTAATAATAATAATAATCACTTTATAATTTTCAGTTTTATAAGGAAAATAAATTAGGCTCTTTGATAAATTATTTCCAAGTTCTAAAATTTGTAATCGTGTTCCATTACACACTTCTTCATGAATACTTGGATTGCGAATTAACATGGCAATACAATTTCATCGAAATTTTAATTCGTAAGGTGAGAAGTTTGGAGGATTTAAAGTATTTAAGTAGTCAGGTAGAATAACGTCGTCGATATGACCCATTATCGCAATTATCAGTACTATCAATATTTCTATAAATACGCTCTGTTGTTTTATCAAGCAAATCAACAACTTTTCTGTTGATTTCTTCAACATTAACATTCCTATCAGATAATATGGCAACATCTGCAACAACAATGTATCAACGATTTCTAATTAATTCTCTAGATATTTCTTCAACGATACCTATAGCCTGTGGAATGAAACATTGTTCTGGATGCACAATGTTGTTATAACTATTATTTTCAGTGCCATTACCTATGTATAATAAATATTTGGCGAATTCTACTTCTGTATTTTAATGTTCGCATATTTTCTGTTAAAGAAAAAGTTTAAAAATGTTTCCATAATACATAACTACTAATAACACAGTTTTTCCTCAAAAAGGTAAATTAATATTCATGATATCACATAAAGTTCGATCAGTTAATTATAAAGCATATCGTGGTGCCATTGGAGCTTCGTCCCAAATTAAAATATCTACTGATTTAAAGAAGTCAGCTTCTTTAGTTAGGCATTTCCTGTTTGACACGGAATCATGAAACAGTAGAACTGGCATACCGAAAGTTTTATGTAGGGTTTTATCACATAGAATTTAATGGCTACAATGCCTGTGAAGGACATTGTACAAACAATTTTACTTTTACTTTTTAGCATATGATAGAGTATTGTATATAATATATGTTTTACCAGATCCACCTGGACCGTCGAGTTAAAAACATGACGTAGATATTCTTTGCATAACAACCTTGAAGATGACATCAGCTACGTTCTTCTGTTTGTAATTCAATGCCAAATTTTGTGTTTCACTAATGTGCGCATGATCAAACTTGGAAGTGTTTACATTAATATCATTGACGGAACGAATGCTATAATTTTTTAACTGAATCATTGTAAAAAAATTAATTGAGGTCAGAACCGTCTCTTAAAAAAAAGTTATTAATTTCTTCATAAGCTTGATGATAAGCTTTCTCATCGCTATACTACCTTTTGAACTTATCTGATAAGACCTCTTTAAATGTGTCCTATGATTTATGTGGACAAATTGGTTCGCAATAAATTAAGATACGAACTATTTGTTCCTATCGATGTCTTAACTCTCTAGGCATTATCCTAGTTTGTCCTTCCTTCAAAGCATTATGCTATTCTGCATCATGTTCAATTAGACCTTAAGATAGATATGCATCACGAAAATTGTCATAAGTTTCTCCATTAACTGTTAAAATGTGTTTAAAACTTGTAGCTCCCTTGACAGTAAGAAGTAACAATCAAAGATGAAATAGTTCTACATGAGTGGGACTTATAGAATACATAAATACATACGACCAATATCATTAAATCGTGTTTCAAGTCTTAACAATTTGCATGTAGTTTCCATTTTTTTAAACACGTAATGGCATGCTATTTCAGGATACGAGAAATGTTGAGCTCCTTAATCACGTTCATTTAAATGAAAATAATCGATTATCAGGGTTTGCTTTTCTAAGACAGTTGTAATGAAGTCCCTATTGTCTCTCAGATGAATAACGTTAGTTTGTTGATTAGGTAGATGAACTAGTAAGGGAGTGATTGCATGAATTTTACATAGTAGTAGTCTTCCAAATATTCTATCACACGCTTCAACAGGTCCAACATAGAGTGTATCTATCAAGTGTTTTATTTTATTATGTTTTAAAATAGGATTGGCACTGTCGGATGCAGTAATAACAACAGCAGCAGAATCATTTCCTTTGTAAATGTACTTATACAAATATTTAACAGACTTAATGCTTTAAGCAATTTCAACATGAATGTGACAATTAAATCTTTGTAGTAATTGTTTATTATAAGGTACTACATACTGATTGTCTGATGTTTGTCTATTCGGATTATTATAAACACCGGTATTTCTTCTATGATAAGTTCTAAAAGGGGTTGGGGAAATGTTTGGAACATTGTCTTTTTTCGTCCTAACGCCAAGAGCCTCATGGACCATGAATCATATTTTTCATAACAATATCATGAAGCTGAGGATTATCATTTGTAAATGAAATTTCTGCAGAAATATATTTATCGACAACTTCACATACAGCTATTTTATAATTTTGCTTTAATGTGACTCAGATATGAACATGTGGTAATTCACGCTTTTGATATTCAACAGCATAAACATATGCAAGTATCTCACGGAATTAATGTTGCTTAACTTTATAATTAATAATAAGTCCATTCTTCTTTAATTGGAAAACCCGTGAAACAATGTCGGGACTATCTGATGCAGTCTGATTTGGTATTAAATTTTATTGAATTTCACGCCAATGGGGATTGCATGTGACTGTTATGAATATATCTGGCTTATCAAAGTTACGTACAATTGCAATCTTGATAATGTTGCAAAATATTCCGTAAATGTAGATGGTAAAATAAGAATTTTTCCTACTTGTAAATATGGTTCATGTCCTCGTCGTTGCAAATGATCTATTAATCCTGCATAACTATCGGCAAGAAGTGTCCTGATTCATTTTACAAAAATGTGTTCGGTCTTTTTCAACTTTAACATAACTATCAACAATCCATTGTTAAAAAAGTATTCTCAGTTTAAAAAAAAATGTATTATTTCTTGTTGCCATTCTATACTTAATATATGCTGTCCGTGTCACACGGTAATGAGTTTCATTTTTTAATAAAATATTATTATACCAACCTATTGTACCATGTGGATAAAATAATGGATAAATCTAAGGTTCTACATAAGGATTCATGCTGCTAATAGGTATATTACAATTCTTTATTATTTTCGTTACGTATACTGACATACGACTCTGGAATTTCACCGCCAGCTGTTGTTGCGAAAATAGCTGCAATTTCATTAATTTTTTGTACATTTTACCGTCTAGTATCCATTCCTGGATTTAATGTTAATAATAAATGCATTTGAGGTTCAATATCTTTGTTATTATCCCATTAACGCCCAAAACCTAAAAATTTTTTGTATATTTTCAAGCTATGATCTTAAAAACAAACTGAATAATATTTCTTACAGAAGATACATTTTCTTTATGTTTTGAGTGTGTTATTTTCGAATATTAAGTCACAAATTAATATTTTTCAAACAAAAATAAAATTCTGTTTTTAACCAAAAGTGCATTAAAGTTGTCCACTTTAAAGGTATGGAAGACAGAATTAAAATTTTCAAATAGAAGGCCTAATAGGGCGTCAAATCCATTGCAGAATTTTCAAGTTCATACATACGTTTTACTAATGGACAAAATGTCGTCGGATTCGCCTATACTTTATTATTTGAGGTTGTTTCCAGTCGCTTATTACGAACCTGAAGTTAGATTTTTAAAATTCAAAATAGCGGATAAAATATGACGGATGACAAATTTAAATTTTCGTTCGATTCAGTTCAAATTCGTTATCTGGGGGTTTCTGGGGTCGCTGATTACCAATTTGAATTTAGATTTTCAAAATTCAAAATGGCGAATAACAAATTAAAATTTTTGTTTGATTCAGTTTAAATTTTTTATCCGGTGATTTTTGGTGTCGCTGCTTACGAATCTAAAGTTATATTTTCAAAATTCAAAATGGCGAATCCAATATAGCGGATGAAAAGTTTTCATTTTCGTCTGATTCAGTTAAAATTTGTTACTACATATTTGGCATAACTTGTAAGTTCTAATGACACAATGTTTTGAAAAAAATATGTTTTGTTTACTTTTATTACATGTGTCGTTTGGATTTCCAACTTTCAAAGCATCGTTTCCACAGTGGCGTAACTACACCCCCGCGAGACCCCGCGGTGCGGGAGGCCCGGTGAAGTAGGGGGCCCGAACTGGGCCCTTATCATTTCGACAAAAATTTTTTTTTTGTAGTTCATGTTATATTGTTTACTCTAAGATTTACCCTTAGATTTCTAAATGTTGGAAAATTAGATTACTTAAAAGAAAATTTAGAAAAAAGTGTTTTATATTTTCAATTATGATGTTGTACAATTTAGATAACTAGTCGTTTAAAATGAAAAAATAGTGTACTATGTTACTGTGTCTGAATGTTTCAAACACAGTCACTGAAAATAAAAAGACGGTTGGCGCACAATAGTGTTTTAAAATCTAAGCGACAGTCACTGATGAATATGAAACGGCCGCCCTCTACGTAACAGTGTTCTAAAATTTGTGTGACAGTCACTGAAAACGAAAAAAGCTCGTGGGTGCGTTACAGTATTGTAAAATCTCTACGACATATATATGTCATAGGCAAATAGAAAAATCCGTCGTTTAGCTTAATGCCTAGGCTTTTAGCTAAACGCGGGCGAATAGGAAAATTTTCACGAAAATGATGCTTTTATCTTATTAGCCTGAATTCATTTAGTCGTTTAGAGGAATGACTAACCACCCTTTAATTATGCCGCTTTTTGTGCCAATTTGGTATTCGTCATTTTGATAATGGTAGTGAATTGAAATATTTATTATTTTTTAATAGAAATCAATTTGTCTATTCGCCTGACGCGCTTTGGGCGTTTAGGTGAAAGATAATGGGTTTACCTCTAATAGAAAAAACCAGTAAAAATAAGAATTTAATTTTATTTGTGCTACTTGCACTTTTAATGAGTAAAAGTTAAGATAAATTATGAAATTTATATAAATAAATATAAGGTTGCTTAAAATGTTAATTAATTGAAAGTTAGATCTTTTAAATTTTGGATGAATTAAATTTAAACTTGATTAAAATTGTAATATTTTGAGCTATTAATATTTTGATAGATTAAAGTTTAGATTTATTAAATTTTAGTAAAAATTAAATTTTTGGAAAATTAAAGTATACATTTATTTCATATGTTTTGTGTAATGTTACGTGTAATGTATATGAGTTACTTTTTCTTGTAAATTGGACTGTACTTGGTCTGCAATAAATAAATAATAATAAGTATACATTTACAAAGCATGTAAAAGATGCGAAATGAACAAAAAAGATTAAATATAAGAAATATATGTTTGATTAAGTTGCTAAAAATATATAGGTACATATAATAATATGCATAAAATTTGTTTTCAATTAAACAGTGCTCCAAAATATACGTACCGAAATGAAAATCATATATAAAACAGTTTATGTTTTGACACTGCTGGGCACTAGAAAGTCTGCGCATCTTCGACGCGCATCGGTTTCAAAGTCTGCGACTTGGTCGACTAATTCTTATAAACCGTGTTTTCGATTCTCTATTTCTAAATTCTAATACACAAGTAATTTAAAATTACGTCAACATCGTTTTAAAATCTATATCAGTTTTCTCTAGAGTTTAGAAAACTGTTTATGGCAATAAAATTCCTTAAAATTATTCAATAGTCGCAGAGATATTAAATAATTTTTTCTAAATATTATATCCCTATGCATTAAGATTTAGATTTCGTTGATAACTTTATAGAAAACAGTTTTATAATAATTAGAACACTTTTTTTTCTATTACTAGGTTTCTAAAATGTATTCAACTTTCATTTAGTATTTCTTTCATAGTCATAGAAGAACTCTGTGACTTTGCAAAATCGTCGCCTATATCCAATATTCTACAACTAATCGAGCAATATTTAGACAACTTATTTTTTCCGTGCACGATGTTTATTTTTTATTGACCACATTTTTCAGAAAGTTTTTAGAAAGTGTCCATCTTGGGGACACTTCTTTATAAAAACCTAAAGATTTAATTTCATTAAGGGTTTTTGATGTGTCACAGGTTTCTTTAAAAGGTAGTTCTCTCGAAAAAACTTTTTATTTAAATATTTTTCTAATTGAAATATCATATAATAGAACATTCAACGAATACAATGATATGTTTTTAATAGTAAGAAGCGGTGCTATTTTTTAAGATATTTGAGAATGAAGTTGAACTTTTTAACATGGAAGAAAGTAAAAGCCATGGTTAGAAAATACAATTTTTCTAACCACGCAATGAATTTTCTTTAGGTTTAAAAATAAAAACTACTAAATTATTCTTTAAAGTATAAGGAATTAGATCCCGTTTTAAAAAATGTGTCTCGCGGTACTAAAATTCAAAAACTATTATTTTGAAATACACGTTTTGATGTTGTATTCCTTTTTTTTAATAAATACAAAAAAGAGAGACTCTACACCTTGAAGTTGTCGCTATTTATTAAACATCACAAAAAAAGTAAAAAACGACAAAATTTGAGTTGAGAATCACTGAACCAAGAGAACTACCTTAAAAAAAGATAAATAAACAAAATGATTATAGTCAAAATGGTTAAAATAGAGGGACAAGATTTGAGAGTTCATAATTTCTAAAATAACTAAGATTTTCTATTTTTTTTTAATATTAATCCTAACTTTATGAACTTTAAATTCATCTGATACAGAGTCATTAATTTTTATTCTTTTTAGGGTTCCGTACACAAAGTGTCCAAATGGAACCCTTATGTTTTCACTCGTTTGTCCGTCGCCCAAAACCATTACCCCCCCCCCCCCCCTAGCGGCCAAACTATTTGAGATAGAGAGTTGAAATTTGGTACACTTATGTATTTTCACGTGTAGATTACAGGAAAAATATGGCGAACATGATTGAACGTGATGTTCATAGCGTTGTCAAGGAAATAACAAGATTTTTTTCAAAAAATGCATTAAAATGCCTATTTACCCCCCCCCCCTTATCTCCTAAACCATTTGACCTAGAGGTTTGAAATTTGGTATACCTAGGTATTTTTACGTGTAGATTACAGGAAAAATATAGCTAACGTTACTGGACTTAATTTTCAAAAGTTATTAATGAAAAGTTGAAAAATGACAAAAAACCCCTATGCTAGAGCTCAGCGTATTTATCCTGAAAGGTTGGGAATTGGTTAAAAATGTGTAATTTTCAGCAGAATTTTTTACAAAACCATAAAAATTGTGGTTTAAATTTATTATCATAACATTTTTTCCAAAAAACTGAAATTTTACCAAAAAAATTTTTTTTCTTCTAAACAGCTACAATATTTTATAGTTTCAGATTATTTTTTTGTACAAAATGTTTATGTTTATGTTTAAATTACTTTAAAAGTTAAAAAATAAAAAATAAATTTTTGGCTTTAAAATTTAAAATTATATAAAAAAGCTTAGTCTATTTAATTGGAAATTTTTAATCTTATAAAAATCATTAAGTTTATACTTAAATTTCTTTAAAAATAAAAAAAATTATTTTAATTTATCATTATTTAAATTATTATTCATATAATCTCTGACTCATATAATTGAAAAAAATTAGAGCGGTACGGAACCCTTCGACTTGGTACGAGTGTAACTCGTACTTGCCCGATATTTTTTTATTTGTCATCACTTAAAAGATTCAAAACTAGGGTTAAGGACAAGTAGACTCGCAAAAGTGAAGTCGAATATTTAAAATTTAATAGACCCTTCTTTAAACTACAAATTTATATATTATCAATTGAGGGAAGTAACTCATATTATAATTAACATTTTAAAACAAAAATCAATAAAAAATATATCAAAATCATCTAAATATATTCAAGGGACATAAAAGTTATAGGTTCCTGAAATATGTCCATATATTTTAACAAATAAAAAACGAAATTAACAGTTTTTCATACAAATAAAAAATTGAATTGATTAAAAGTGGGATAGTTTAAAATTTTGTTTGAAATTTCCGAAGGGGGCCCAATTTTACTTGTCGCGGGAGGGCCCTCAAAACCAAGTTACGCCACTGCGTTTCCAGTATACGTATAGTGTTTTATAATTGCAAGAACAAATTTCTAAGTTTTAATATTATGTTCCTCTAAATGAGCTGAACTGTGTAATAATAAAATTGCATTCATAATTCATTACTCCTGATTACTTGTCTTTCATGTTTTTTTGATCAGCAGCGAAAAAAGTTATTATTTTTCAGTATTTATGTATATATTTTTATATACTTTATGATGTTGTGCGACAGATTGATATTATTAAGTAACTTCGCTTTGTGAATGCAATTTTATTATTATACAATTCAGCAAATGTTTGGAAGAACATAATGTTACAACACAGAAATATGTTTTTGCAATTACAAAACACTATATACTGGAAACGCTGCTTCGAAATTTAGGAAACCACACGACACATATAACAAAAGTAAACAAAAAACATTTTCTTCAAAACATTGTGTCATTAGAACCTACAAGTTATACCCCAAAAACTTCTGGATAACGAATTTGAACTCAATCAGACAAAAATTAAAATTTTTCATCCGCCATTTTTAATTTTAAAAATCTAACTTCAGATTCGTAATCAGCGACCCCAAAAATCCCCAGGTAAGAAAATTTCGGCGAATCCGACGATATTTTGTCGATTAGTAAAATGTGTGAATAAAGTTGAATTTTTGCAATGAATTTGACGCCATATTAGAACCGCCATTTTTAAAATTTAAATTCTGCCTTCCATATCGTTAAAATGTTTAATTGTTATGCACTTTTGGTCGAAAGCAGAATTATATGCTCACACTTTCTCTGGGTAAAAAATATCAAAATTGAAAATTTGAACATTTTTTTGTGTTTTTTTACATTAAAACCACCGTATTTTATTTTGGTTTAAAAAATATTAATTTGTGACTTGATATTCGAAATAACACACTCAAAACATAAGAAAAAAATATATCTCTGGTAAAAATTTTATTTAGTGTGTTTCTAATAAAATAGCTTGAAAATGGACAAAAAATTTTGGGTTTTGGGCGTTAATGGGTTATCATGCATTATTTCTTGTATTTCTTCGTGTATTATTCGATACGCTACTTTCGAAAAATCAACTCAAGCTACAATCTTTCCCTATGTTGGCGTCTGCGCAGAAGCTAGTTATTATGGCGACGAACTAATGCGCAGTTGCTGTAATAAAAACTAGCTTATCATAAGGTGCTTTTTCGAAAGTAACTTATTATAATAAGCTAGATGGTGTAACCAGCCTTCATATGAGAGAATGTTATCTTTTGGGGTCGCCTGAATTTCCTCTAAAACTCAATTGACCGAACTTGTAATTGACAGAAATTTAATTGTCCGAATATGTAATTCTCCGAACTTGCATTCGTCTGAATTTGCAATTCCTCGACCTTGCATTTATCCGAACTTTTAACATCCTGAATTTACATTTGTCGTAATTCTAGAATAACTGAACTCCCATTTTCCAAAACATTTAAATTGACGAAATGGCCTTTTTTTAAATTTTCTACTCCCCGAAAAATATTTGTCTACACCTCTAAATTTCTAAATTTTGTATTTGTCTGATCTTTGAAATCAACGAACTTATTGCATTTGACAAAATATTCAATTACTCGAACTTGCATTTGTTCGTACTTTAAAATCACCGAATTTGCATTTGTTAGACCCTTGTAAAGTAGCCACTCTCAAGGAGCTTTCTGATAAATGCAAATTCGGTGACTTGCGTAGTCGGTGAGTTAAAGGGTCTGACAAATGATAGTTCGGAGAGGTGAATGTTTTGACAAATGCGTGTTCGGTGACCTTAAAGTTTAGCCAAATGTTAATTCGGAAAAATGAACATTTTGCATTTTAAGTTTTCTCTCAAATGTCAATTTGTACTAATACAATTTCGAACAAATGAAGATTCTGTCGAATGAATATTCTGGTATTTAAATATTTGATTAACCTAAAGTTCTGTAACATAAAAATTATTCTAAATTAAAATTCGTTTAAATTTGAATTCTTTTAAATGAAAAGTCGGTTAAAAGGATTTCTATAAAACGAAAATTCTAGTTAATAAAAATTCTGTAACCTAAAACTTCTGTTAGGTTAAAATTCGGATTAATTTATGTTTGATTAAAATTAAACCCGTTGTTTTTTAATAAAAATAGTTCTCCATATTGCGTGAATAGTGAAGAATTACTTTTATAACGTTTGACACTTCCACTTTTGTTTATAAAGTAAATAAAGTAGCATTTGTGACGACATCTAGTTATTATCGTTAACATTTTCTAATGCCTTGAAGTATTCTTTAACAAATTCACGTGAAAAAGAACTCGAAAAAAATTTTATTTTTACGACTTTTGGCCAGCTTTTTGGGATTTTGGACCACTGTGCAATGAAATTACATGCAATGTAACTATAATTCTTTAAGTAAACGACAATTCATTTTAATAACAATTTTTACTAAATAAATATAAATATATATTATTAATAACATATTGCAGAAGAAGGACTCTTCCGAATTTTCGATATTTTTTTACCGGACAATTTTTTTTCCACTTAATTTAGTACCAAACTTAAAAATCCGGTGGGGGAGGTTGAAAAAGTTAAGTAGTTTTTTTTTATTTTTAAGAAAAACTGCAAAAATTTAATACATTTTTGACATTTTCAGTTTTTTTTGTAATATTTCCGAATTTTTGATATTATCTTACATGCCAAATTTTTTTCCACTTATTTTAGTGCCAAACTATAAAATAAAGCATTGAAAGTTGAAAAAGTTGAGTATTTTTTTTTTATTTTTAAGAAAAACTTCAATTTTTTCAATATATTTGTGGCAATTAACTTATACATATGTACTAACAATCGATATTTATCCGAAATGTTCAATGTTTTGGATTCCATTAAATTTTAGGGTTGTATAAGGAGACTGCAGTGACACGCAGAGGTGGGTAGTGATACGTTTTTCCAAGCTGTCAATATTTACGTAAGGATGAATTCAGATGCGGAGGATTAAGAGATCAAGGGAATAGAATAGACCAATCAGAAAATGGATTCAATTGAGCAATTATATGACTGGTTTGTTCTATTCCCCTGATACCGTAATCCGTAATCCCCACCTGCCACTATTGTCATGTTTGTGTACTAATGGCGCCTCCATACCTTGTCCGGTAATCATGTACATTATGTTGATTTAATCATTTGCGTCAGTTTGTTATGTTTGGGGGGGCTTCGCCCCCCCAACCCCCCGCAATGGACCCACTAAGGGAAGGTTGGGGTGCCACTGACAATGGCACCCCATAAATGTGGGATGCCACTGTTAGTGGCTCCTCAACACTCCCTTCTTATGGTCCTATGATGGTAATTTCCTTTTATATATATATATAATTACCGGCATAATTACCGGACAAGGTATGGAAGTGCCATTAGTTCACAAACATGACAATAGTGGCAGGTGGGGGTACCAAACTAAGGGAGGGGTGAGGAGCCACTAACAGTGACATCCCACATTTTTGGGGTGCCACTGTCAGTGGCACCCCCCCCCCTTAGTGGGTTCCTTGCGAGGGTTGGGGGGGCGAAGCCCCCCCAAACATACCAAACCAACTTAAAAGATTAAATCTACATAATCTAAAAATACACCATTCTGCATTTACTCGCATGACCGCAGAATCAGTTTCCATGTAGATAGGGGGTTAGAATGAGAGATAGAAAAGGACAAAGAATATGTGTGTCTTACTTTATCTCATTACAACTCAACGTCAAAAACTGGAAGTTACGCGTGACTTCCCAACTCTGGTATTGATGCATAAACGCAGAATCAGCTCCCATTTAGATAGGGGGTAACGATGTCACTGTGCGTTGGCATAATGTTAAACAGCTGCTTTATCGTTCTGCCGAACCTTGATGTTTACATTCTGTCAAAAATCTCATCAATACCAGAGTTGGGAAGTCACGCGTAACTTCCAGTTTTTGACGTAGATTTGTAATGAGATAAAGTAAGACACACAAATGCTTTGTCCTTTTCTATCTCATTACAACGCAACGCAAAACGGTGTCATGGGACGCCGGCCTAAGACGTAAACTTAAAACTTAAGAATGAGAGGAAGTAGGACAGTCATATATCACTGTCCTACTCTCTCTCATTCTAACCCCCTATCTACATGGAAACTGATTCTGCGGTCATGCGAGTAAATGCAGAATGGTGTATTTTTAGATTATGTAGATTTAATCTTTTAAGTTGGTTTGTTATGTTTGGGGGCTTCTCACCCCAACCCCCCCTTAGTGACAATAGTGTCAGGTGGGGGTACTTAACTAAAAAAGGGTTGAGGAGACACTAACAGTGACATCCGACATTTTTGGTGTGCCACTGTCAGTGGCACCCTACCCCCCCCCTTAGTAGGTCCATTGCGGGGGGTAGAGAGGGCCGAAGCCCCCCAAACATAACAAACTGACGCAAATGATTAAATCAACATAATGTACATAATTACCGGACAAGGTATGGAGGCGCCATTAGTACACAAACATGACAATAGTGGCAGGTGGGGATTACGGATTACGGTATCAGGGGAATAGAATAAACCAGTCATATAATTGCTCAATTTACGGGAGCTGGGCATGAGATAATAAAGGTTAGAGACTGTTTCTGTCCTTTTCTGTCTCATGCTCTGGTCCAGTAACCGTATTTCTATCTGCTTAGGCCTTAATAGTGAATGTGTAAATATTTACTTAACCAATAAATCAAAAACAGATATTGAAATTTGTAAAGTAGTTAAAACAAAAAAATTGGTTAAATCAGTGAAATTTGATTATATTAAAAAAATAAAGCTTTTTGTAAAAATCAAAAAACCAGGTAAACTTTTTTAATCTTTTACAACGGATTATTTGTTTTGGTGCCTAAAAAAGTAAAAAGTTATTTAATGGAATCCAAAACATTGAAAAATTCGGATAAATATCGATTGTTAGTACATATAAGTAAATTGCCACAAATAAATTGAAAAAATTGCAGTTTTTCTTAAAAATAAAAAATACTACTTAACTTTTTCAGCTTCCAATGCTTAATTTTGTAGTTTGGTACTAAAATAAGTGGAAAAAAATTTGGCCCGTAAAAAAAAATACCAAAAATTCGGAAATATTACAGAAAAAAGCTGAAAATGTCAAAAATGTATTAAATTTTTGCAGTTTTTATTAAAAATAAAAAAAACTACTTAACTTTTTCAACCTCCCCCACCGGATTTTTAAGTTTGGTACTAAAATAAGTGGAAAAAAATTGGCCGGTAAAAAAATATCGAAAATTCGGAAAAGTCCTGCAATATTACCCAAAACTTTAATTTTTAAAATTTAAAGAAATATTAATTGATAAGATCATTATCGAAATTATCGAACAACTAATTGACCAATAGGAAACACAGGAAACGAGTTACGCGTAAACGTAGCCGAAAGTGTTCTCGTTTTTCTTTTAGGATCGTATTAATATAATAGAAAATTACAATGTACAATTTCATGAATTCTGGGAGAACTTTAAAACTCTTTATTCTCAATAAATAAATAAATTTTTAAAAAACTTTTTTAAACACTAATTAAATGGAAGATTTTTTGGCAGTATGTTAAATAATTATAACCTTCCCCCTTGGTACCCTTAGAAAATGGGTTTTTAAAGAATGAAAAATTGAAAAGTTGAAGAACAAAATTTATTGCATTTTGTAAATATTTTAAAGAAAAAAAGAATAAAATTATTAAAATTGAATACATTTTTAACGTTTTTTTTAGTTTTTATATTTAATAATATAAATTTTTCTCTGAAATTTCTTAAATTTCAATATTTAGATTGAATTTAAATATTCTTTTCTATTATTGGTCATTAATTACAATAATAATGGAAAAAAACAATTTTAAACAATTTTTTAAATAAAGGTACCTTTGCGCATGTGCACTTACATTGCTACATTGTTATGCATGCGCAATAATAAAACGGATTTCTACTGCCCACTTATTAAAAAAAGTATACTATTTGTATTAAAAATTTAATTATCTGGTAAAGTACAGCACTGCGCATGCGTAATTTTTAAATTTGGTCAGAGCACATGTGTGACTATCACTGTGCATCTTTGCGCATGTGTAACAGCAATACAGAACAACTGCGCATGTGAAATGTTTGTTTTGTAGTGCGCACGTTGACACAGTTGTGGTGCACTACTGCGTATGTGCAATAATGTGTTGTGCATAAAAAAATGTTCAGTTTAACATGCTTGACAAGAATAGTGTCAGTGCGCATTGTTACAAACCGTAATAACATGATAAAATGAACATTTTTTTAAGTTGCCTATTGGCAAAAGAAGGTAAACTTTGAAGTGTGTACGACGACGAACAAAGTTTTCTCGTTATCGTATTAATATAATGGAAGATTACTATGTACAATTTCATGAATTCTGGGAGATTTTTCAAACTCTTTATTCTTAATAAATAAGTAAATTTTTAAAAAAATTTTAAACACTAATTAAATGGGAGATTTTCTCACAGTATGTTAAATAATTATAACCCCCCCCCCCCTCGGTACCACTAGAAAATGGATTTTTAAAGAATGGCAGGTAGGTAATTTTATTTGTCTATAAATATAAATTAAAAAGTTTATTTACATTTACAAACAGATTTAGATTACTTTTTAAATTTTAATCCTATTAATAATTTGACAGTGTTCCTTTAGCTGAAAATTTTCGTTTAAAAATGGGCGGAGATTTGGCATTGTTCTCCTTTTTTCTGCATTACAATGAGCCTATTGTTCACCTTTTGTCCAAATAACAATAAGCTCATTATTAGCCTTGTGTCGAAATTACAATAACCTTATTATTAGCCTTTTGTCAAAATTTCAATCAGGTGATTATTAATCTTTTCATTACCTTTCCTATATAATAATTTGCCAGTGTCCTTTTAGCTGAAAATTTTCGTTTTAAAATCCTATATAATAATTTGCCAGTCTCCTTTTAGCTGAAAATTTTCGTTTCAAAATGGGCGGAGATTTGGCATTGTTCTCCTATTGTTCTCCTTTTGTCTGCATTACAATGAGTCTATTGTTCTCCTTTTGTCCAAATAACAATGAGATCATTATTAGCCTTTTGTCGAAATTGACAGTGTCCCTTTTCCCTTTAGCTGAAAAGTTTCGTTTCAAAATGGGCGGAGATTTTGCATTGTTCTCCTATTATTTTCCTTTTGTCTGCATTACAATGAGTCTATTGTTCTCCTTTTGTCCAAATAACAATGAGATCATTATTAGCCTTTTGTCGAAATTACAATAACCTTATTATTAGCCTTTTGTCAAAATTACAATGAGGTGATTATTAACCTTTTCTTTACCTTTAAGGAGTAAGTGTATTCTGGGCGTTTACTTGAAATTACCAAATGATTCGATTGGTAATTTCTGTGGGTAAGGTTCGCCTCTTTTTGAAAAATGATGTTGATGAGAGGGGATAGTTTTGTTTTGTAAGGCCAAGTGAAAAGATTGTCCTGAGTAGGGATGTGCACTGACCAAGATGACAGCGCACCGCTTTGTCAGATGACCGTCATCGGTCCGATTACTCGTCATCGGAAATCGGACCGTCATCGAGGAAATCATGTTATAAATCAAGTTTTAACGAATTTACACTTGATGTTTAGAATTAGCAATAGTACAAAAACAACGCCTGAATCATTTATAACATTAGCGAGGTCTGCAAGTAAAAAATAATACAGTTTTCCAAGTTCTTACTATTAATTGAGAAATCTAACCTCGAAACCGTTGTTAAAGATTACGCAAATTTATGATAATTCTTGAAAAATCCTCAAATGCAAATAATAAATCATTATTATTTTGTCATTTAAGTATCCTGGCAACATTTTGTGTGCAAATATTGTCACTTTTTAAATTTCATATGCATCAGTCAATCAGCTCCTTATTAATACCTATTTCTTGACCCTCTTTGTGTGTCGGGTTGCATCTTTAACCGACAATAAATATTATTTATTCTTAACGCTAGTTTGATGTATTATTGTAAAATATCGTTTAAACAAAACAAATTTAGATTAATTTTTACAATTTTATTAGACTCCATTTGCACTAAATTTTACTTTATATTCCCGAAAAAATATGATGTCCACGATGACAGATGCTGACGGTCCGATGACAGTCATCGGTCACCTGACGTCAGATGACGGTCACTCCCCATCCATTGTCCTGCACTGAGAGAAAAAAAAGGTTACTACAACGGAGGACACAAGTAGGAATTGCCTGAGTGACTCGGGTAGTAGAACTCAAGTTAACGCAACTTGGGACTCCGGTAAATACTGCTTGGGTCTCAAGTCGACGTAATTGGAGACCCAAGCAGTATTTACCGGAGTCCCAAGTTGCGTTAACTTGAGTTCTACTACCGGAGTCACTCAGGCAATTCCTACTTGTGTCCTCCGTTGTAGTAACCTTTTTTTTCTCTCAGTGTGAGTCTAAAAACGCGAAAGGGATCTGAGATAAATTTTTGACAGGTAAGAAATTTTACTTGTTTATTAGGGTGGTCCAAAAATGTACAGTAAAACAATATTCCATAATTTATTTAATAATTTAATAATATTAACTATTTTTTAAAGGGTTATGAACAACCCCCATAAATGCAAAAAAAATGACAAATTTGTTTAAATTACAAATTAATAGTTTCTTAAGGATTTTTTAACAAAATTGTTACATATTGTCAATTTACGAATATCTATAGATATTTTTAAGTATTTTTCATTTGTTTAAACAATTTATTATTGTTAATTTACAGCTTTTATTCAAATAAACCTAGCAAGTTGTAGTTTTTTTGACTTTACTATTTTTTACATTTACATTTAAAAAAAGTATTTAGTAAAGTTAACCACAGCAACAATTTGCAATTGTTTAAAAAAATTATTGTTAATAATAATTAACTTTTTAACAAATGCACCTAGAAAGACACAACTTTTTCCTAATTTTACAAATTAATAGGCTCTGGTTAGAAAAAGAAAAATTATTAACTATAAATTATTATTTTTAATTTGTTTAAACATGATAGTTATAAATCAACAATATTAAATTGTTTAAACAATGTAAAAATATTAACTTTTAGTGAATAATTTTTCTTACTCTAACTAGAGACCATTTATTTGTAAAATTAGGAAAAAATTGTATTTTTTTAAGTTTATTTGTGAAAAATTAATTATTAATAAGAATAATTTGTTTAAACAATTGCAAATTCCTGTTGTGGTAAATTTTACTATATCCTTTTTTCACTTTAAATATAAAAAATATATAAGTCCGAAAAAACTACAACTTGCTAAGTTCATTTAAATAATAGATGTAAATTAATAATAATAAATTGTTTAAACAAATTAAAAATAATAATTTATGGTCAATAATTTTTCTTTTTCTAACCAGAGCCCATTAATTTGTAAAATTAGGAAAAAGTTGTGTCTTTCTAGGTGCATTTGTCAAAAAGTTAATTATTATTAACAATAATTTTTTTAAACAATTGCAAATTGTTGTTGTGGTTAACTTTACTAAATACTTTTTTTAATTGTAAATGTAAAAAATAGTAAAGTAAAAAAAAACTACAACTCCCCTTATGAAAAATAAGTACTGGATTAAGTATTGGATTAAGTATTGGAATAAGTATTGAAGTATTGGAATAAGTATTGGCTTAAGTATTGGAAACTCCAATACTTATTTCGCCAAACATTCTTAAAAATTTTACTCGTTGCCCTACTGGAAAATCCTATATAGGTTCCTAGTAGGAATCCTATAAGATTTCTACGTAGATTCTTATAGGATTCTATATAGGATCCTATGTAGATTCCTATAGGAACATTCCTATAGGAAAAACGCATGTGATTTTGTATAGATATGACATAGGAAAACATATAATATCCTATAGGGTTAAATTTCACATTTCTATAGGAAAACATATATTTTCCTATAAGATTCCTATAGATATAACATAGGAAAATATATGTTTTCCTATAGGATCATATATGAAAACCTATAGGAAAACATATAGTTTTCTATATTGGTTCACATATGAAATCCTATAGGAAAACATATATTTTCCTATAAGTATCCTATAGATATGAAATAGGAAGATATATGATTACATATAGGATCATATATGGAAACCTATAGGAAAACATATACTTGCCTATACTAGATCACATATGAAATCCTATAGGTAAACATATAGTTTCCAATAAGAATCTTTATAGGAAACTACATGTTTTCCTACAGGACTCTTACTAAATTGGAGCAGAAATTTATGTTTTCCTATATAGGATCGTACGTGGATTCCTATAGGAAAGCGTGTAGTTTCCTATGACAATCTATATAGGAAACTACATGTTTTCCTATAGGGTTCCTATGAGAGTCCCATATGGGAGTGTATATGGGTCAGCATATATGAATTTATATAGGTTTCTAGGTAGGATCCTACATAGGATTTCTGAAAATGACTTTTTTCAAATGCACATACCTCCGCACTGAGTCAATGTCAGAATTGAAACTTAACTGCTTCAAGCACGTGAGAGCTCTCCCTTTTTATATCTTCTCTATCTAGACTCGTTTGTGTGTTTAGGTGAGAGAACGCACCTAGCAGCATTTCTATGAATCTCTCGTATAGGAATTCATATAGGATTTCACATAGGATCCTATATGTCGACCCATATAGGTGAGAGAACACACCTACCGGCATTTCTATGGAATGAACTCTGTTTTATAAGAAGAGATGCTTACCTATGTGGGTCGATATATAGGATCCTATGTGAAATCCTATATGAATTCCTATACGAGAGATTCATAGAAATGCCGCTAGGTGCGCTCTCTCACCTAAACACACAAAACGAGTCTAGATAGAGAAGATATAAAAAGGAAGAGCTCTCATGTGCTTGAAGCAGTTTAGTTTGAATTCTGACATTGACTCAGTGCGGAGGTATGCGCATTTGAAAAAAGTCATTTTCAGAAATCCTATGTAGGATACTACCTAGGAACCTATATAAATTCCTATATGCTGACCCATATACACTCCCATATGGGACTCTCATAGGAACCCTATAGGAAAACATGTAGTTTCCTATATAGATTGTCATAGGAAACTACACGCTTTCCTATAGAAATCCACGTACGATCCTATATAGGAAAACATAAATTTCTGCTCCAATTTAGTAAGAGTCCTGTAGGAAAACATGTAGTTTCCTATAAAGATTCTTATTGGAAACTATATGTTTTCCTATAGGATTTCATATGTGATCTAGTATAGGCAAGTATATGTTTTTCTATAGGTTTACATATATGATCCTATATGTAATCATATATCTTCCTATTTCATATCTATAGGATACTTATAGGAAAATATATGTTTTCCTATAGGTTTTCATATATGATCCTATAGGAAAACATATATTTTCCTATGTTATATCTATAGGAATCTTATAGGAAAATATATGTTTTGCTATAGAAATGTGAAATTTAACCCTATAGGATATTATATGTTTTCCTATGTCATATCTATACAATATCACATGTGTTTTTCCTATAGGAATGTTCCTATAGGAATCTACATAGGATCCTATATAGAATCCTGTAAGAATCTACGTAGAAATCTTATAGGATTTCTACTAGGAACCTATATAGGATTTTCCAGTAGGGTCCGCACTAAGTTTCTATGGGTCCCAGCTCTGCGCAGTAGTTTTTTTGTTAAATTATTACATAGAAATACATGGAACGCAAAATCACAGTTCCACAGAAAATTAAAAAAAAATGTGTTTAAAAGTATGTTACGCGAAAATAGTATTGGAGTTTCCAATACTTAAACCAATACTTATTCCAATACTTCAATACTTATTCCAATACTTAATCCAATACTTAATCCAATACTTACTCCCAATACTTAATCCAATACTTAATCCAATACTTACTCCCAATACTTAATCCAATACTTAATCCAATACTTATTTTTCATAGGGGTCGCTAGGTTTATTTGAATAAAAGCTGTAAATTAACAACAATAAATTGTTTAAACAAATGAAAAATACTTAAAAATATCTATAAACATTCGTAAATTGACAATATGTAACAATTTTGTTAAAAAATCCTAAAGAAACTATTAATTTGTAATTTGAAAAAAATTATCATTTTTTTTTGCATTTATAGGGGTTGTTTATAGCCCTATAAAAAATAGTTAATATTAATAAATTATTAAATAAATTATGGAATATTGTTGTTTGAGGACTTTTCAAGATGTGATTCACTGTATTGCTATTTTGAGTGATTTTTGAGGATTTGGTAGCGAATTTACGAAAAAGTGCGTTTTTCCCATGTACACTGAGAAAAAGAAACTGTTGAATCAATAGTGCCGATGCTATTTAATTCAATTCTTTTTAGTCAATAATATCTGTAATCAATTATACTAATATATATTAAAATATAACAATTCATACTTTTAAATAAAAATCATGATGTTTTTAATAGAATTATTTAAAGTAGTTATAAGATAGAGAGAAATAGTTAATTGTAAGTTATTTTATATGGTTTCAAATAAATATAACTTGTTATATCAATAAATATTATTTACAGTTTGTACAAATATATATTTCAGATGATGCAATATGCTTTAGAATCAATAGCACCTGCTTTTGTTATTATAAATGGCATTTTCACATACGTTCAAATGCAGATGCTATAAAATTGAAAGTACATTTAATAGATCGGTAAAACTATTTATTGAATTGTGTTATATAAAATATAGAAATAATAAAATGCATTTTTGCATTTTTTAATTAAAAACCTAGGAACTTTATAAATAAATGAATAAAAAATAAATAAAATAAAATAAAACAAAGTACCTACATTATGTGACCGCGTCTGAGAAAATGGTACTTATGACCAAAAAAATCGATTTTTGGTTTTTGACGGTTTCGTGTACTTCAAGGTCTTAAAAATGTAATGCGATCAGTCCTGATCGAAAACAAACTTTTTTTTACTTTTTTAAGCAAATTTAAAAAAAATGTTTACCCCGACAAAATTTTTAACTTTTACTACTCAACTCTAAAAAATTTTTTTTATGAAAATATAGGTCTTTTTAAAAGAAAAATGATTCTTGGTATTTTTGATTAAAATCAATAATTAAAAAGTTATGAATTTTTTAAAATTGTAAAATTGTTATTCTTTTGGAAATTTTTGATACAATTATTCCTGCTTTAAACAAATAATTATTGCATTGAACCTTAAATATGAATATCAAAACTATCTGAGAAAAATTAAATCTTAACTCTCGGAGACGAGTTAAGATGTTTACCCGTCATTAGCGACCTAGTTAAATAGATCAATAATAAATTGTGAATTATGGTATTGTTGTTAGTTCTGAATGTGCATATAAATTTTCAGATCTCTAGATCAATTAGAAATTGTTTAAATTCGATTTGAAATTTTAAGCATTTAATTTTTGCAACATAATTTGTTTATAACAATAACAGCGATGTTTAAACAATTGTTTTATTACGAAAATCGTATTTGGCGGAAAAAATTACATAAGAAACATCTATCTGGGTAATTATTAATATGCAACATTCCCAGTAATCTAGTATATTTTAATGAAAAACTTGAAACTCATTTTATTGGAAAGACGCGGTCACATATATTCAAAAATACAATTTTTTAAAGGATCTTTAGAGAAAACGATAACTTGACGAATGAAGGGGAATTTTCATAAACTATTATAATTATTACGAAAATCTTGAGGACATGGTAAAATAATATTCTGAAACCGTTTGCTTATATTAAAGATAAATAGTATATTAAGCAACAAGGGGTTAAGGGCAGCCATTTGTTTACGCTGATGTTTGTGTACGAGTGACAGTCCCTAAGGTGGACAGGGCCCCAAGATGGACAATTAGTATATAATTTTAAGGTGACAGCTCCTTATGCTTTCTGTCATTTTTGTTGTTTGTATAGACGAAGAAAAAAAAGTTTTCTTATATGTTTTTCTTAATTTCGTAAATTTATTTAAATTTATGATTTTGAATGAATTGGATCCGTCATTTAGAATTTTGTAATTCTGACTTCAGATTCGTAATCAGCGACCCCAAAAACCCCTTAATACCAAGGTGTATTAAATTCAACAATTTTTTGAAAATTCGTCCGCCATATTGGATCTGCTATTTTGAATTTTGTAATTCTGACTTCAGATTCGTAATCAGCGATCCAAAAAACCCCTTAATACCAAGTTATATTAAAATCTAACAATTTTTTTAAAATTTGTCCACCATATTAGATCCGCCATTTTGAATTTTGTAATTCTGACATCAGATTCGTAATCAGCGACCCCAAAAACCCATTAATACCAAGCTGTATTAAATTCAACAATTTTTTGAAAATTCGTCTGCCATATTGGATCCGCCATTTTGAATTTTGTAATTCTGACTTCAAATTCGTAATCAGCGACCCCAAAAACCCCTTAATACCAAGTTATATTAAAATCCAACAATTTTTTAAAAATTCGTCCGCCATATTAGATCCGCCATTTTGAATTTTGTAATTCTGAATTCAGATTCGTAATCAGCGACCCCAAAAACCCCTTAATACCAAGGTGTATTAAATTCAACAATTTTTTAAAAATTCGTCCGCCATATTGGATCCGCCATTTTAAAATTTGTAATTCTGACTTCAGATTCGTAATCAGCGACCCCAAAAACCCCTTAATACCAAGCTGTATTAAATTCAACAATTTTTTGAAAATTCGTCCACCATATTGGATCCGCCATTTTGAATTTTGTAATTCTGACTTCAGATTCGTAATCAGCGATCCCAAAAACCCCTTAATACCAAGTTATATTAAAATCCAACAATTTTTTGACAATTCGTTCACCATATTGGATCCGCCATTTTGAATTTTGTAATTCTGACTTCAGATTCGTAATCAGCGATCCCAAAAACCCCTTAATACCAAGTTATATTAAAATCCAACAATTTTTTGACAATTCGTCCACCATATTGGATCCGCCATTTGGAAATTTGTAATTCTGACTTCAGATTCGTAATCAGCGACCCCAAAAACCCCTTAATACCAAGGTATATTTAAATCCAACAATTTTTTGAAAATTCGTCCACCATATTGAATCCGCCATTTTGAATTTTGTAATTCTGACTTCAGATTCGTAATCAGCGACCCCAAAAACCCTTAATACCAAGTTATATTAAAATCCAACAATTTTTTGAAAATTCGTCCGCCATATTAGATCCGCCATTTTGAATTTTGTAATTTTGACATCAGATTCGTAATCAGCGACCCCAAAAACCCCTTAATACCAAGCTGTATTAAATTCAACAATTTTTTGAAAATTCGTCCGCCATATTAGATCCGCCATTTTGAATTTTGTAATTCTGACATCAGATTCGTAATCAGCGATCCCAAATACCCCTTTATACCAAGGTGTATTAAATTCAACAATTTTTTGAAAATTCGTCTGCCATATTGGATCCGCCATTTTGAATTTTGTAATTCTGACTTCAGATTCGTAATCAGCGATCCCAAAAACCCCTTAATACCAAGTTATATTAAAATCCAACAATTTTTTGACAATTCGTCCACCATATTGGATCCGCCATTTGGAAATTTGTAATTCTGACTTCAGATTCGTAATCAGCGACCCCAAAAACCCCTTAATACCAAGGTATATTAAAATCCAACAATTTTTTGAAAATTCGTCCACCATATTAGATCCGTCATTTGGAATTTTGTAATTCTGACTTCAGATTCGTAATCAGCGACCCCAAAAACCCCTTAATACCAAGGTGTATTAAATTCAACAATTTTTTGAAAATTCGTCCGCCATATTGGATCTGCTATTTTGAATTTTGTAATTCTGACTTCAGATTCGTAATCAGCGATCCCAAAAACCCCTTAATACCAAGTTATATTAAAATCTAACAATTTTTTTAAAATTTGTCCACCATATTGGATCCGCCATTTGGAATTTTGTAATTCTGACTTCAGATTCGTAATCAGCGACCCCAAAAACCCCTTAATACCAAGGTGTATTAAATTCAACAATTTTTTGAAAATTCGTCCGCCATATTGGATCTGCTATTTTGAATTTTGTAATTCTGACTTCAGATTCGTAATCAGCGACCCCAAAAACCCCTTAATACCAAGGTGTATTAAATTCAACAATTTTTTGAAAATTCGTCCGCCATATTGGATCTGCTATTTTGAATTTTGTAATTCTGACTTCAGATTCGTAATCAGCGATCCCAAAAACCCCTTAATACCAAGTTATATTAAAATCTAACAATTTTTTGAAAATTCGTCCGCCATATTAGATCCGCCATTTTGAATTTTGTAATTTTGACATCAGATTGGTAATCAGCGACCCCAAAAACCCCTTAGTACTAAGTTATATTAAAATCCAACAATTTTTTGAAAATTCGTCCACCATATTGAATCCGCCATTTTGAATTTTGTAATTCTGACTTCAGATTCGTAATCAGCGACCCCAAAAACCCCTTAATACCAAGTTATATTAAAATCCAACAATTTTTTAAAAATTCGTCCGCCATATTAGATCCGCCATTTTGGATTTTGTAATTTTGACATCAGATTCGTAATCAGCGACCCCAAAAACCCCTTAATACCAAGCTGTATTAAATTCAACAATTTTTTGAAAATTCGTCCGCCATATTAGATCCGCCATTTTGAATTTTGTAATTTTGACATCAGATTGGTAATCAGCGACCCCAAAAACCCCTTAATGCCAAGTTATATTAAAATCCAACAATTTTTTGAAAATTCGTCCACCATATTGGATCCGTCATTTGGAATTTTGTAATTCTGACTTCAGATTCGTAATCAGCACCCCAAAAACCCCTTAATACCAAGGTGTATTAAATTCAACAATTTTTTGAAAATTCGTCCGCCATATTGGATCCGCTATTTTGAATTTTGTAATTCTGACTTCAGATTCGTAATCAGCGACCCCAAAAACCCCTTAATACCAAGCTGTATTAAATTCAACAATTTTTTGAAAATTCGTCCGCCATATTAGATCCGTCATTTGGAATTTTGTAATTTTGACATCAGATTGGTAATCAGCGACCCCAAAAACCCCTTAGTACCAAGTTATATTAAAATCCAACAATTTTTTGAAAATTCGTCTACCATATTAGATCCGCCATTCTGAATTTTGTAATTCTGACTTCAGATTCGTAATTAGGGATCCCAAAAACCCCAGAATACCAAGTTATATTAAAATCCAACAATTTTTTGAAAATTCGTCGGCCATATTAGATTCGCCATTTTGAATTTTGTAATTCTGACATCAGATTCGTAATCAGCGACCCCAAAAACCCCTTAATACCAAGCTGTATTAAATTCAACAATTTTTTGAAAATTCGTCCGCCATATTGGATCCGCCATTTTGAATTTTGTAATTCTGACTTCAAATTCGTAATCAGCGACCCCAAAAACCCCTAATACCAAGCTGTATTAAATTCAACAATTTTTTGAAAATTCGTCCACCATATTGGATCCGTCATTTGGAATTTTGTAATTCTGAATTCAGATTCGTAATCAGCGACCCCAAAAACCCCTTAATACCAAGGTATATTAAAATCCAACAATTTTTTGAAAATTCGTCCACCATATTGGATCCGCCATTTTGAATTTTGTAATTCTGACTTCAGATTCGTAATCAGCGACCCCAAAAACCCCTTAATACCAAGCTGTATTAAATTCAACAATTTTTTGAAAATTCGTCCACCATATTGGATCCGCCATTTTGAATTTTGTAATTCTGACTTCAGATTCGTAATCAGCGATCCCAAAAACCCCTTAATACCAAGTTATATTAAAATCCAACAATTTTTTGACAATTCGTTCACCATATTGGATCCGCCATTTTGAATTTTGTAATTCTGACTTCAGATTCGTAATCAGCGATCCCAAAAACCCCTTAATACCAAGTTATATTAAAATCCAACAATTTTTTGACAATTCGTCCACCATATTGGATCCGCCATTTGGAAATTTGTAATTCTGACTTCAGATTCGTAATCAGCGACCCCAAAAACCCCTTAATACCAAGGTATATTTAAATCCAACAATTTTTTGAAAATTCGTCCACCATATTGAATCCGCCATTTTGAATTTTGTAATTCTGACTTCAGATTCGTAATCAGCGACCCCAAAAACCCGTTAATACCAAGCTGTATTAAATTCAACAATTTTTTGAAAATTCGTCCGCCATATTAGATCCGCCATTTTGAATTTTGTAATTTTGACATCAGATTGGTAATCAGCGACCCCAAAAACCCCTTAATACCAAGTTATATTAAAATCTAACAATTTTTTTAAAATTTGTCCACCATATTGGATCCGCCATTTTAAATTTTGTAATTCTGACTTCAGATTCGTAATCAGCAATCCCAAAAACCCCTTAATACCAAGTTATATTAAAATCTAAAAATTTTTTGAAAATTCGTCCGCCATATTAGATCCGCCATTTTGAATTTTGTAATTTTGACATCAGATTGGTAATCAGCGACCCCAAAAACCCCTTAGTACCAAGTTATATTAAAATCCAACAATTTTTTGAAAATTCGTCCACCATATTGAATCCGCCATTTTGAATTTTGTAATTCTGACTTCAGATTCGTAATCAGCGACCCCAAAAACCCCTTAATACCAAGTTATATTAAAATCCAACAATTTTTTGAAAATTCGTCCGCCATATTAGATCCGCCATTTTGAATTTTGTAATTTTGACATCAGATTCGTAATCAGCGACCCCAAAAACCCCTTAATACCAAGCTGTATTAAATTCAACAATTTTTTGAAAATTCGTCCGCCATATTAGATCCGCCATTTTGAATTTTGTAATTTTGACATCAGATTGGTAATCAGCGACCCCAAAAACCCCTTAATGCCAAGTTATATTAAAATCCAACAATTTTTTGAAAATTCGTCCACCATATTGGATCCGTCATTTGGAATTTTGTAATTCTGACTTCAGATTCGAAATCAGCACCCCAAAAACCCCTTAATACCAAGTTATATTAAAATCCAACAATTTTTTGAAAATTCGTCCGCCATATTAGATCCGCCATTTTGAATTTTGTAATTTTGACATCAGATTCGTAATCAGCGACCCCAAAAACCCCTTAATACCAAGCTGTATTAAATTCAACAATTTTTTGAAAATTCGTCCGCCATATTAGATCCGTCATTTGGAATTTTGTAATTTTGACATCAGATTGGTAATCAGCGACCCCAAAAACCCCTTAGTACCAAGTTATATTAAAATCCAACAATTTTTTGAAAATTCGTCTACCATATTAGATCCGCCATTCTGAATTTTGTAATTCTGACTTCAGATTCGTAATTAGGGATCCCAAAAACCCCAGAATACCAAGTTATATTAAAATCCAACAATTTTTTGAAAATTCGTCGGCCATATTAGATCTGCCATTTTGAATTTTGTAATTCTGACATCAGATTCGTAATCAGCGACCCCAAAAACCCCTTAATACCAAGCTGTATTAAATTCAACAATTTTTTGAAAATTCGTCCGCCATATTGGATCCGCCATTTTGAATTTTGTAATTCTGACTTCAAATTCGTAATCAGCGACCCCAAAAACCCCTTAATACCAAGCTGTATTAAATTCAACAATTTTTTGAAAATTCGTCCACCATATTGGATCCGTCATTTGGAATTTTGTAATTCTGAATTCAGATTCGTAATCAGCGACCCCAAAAACCCCTTAATACCAAGGTATATTAAAATCCAACAATTTTTTGAAAATTCGTCCACCATATTGGATCCGCCATTTTGAATTTTGTAATTGTGACTTCAGATTCGTAAACAGCGATCCCAAAAACCCCTTAATACCAAGTTATATTAAAATCCAACAATTTTTTGAAAATTCGTCGGCCATATTAGATCCGCCATTTTGAATTTTGTAATTCTGACATCAGATTCGTAATCAGCGACCCCAAAAACCCCTTAATACCAAGCTGTATTAAATTCAACAATTTTTTGAAAATTCGTCCGCCATATTGGATCCGCCATTTTGAATTTTGTAATTCTGACTTCAAATTCGTAATCAGCGACCCCAAAAACCCCTTAATACCAAGCTGTATTAAATTCAACAATTTTTTGAAAATTCGTCCACCATATTGGATCCGTCATTTGGAATTTTGTAATTCTGAATTCAGATTCGTAATCAGCGACCCCAAAAACCCCTTAATACCAAGGTATATTAAAATCCAACAATTTTTTGAAAATTCGTCCACCATATTGGATCCGTCATTTGGAATTTTGTAATTCTGAATTCAGATTCGTAATCAGCGACCCCAAAAACCCCTTAATACCAAGGTATATTAAAATCCAACAATTTTTTGAAAATTCGTCCACCATATTGGATCCGCCATTTTGAATTTTGTAATTCTGACTTCAGATTCGTAATCAGCGACCCCAAAAACCCCTTAATACCAAGCTGTATTAAATTCAACAATTTTTTGAAAATTCGTCCACCATATTGGATCCGCCATTTTGAATTTTGTAATTCTGACTTCAGATTCGTAATCAGCGATCCCAAAAACCCCTTAATACCAAGTTATATTAAAATCCAACAATTTTTTGACAATTCGTCCACCATATTGGATCCGCCATTTTGAATTTTGTAATTCTGACTTCAGATTCGTAATCAGCGATCCCAAAAACCCCTTAATACCAAGTTATATTAAAATCCAACAATTTTTTGACAATTCGTCCACCATATTGGATCCGCCATTTGGAAATTTGTAATTCTGACTTCAGATTCGTAATCAGCGACCCCAAAAACCCCTTAATACTAAGGTATATTTAAATCCAACAATTTTTTGAAAATTCGTCCACCATATTGAATCCGCCATTTTGAATTTTGTAATTCTGACTTCAGATTCGTAATCAGCGACCCCAAAAACCCCTTAATACCAAGTTATATTAAAATCCAACAATTTTTTGACAATTCGTCCACCATATTGGATCCGCCATTTTGAATTTTGTAATTCTGACTTCAGATTCGTAATCAGCGATCCCAAAAACCCCTTAATACCAAGTAATATTAAAATCCAACAATTTTTTGACAATTCGTCCACCATATTGGATCCGCCATTTTGAATTTTGTAATTCTGACTTCAGATTCGTAATCAGCGATCCCAAAAACCCCTTAATACCAAGTTATATTAAAATCCAACAATTTTTTGACAATTCGTCCACCATATTGGATCCGCCATTTGGAAATTTGTAATTCTGACTTCAGATTCGTAATCAGCGACCCCAAAAACCCCTTAATACCAAGGTATATTTAAATCCAACAATTTTTTGAAAATTCGTCCACCATATTGAATCCGCCATTTTGAATTTTGTAATTCTGACTTCAGATTCGTAATCAGCGACCCCAAAAACCCCTTAATACCAAGTTATATTAAAATCCAACAATTTTTTGAAAATTCGTCCGCCATATTAGATCCGCCATTTTGAATTTTGTAATTTTGACATCAGATTCGTAATCAGCGACCCCAAAAACCCCTTAATACCAAGCTGTATTAAATTCAACAATTTTTTGAAAATTCGTCCGCCATATTAGATCCGCCATTTTGAATTTTGTAATTTTGACATCAGATTGGTAATCAGCGACCCCAAAAACCCCTTAATGCCAAGTTATATTAAAATCCAACAATTTTTTGAAAATTCGTCCACCATATTAGATCCGTCATTTGGAATTTTGTAATTCTGACTTCAGATTCGTAATCAGCGACCCCAAAAACCCCTTAATACCAAGCTGTATTAAATTCAACAATTTTTTGAAAATTCGTCCGTTATATTAGATCCGCCATTTTGAATTTTGTAATTTTGACATCAGATTGGTAATCAGCGACCCCAAAAACCCCTTAATACCAAGTTATATTAAAATCTAACAATTTTTTTAAAATTTGTCCACCATATTGGATCCGCCATTTTAAATTTTGTAATTCTGACTTCAGATTCGTAATCAGCGATCCCAAAAACCCCTTAATACCAAGTTATATTAAAATCTAACAATTTTTTGAAAATTCGTCCGCCATATTAGATCCGCCATTTTGAATTTTGTAATTTTGACATCAGATTGGTAATCAGCGACCCCAAAAACCCCTTAGTACCAAGTTATATTAAAATCCAACAATTTTTTGAAAATTCGTCCACCATATTGAATCCGCCATTTTGAATTTTGTAATTCTGACTTCAGATTCGTAATCAGCGACCCCAAAAACCCCTTAATACCAAGTTATATTAAAATCCAACAATTTTTTGAAAATTCGTCCGCCATATTAGATCCGCCATTTTGAATTTTGTAATTTTGACATCAGATTCGTAATCAGCGACCCCAAAAACCCCTTAATACCAAGCTGTATTAAATTCAACAATTTTTTGAAAATTCGTCCGCCATATTAGATCCGTCATTTGGAACTTTGTAATTCTGACTTCAGATTCGTAATCAGCGACCCCAAAAACCCCTTAATACCAAGGTATATTAAAATCCAACAATTTTTTGAAAATTCGTCTACCATATTAGATCCGCCATTCTGAATTTTGTAATTCTGACTTCAGATTCGTAATTAGGGATCCCAAAAACCCCAGAATACCAAGTTATATTAAAATCCAACAATTTTTTGAAAATTCGTCGGCCATATTAGATCCGCCATTTTGAATTTTGTAATTCTGACATCAGATTCGTAATCAGCGACCCCAAAAACCCCTTAATACCAAGCTGTATTAAATTCAACAATTTTTTGAAAATTCGTCCGCCATATTGGATCCGCCATTTTGAATTTTGTAATTCTGACTTCAAATTCGTAATCAGCGACCCCAAAAACCCCTTAATACCAAGCTGTATTAAATTCAACAATTTTTTGAAAATTCGTCCGCCATATTAGATCCGTCATTTGGAATTTTGTAATTTTGACATCAGATTGGTAATCAGCGACCCCAAAAACCCCTTAGTACCAAGTTATATTAAAATCCAACAATTTTTTGAAAATTCGTCCGCCATATTAGATCCGCCATTTTGAATTTTGTAATTCTGACATCAGATTCGTAATCAGCGACCCCAAAAACTCCTTAATACCAAGCTGTATTAAATTCAACAATTTTTTGAAAATTCGTCCGCCATATTGGATCCGCCATTTTGAATTTTGTAATTCTGACTTCAAATTCGTAATCAGCGACCCCAAAAACCCCTTAATACCAAGCTGTATTAAATTCAACAATTTTTTAAAAATTCGTCCACCATATTGGATCCGTCATTTGGAATTTTGTAATTCTGAATTCAGATTCGTAATCAGCGACCCCAAAAACCCCTTAATACCAAAGTATATTAAAATCCAACAATTTTTTGAAAATTCGTTCACCATATTGGATCCGCCATATTGAATTTTGTAATTTTGACATCAGATTTGTAATCAGAGACCCCAAAAACCCCTTAATACCAAGCTGTATTAAATTCAACAATTTTTTGAAAATTCGTTTGCCATATTAGATCCGCCATTTTGAATTTTGTAATTTTGACATCAGATTGGTAATCAGCGACCCCAAAAACCCCTTAATACTAAGTTATATTAAAATCCAACAATTTTTTGAAAATTCGTCCACCATATTGGATCCGCCATATTGAATTTTGTAATTTTGACATCAGATTCGTAATCAGCGACCCCAAAAACCCCTTAATACCAAGCTGTATTAAATTCAACAATTTTTTGAAAATTCGTCCGCCATATTAGATCCGTTATTTTGAATTTTGTAATTTTGACATCAGATTGGTAATCAGCGACCCCAAAAACCCCTTAATACCAAGTTATATTAAAATCCAACAATTTTTTGAAAGTTCGTCCACTATATTGAATCCGCCATTTTGAATTTTGTAATTCTGACTTCAGATTCGTAATCAGCGACCCCAAAAACCCCTTAATACCAAGGTATATTAAAATCCAACAATTTTTTGAAAATTCGTCCGCCATATTAGATCCGCCATTTTGAATTTTGTAATTCTGACATCAGATTCGTAATCAGCGACCCCAAAAACTCCTTAATACCAAGCTGTATTAAATTCAACAATTTTTTGAAAATTCGTCCGCCATATTGGATCCGCCATTTTGAATTTTGTAATTCTGACTTCAAATTCGTAATCAGCGACCCCAAAAACCCCTTAATACCAAGCTGTATTAAATTCAACAATTTTTTAAAAATTCGTCCACCATATTGGATCCGTCATTTGGAATTTTGTAATTCTGAATTCAGATTCGTAATCAGCGACCCCAAAAACTCCTTAATACCAAGCTGTATTAAATTCAACAATTTTTTGAAAATTCGTCCGCCATATTGGATCCGCCATTTTGAATTTTGTAATTCTGACATCAGATTCGTAATCAGCGACCCCAAAAACTCCTTAATACCAAGCTGTATTAAATTCAACAATTTTTTGAAAATTCGTCCGCCATATTGGATCCGCCATTTTGAATTTTGTAATTCTGACTTCAAATTCGTAATCAGCGACCCCAAAAACCCCTTAATACCAAGCTGTATTAAATTCAACAATTTTTTAAAAATTCGTCCACCATATTGGATCCGTCATTTGGAATTTTGTAATTCTGAATTCAGATTCGTAATCAGCGACCCCAAAAACCCCTTAATACCAAAGTATATTAAAATCCAACAATTTTTTGAAAATTCGTTCACCATATTGGATCCGCCATATTGAATTTTGTAATTTTGACATCAGATTTGTAATCAGAGACCCCAAAAACCCCTTAATACCAAGCTGTATTAAATTCAACAATTTTTTGAAAATTCGTTTGCCATATTAGATCCGCCATTTTGAATTTTGTAATTTTGACATCAGATTGGTAATCAGCGACCCCAAAAACCCCTTAATACTAAGTTATATTAAAATCCAACAATTTTTTGAAAATTCGTCCACCATATTGAATCCGCCATTTTGAATTTTGTAATTCTGACTTCAGATTCGTAATCGGCGACCCCAAAAACCCTTAATACCAAGCTGTATTAAATTCAACAATTTTTTGAAAATTCGTCCGCCATATTGGATCTGCTATTTTGAATTTTGTAATTCTGACTTCAGATTCGTAATCAGCGATCCCAAAAACCCCTTAATACCAAGTTATATTAAAATCTAACAATTTTTTTAAAATTTGTCCACCATATTGGATCCGCCATTTGGAATTTTGTAATTCTGACTTCAGATTCGTAATTAGCGACCCCAAAAACCCCTTAATACCAAGCTGTATTAAATTCAACAATTTTTTGAAAATTCGTCCGCCATATTAGATCCGCCATTTTGAATTTTGTAATTTTGACATCAGATTGGTAATCAGCGACCCCAAAAACCCCTTAATACCAAGTTATATTAAAATCTAACAATTTTTTTAAAATTTGTCCACCATATTGGATCCGCCATTTTAAATTTTGTAATTCTGACTTCAGATTCGTAATCAGCGATCCCAAAAACCCCTTAATACCAAGTTATATTAAAATCTAACAATTTTTTGAAAATTCGTCCGCCATATTAGATCCGCCATTTTGAATTTTGTAATTTTGACATCAGATTGGTAATCAGCGACCCCAAAAACCCCTTAGTACCAAGTTATATTAAAATCCAACAATTTTTTGAAAATTCGTCCACCATATTGAATCCGCCATTTTGAATTTTGTAATTCTGACTTCAGATTCGTAATCAGCGACCCCAAAAACCCCTTAATACCAAGTTATATTAAAATCCAACAATTTTTTGAAAATTCGTCCGCCATATTAGATCCGCCATTTTGAATTTTGTAATTTTGACATCAGATTCGTAATCAGCGACCCCAAAAACCCCTTAATACCAAGCTGTATTAAATTCAACAATTTTTTGAAAATTCGTCCGCCATATTAGATCCGCCATTTTGAATTTTGTAATTTTGACATCAGATTGGTAATCAGCGACCCCAAAAACCCCTTAGTACCAAGTTATATTAAAATCCAACAATTTTTTGAAAATTCGTCCACCATATTGGATCCGTCATTTGGAATTTTGTAATTCTGACTTCAGATTCGTAATCAGCGACCCCAAAAACCCCTTAATACCAAGGTATATTAAAATCCAACAATTTTTTGAAAATTCGTCTACCATATTAGATCCGCCATTCTGAATTTTGTAATTCTGACTTCAGATTCGTAATTAGGGATCCCAAAAACCCCAGAATACCAAGTTATATTAAAATCCAACAATTTTTTGAAAATTCGTCGGCCATATTAGATCCGCCATTTTGAATTTTGTAATTCTGACATCAGATTCGTAATCAGCGACCCCAAAAACCCCTTAATACCAAGCTGTATTAAATTCAACAATTTTTTGAAAATTCGTCCGCCATATTGGATCCGCCATTTTGAATTTTGTAATTCTGACTTCAAATTCGTAATCAGCGACCCCAAAAACCCCTTAATACCAAGCAGTATTAAATTCAACAATTTTTTGAAAATTCGTCCACCATATTGGATCCGTCATTTGGAATTTTGTAATTCTGAATTCAGATTCGTAATCAGCGACCCCAAAAACCCCTTAATACCAAGGTATATTAAAATCCAACAATTTTTTGAAAATTCGTCCACCATATTGGATCCGCCATATTGAATTTTGTAATTTTGACATCAGATTCGTAATCAGCGACCCCAAAAACCCCTTAATACCAAGCTGTATTAAATTCAACAGTTTTTTGAAAATTCGTCCGCCATATTAGATCCGTTATTTTGAATTTTGTAATTTTGACATCAGATTGGTAATCAGCGACCCCAAAAACCCCTTAATACCAAGTTATATTAAAATCCAACAATTTTTTGAAAATTCGTCCACTATATTGAATCCGCCATTTTGAATTTTGTAATTCTGACTTCAGATTCGTAATCAGCGACCCCAAAAACCCCTTAATACCAAGGTATATTAAAATCCAACAATTTTTTGAAAATTCGTCCGCCATATTAGATCCGCCATTTTGAATTTTGTAATTCTGACATCAGATTCGTAATCAGCGACCCCAAAAACTCCTTAATACCAAGCTGTATTAAATTCAACAATTTTTTGAAAATTCGTCCGCCATATTGGATCCGCCATTTTGAATTTTGTAATTCTGACTTCAAATTCGTAATCAGCGACCCCAAAAACCCCTTAATACCAAGCTGTATTAAATTCAACAATTTTTTAAAAATTCGTCCACCATATTGGATCCGTCATTTGGAATTTTGTAATTCTGAATTCAGATTCGTAATCAGCGACCCCAAAAACCCCTTAATACCAAAGTATATTAAAATCCAACAATTTTTTGAAAATTCGTTCACCATATTGGATCCGCCATATTGAATTTTGTAATTTTGACATCAGATTTGTAATCAGAGACCCCAAAAACCCCTTAATACCAAGCTGTATTAAATTCAACAATTTTTTGAAAATTCGTCCGCCATATTAGATCCGCCATTTTGAATTTTGTAATTTTGACATCAGATTGGTAATCAGCGACCCCAAAAACCCCTTAATACCAAGTTATATTAAAATCCAACAATTTTTTGAAAATTCGTCCACCATATTGAATCCGCCATTTTGAATTTTGTAATTCTGACTTCAGATTCGTAATCGGCGACCCCAAAAACCCTTAATACCAAGCTGTATTAAATTCAACAATTTTTTGAAAATTCGTCCGCCATATTGGATCTGCTATTTTGAATTTTGTAATTCTGACTTCAGATTCGTAATCAGCGATCCCAAAAACCCCTTAATACCAAGTTATATTAAAATCTAACAATTTTTTTAAAATTTGTCCACCATATTGGATCCGCCATTTGGAATTTTGTAATTCTGACTTCAGATTCGTAATTAGCGACCCCAAAAACCCCTTAATACCAAGCTGTATTAAATTCAACAATTTTTTGAAAATTCGTCCGCCATATTAGATCCGCCATTTTGAATTTTGTAATTTTGACATCAGATTGGTAATCAGCGACCCCAAAAACCCCTTAATACCAAGTTATATTAAAATCTAACAATTTTTTTAAAATTTGTCCACCATATTGGATCCGCCATTTTAAATTTTGTAATTCTGACTTCAGATTCGTAATCAGCGATCCCAAAAACCCCTTAATACCAAGTTATATTAAAATCTAACAATTTTTTGAAAATTCGTCCGCCATATTAGATCCGCCATTTTGAATTTTGTAATTTTGACATCAGATTGGTAATCAGCGACCCCAAAAACCCCTTAGTACCAAGTTATATTAAAATCCAACAATTTTTTGAAAATTCGTCCACCATATTGAATCCGCCATTTTGAATTTTGTAATTCTGACTTTAGATTCGTAATCAGCGATCCCAAAAACCCCTTAATACCAAGTAATATTAAAATCCAACAATTTTTTGACAATTCGTCCACCATATTGGATCCGCCATTTTGAATTTTGTAATTCTGACTTCAGATTCGTAATCAGCGATCCCAAAAACCCCTTAATACCAAGTTATATTAAAATCCAACAATTTTTTGACAATTCGTCCACCATATTGGATCCGCCATTTGGAAATTTGTAATTCTGACTTCAGATTCGTAATCAGCGACCCCAAAAACCCCTTAATACCAAGGTATATTTAAATCCAACAATTTTTTGAAAATTCGTCCACCATATTGAATCCGCCATTTTGAATTTTGTAATTCTGACTTCAGATTCGTAATCAGCGACCCCAAAAACCCCTTAATACCAAGTTATATTAAAATCCAACAATTTTTTAAAAATTCGTCCGCCATATTAGATCCGCCATTTTGAATTTTGTAATTTTGACATCAGATTCGTAATCAGCGACCCCAAAAACCCCTTAATACCAAGCTGTATTAAATTCAACAATTTTTTGAAAATTCGTCCGCCATATTAGATCCGCCATTTTGAATTTTGTAATTTTGACATCAGATTGGTAATCAGCGACCCCAAAAACCCCTTAATGCCAAGTTATATTAAAATCCAACAATTTTTTGAAAATTCGTCCGCCATATTAGATCCGCCATTTTGAATTTTGTAATTTTGACATCAGATTGGTAATCAGCGACCCCAAAAACCCCTTAGTACCAAGTTATATTAAAATCCAACAATTTTTTGAAAATTCGTCCACCATATTGAATCCGCCATTTTGAATTTTGTAATTCTGACTTCAGATTCGTAATCAGCGACCCCAAAAACCCCTTAATACCAAGTTATATTAAAATCCAACAATTTTTTGAAAATTCGTCCGCCATATTAGATCCGCCATTTTGAATTTTGTAATTTTGACATCAGATTCGTAATCAGCGACCCCAAAAACCCCTTAATACCAAGCTGTATTAAATTCAACAATTTTTTGAAAATTCGTCCGCCATATTAGATCCGCCATTTTGAATTTTGTAATTTTGACATCAGATTGGTAATCAGCGACCCCAAAAACCCCTTAATGCCAAGTTATATTAAAATCCAACAATTTTTTGAAAATTCGTCCACCATATTGGATCCGTCATTTGGAATTTTGTAATTCTGACTTCAGATTCGTAATCAGCACCCCAAAAACCCCTTAATACCAAGGTGTATTAAATTCAACAATTTTTTGAAAATTCGTCCGCCATATTGGATCCGCTATTTTGAATTTTGTAATTCTGACTTCAGATTCGTAATCAGCGACCCCAAAAACCCCTTAATACCAAGCTGTATTAAATTCAACAATTTTTTGAAAATTCGTCCGCCATATTAGATCCGTCATTTGGAATTTTGTAATTTTGACATCAGATTGGTAATCAGCGACCCCAAAAACCCCTTAGTACCAAGTTATATTAAAATCCAACAATTTTTTGAAAATTCGTCCACCATATTGGATCCGTCATTTGGAATTTTGTAATTCTGACTTCAGATTCGTAATCAGCGACCCCAAAAACCCCTTAATACCAAGGTATATTAAAATCCAACAATTTTTTGAAAATTCGTCTACCATATTAGATCCGCCATTCTGAATTTTGTAATTCTGACTTCAGATTCGTAATTAGGGATCCCAAAAACCCCAGAATACCAAGTTATATTAAAATCCAACAATTTTTTGAAAATTCGTCGGCCATATTAGATCCGCCATTTTGAATTTTGTAATTCTGACATCAGATTCGTAATCAGCGACCCCAAAAACCCCTTAATACCAAGGTATATTAAAATCCAACAATTTTTTGAAAATTCGTCCGCCATATTAGATCCGCCATTTTGAATTTTGTAATTCTGACATCAGATTCGTAATCAGCGACCCCAAAAACTCCTTAATACCAAGCTGTATTAAATTCAACAATTTTTTGAAAATTCGTCCGCCATATTGGATCCGCCATTTTGAATTTTGTAATTCTGACTTCAAATTCGTAATCAGCGACCCCAAAAACCCCTTAATACCAAGCTGTATTAAATTCAACAATTTTTTAAAAATTCGTCCACCATATTGGATCCGTCATTTGGAATTTTGTAATTCTGAATTCAGATTCGTAATCAGCGACCCCAAAAACCCCTTAATACCAAAGTATATTAAAATCCAACAATTTTTTGAAAATTCGTTCACCATATTGGATCCGCCATATTGAATTTTGTAATTTTGACATCAGATTTGTAATCAGAGACCCCAAAAACCCCTTAATACCAAGCTGTATTAAATTCAACAATTTTTTGAAAATTCGTCCGCCATATTAGATCCGCCATTTTGAATTTTGTAATTTTGACATCAGATTGGTAATCAGCGACCCCAAAAACCCCTTAATACCAAGTTATATTAAAATCCAACAATTTTTTGAAAATTCGTCCACCATATTGAATCCGCCATTTTGAATTTTGTAATTCTGACTTCAGATTCGTAATCGGCGACCCCAAAAACCCTTAATACCAAGCTGTATTAAATTCAACAATTTTTTGAAAATTCGTCCGCCATATTGGATCTGCTATTTTGAATTTTGTAATTCTGACTTCAGATTCGTAATCAGCGATCCCAAAAACCCCTTAATACCAAGTTATATTAAAACCTAACAATTTTTTTAAAATTTGTCCACCATATTGGATCCGCCATTTGGAATTTTGTAATTCTGACTTCAGATTCGTAATTAGCGACCCCAAAAACCCCTTAATACCAAGCTGTATTAAATTCAACAATTTTTTGAAAATTCGTCCGCCATATTAGATCCGCCATTTTGAATTTTGTAATTTTGACATCAGATTGGTAATCAGCGACCCCAAAAACCCCTTAATACCAAGTTATATTAAAATCTAACAATTTTTTTAAAATTTGTCCACCATATTGGATCCGCCATTTTAAATTTTGTAATTCTGACTTCAGATTCGTAATTAGCGATCCCAAAAACCCCTTAATACCAAGTTATATTAAAATCTAACAATTTTTTGAAAATTCGTCCGCCATATTAGATCCGCCATTTTGAATTTTGTAATTTTGACATCAGATTGGTAATCAGCGACCCCAAAAACCCCTTAGTACCAAGTTATATTAAAATCCAACAATTTTTTTAAAATTCGTCCACCATATTGAATCCGCCATTTTGAATTTTGTAATTCTGACTTCAAATTCGTAATCAGCGACCCCAAAAACCCCTTAATACCAAGCTGTATTAAATTCAACAATTTTTTAAAAATTCGTCCACCATATTGGATCCGTCATTTGGAATTTTGTAATTCTGAATTCAGATTCGTAATCAGCGACCCCAAAAACCCCTTAATACCAAGCTGTATTAAATTCAACAATTTTTTGAAAATTCGTCCGCCATATTAGATCCGCCATTTTGAATTTTGTAATTTTGACATCAGATTGGTAATCAGCGACCCCAAAAACCCCTTAATACCAAGTTATATTAAAATCCAACAATTTTTTGAAAATTCGTCCACTATATTGAATCCGCCATTTTGAATTTTGTAATTCTGACTTCAGATTCGTAATCAGCGACCCCAAAAACCCCTTAATACCAAGGTATATTAAAATCCAACAATTTTTTGAAAATTCGTCCGCCATATTAGATCCGCCATTTTGAATTTTGTAATTCTGACATCAGATTCGTAATCAGCGACCCCAAAAACTCCTTAATACCAAGCTGTATTAAATTCAACAATTTTTTGAAAATTCGTCCGCCATATTAGATCCGCCATTTTGAATTTTGTAATTTTGACATCAGATTGGTAATCAGCGACCCCAAAAACCCCTTAGTACCAAGTTATATTAAAATCCAACAATTTTTTGAAAATTCGTCCACCATATTGAATCCGCCATTTTGAATTTTGTAATTCTGACTTCAGATTCGTAATCAGCGACCCCAAAAACCCCTTAATACCAAGTTATATTAAAATCCAACAATTTTTTGAAAATTCGTCCGCCATATTAGATCCGCCATTTTGAATTTTGTAATTTTGACATCAGATTCGTAATCAGCGACCCCAAAAACCCCTTAATACCAAGCTGTATTAAATTCAACAATTTTTTGAAAATTCGTCCGCCATATTAGATCCGCCATTTTGAATTTTGTAATTTTGACATCAGATTGGTAATCAGCGACCCCAAAAACCCCTTAATGCCAAGTTATATTAAAATCCAACAATTTTTTGAAAATTCGTCCACCATATTGGATCCGTCATTTGGAATTTTGTAATTCTGACTTCAGATTCGTAATCAGCACCCCAAAAACCCCTTAATACCAAGGTGTATTAAATTCAACAATTTTTTGAAAATTCGTCCGCCATATTGGATCCGCTATTTTGAATTTTGTAATTCTGACTTCAGATTCGTAATCAGCGACCCCAAAAACCCCTTAATACCAAGCTGTATTAAATTCAACAATTTTTTGAAAATTCGTCCGCCATATTAGATCCGTCATTTGGAATTTTGTAATTCTGACTTCAGATTCGTAATCAGCACCCCAAAAACCCCTTAATACCAAGGTGTATTAAATTCAACAATTTTTTGAAAATTCGTCCGCCATATTGGATCCGCTATTTTGAATTTTGTAATTCTGACTTCAGATTCGTAATCAGCGACCCCAAAAACCCCTTAATACCAAGCTGTATTAAATTCAACAATTTTTTGAAAATTCGTCCGCCATATTAGATCCGTCATTTGGAATTTTGTAATTTTGACATCAGATTGGTAATCAGCGACCCCAAAAACCCCTTAGTACCAAGTTATATTAAAATCCAACAATTTTTTGAAAATTCGTCCACCATATTGGATCCGTCATTTGGAATTTTGTAATTCTGACTTCAGATTCGTAATCAGCGACCCCAAAAACCCCTTAATACCAAGGTATATTAAAATCCAACAATTTTTTGAAAATTCGTCTACCATATTAGATCCGCCATTCTGAATTTTGTAATTCTGACTTCAGATTCGTAATTAGGGATCCCAAAAACCCCAGAATACCAAGTTATATTAAAATCCAACAATTTTTTGAAAATTCGTCGGCCATATTAGATCCGCCATTTTGAATTTTGTAATTCTGACATCAGATTCGTAATCAGCGACCCCAAAAACCCCTTAATACCAAGGTATATTAAAATCCAACAATTTTTTGAAAATTCGTCCGCCATATTAGATCCGCCATTTTGAATTTTGTAATTCTGACATCAGATTCGTAATCAGCGACCCCAAAAACTCCTTAATACCAAGCTGTATTAAATTCAACAATTTTTTGAAAATTCGTCCGCCATATTGGATCCGCCATTTTGAATTTTGTAATTCTGACTTCAAATTCGTAATCAGCGACCCCAAAAACCCCTTAATACCAAGCTGTATTAAATTCAACAATTTTTTAAAAATTCGTCCACCATATTGGATCCGTCATTTGGAATTTTGTAATTCTGAATTCAGATTCGTAATCAGCGACCCCAAAAACCCCTTAATACCAAAGTATATTAAAATCCAACAATTTTTTGAAAATTCGTTCACCATATTGGATCCGCCATATTGAATTTTGTAATTTTGACATCAGATTTGTAATCAGAGACCCCAAAAACCCCTTAATACCAAGCTGTATTAAATTCAACAATTTTTTGAAAATTCGTCCGCCATATTAGATCCGCCATTTTGAATTTTGTAATTTTGACATCAGATTGGTAATCAGCGACCCCAAAAACCCCTTAATACCAAGTTATATTAAAATCCAACAATTTTTTGAAAATTCGTCCACCATATTGAATCCGCCATTTTGAATTTTGTAATTCTGACTTCAGATTCGTAATCGGCGACCCCAAAAACCCTTAATACCAAGCTGTATTAAATTCAACAATTTTTTGAAAATTCGTCCGCCATATTGGATCTGCTATTTTGAATTTTGTAATTCTGACTTCAGATTCGTAATCAGCGATCCCAAAAACCCCTTAATACCAAGTTATATTAAAACCTAACAATTTTTTTAAAATTTGTCCACCATATTGGATCCGCCATTTGGAATTTTGTAATTCTGACTTCAGATTCGTAATTAGCGACCCCAAAAACCCCTTAATACCAAGCTGTATTAAATTCAACAATTTTTTGAAAATTCGTCCGCCATATTAGATCCGCCATTTTGAATTTTGTAATTTTGACATCAGATTGGTAATCAGCGACCCCAAAAACCCCTTAATACCAAGTTATATTAAAATCTAACAATTTTTTTAAAATTTGTCCACCATATTGGATCCGCCATTTTAAATTTTGTAATTCTGACTTCAGATTCGTAATTAGCGATCCCAAAAACCCCTTAATACCAAGTTATATTAAAATCTAACAATTTTTTGAAAATTCGTCCGCCATATTAGATCCGCCATTTTGAATTTTGTAATTTTGACATCAGATTGGTAATCAGCGACCCCAAAAACCCCTTAGTACCAAGTTATATTAAAATCCAACAATTTTTTTAAAATTCGTCCACCATATTGAATCCGCCATTTTGAATTTTGTAATTCTGACTTCAAATTCGTAATCAGCGACCCCAAAAACCCCTTAATACCAAGCTGTATTAAATTCAACAATTTTTTAAAAATTCGTCCACCATATTGGATCCGTCATTTGGAATTTTGTAATTCTGAATTCAGATTCGTAATCAGCGACCCCAAAAACCCCTTAATACCAAGCTGTATTAAATTCAACAATTTTTTGAAAATTCGTCCGCCATATTAGATCCGCCATTTTGAATTTTGTAATTTTGACATCAGATTGGTAATCAGCGACCCCAAAAACCCCTTAATACCAAGTTATATTAAAATCCAACAATTTTTTGAAAATTCGTCCACTATATTGAATCCGCCATTTTGAATTTTGTAATTCTGACTTCAGATTCGTAATCAGCGACCCCAAAAACCCCTTAATACCAAGGTATATTAAAATCCAACAATTTTTTGAAAATTCGTCCGCCATATTAGATCCGCCATTTTGAATTTTGTAATTCTGACATCAGATTCGTAATCAGCGACCCCAAAAACTCCTTAATACCAAGCTGTATTAAATTCAACAATTTTTTGAAAATTCGTCCGCCATATTGGATCCGCCATTTTGAATTTTGTAATTCTGACTTCAAATTCGTAATCAGCGACCCCAAAAACCCCTTAATACCAAGCTGTATTAAATTCAACAATTTTTTAAAAATTCGTCCACCATATTGGATCCGTCATTTGGAATTTTGTAATTCTGAATTCAGATTCGTAATCAGCGACCCCAAAAACCCCTTAATACCAAAGTATATTAAAATCCAACAATTTTTTGAAAATTCGTTCACCATATTGGATCCGCCATATTGAATTTTGTAATTTTGACATCAGATTTGTAATCAGAGACCCCAAAAACCCCTTAATACCAAGCTGTATTAAATTCAACAATTTTTTGAAAATTCGTCCGCCATATTAGATCCGCCATTTTGAATTTTGTAATTTTGACATCAGATTGGTAATCAGCGACCCCAAAAACCCCTTAATACCAAGTTATATTAAAATCTAACAATTTTTTTAAAATTTGTCCACCATATTGGATCCGCCATTTTAAATTTTGTAATTCTGACTTCAGATTCGTAATCAGCGATCCCAAAAACCCCTTAATACCAAGTTATATTAAAATCTAACAATTTTTTGAAAATTCGTCCGCCATATTAGATCCGCCATTTTGAATTTTGTAATTTTGACATCAGATTGGTAATCAGCGACCCCAAAAACCCCTTAGTACCAAGTTATATTAAAATCCAACAATTTTTTTAAAATTCGTCCACCATATTGAATCCGCCATTTTGAATTTTGTAATTCTGACTTCAGATTCGTAATCAGCGACCCCAAAAACCCCTTAATACCAAGTTATATTAAAATCCAACAATTTTTTGAAAATTCGTCCGCCATATTAGATCCGCCATTTTGAATTTTGTAATTTTGACATCAGATTCGTAATCAGCGACCCCAAAAACCCCTTAATACCAAGCTGTATTAAATTCAACAATTTTTTGAAAATTCGTCCGCCATATTAGATCCGCCATTTTGAATTTTGTAATTTTGACATCAGATTGGTAATCAGCGACCCCAAAAACCTCTTAATGCCAAGTTATATTAAAATCGAACAATTTTTTGAAAATTCGTCCACCATATTGGATCCGTCATTTGGAATTTTGTAATTCTGACTTCAGATTCGTAATCAGCACCCCAAAAACCTCTTAATACCAAGGTGTATTAAATTCAACAATTTTTTGAAAATTCGTCCGCCATATTAGATCCGCCATTTTGAATTTTGTAATTTTGACATCAGATTCGTAATCAGCGACCCCAAAAACCCCTTAATACCAAGCTGTATTAAATTCAACAATTTTTTGAAAATTCGTCCGCCATATTAGATCCGCCATTTTGAATTTTGTAATTTTGACTTCAGATTCGTAATCAGCGACCCCAAAAACCCCTTAATGCCAAGTTATATTAAAATCCAACAATTTTTTTAAAATTCGTCCACCATATTAGATCCGTCATTTGGAATTTTGTAATTCTGACTTCAGATTCGTAATCAGCGACCCCAAAAACCCCTTAATACCAAGGTGTATTAAATTCAACAATTTTTTGAAAATTCGTCCGCCATATTGGATCTGCTATTTTGAATTTTGTAATTTTGACATCAGATTGGTAATCAGCGACCCCAAAAACCCCTTAATACCAAGTTATATTAAAATCCAACAATTTTTTGAAAATTCGTCCACCTTTTTGAATCCGCCATTTTGAATTTTGTAATTCTGACTTCAGATTCGTAATCAGCGACCCCAAAAACCCCTTAATACCAAGTTATATTAAAATCCAACAATTTTTTGAAAATTCGTCCGCCATATTGGATCCGCCATTTTGAATTTTGTAATTCTGACTTCAGATTCGTAATCAGCGATCCCAAAAACCCCTTAATACCAAGTTATATTAAAATCCAACAATTTTTTTGAAAATTCGTCCACCATATTGGATCCGCCATTTGGAATTTTGTAATTCTGACTTCAGATTCGTAATCAGCGACCCCAAAAACCCCTTAATACCAAGGTATATTAAAATCCAACAATTTTTTGAAAATTCGTCTACCATATTAGATCCGCCATTCTGAATTTTGTAATTCTGACTTCAGATTCGTAATTAGGGATCCCAAAAACCCCAGAATACCAAGTTATATTAAAATCCAACAATTTTTTGAAAATTCGTCCGACGTATTAGATCCGCCATTTTGAATTTTGTAATTCTGACATCAGATTCGTAATCAGCGACCCCAAAAACCCCTTAATACCAAGCTGTATTAAATTAAACAATTTTTTCAAAATTCGTCCGCCATATTGGATCCGCCATTTTGAATTTTGTAATTCTGACTTCAAATTCGTAATCAGCGACCCCAAAAACCCCTTAATACCAAGCTGTATTAAATTCAACAATTTTTTGAAAATTCCTCCACCACATTGGATCCGCCATATTGAATTTTGTAATTTTGACATCAGATTGGTAATCAGCGATCCCAAAAACCCCTTAATACCAAGTTATATTTAAATCCAACAATTTTTTGAAAATTCGTCCACCATATTGAATCCGCCATTTTGAATTTTGTAATTCTGACTTCAGATTCGTAATCAGCAACCCCAAAAACCCCTTAATACCAAGTTATATTAAAATCCAACAATTTTTTGAAAATTCGTCCGCCATATTAGATCCGCCATTTTGAATTTTGTAATTCTGACATCAGATTCGTAATCAGCGACCCCAAAAACCCCTTAATACCAAGCTGTATTAAATTCAACAATTTTTTGAAAATTCGTCCGCCATATTGGATCCGCCATTTTGAATTTTGTAATTCTGACATCAAATTCGTAATCAGCGACCCCAAAAACCCCTTAATACCAAGCTGTATTAAATTCAACAATTTTTTGAAAATTCGTCCGCCATATTAGATCCGCCATTTTGAATTTTGTAATTTTGACTTCAGATTCGTAATCAGCGACCCCAAAAACCCCTTAATGCCAAGTTATATTAAAATCCAACAATTTTTTTAAAATTCGTCCACCATATTAGATCCGTCATTTGGAATTTTGTAATTCTGACTTCAGATTCGTAATCAGCGACCCCAAAAACCCCTTAATACCAAGGTGTATTAAATTCAACAATTTTTTGAAAATTCGTCCGCCATATTGGATCTGCTATTTTGAATTTTGTAATTTTGACATCAGATTGGTAATCAGCGACCCCAAAAACCCCTTAATACCAAGTTATATTAAAATCCAACAATTTTTTGAAAATTCGTCCACCTTTTTGAATCCGCCATTTTGAATTTTGTAATTCTGACTTCAGATTCGTAATCAGCGACCCCAAAAACCCCTTAATACCAAGTTATATTAAAATCCAACAATTTTTTGAAAATTCGTCCGCCATATTGGATCCGCCATTTTGAATTTTGTAATTCTGACTTCAGATTCGTAATCAGCGATCCCAAAAACCCCTTAATACCAAGTTATATTAAAATCCAACAATTTTTTGAAAATTCGTCCACCATATTGGATCCGCCATTTGGAATTTTGTAATTCTGACTTCAGATTCGTAATCAGCGACCCCAAAAACCCCTTAATACCAAGGTATATTAAAATCCAACAATTTTTTGAAAATTCGTCTACCATATTAGATCCGCCATTCTGAATTTTGTAATTCTGACTTCAGATTCGTAATTAGGGATCCCAAAAACCCCAGAATACCAAGTTATATTAAAATCCAACAATTTTTTGAAAATTCGTCCGACGTATTAGATCCGCCATTTTGAATTTTGTAATTCTGACATCAGATTCGTAATCAGCGACCCCAAAAACCCCTTAATACCAAGCTGTATTAAATTAAACAATTTTTTCAAAATTCGTCCGCCATATTGGATCCGCCATTTTGAATTTTGTAATTCTGACTTCAAATTCGTAATCAGCGACCCCAAAAACCCCTTAATACCAAGCTGTATTAAATTCAACAATTTTTTGAAAATTCGTCCGCCACATTGGATCCGCCATATTGAATTTTGTAATTTTAACATCAGATTCGTAATCAGCGACCCCAAAAACCCCTTAATACCAAGCTGTATTAAATTCAACAATTTTTTGAAAATTCGTCCGCCATATTAGATCCGCCATTTTGAATTTTGTAATTTTGACATCAGATTGGTAATCAGCGATCCCAAAAACCCCTTAATACCAAGTTATATTTAAATCCAACAATTTTTTGAAAATTCGTCCACCATATTGAATCCGCCATTTTGAATTTTGTAATTCTGACTTCAGATTCGTAATCAGCAACCCCAAAAACCCCTTAATACCAAGTTATATTAAAATCCAACAATTTTTTGAAAATTCGTCCGCCATATTAGATCCGCCATTTTGAATTTTGTAATTCTGACATCAGATTCGTAATCAGCGACCCCAAAAACCCCTTAATACCAAGTTATATTAAAATCCAACAATTTTTTGAAAATTCGTCCGCCATATTAGATCCGCCATTTTGAATTTTGTAATTCTGACTTCAGATTCGTAATCAGCAACCCCAAAAACCCCTTAATACCAAGTTATATTAAAATCCAACAATTTTTTGAAAATTCGTCCGCCATATTAGATCCGCCATTTTGAATTTTGTAATTCTGACATCAGATTGGTAATAAGCGACCCCAAAAACCCCTTAATACCAAGTTATATTAAAATCCAACAATTTTTTGAAAATTCGTCCACCATATTGAATCCGCCATTTTGAATTTTGTAATTCTGACTTCAGATTCGTAATCAGCGACCCCAAAAACCCCTTAATACTAAGGTATATTAAAATCCAACAATTTTTTGAAAATTCGTCCACCATATTGGATCCGCCATATTGAATTTTGTAATTTTTACATCAGATTCGTAATCAGCGACCCCAAAAACCCCTTAATACCAAGCTGTATTAAATTCAACAATTTTTTGAAAATTCGTCCACCATATTGGATCCGTCATTTGGAATTTTGTAATTCTGAATTCAGATTCGTAATCAGCGACCCCAAAAACCCCTTAATACTAAGGTATATTAAAATCCAACAATTTTTTGAAAATTCGTCCACCATATTGGATCCGCCATATTGAATTTTGTAATTTTGACATCAGATTCGTAATCAGCGACCCCAAAAACCCCTTAATACCAAGCTGTATTAAATTCAACAATTTTTTGAAAATTCGTACGCCATATTAGATCCGCCATTTTGAATTTTGTAATTTTGACATCAGATTGGTAATCAGCGACCCCAAAAACCCCTTAATACCAAGTTATATTAAAATCCAACAATTTTTTGAAAATTCGTCCGCCATATTGGATCCGCCATTTTGAATTTTGTAATTCTGACTTCAGATTCGTAATCAGCGATCCCAAAAACCCCTTAATACCAAGTTATATTAAAATCCAACAATTTTTTGAAAATTCGTCCACCATATTGGATCCGCCATTTGGAATTTTGTAATTCTGACTTCAGATTCGTAATCAGCGAACCCAAAAACCCCTTAATACCAAGGTATATTAAAATCCAAAAATTTTTTGAAAATTCGTCTACCATATTAGATCCGCCATTCTGAATTTTGTAATTCTGACTTCAGATTCGTAATTAGGGATCCCAAAAACCCCAGAATACCAAGTTATATTAAAATCCAACAATTTTTTGAAAATTCGTCCTCCGTATTAGATCCGCCATTTTGAATTTTGTAATTCTGACATCAGATTCGTAATCAGCGACCCCAAAAACCCCTTAATACCAAGCTGTATTAAATTAAACAATTTTTTGAAAATTCGTCCGCCATATTGGATCCGCCATTTTGAATTTTGTAATTCTGACTTCAAATTCGTAATCAGCGACCCCAAAAACCCATTAATACCAAGCTGTATTAAATTCAACAATTTTTTGAAAATTCGTCCGCCATATTGGATCCGCCATTTTGAATTTTGTAATTCTGACTTCAGATTCGTAATCAGTGACCCCAAAAACCCTTTAATACCAAGGTATATTAAAATCCAACAATTTTTTGAAAATTCGTTTGCCATATTAGATCCGCCATTTTGAATTTTGTAATTCTGACATCAGATTCGTAATCAGCGACCCCAAAAACCCCTTAATACCAAGCTGTATTAAATCCAACAATTTTTTGAAAATTCGTCCACCATATTGGATCCGCCATTTTGAATTTTGTAATTCTGACATCAGATTGGTAATCAGCGATCCCAAAAACCCCAGAATACCAAGTTATATTAAAATCCAACAATTTTTTAAAAATTCGTCCGCCTTATTAGATCCGCCATTTTGAATTTTGTAATTCTGAAATCAGATTCGTAATCAGTGACCCCAAAAACCCTTTAATACCAAGGTATATTAAAATCCAACAATTTTTTGAAAATTCGTTTGCCATATTAGATCCGCCATTTTGAATTTTGTAATTCTGACATCAGATTCGTAATCAGCGACCCCAAAAACCCCTTAATACCAAGCTGTATTAAATCCAACAATTTTTTGAAAATTCGTCCACCATATTGGATCCGCCATTTTGAATTTTGTAATTCTGACTTCAGATTCGTAATCAGTGACCCTAAAAACCCTTTAATACCAAGGTATATTAAAATCCAACAATTTTTTGAAAATTCGTCCGCCATATTAGATCCGCCATTTTGAATTTTGTAATTCTGACATCAGATTCGTAATCAGCGACCCCAAAAACCCCTTAATACCAAGCTGTATTAAATTCAACAATTTTTTGAAAATTCGTCCACCATATTGGATCCGTCATTTGGAATTTTGTAATTCTGAATTCAGATTCGTAATCAGCGACCCCAAAAACCCCTTAATACTAAGGTATATTAAAATCCAACAATTTTTTGAAAATTCGTCCACCATATTGGATCCGCCATATTGAATTTTGTAATTTTGACATCAGATTCGTAATCAGCGACCCCAAAAACCCCTTAATACCAAGCTGTATTAAATTCAACAATTTTTTGAATATTCGTACGCCATATTAGATCCGCCATTTTGAATTTTGTAATTTTGACATCAGATTGGTAATCAGCGACCCCAAAAACCCCTTAATACCAAGTTATATTAAAATCCAACAATTTTTTGAAAATTCGTCCACCATATTGAATCCGCCATTTTGAAGTTTGTAATTCTGACTTCAGATTCGTAATCGGCGACCCCAAAAACCCCTTAATACCAAGTTATATTAAAATCCAACAATTTTTTGAAAATTCGTCCGCCATATTAGATCCGCCATTTTGAATTTTGTAATTCTGACTTCAGATTCGTAATCAGCGATCCCAAAAACCCCTTAATACCAAGTTATATTAAAATCCAACAATTTTTTGAAAATTCGTCCACCATATTGGATCCGCCATTTGGAATTTTGTAATTCTGACTTCAGATTCGTAATCAGCGACCCCAAAAACCCCTTAATACCAAGGTATATTAAAATCCAACAATTTTTTGAAAATTCGTCTACCATATTAGATCCGCCATTCTGAATTTTGTAATTCTGACATCAGATTCGTAATCAGCGACCCCAAAAACCCCTTAATACCAAGCTGTATTAAATTAAACAATTTTTTGAAAATTCGTCCGCCATATTGGATCCGCCATTTTGAATTTTGTAATTCTGACATCAGATTCGTAATCAGCGACCCCAAAAACCCCTTAATACCAAGCTGTATTAAATTAAACAATTTTTTGAAAATTCGTCCGCCATATTGGATCCGCCATTTTGAATTTTGTAATTCTGACTTCAAATTCGTAATCAGCGACCCCAAAAACCCCTTAATACCAAGCTGTATTAAATTCAACAATTTTTTGAAAATTCGTCCACCACATAGGATCCGCCATATTGAATTTTGTAATTTTAACATCAGATTAGTAATCAGCGACCCCAAAAACCCCTTAATACCAAGCTGTATTAAATTCAACAATTTTTTGAAAATTCGTCCGCCATATTAGATCCGCCATTTTGAATTTTGTTATTTTGACATCAGATTGGTAATCAGCGACCCCAAAAACCCCTTAATACCAAGTTATATTAAAATCCAACAATTTTTTGAAAATTCGTCCACCATATTGAATCCGCCATTTTGAATTTTGTGATTCTGACTTCAGATTCGTAATCAGCAACCCCAAAAACCCCTTAATACCAAGTTATATTAAAATCCAACAATTTTTTGAAAATTCGTCCGCCATATTAGATCCGCCATTTTGAATTTTGTAATTCTGACATCAGATTCGTAATCAGCGACCCCAAAAACCCCTTAATACCAAGTTATATTAAAATCCAACAATTTTTTGAAAATTCGTCTACCATATTGAATCCGCCATTTTGAATTTTGTAATTCTGACTTCAGATTCGTAATCAGCAACCCCAAAAACCCCTTAATACCAAGTTATATTAAAATCCAACAATTTTTTGAAAATTCGTCCGCCATATTAGATCCGCCATTTTGAATTTTGTAATTCTGACATCAGATTCGTAATCAGCGACCCCAAAAACCCCTTAATACCAAGCTGTATTAAATTCAACAATTTTTTGAAAATTCGTACGCCATATTAGATCCGCCATTTTGAATTTTGTAATTTTGACATCAGATTGGTAATCAGCGACCCCAAAAACCCCTTAATACCAAGTTATATTAAAATCCAACAATTTTTTGAAAATTCGTCCACCATATTGAATCCGCCATTTTGAATTTTGTAATTCTGACTTCAGATTCGTAATCAGCGACCCCAAAAACCCCTTAATACCAAGTTATATTAAAATCCAACAATTTTTTGAAAATTCGTCCGCCATATTAGATCCGCCATTTTGAATTTTGTAATTCTAACATCAGATTCGTAATCAGCGACCCCAAAAACCCCTTAATACCAAGCTGTATTAAATTCAACAATTTTTTGAAAATTCGTCCACCATATTGGATCCGTCATTTGGAATTTTGTAATTCTGAATTCAGATTCGTAATCAGCGACCCCAAAAACCCCTTAATACTAAGGTATATTAATATCCAACAATTTTTTGAAAATTCGTCCACCATATTGGATCCGCCATATTGAATTTTGTAATTTTGACATCAGATTCGTAATCAGCGACCCCAAAAACCCCTTAATACCAAGCTGTATTAAATTCAACAATTTTTTGAAAATTCGTACGCCATATTAGATCCGCCATTTTGAATTTTGTAATTTTGACATCAGATTGGTAATCAGCGACCCCAAAAACCCCTTAATACCAAGTTATATTAAAATCCAACAATTTTTTGAAAATTCGTCCGCCATATTGGATCCGCCATTTTGAATTTTGTAATTCTGACTTCAGATTCGTAATCAGCGATCCCAAAAACACCTTAATACCAAGTTATATTAAAATCCAACAATTTTTTGAAAATTCGTCCACCATATTGGATCCGCCATTTGGAATTTTGTAATTCTGACTTCAGATTCGTAATCAGCGACCCCAAAAACCCCTTAATACCAAGGTATATTAAAATCCAACAATTTTTTGAAAATTCGTCTACCATATTAGATCCGCCATTCTGAATTTTGTAATTCTGACTTCAGATTCGTAATTAGGGATCCCAAAAACCCCAGAATACCAAGTTATATTAAAATCCAACAATTTTTTGAAAATTCGTCCTCCGTATTAGATCCGCCATTTTGAATTTTGTAATTCTGACATCAGATTCGTAATCAGCGACCCCAAAAACCCCTTAATACCAAGCTGTATTAAATTAAACAATTTTTTGAAAATTCGTCCGCCATATTGGATCCGCCATTTTGAATTTTGTAATTCTGACTTCAAATTCGTAATCAGCGACCCCAAAAACCCATTAATACCAAGCTGTATTAAATTCAACAATTTTTTGAAAATTCGTCCGCCATATTGGATCCGCCATTTTGAATTTTGTAATTCTGACTTCAGATTCGTAATCAGTGACCCCAAAAACCCTTTAATACCAAGGTATATTAAAATCCAACAATTTTTTGAAAATTCGTTTGCCATATTAGATCCGCCATTTTGAATTTTGTAATTCTGACATCAGATTCGTAATCAGCGACCCCAAAAACCCCTTAATACCAAGCTGTATTAAATCCAACAATTTTTTGAAAATTCGTCCACCATATTGGATCCGCCATTTTGAATTTTGTAATTCTGACATCAGATTGGTAATCAGCGACCCCAAAAACCCTTTAATACTAAGGTATATTAAAATCCAACAATTTTTTAAAAATTCGTTCACTATATTGGATCCGCCATTCTGAATTTTGTAATTCTGACTTCAGATTCGTAATCAGCGATCCCAAAAACCCCAGAATACCAAGTTATATTAAAATCCAACAATTTTTTAAAAATTCGTCCGCCTTATTAGATCCGCCATTTTGAATTTTGTAATTCTGAAATCAGATTCGTAATCAGTGACCCCAAAAACCCTTTAATACCAAGGTATATTAAAATCCAACAATTTTTTGAAAATTCGTTTGCCATATTAGATCCGCCATTTTGAATTTTGTAATTCTGACATCAGATTCGTAATCAGCGACCCCAAAAACCCCTTAATACCAAGCTGTATTAAATTCAACAATTTTTTGAAAATTCGTCCACCATATTGGATCCGTCATTTGGAATTTTGTAATTCTGAATTCAGATTCGTAATCAGCGACCCCAAAAACCCCTTAATACTAAGGTATATTAAAATCCAACAATTTTTTGAAAATTCGTCCACCATATTGGATCCGCCATATTGAATTTTGTAATTTTGACATCAGATTCGTAATCAGCGACCCCAAAAACCCCTTAATACCAAGCTGTATTAAATTCAACAATTTTTTGAAAATTCGTACGCCATATTAGATCCGCCATTTTGAATTTTGTAATTTTGACATCAGATTGGTAATCAGCGACCCCAAAAACCCCTTAATACCAAGTTATATTAAAATCCAACAATTTTTTGAAAATTCGTCCACCATATTGAATCCGCCATTTTGAATTTTGTAATTCTGACTTCAGATTCGTAATCAGCGACCCCAAAAACCCCTTAATACCAAGTTATATTAAAATCCAACAATTTTTTGAAAATTCGTCCGTCATATTAGATCCGCCATTTTGAATTTTGTAATTCTGACTTCAGATTCGTAATCAGCGATCCCAAAAACCCCTTAATACCAAGTTATATTAAAATCCAACAATTTTTTGAAAATTCGTCCACCATATTGGATCCGCCATTTGGAATTTTGTAATTCTGACTTCAGATTCGTAATCAGCGACCCCAAAAACCCCTTAATACCAAGGTATATTAAAATCCAACAATTTTTTGAAAATTCGTCTACCATATTAGATCCGCCATTCTGAATTTTGTAATTCTGACATCAGATTCGTAATCAGCGACCCCAAAAACCCCTTAATACCAAGCTGTATTAAATTAAACAATTTTTTGAAAATTCGTCCGCCATATTGGATCCGCCATTTTGAATTTTGTAATTCTGACATCAGATTCGTAATCAGCGACCCCAAAAACCCCTTAATACCAAGCTGTATTAAATTAAACAATTTTTTGAAAATTCGTCCGCCATATTGGATCCGCCATTTTGAATTTTGTAATTCTGACTTCAAATTCGTAATCAGCGACCCCAAAAACCCCTTAATACCAAGCTGTATTAAATTCAACAATTTTTTGAAAATTCGTCCACCACATTGGATCCGCCATATTGAATTTTGTAATTTTAACATCAGATTAGTAATCAGCGACCCCAAAAACCCCTTAATACCAAGCTGTATTAAATTCAACAATTTTTTGAAAATTCGTCCGCCATATTAGATCCGCCATTTTGAATTTTGTTATTTTGACATCAGATTGGTAATCAGCGGCCCCAAAAACCCCTTAATACCAAGTTATATTAAAATCCAACAATTTTTTGAAAATTCGTCCACCATATTGAATCCGCCATTTTGAATTTTGTAATTCTGACTTCAGATTCGTAATCAGCAACCCCAAAAACCCCTTAATACCAAGTTATATTAAAATCCAACAATTTTTTGAAAATTCGTCCGCCATATTAGATCCGCCATTTTGAATTTTGTAATTCTGACATCAGATTCGTAATCAGCGACCCCAAAAACCCCTTAATACCAAGCTGTATTAAATTCAACAATTTTTTGAAAATTCGTCCGCCATATTGGATCCGCCATTTTAAATTTTGTAATTCTGACTTCAAATTCGTAATCAGCGACCCCAAAAACCCATTAATACCAAGCTGTATTAAATTCAACAATTTTTTGAAAATTCGTCCGCCATATTGGATCCGCCATTTTGAATTTTGTAATTCTGACTTCAGATTCGTAATCAGTGACCCCAAAAACCCTTTAATACCAAGGTATATTAAAATCCAACAATTTTTTGAAAATTCGTTTGCCATATTAGATCCGCCATTTTGAATTTTGTAATTCTGACATCAGATTCGTAATCAGCGACCCCAAAAACCCCTTAATACCAAGCTGTATTAAATCCAACAATTTTTTGAAAATTCGTCCACCATATTGGATCCGCTATTTTGAATTTTGTAATTCTGACATCAGATTGGTAATCAGCGACCCCAAAAACCCCTTAATACTAAGGTATATTAAAATCCAACAATTTTTTGAAAATTCGTTCACTATATTGGATCCGCCATTCTGAATTTTGTAATTCTGACTTCAGATTCGTAATCAGCGACCCCAAAAACCCCTTAATACCAAGCTGTATTAAATTCAACAATTTTTTGAAAATTCGTCCGCCATATTAGATCCGCTATTTTGAATTTTGTAATTCTGACATCAGATTGGTAATCAGCGACCCCAAAAACCCCTTAATACTAAGGTATATTAAAATCCAACAATTTTTTAAAAATTCGTCCGCCTTATTATATCCGCCATTTTGAATTTTGTAATTCTGAAATCAGATTCGTAATCAGTGACCCCAAAAACCCTTTAATACCAAGGTATATTAATATCCAACAATTTTTTGAAAATTCGTTTGCCATATTAGATCCGCCATTTTGAATTTTGTAATTCTGACATCAGATTCGTAATCAGCGACCCCAAAAACCCCTTAATACCAAGCTGTATTAAATCCAACAATTTTTTGAAAATTCGTCCACCATATTGGATCCGCCATTTTGAATTTTGTAATTCTGACTTCAGATTCGTAATCAGTGACCCCAAAAACCCTTTAATACCAAGGTATATTAAATTCCAACAATTTTTTGAAAATTCGTTTGCCATATTAGATCCGCCATTTTGAATTTTGTAATTCTGACATCAGATTCGTAATCAGCGACCCCAAAAACCCCTTAATACCAAGCTGTATTAAATTCAACAATTTTTTGAAAATTCGTCCGCCATATTAGATCCGCCATTTTGAATTTTGTAATTTTGACATCAGATTGGTAATCAGCGACCCCAAAAACCCCTTAATACCAAGTTATATTAAAATCCAACAATTTTTTGAAAATTCGTCCACTATATTGAATCCGCCATTTTGAATTTTGTAATTCTGACTTCAGATTCGTAATCAGCGACCCCAAAAACCCCTTAATACCAAGGTATATTAAAATCCAACAATTTTTTGAAAATTCGTCCGCCATATTAGATCCGCCATTTTGAATTTTGTAATTCTGACATCAGATTCGTAATCAGCGACCCCAAAAACTCCTTAATACCAAGCTGTATTAAATTCAACAATTTTTTGAAAATTCGTCCGCCATATTAGATCCGCCATTTTGAATTTTGTAATTTTGACATCAGATTGGTAATCAGCGACCCCAAAAACCCCTTAATACCAAGCTGTATTAAATTCAACAATTTTTTGAAAATTCGTCCGCCATATTAGATCCGCCATTTTGAATTTTGTAATTTTGACATCAGATTGGTAATCAGCGACCCCAAAAACCCCTTAATACCAAGTTATATTAAAATCCAACAATTTTTTGAAAATTCGTCCACCATATTAAATCCGCCATTTTGAATTTTGTAATTCTGACTTCAGATTCGTAATCAGCGACCCCAAAAACCCCTTAATACCAAGTTATATTAAAATCCAACAATTTTTTGAAAATTCGTCCGCCATATTAGATCCGCCATTTTGAATTTTGTAATTCTGACATCAGATTCGTAATCAGCGACCCCAAAAACCCCTTAATACCAAGCTGTATTAAATTCAACAATTTTTTGAAAATTCGTCCACCATATTGGATCCGTCATTTGGAATTTTGTAATTCTGAATTCAGATTCGTAATCAGCGACCCCAAAAACCCCTTAATACTAAGGTATATTAAAATCCAACAATTTTTTGAAAATTCGTCCACCATATTGGATCCGCCATATTGAATTTTGTAATTTTGACATCAGATTCGTAATCAGCGACCCCAAAAACCCCTTAATACCAAGCTGTATTAAATTCAACAATTTTTTGAAAATTCGTACGCCATATTAGATCCGCCATTTTGAATTTTGTAATTTTGACATCAGATTGGTAATCAGCGACCCCAAAAACCCCTTAATACCAAGTTATATTAAAATCCAACAATTTTTTGAAAATTCGTCCACCATATTGAATCCGTTATTTTGAATTTTGTAATTCTGACTTCAGATTCGTAATCAGCGACCCCAAAAACCCCTTAATACCAAGTTATAACTTGGTAAAAAATCCAACAATTTTTTGAAAATTCGTCCGCCATATTGGATCCGCCATTTTGAATTTTGTAATTCTGACTTCAGATTCGTAATCAGCGATCCCAAAAACCCCTTAATACCAAGTTATATTAAAATCCAACAATTTTTTGAAAATTCGTCCACCATATTGGATCCGCCATTTGGAATTTTGTAATTCTGACTTCAGATTCGTAATCAGCGACCCCAAAAACCCCTTAATACCAAGGTATATTAAAATCCAACAATTTTTTGAAAATTCGTCTAACATATTAGATCCGCCATTCTGAATTTTGTAATTCTGACTTCAGATTCGTAATTAGGGATCCCAAAAACCCCAGAATACCAAGTTATATTAAAATCCAACAATTTTTTGAAAATTCGTCCTCCGTATTAGATCCGCCATTTTGAATTTTGTAATTCTGACATCAGATTCGTAATCAGCGACCCCAAAAACCCCTTAATACCAAGCTGTATTAAATTAAACAATTTTTTGAAAATTCGTCCGCCATATTGGATCCGCCATTTTGAATTTTGTAATTCTGACTTCAAATTCGTAATCAGCGACCCCAAAAACCCATTAATACCAAGCTGTATTAAATTCAACAATTTTTTGAAAATTCGTCCGCCATATTGGATCCGCCATTTTGAATTTTGTAATATTGACTTCAGATTCGTAATCAGTGACCCCAAAAACCCTTTAATACCAAGGTATATTAAAATCCAACAATTTTTTGAAAATTCGTTTGCCATATTAGATCCGCCATTTTGAATTTTGTAATTCTGACATCAGATTCGTAATCAGCGACCCCAAAAACCCCTTAATACCAAGCTGTATTAAATTCAACAATTTTTTGAAAATTCTTCCACCACATTGGATCCGCCATATTGAATTTTGTAATTTTAACATCAGATTAGTAATCAGCGACCCCAAAAACCCCTTAATACCAAGCTGTATTAAATTCAACAATTTTTTGAAAATTCGTCCGCCATATTAGATCCGCCATTTTGAATTTTGTAATTTTGACATCAGATTGGTAATCAGCGACCCCAAAAACCCCTTAATACCAAGTTATATTAAAATCCAACAATTTTTTGAAAATTCGTTTGCCATATTAGATCCGCCATTCTGAATTTTGTAATTCTGACTTCAGATTCGTAATTAGGGATCCCAAAAACCCCAGAATACGAAGTTATATTAAAATCCAACAATTTTTTGAAAATTCGTCCGCCGTATTAGATCCGCCATTTTGAATTTTGTAATTCTGACATCAGATTCGTAATCAGCGACCCCAAAAACCCCTTAATACCAAGCTGTATTAAATTAAACAATTTTTTGAAAATTCGTCCGCCATATTGGATCCGCCATTTTGAATTTTGTAATTCTGACTTCAAATTCGTAATCAGCGACCCCAAAAACCCCTTAATACCAAGCTGTATTAAATTCAACAATTTTTTGAAAATTCGTCCACCACATTGGATCCGCCATATTGAATTTTGTAATTTTAACATCAGATTAGTAATCAGCGACCCCAAAAACCCCTTAATACCAAGCTGTATTAAATTCAACAATTTTTTGAAAATTCGTCCGCCATATTAGATCCGCCATTTTGAATTTTGTAATTTTGACATCAGATTGGTAATCAGCGACCCCAAAAACCCCTTAATACCAAGTTATATTAAAATCCAACAATTTTTTGAAAATTCGTCCGCCATATTAGATCCGCCATTTTGAATTTTGTAATTCTGACATCAGATTCGTAATCAGCGACCCCAAAAACCCCTTAATACCAAGCTGTATTAAATTCAACAATTTTTTGAAAATTCGTCCACCATATTGGATCCGTCATTTGGAATTTTGTAATTCTGAATTCAGATTCGTAATCAGCGACCCCAAAAACCCCTTAATACTAAGGTATATTAAAATCCAACAATTTTTTGAAAATTCGTCCACCATATTGGATCCGCCATATTGAATTTTGTAATTTTGACATCAGATTCGTAATCAGCGACCCCAAAAACCCCTTAATACCAAGCTGTATTAAATTCAACAATTTTTTGAAAATTCGTACGCCATATTAGATCCGCCATTTTGAATTTTGTAATTTTGACATCAGATTGGTAATCAGCGACCCCAAAAACCCCTTAATACCAAGTTATATTAAAATCCAACAATTTTTTGAAAATTCGTCCACCATATTGAATCCGCCATTTTGAATTTTGTAATTCTGACTTCAGATTCGTAATCAGCGACCCCAAAAACCCCTTAATACCAAGTTATATTAAAATCCAACAATTTTTTGAAAATTCGTCCGCCATATTAGATCCGCCATTTTGAATTTTGTAATTCTGACTTCAGATTCGTAATCAGCGATCCCAAAAACCCCTTAATACCAAGTTATATTAAAATCCAACAATTTTTTGAAAATTCGTCCACCATATTGGATCCGCCATTTGGAATTTTGTAATTCTGACTTCAGATTCGTAATCAGCGACCCCAAAAACCCCTTAATACCAAGGTATATTAAAATCCAACAATTTTTTGAAAATTCGTCTACCATATTAGATCCGCCATTCTGAATTTTGTAATTCTGACTTCAGATTCGTAATTAGGGATCCCAAAAACCCCAGAATACCAAGTTATATTAAAATCCAACAATTTTTTGAAAATTCGTCCGCCGTATTAGATCCGCCATTTTAAATTTTGTAATTCTGACATCAGATTCGTAATCAGCGACCCCAAAAACCCCTTAATACCAAGCTGTATTAAATTAAACAATTTTTTGAAAATTCGTCCGCCATATTGGATCCGCCATTTTGAATTTTGTAATTCTGACTTCAAATTCGTAATCAGCGACCCCAAAAACCCCTTAATACCAAGCTGTATTAAATTCAACAATTTTTTGAAAATTCGTCCACCACATTGGATCCGCCATATTGAATTTTGTAATTTTAACATCAGATTAGTAATCAGCGACCCCAAAAACCCCTTAATACCAAGCTGTATTAAATTCAACAATTTTTTGAAAATTCGTCCGCCATATTAGATCCGCCATTTTGAATTTTGTAATTTTGACATCAGATTGGTAATCAGCGACCCCAAAAACCCCTTAATACCAAGTTATATTAAAATCCAACAATTTTTTGAAAATTCGTCCGCCATATTAGATCCGCCATTTTGAATTTTGTAATTCTGACATCAGATTCGTAATCAGCGACCCCAAAAACCCCTTAATACCAAGCTGTATTAAATTCAACAATTTTTTGAAAATTCGTCCACCATATTGGATCCGTCATTTGGAATTTTGTAATTCTGAATTGAGATTCGTAATCAGCGACCCCAAAAACCCCTTAATACCAAGGTATATTAAAATCCAACAATTTTTTGAAAATTCGTCTACCATATTAGATCCGCCATTCTGAATTTTGTAATTCTGACTTCAGATTCGTAATTAGGGATCCCAAAAACCCCAGAATACCAAGTTATATTAAAATCCAACAATTTTTTGAAAATTCGTCCGCCGTATTAGATCCGCCATTTTGAATTTTGTAATTCTGACATCAGATTCGTAATCAGCGACCCCAAAAACCCCTTAATACCAAGCTGTATTAAATTCAACAATTTTTTGAAAATTCGTCCGCCATATTGGATCCGCCATTTTGAATTTTGTAATTCTGACTTCAAATTCGTAATCAGCGACCCCAAAAACCCCTTAATACCAAGCTGTATTAAATTCAACAATTTTTTGAAAATTCGTACGCCATATTAGATCCGCCATTTTGAATTTTGTAATTTTGACATCAGATTGGTAATCAGCGACCCCAAAAACCCCTTAATACCAAGTTATATTAAAATCCAACAATTTTTTGAAAATTCGTTCACCATATTGAATCCGCCATTTTGAATTTTGTAATTCTGACTTCAGATTCGTAATCAGCGACCCCAAAAACCCCTTAATACCAAGTTATATTAAAATCCAACAATTTTTTGAAAATTCGTCCGCCATATTAGATCCGCCATTTTGAATTTTGTAATTCTGACTTCAGATTCGTAATCAGCGATCCCAAAAACCTCTTAATACCAAGTTATATTAAAATCCAACAATTTTTTGAAAATTCGTCCACCATATTGGATCCGCCATTTGGAATTTTGTAATTCTGACTTCAGATTCGTAATCAGCGACCCCAAAAACCCCTTAATACCAAGGTATATTAAAATCCAACAATTTTTTGAAAATTCGTCCGCCGTATTAGATCCGCCATTTTGAATTTTGTAATTCTGACATCAGATTCGTAATCAGCGACCCCAAAAACCCCTTAATACCAAGCTGTATTAAATTAAACAATTTTTTGAAAATTCGTCCGCCATATTGGATCCGCCATTTTGAATTTTGTAATTCTGACTTCAAATTCGTAATCAGCGACCCCAAAAACCCCTTAATACCAAGCTGTATTAAATTCAACAATTTTTTGAAAATTCGTCCACCACATTGGATCCGCCATATTGAATTTTGTAATTTTAACATCAGATTAGTAATCAGCGACCCCAAAAACCCCTTAATACCAAGCTGTATTAAATTCAACAATTTTTTGAAAATTCGTCCGCCATATTAGATCCGCCATTTTGAATTTTGTAATTTTGACATCAGATTGGTAATCAGCGACCCCAAAAACCCCTTAATACCAAGTTATATTAAAATCCAACAATTTTTTGAAAATTCGTCCGCCATATTAGATCCGCCATTTGGAATTTTGTAATTCTGACTTCAGATTCGTAATCAGCGACCCCAAAAACCCCTTAATACCAAGCTGTATTAAAATCCAACAATTTTTTGAAAATTCGTCCACCATATTGGATCCGCCATTTGGAATTTTGTAATTCTGACTTCAGATTCGTAATCAGCGACCCCAAAAACCCCTTAATACCAAGGTATATTAAAATCCAACAATTTTTTGAAAATTCGTCCGCCGTATTAGATCCGCCATTTTGAATTTTGTAATTCTGACATCAGATTCGTAATCAGCGACCCCAAAAACCCCTTAATACCAAGCTGTATTAAATTAAACAATTTTTTGAAAATTCGTCCGCCATATTGGATCCGCCATTTTGAATTTTGTAATTCTGACTTCAAATTCGTAATCAGCGACCCCAAAAACCCCTTAATACCAAGCTGTATTAAATTCAACAATTTTTTGAAAATTCGTCCACCACATTGGATCCGCCATATTGAATTTTGTAATTTTAACATCAGATTAGTAATCAGCGACCCCAAAAACCCCTTAATACCAAGCTGTATTAAATTCAACAATTTTTTGAAAATTCGTCCGCCATATTAGATCCGCCATTTTGAATTTTGTAATTTTGACATCAGATTGGTAATCAGCGACCCCAAAAACCCCTTAATACCAAGTTATATTAAAATCCAACAATTTTTTGAAAATTCGTCCGCCATATTAGATCCGCCATTTTGAATTTTGTAATTCTGACATCAGATTCGTAATCAGCGACCCCAAAAACCCCTTAATACCAAGCTGTATTAAATTCAACAATTTTTTGAAAATTCGTCCACCATATTGGATCCGTCATTTGGAATTTTGTAATTCTGAATTCAGATTCGTAATCAGCGACCCCAAAAACCCCTTAATACTAAGGTATATTAAAATCCAACAATTTTTTGAAAATTCGTCCACCATATTGGATCCGCCATATTGAATTTTGTAATTTTGACATCAGATTCGTAATCAGCGACCCCAAAAACCCCTTAATACCAAGCTGTATTAAATTCAACAATTTTTTGAAAATTCGTACGCCATATTAGATCCGCCATTTTGTATTTTGTAATTTTGACATCAGATTGGTAATCAGCGACCCCAAAAACCCCTTAATACCAAGTTATATTAAAATCCAACAATTTTTTAAAAATTCGTCCACCATATTGAATCCGCCATTTTGAATTTTGTAATTCTGACTTCAGATTCGTAATCAGCGACCCCAAAAACCCCTTAATACCAAGTTATATTAAAATCCAACAATTTTTTGAAAATTCGTCCGCCATATTAGATCCGCCATTTTGAATTTTGTAATTCTGACTTCAGATTCGTAATCAGCGATCCCAAAAACCCCTTAATACCAAGTTATATTAAAATCCAACAATTTTTTGAAAATTCGTCCACCATATTGGATCCGCCATTTGGAATTTTGTAATTCTGACTTCAGATTCGTAATCAGCGACCCCAAAAACCCCTTAATACCAAGGTATATTAAAATCCAACAATTTTTTGAAAATTCGTCTACCATATTAGATCCGCCATTCTGAATTTTGTAATTCTGACTTCAGATTCGTAATTAGGGATCCCAAAAACCCCAGAATACCAAGTTATATTAAAATCCAACAATTTTTTGAAAATTCGTCCGCCGTATTAGATCCGCCATTTTGAATTTTGTAATTCTGACATCAGATTCGTAATCAGCGACCCCAAAAACCCCTTAATACCAAGCTGTATTAAATTAAACAATTTTTTGAAAATTCGTCCGCCATATTGGATCCGCCATTTTGAATTTTGTAATTCTGACTTCAAATTCGTAATCAGCGACCCCAAAAACCCCTTAATACCAAGCTGTATTAAATTCAACAATTTTTTGAAAATTCGTCCACCACATTGGATCCGCCATATTGAATTTTGTAATTTTAACATCAGATTAGTAATCAGAGACCCCAAAAACCCCTTAATACCAAGCTGTATTTAATTAAACATTTTTTTGAAAATTCGTCCGCCATATTAGATCCGCCATTTTGAATTTTGTTATTTTGACATCAGATTGGTAATCAGCGACCCCAAAAACCCCTTAATACCAAGTTATATTAAAATCCAACAATTTTTTGAAAATTCGTCCACCATATTGAATCCGCCATTTTGAATTTTGTAATTCTGACATCAGATTCGTAATCAGCGACCCCAAAAACCCCTTAATACCAAGCTGTATTAAATTAAACAATTTTTTGAAAATTCGTCCGCCATATTGGATCCGCCATTTTGAATTTTGTAATTCTGACTTCAAATTCGTAATCAGCGACCCCAAAAACCCCTTAATACCAAGCTGTATTAAATTCAACAATTTTTTGAAAATTCGTCCACCACATTGGATCCGCCATATTGAATTTTGTAATTTTAACATCAGATTAGTAATCAGAGACCCCAAAAACCCCTTAATACCAAGCTGTATTTAATTAAACATTTTTTTGAAAATTCGTCCGCCATATTAGATCCGCCATTTTGAATTTTGTTATTTTGACATCAGATTGGTAATCAGCGACCCCAAAAACCCCTTAATACCAAGTTATATTAAAATCCAACAATTTTTTGAAAATTCGTCCACCATATTGAATCCGCCATTTTGAATTTTGTAATTCTGACATCAGATTCGTAATCAGCGACCCCAAAAACCCCTTAATACCAAGTTATATTAAAATCCAACAATTTTTTGAAAATTCGTCCGCCATATTAGATCCGCCATTTTGAATTTTGTAATTCTGACATCAGATTCGTAATCAGCGACCCCAAAAACCCCTTAATACCAAGCTGTATTAAATTCAACAATTTTTTGAAAATTCGTCCACCATATTGGATCCGTCATTTGGAGTTTTGTAATTCTGAATTGAGATTCGTAATCAGCGACCCCAAAAACCCCTTAATACCAAGGTATATTAAAATCCAACAATTTTTTGAAAATTCGTCTACCATATTAGATCCGCCATTCTGAATTTTGTAATTCTGACTTCAGATTCGTAATTAGGGATCCCAAAAACCCCAGAATACCAAGTTATATTAAAATCCAACAATTTTTTGAAAATTCGTCCGCCGTATTAGATCCGCCATTTTGAATTTTGTAATTCTGACATCAGATTCGTAATCAGCGACCCCAAAAACCCCTTAATACCAAGCTGTATTAAATTCAACAATTTTTTAAAAATTCGTCCGCCATATTGGATCCGCCATTTTGAATTTTGTAATTCTGACTTCAAATTCGTAATCAGCGACCCCAAAAACCCCTTAATACCAAGCTGTATTAAATTCAACAATTTTTTGAAAATTCGTACGCCATATTAGATCCGCCATTTTGAATTTTGTAATTTTGACATCAGATTGGTAATCAGCGACCCCAAAAACCCCTTAATACCAAGTTATATTAAAATCCAACAATTTTTTGAAAATTCGTCCACCATATTGAATCCGCCATTTTGAATTTTGTAATTCTGACTTCAGATTCGTAATCAGCGACCCCAAAAACCCCTTAATACCAAGTTATATTAAAATCCAACAATTTTTTGAAAATTCGTCCGCCATATTAGATCCGCCATTTTGAATTTTGTAATTCTGACTTCAGATTCGTAATCAGCGATCCCAAAAACCCCTTAATACCAAGTTATATTAAAATCCAACAATTTTTTGAAAATTCGTCCACCATATTGGATCCGCCATTTGGAATTTTGTAATTCTGACTTCAGATTCGTAATCAGCGACCCCAAAAACCCCTTAATACCAAGGTATATTAAAATCCAACAATTTTTTGAAAATTCGTCTACCATATTAGATCCGCCATTCTGAATTTTGTAATTCTGACTTCAGATTCGTAATTAGGGATCCCAAAAACCCCAGAATACCAAGTTATATTAAAATCCAACAATTTTTTGAAAATTCGTCCGCCGTATTAGATCCGCCATTTTGAATTTTGTAATTCTGACATCAGATTCGTAATCAGCGACCCCAAAAACCCCTTAATACCAAGCTGTATTAAATTAAACAATTTTTTGAAAATTCGTCCGCCATATTGGATCCGCCATTTTGAATTTTGTAATTCTGACTTCAAATTCGTAATCAGCGACCCCAAAAACCCCTTAATACCAAGCTGTATTAAATTCAACAATTTTTTGAAAATTCGTCCACCACATTGGATCCGCCATATTGAATTTTGTAATTTTAACATCAGATTAGTAATCAGCGACCCCAAAAACCCCTTAATACCAGGCTGTATTAAATTCAACAATTTTTTGAAAATTCGTCCGCCATATTAGATCCGCCATTTTGAATTTTGTAATTTTGACATCAGATTGGTAATCAGCGACCCCAAAAACCCCTTAATACCAAGTTATATTAAAATCCAACAATTTTTTGAAAATTCGTCCGCCATATTAGATCCGCCATTTTGAATTTTGTAATTCTGACATCAGATTCGTAATCAGCGACCCCAAAAACCCCTTAATACCAAGCTGTATTAAATTCAACAATTTTTTGAAAATTCGTCCACCATATTGGATCCGTCATTTGGAATTTTGTAATTCTGAATTCAGATTCGTAATCAGCGACCCCAAAAACCCCTTAATACTAAGGTATATTAAAATCCAACAATTTTTTGAAAATTTGTCCACCATATTGGATCCGCCATATTGAATTTTGTAATTTTGACATCAGATTCGTAATCAGCGACCCCAAAAACCCCTTAATACCAAGCTGTATTAAATTCAACAATTTTTTGAAAATTCGTACGCCATATTAGATCCGCCATTTTGTATTTTGTAATTTTGACATCAGATTGGTAATCAGCGACCCCAAAAACCCCTTAATACCAAGTTATATTAAAATCCAACAATTTTTTGAAAATTCGTCCACCATATTGAATCCGCCATTTTGAATTTTGTAATTCTGACTTCAGATTCGTAATCAGCGACCCCAAAAACCCCTTAATACCAAGGTATATTAAAATCCAACAATTTTTTGAAAATTCGTCTACCATATTAGATCCGCCATTCTGAATTTTGTAATTCTGACTTCAGATTCGTAATTAGGGATCCCAAAAACCCCAGAATACCAAGTTATATTAAAATCCAACAATTTTTTGAAAATTCGTCCGCCGTATTAGATCCGCCATTTTGAATTTTGTAATTCTGACATCAGATTCGTAATCAGCGACCCCAAAAACCCCTTAATACCAAGCTGTATTAAATTAAACAATTTTTTGAAAATTCGTCCGCCATATTGGATCCGCCATTTTGAATTTTGTAATTCTGACTTCAAATTCGTAATCAGCGACCCCAAAAACCCCTTAATACCAAGTTATATTAAAATCCAACAATTTTTTGAAAATTCGTCCGCCATATTAGATCCGCCATTTTGAATTTTGTAATTCTGACATCAGATTCGTAATCAGCGACCCCAAAAACCCCTTAATACCAAGCTGTATTAAATTCAACAATTTTTTGAAAATTCGTCCGCCGTATTAGATCCGCCATTTTGAATTTTGTAATTCTGACATCAGATTAGTAATCAGCGACCCCAAAAACCCCTTAATACCAAGCTGTATTAAATTAAACAATTTTTTGAAAATTCGTCCGCCATATTAGATCCGCCATTTTGAATTTTGTTATTTTGACATCAGATTGGTAATCAGCGACCCCAAAAACCCCTTAATACCAAGTTATATTAAAATCCAACAATTTTTTGAAAATTCGTCCACCATATTGAATCCGCCATTTTGAATTTTGTAATTCTGACTTCAGATTCGTAATCAGCAACCCCAAAAACCCCTTAATACCAAGTTATATTAAAATCCAACAATTTTTTGAAAATTCGTCCGCCATATTAGATCCGCCATTTTGAATTTTGTAATTCTGACATCAGATTCGTAATCAGCGACCCCAAAAACCCCTTAATACCAAGCTGTATTAAATTCAACAATTTTTTGAAAATTCGTCCACCATATTGGATCCGTCATTTGGAATTTTGTAATTCTGAATTCAGATTCGTAATCAGCGACCCCAAAAACCCCTTAATACCAAGCTGTATTAAATTAAACAATTTTTTGAAAATTCGTCCACCATATTGAATCCGCCATTTTGAATTTTGTAATTCTGACTTCAGATTCGTAATCAGCAACCCCAAAAACCCCTTAATACCAAGTTATATTAAAATCCAACAATTTTTTGAAAATTCGTCCGCCATATTAGATCCGCCATTTTGAATTTTGTAATTCTGACATCAGATTCGTAATCAGCGACCCCAAAAACCCCTTAATACCAAGCTGTATTAAATTCAACAATTTTTTGAAAATTCGTCCACCATATTGGATCCGTCATTTGGAATTTTGTAATTCTGAATTCAGATTCGTAATCAGCGACCCCAAAAACCCCTTAATACTAAGGTATATTAAAATCCAACAATTTTTTGAAAATTCGTCCACCATATTGGATCCGCCATATTGAATTTTGTAATTTTGACATCAGATTCGTAATCAGCGACCCCAAAAACCCCTTAATACCAAGCTGTATTAAATTCAACAATTTTTTGAAAATTCGTACGCCATATTAGATCCGCCATTTTGAATTTTGTAATTTTGACATCAGATTGGTAATTAGCGACCCCAAAAACCCCTTAATACCAAGTTATATTAAAATCCAACAATTTTTTGAAAATTCGTCCACCATATTGAATCCGCCATTTTGAATTTTGTAATTCTGACTTCAGATTCGTAATCAGCGACCCCAAAAACCCCTTAATACCAATTTATATTAAAATCCAACAATTTTTTGAAAATTCGTCCGCCATATTAGATCCGCCATTTTGAATTTTGTAATTCTGACTTCAGATTCGTAATCAGCGATCCCAAAAACCCCTTAATACCAAGTTATATTAAAATCCAACAATTTTTTGAAAATTCGTCCACCATATTGGATCCGCCATTTGGAATTTTGTAATTCTGACTTCAGATTCGTAATCAGCGACCCCAAAAACCCCTTAATACCAAGGTATATTAAAATCCAACAATTTTTTGAAAATTCGTCTACCATATTAGATCCGCCATTCTGAATTTTGTAATTCTGACTTCAGATTCGTAATTAGGGATCCCAAAAACCCCAGAATACCAAGTTATATTAAAATCCAACAATTTTTTGAAAATTCGTCCGCCGTATTAGATCCGCCATTTTGAATTTTGTAATTCTGACATCAGATTCGTAATCAGCGACCCCAAAAACCCCTTAATACCAAGCTGTATTAAATTAAACAATTTTTTGAAAATTCGTCCGCCATATTGGATCCGCCATTTTGAATTTTGTAATTCTGACTTCAAATTCGTAATCAGCGACCCCAAAAACCCCTTAATACCAAGCTGTATTAAATTCAACAATTTTTTGAAAATTCGTCCACCATATTGGATCCGCCATTTGGAATTTTGTAATTCTGAATTCAGATTCGTAATCAGCGACCCCAAAAACCCCTTAATACTAAGGTATATTAAAATCCAACAATTTTTTGAAAATTCGTCCACCATATTGGATCCGCCATATTGAATTTTGTAATTTTGACATCAGATTCGTAATCAGCGACCCCAAAAACCCCTTAATACCAAGCTGTATTAAATTCAACAATTTTTTGAAAATTCGTACGCCATATTAGATCCGCCATTTTGAATTTTGTAATTTTGACATCAGATTGGTAATCAGCGACCCCAAAAACCCCTTAATACCAAGTTATATTAAAATCCAACAATTTTTTGAAAATTCGTCCACCATATTGAATCCGCCATTTTGAATTTTGTAATTCTGACTTCAGATTCGTAATCAGCGACCCCAAAAACCCCTTAATACCAAGTTATATTAAAATCCAACAATTTTTTGAAAATTCGTCCGCCATATTAGATCCGCTATTTTGAATTTTGTAATTCTGACTTCAGATTCGTAATCAGCGATCCCAAAAACCCCTTAATACCAAGTTATATTAAAATCCAACAATTTTTTGAAAATTCGTCCACCATATTGGATCCGCCATTTGGAATTTTGTAATTCTGACTTCAGATTCGTATTCAGCGACCCCAAAAACCCCTTAATACCAAGGTATATTAAAATCCAACAATTTTTTAAAAATTCGTCTACCATATTAGATCCGCCATTCTGAATTTTGTAATTCTGACTTCAGATTCGTAATTAGGGATCCCAAAAACCCCAGAATACCAAGTTATATTAAAATCCAACAATTTTTTGAAAATTCGTCCGCCGTATTAGATCCGCCATTTTGAATTTTGTAATTCTGACATCAGATTCGTAATCAGCGACCCCAAAAACCCCTTAATACCAAGCTGTATTAAATTAAACAATTTTTTGAAAATTCGTCCGCCATATTGGATCCGCCATTTTGAATTTTGTAATTCTGACTTCAAATTCGTAATCAGCGACCCCAAAAACCCCTTAATACCAAGCTGTATTAAATTCAACAATTTTTTGAAAATTCGTCCACCACATTGGATCCGCCATATTGAATTTTGTAATTTTAACATCAGATTAGTAATCAGCGACCCCAAAAACCCCTTAATACCAAGCTGTATTAAATTCAACAATTTTTTGAAAATTCGTCCGCCATATTAGATCCGCCATTTTGAATTTTGTTATTTTGACATCAGATTGGTAATCAGCGACCTCAAAAACCCCTTAATACCAAGTTATATTAAAATCCAACAATTTTTTGAAAATTCGTCCATTATATTAAATCCGCCATTTTGAATTTTGTAATTCTGACTTCAGATTCGTAATCAGCAACCCCAAAAACCCCTTAATACCAAGTTATATTAAAATCCAACAATTTTTTGAAAATTCGTCCGCCATATTAGATCCGCCATTTTGAATTTTGTAATTCTGACATCAGATTCGTAATCAGCGACCCCAAAAACCCCTTAATACCAAGCTGTATTAAATTCAACAATTTTTTGAAAATTCGTCCACCATATTGGATCCGTCATTTGGAATTTTGTAATTCTGAATTCAGATTCGTAATCAGCGACCCCAAAAACCCCTTAATACTAAGGTATATTAAAATCCAACAATTTTTTGAAAATTCGTCCACCATATTGGATCCGCCATATTGAATTTTGTAATTTTGACATCAGATTCGTAATCAGCGACCCCAAAAACCCCTTAATACCAAGCTGTATTAAATTCAACAATTTTTTGAAAATTCGTACGCCATATTAGATCCGCCATTTTGAATTTTGTAATTTTGACATCAGATTGGTAATCAGCGACCCAAAAAACCCCTTAATACCAAGTTATATTAAAATCCAACAATTTTTTGAAAATTCGTCCACCATATTGAATCCGCCATTTTGAATTTTGTAATTCTGACTTCAGATTCGTAATCAGCGACCCCAAAAACCCCTTAATACCAAGTTATATTAAAATCCAACAATTTTTTGAAAATTCGTCCGCCATATTAGATCCGCCATTTTGAATTTTGTAATTCTGACTTCAGATTCGTAATCAGCGATCCCAAAAACCCCTTAATACCAAGTTATATTAAAATCCAACAATTTTTTGAAAATTCGTCCACCATATTGGATCCGCCATTTGGAATTTTGTAATTCTGACTTCAGATTCGTAATCAGCGACCCCAAAAACCCCTTAATACCAAGGTATATTAAAATCCAACAATTTTTTGAAAATTCGTCTACCATATTAGATCCGCCATTCTGAATTTTGTAATTCTGACTTCAGATTCGTAATTAGGGATCCCAAAAACCCCAGAATACCAAGTTATATTAAAATCCAACAATTTTTTGAAAATTCGTCCGCCGTATTAGATCCGCCATTTTAAATTTTGTAATTCTGACATCAGATTCGTAATCAGCGACCCCAAAAACCCCTTAATACCAAGCTGTATTAAATTAAACAATTTTTTGAAAATTCGTCCGCCATATTGGATCCGCCATTTTGAATTTTGTAATTCTGACTTCAAATTCGTAATCAGCGACCCCAAAAACCCCTTAATACCAAGCTGTATTAAATTCAACAATTTTTTGAAAATTCGTCCACCACATTGGATCCGCCATATTGAATTTTGTAATTTTAACATCAGATTAGTAATCAGCGACCCCAAAAACCCCTTAATACCAAGCTGTATTAAATTCAACAATTTTTTGAAAATTCGTCCGCCATATTAGATCCGCCATTTTGAATTTTGTTATTTTGACATCAGATTGGTAATCAGCGACCTCAAAAACCCCTTAATACCAAGTTATATTAAAATCCAACAATTTTTTGAAAATTCGTCCATTATATTAAATCCGCCATTTTGAATTTTGTAATTCTGACTTCAGATTCGTAATCAGCAACCCCAAAAACCCCTTAATACCAAGTTATATTAAAATCCAACAATTTTTTGAAAATTCGTCCGCCATATTAGATCCGCCATTTTGAATTTTGTAATTCTGACATCAGATTCGTAATCAGCGACCCCAAAAACCCCTTAATACCAAGCTGTATTAAATTCAACAATTTTTTGAAAATTCGTCCACCATATTGGATCCGTCATTTGGAATTTTGTAATTCTGAATTCAGATTCGTAATCAGCGACCCCAAAAACCCCTTAATACTAAGGTATATTAAAATCCAACAATTTTTTGAAAATTCGTCCACCATATTGGATCCGCCATATTGAATTTTGTAATTTTGACATCAGATTCGTAATCAGCGACCCCAAAAACCCCTTAATACCAAGCTGTATTAAATTAAACAATTTTTTGAAAATTCGTCCGCCATATTGGATCCGCCATTTTGAATTTTGTAATTCTGACTTCAAATTCGTAATCAGCGACCCCAAAAACCCCTTAATACCAAGCTGTATTAAATTCAACAATTTTTTGAAAATTCGTCCACCACATTGGATCCGCCATATTGAATTTTGTAATTTTAACATCAGATTAGTAATCAGCGACCCCAAAAACCCCTTAATACCAAGCTGTATTAAATTCAACAATTTTTTGAAAATTCGTCCGCCATATTAGATCCGCCATTTTGAATTTTGTTATTTTGACATCAGATTGGTAATCAGCGACCTCAAAAACCCCTTAATACCAAGTTATATTAAAATCCAACAATTTTTTGAAAATTCGTCCATTATATTAAATCCGCCATTTTGAATTTTGTAATTCTGACTTCAGATTCGTAATCAGCAACCCCAAAAACCCCTTAATACCAAGTTATATTAAAATCCAACAATTTTTTGAAAATTCGTCCGCCATATTAGATCCGCCATTTTGAATTTTGTAATTCTGACATCAGATTCGTAATCAGCGACCCCAAAAACCCCTTAATACCAAGCTGTATTAAATTCAACAATTTTTTGAAAATTCGTCCACCATATTGGATCCGTCATTTGGAATTTTGTAATTCTGAATTCAGATTCGTAATCAGCGACCCCAAAAACCCCTTAATACTAAGGTATATTAAAATCCAACAATTTTTTGAAAATTCGTCCACCATATTGGATCCGCCATATTGAATTTTGTAATTTTGACATCAGATTCGTAATCAGCGACCCCAAAAACCCCTTAATACCAAGCTGTATTAAATTCAACAATTTTTTGAAAATTCGTACGCCATATTAGATCCGCCATTTTGAATTTTGTAATTTTGACATCAGATTGGTAATCAGCGACCCAAAAAACCCCTTAATACCAAGTTATATTAAAATCCAACAATTTTTTGAAAATTCGTCCACCATATTGAATCCGCCATTTTGAATTTTGTAATTCTGACTTCAGATTCGTAATCAGCGACCCCAAAAACCCCTTAATACCAAGTTATATTAAAATCCAACAATTTTTTGAAAATTCGTCCGCCATATTAGATCCGCCATTTTGAATTTTGTAATTCTGACTTCAGATTCGTAATCAGCGATCCCAAAAACCCCTTAATACCAAGTTATATTAAAATCCAACAATTTTTTGAAAATTCGTCCACCATATTGGATCCGCCATTTGGAATTTTGTAATTCTGACTTCAGATTCGTAATCAGCGACCCCAAAAACCCCTTAATACCAAGGTATATTAAAATCCAACAATTTTTTGAAAATTCGTCTACCATATTAGATCCGCCATTCTGAATTTTGTAATTCTGACTTCAGATTCGTAATTAGGGATCCCAAAAACCCCAGAATACCAAGTTATATTAAAATCCAACAATTTTTTGAAAATTCGTCCGCCGTATTAGATCCGCCATTTTAAATTTTGTAATTCTGACATCAGATTCGTAATCAGCGACCCCAAAAACCCCTTAATACCAAGCTGTATTAAATTAAACAATTTTTTGAAAATTCGTCCGCCATATTGGATCCGCCATTTTGAATTTTGTAATTCTGACTTCAAATTCGTAATCAGCGACCCCAAAAACCCCTTAATACCAAGCTGTATTAAATTCAACAATTTTTTGAAAATTCGTCCACCACATTGGATCCGCCATATTGAATTTTGTAATTTTAACATCAGATTAGTAATCAGCGACCCCAAAAACCCCTTAATACCAAGCTGTATTAAATTCAACAATTTTTTGAAAATTCGTCCGCCATATTGGATCCGCCATTTGGAATTTTGTAATTCTGACTTCAGATTCGTAATCAGCGACCCCAAAAACCCCTTAATACCAAGGTATATTAAAATCCAACAATTTTTTGAAAATTCGTCTACCATATTAGATCCGCCATTTTAAATTTTGTAATTCTGACTTCAAATTCGTAATCAGCGACCCCAAAAACCCATTAATACCAAGCTGTATTAAATTCAACAATTTTTTGAAAATTCGTCCGCCATATTGGATCCGCCATTTTGAATTTTGTAATTCTGACTTCAGATTCGTAATCAGTGACCCCAAAAACCCTTTAATACCAAGGTATATTAAAATCCAACAATTTTTTGAAAATTCGTTTGCCATATTAGATCCGCCATTTTGAATTTTGTAATTCTGACATCAGATTCGTAATCAGCGACCCCAAAAACCCCTTAATACCAAGCTGTATTAAATCCAACAATTTTTTGAAAATTCGTCCGCCATATTGGATCCGCCATTTTGAATTTTGTAATTCTGACTTCAAATTCGTAATCAGCGACCCCAAAAACCCCTTAATACCAAGCTGTATTAAATTCAACAATTTTTTGAAAATTCGTCCACCACATTGGATCCGCCATTTTGAATTTTGTAATTCTGACTTCAGATTCGTAATCAGCGATCCCAAAAACCCCTTAATACCAAGTTATATTAAAATCCAACAATTTTTTGAAAATTCGTCCACCATATTGGATCCGCCATTTGGAATTTTGTAATTCTGACTTCAGATTCGTAATCAGCGACCCCAAAAACCCCTTAATACCAAGGTATATTAAAATCCAACAATTTTTTGAAAATTCGTCTACCATATTAGATCCGCCATTCTGAATTTTGTAATTCTGACTTCAGATTCGTAATTAGGGATCCCAAAAACCCCAGAATACCAAGTTATATTAAAATCCAACAATTTTTTGAAAATTCGTCCGCCGTATTAGATCCGCCATTTTAAATTTTGTAATTCTGACATCAGATTCGTAATCAGCGACCCCAAAAACCCCTTAATACCAAGCTGTATTAAATTAAACAATTTTTTGAAAATTCGTCCGCCATATTGGATCCGCCATTTTGAATTTTGTAATTCTGACTTCAAATTCGTAATCAGCGACCCCAAAAACCCCTTAATACCAAGTTATATTAAAATCCAACAATTTTTTGAAAATTCGTCCACCATATTGAATCCGCCATTTTGAATTTTGTAATTCTGACTTCAGATTCGTAATCAGCAACCCCAAAAACCCCTTAATACCAAGTTATATTAAAATCCAACAATTTTTTGAAAATTCGTCCGCCATATTAGATCCGCCATTTTGAATTTTGTAATTCTGACATAGGATTCGTAATCAGCGACCCCAAAAACCCCTTAATACCAAGCTGTATTAAATTCAACAATTTTTTGAAAATTCGTCCGCCATATTGGATCCGCCATTTTAAATTTTGTAATTCTGACTTCAAATTCGTAATCAGCGACCCCAAAAACCCATTAATACCAAGCTGTATTAAATTCAACAATTTTTTGAAAATTCGTCCGCCATATTGGATCCGCCATTTTGAATTTTGTAATTCTGACTTCAGATTCGTAATCAGTGACCCCAAAAACCCTTTAATACCAAGGTATATTAAAATCCAACAATTTTTTGAAAATTCGTTTGCCATATTAGATCCGCCATTTTGAATTTTGTAATTCTGACATCAGATTCGTAATCAGCGACCCCAAAAACCCCTTAATACCAAGCTGTATTAAATCCAACAATTTTTTGAAAATTCGTCCACCATATTGGATCCGCCATTTTGAATTTTGTAATTCTGACATCAGATTCGTAATCAGCGACCCCAAAAACCTCTTAATACTAAGGTATATTAAAATCCAACAATTTTTTGAAAATTCGTTCACTATATTGGATCCGCCATTCTGAATTTTGTAATTCTGACTTCAGATTCGTAATCAGCGATCCCAAAAACCCCAGAATACCAAGTTATATTAAAATCCAACAATTTTTTAAAAATTCGTCCGCCTTATTAGATCCGCCATTTTGAATTTTGTAATTCTGAAATCAGATTCGTAATCAGTGACCCCAAAAACCCTTTAATACCAAGGTATATTAAAATCCAACAATTTTTTGAAAATTCGTTTGCCATATTAGATCCGCCATTTTGAATTTTGTAATTCTGACATCAGATTCGTAATCAGCGACCCCAAAAACCCCTTAATACCAAGCTGTATTAAATCCAACAATTTTTTGAAAATTCGTCCACCATATTGGATCCGCCATTTTGAATTTAGTAATTCTGACTTCAGATTCGTAATCAGTGACCCCAAAAACCCTTTAATACCAAGGTATATAAAAATCCAACAATTTTTTGAAAATTCGTTTGCCATATTAGATCCGTTATTTTGAATTTTGTAATTCTGACATCAGATTCGTAATCAGCGACCCTAAAAACCCCTTAATACCAAGCTGTATTAAATTCAACAATTTTTTGAAAATTCGTCCGCCATATTGGATCCGCCATTTTAAATTTTGTAATTCTGACTTCAAATTCGTAATCAGCGACCCCAAAAACCCATTAATACCAAGCTGTATTAAATTCAACAATTTTTTGAAAATTCGTCCGCCATATTGGATCCGCCATTTTGAATTTTGTAATTCTGACTTCAGATTCGTAATCAGTGACCCCAAAAACTCTTTAATACCAAGGTATATTAAAATCCAACAATTTTTTGAAAATTCATTTGCCATATTAGATCCGCCATTTTGAATTTTGTAATTCTGACATCAGATTTGTAATCAGCGAGCCCAAAAACCCCTTAAAACCAAGCTGTATTAAATCCAACAATTTTTTGAAAATTCGTCCACCATATTGGATCCGCAATTTTGAATTTTGTAATTCTGACATCAGATTGGTAATCACCGACCCCAAAAACCCCTTAATACCAAGCTGTATTAAATTCAACAATTTTTTGAAAATTCGTCCACCATATTGGATCCGTCATTTGGAATTTTGTAATTCTGAATTCAGATTCGTAATCAGCGACCCCAAAAACCCCTTAATACTAAGGTATATTAAAATCCAACAATTTTTTGAAAATTCGTCCACCATATTGGATCCGCCATATTGAATTTTGTAATTTTGACATCAGATTCGTAATCAGCGACCCCAAAAACCCCTTAATACCAAGCTGTATTAAATTCAACAATTTTTTGAAAATTCGTACGCCATATTAGATCCGCCATTTTGAATTTTGTAATTTTGACATCAGATTGGTAATCAGCGACCCCAAAAACCCCTTAATACCAAGTTATATTAAAATCCAACAATTTTTTGAAAATTCGTCCACCATATTGAATCCGCCATTTTGAATTTTGTAATTCTGACTTCAGATTCGTAATCAGCGACCCCAAAAACCCCTTAATACCAAGTTATATTAAAATCCAACAATTTTTTGAAAATTCGTCCACCATATTGGATCCGCAATTTTGAATTTTGTAATTCTGACATCAGATTGGTAATCACCGACCCCAAAAACCCCTTAATACCAAGCTGTATTAAATTCAACAATTTTTTGAAAATTCGTCCACCATATTGGATCCGTCATTTGGAATTTTGTAATTCTGAATTCAGATTCGTAATCAGCGACCCCAAAAACCCCTTAATACTAAGGTATATTAAAATCCAACAATTTTTTGAAAATTCGTCCACCATATTGGATCCGCCATATTGAATTTTGTAATTTTGACATCAGATTCGTAATCAGCGACCCCAAAAACCCCTTAATACCAAGCTGTATTAAATTCAACAATTTTTTGAAAATTCGTACGCCATATTAGATCCGCCATTTTGAATTTTGTAATTTTGACATCAGATTGGTAATCAGCGACCCCAAAAACCCCTTAATACCAAGTTATATTAAAATCCAACAATTTTTTGAAAATTCGTCCACCATATTGAATCCGCCATTTTGAATTTTGTAATTCTGACTTCAGATTCGTAATCAGCGACCCCAAAAACCCCTTAATACCAAGTTATATTAAAATCCAACAATTTTTTGAAAATTCGTCCGCCATATTAGATCCGCCATTTTGAATTTTGTAATTCTGACTTCAGATTCGTAATCAGCGATCCCAAAAACCCCTTAATACCAAGTTATATTTAAATCCAACAATTTTTTGAAAATTCGTCCACCATATTGGATCCGCCATTTGGAATTTTGTAATTCTGACTTCAGATTCGTAATCAGCGACCCCAAAAACCCCTTAATACCAAGGTATATTAAAATCCAACAATTTTTTGAAAATTCGTCTACCATATTAGATCCGCCATTCTGAATTTTGTAATTCTGACTTCAGATTCGTAATTAGGGATCCCAAAAACCCCAGAATACCAAGTTATATTAAAATCCAACAATTTTTTGAAAATTCGTCCGCCGTATTAGATCCGCCATTTTGAATTTTGTAATTCTGACATCAGATTCGTAATCAGCGACCCCAAAAACCCCTTAATACCAAGCTGTATTAAATTAAACAATTTTTTGAAAATTCGTCCGCCATATTGGATCCGCCATTTTGAATTTTGTAATTCTGACTTCAAATTCATAATCAGCGACCCCAAAAACCCCTTAATACCAAGCTGTATTAAATTCAACAATTTTTTGAAAATTCGTCCACCACATTGGATCCGCCATATTGAATTTTGTAATTTTAACATCAGATTAGTAATCAGCGACCCCCAAAAACCCCTTAATACCAGGCTGTATTAAATTCAACAATTTTTTGAAAATTCGTCCGCCATATTAGATCCGCCATTTTGAATTTTCTTATTTTGACATCAGATTGGTAATCAGCGACCCCAAAAACCCCTTAATACCAAGTTATATTAAAATCCAACAATTTTTTGAAAATTCGTCCACCATATTGAATCCGCCATTTTGAATTTTGTAATTCTGACTTCAGATTCGTAATCAGCAACCCCAAAAACCCCTTAATACCAAGTTATATTAAAATCCAACAATTTTTTGAAAATTCGTCCGCCATATTAGATCCGCCATTTTGAATTTTGTAATTCTGACATCAGATTCGTAATCAGCGACCCCAAAAACCCCTTAATACCAAGCTGTATTAAATTCAACAATTTTTTGAAAATTCGTCCGCCATATTGGATCCGCCATTTTAAATTTTGTAATTCTGACTTCAAATTCGTAATCAGCGACCCCAAAAACCCATTAATACCAAGCTGTATTAGATTCAACAATTTTTTAAAAATTCGTCCGCCATATTGGATCCGCCATTTTGAATTTTGTAATTCTGACTTCAGATTCGTAATCAGTGACCCCAAAAACCCTTTAATACCAAGGTATATTAAAATCCAACAATTTTTTGAAAATTCGTTTGCCATATTAGATCCGCCATTTTGAATTTTGTAATTCTGACATCAGATTCGTAATCAGCGACCCCAAAAACCCCTTAATACCAAGCTGTATTAAATCCAACAATTTTTTGAAAATTCGTCCACCATATTGGATCCGCCATTTTGAATTTAGTAATTCTGACTTCAGATTCGTAATCAGTGACCCCAAAAACCCTTTAATACCAAGGTATATAAAAATCCAACAATTTTTTGAAAATTCGTTTGCCATATTAGATCCGTTATTTTGAATTTTGTAATTCTGACATCAGATTCGTAATCAGCGACCCTAAAAACCCCTTAATACCAAGCTGTATTAAATTCAACAATTTTTTGAAAATTCGTCCGCCATATTGGATCCGCCATTTTAAATTTTGTAATTCTGACTTCAAATTCGTAATCAGCGACCCCAAAAACCCATTAATACCAAGCTGTATTAAATTCAACAATTTTTTGAAAATTCGTCCGCCATATTGGATCCGCCATTTTGAATTTTGTAATTCTGACTTCAGATTCGTAATCAGTGACCCCAAAAACTCTTTAATACCAAGGTATATTAAAATCCAACAATTTTTTGAAAATTCATTTGCCATATTAGATCCGCCATTTTGAATTTTGTAATTCTGACATCAGATTTGTAATCAGCGAGCCCAAAAACCCCTTAAAACCAAGCTGTATTAAATCCAACAATTTTTTGAAAATTCGTCCACCATATTGGATCCGCAATTTTGAATTTTGTAATTCTGACATCAGATTGGTAATCACCGACCCCAAAAACCCCTTAATACCAAGCTGTATTAAATTCAACAATTTTTTGAAAATTCGTCCACCATATTGGATCCGTCATTTGGAATTTTGTAATTCTGAATTCAGATTCGTAATCAGCGACCCCAAAAACCCCTTAATACTAAGGTATATTAAAATCCAACAATTTTTTGAAAATTCGTCCACCATATTGGATCCGCCATATTGAATTTTGTAATTTTGACATCAGATTCGTAATCAGCGACCCCAAAAACCCCTTAATACCAAGCTGTATTAAATTCAACAATTTTTTGAAAATTCGTACGCCATATTAGATCCGCCATTTTGAATTTTGTAATTTTGACATCAGATTGGTAATCAGCGACCCCAAAAACCCCTTAATACCAAGTTATATTAAAATCCAACAATTTTTTGAAAATTCGTCCACCATATTGAATCCGCCATTTTGAATTTTGTAATTCTGACTTCAGATTCGTAATCAGCGACCCCAAAAACCCCTTAATACCAAGTTATATTAAAATCCAACAATTTTTTGAAAATTCGTCCACCATATTGGATCCGCAATTTTGAATTTTGTAATTCTGACATCAGATTGGTAATCACCGACCCCAAAAACCCCTTAATACCAAGCTGTATTAAATTCAACAATTTTTTGAAAATTCGTCCACCATATTGGATCCGTCATTTGGAATTTTGTAATTCTGAATTCAGATTCGTAATCAGCGACCCCAAAAACCCCTTAATACTAAGGTATATTAAAATCCAACAATTTTTTGAAAATTCGTCCACCATATTGGATCCGCCATATTGAATTTTGTAATTTTGACATCAGATTCGTAATCAGCGACCCCAAAAACCCCTTAATACCAAGCTGTATTAAATTCAACAATTTTTTGAAAATTCGTACGCCATATTAGATCCGCCATTTTGAATTTTGTAATTCTGACTTCAGATTCGTAATCAGCGATCCCAAAAACCCCTTAATACCAAGTTATATTTAAATCCAACAATTTTTTGAAAATTCGTCCACCATATTGGATCCGCCATTTGGAATTTTGTAATTCTGACTTCAGATTCGTAATCAGCGACCCCAAAAACCCCTTAATACCAAGGTATATTAAAATCCAACAATTTTTTGAAAATTCGTCTACCATATTAGATCCGCCATTCTGAATTTTGTAATTCTGACTTCAGATTCGTAATTAGGGATCCCAAAAACCCCAGAATACCAAGTTATATTAAAATCCAACAATTTTTTGAAAATTCGTCCGCCGTATTAGATCCGCCATTTTGAATTTTGTAATTCTGACATCAGATTCGTAATCAGCGACCCCAAAAACCCCTTAATACCAAGCTGTATTAAATTAAACAATTTTTTGAAAATTCGTCCGCCATATTGGATCCGCCATTTTGAATTTTGTAATTCTGACTTCAAATTCATAATCAGCGACCCCAAAAACCCCTTAATACCAAGCTGTATTAAATTCAACAATTTTTTGAAAATTCGTCCACCACATTGGATCCGCCATATTGAATTTTGTAATTTTAACATCAGATTAGTAATCAGCGACCCCCAAAAACCCCTTAATACCAGGCTGTATTAAATTCAACAATTTTTTGAAAATTCGTCCGCCATATTAGATCCGCCATTTTGAATTTTCTTATTTTGACATCAGATTGGTAATCAGCGACCCCAAAAACCCCTTAATACCAAGTTATATTAAAATCCAACAATTTTTTGAAAATTCGTCCACCATATTGAATCCGCCATTTTGAATTTTGTAATTCTGACTTCAGATTCGTAATCAGCAACCCCAAAAACCCCTTAATACCAAGTTATATTAAAATCCAACAATTTTTTGAAAATTCGTCCGCCATATTAGATCCGCCATTTTGAATTTTGTAATTCTGACATCAGATTCGTAATCAGCGACCCCAAAAACCCCTTAATACCAAGCTGTATTAAATTCAACAATTTTTTGAAAATTCGTCCGCCATATTGGATCCGCCATTTTAAATTTTGTAATTCTGACTTCAAATTCGTAATCAGCGACCCCAAAAACCCCTTAATACCAAGCTGTATTAAATCCAACAATTTTTTGAAAATTCGTCCACCATATTGGATCCGCCATTTTGAATTTTGTAATTCTGACTTCAGATTCGTAATCAGTGACCCCAAAAACCCTTTAATACCAAGGTATATTAAAATCCAACAATTTTTTGAAAATTCGTTTGCCATATTAGATCCGTTATTTTGAATTTTGTAATTCTGACATCAGATTCGTAATCAGCGACCCTAAAAACCCCTTAATACCAAGCTGTATTAAATTCAACAATTTTTTGAAAATTCGTCCGCCATATTGGATCCGCCATTTTAAATTTTGTAATTCTGACTTCAAATTCGTAATCAGCGACCCCAAAAACCCATTAATACCAAGCTGTATTAAATTCAACAATTTTTTGAAAATTCGTCCGCCATATTGGATCCGCCATTTTGAATTTTGTAATTCTGACTTCAGATTCGTAATCAGTGACCCCAAAAACTCTTTAATACCAAGGTATATTAAAATCCAACAATTTTTTGAAAATTCATTTGCCATATTAGATCCGCCATTTTGAATTTTGTAATTCTGACATCAGATTTGTAATCAGCGAGCCCAAAAACCCCTTAAAACCAAGCTGTATTAAATCCAACAATTTTTTGAAAATTCGTCCACCATATTGGATCCGCAATTTTGAATTTTGTAATTCTGACATCAGATTGGTAATCACCGACCCCAAAAACCCCTTAATACCAAGCTGTATTAAATTCAACAATTTTTTGAAAATTCGTCCACCATATTGGATCCGTCATTTGGAATTTTGTAATTCTGAATTCAGATTCGTAATCAGCGACCCCAAAAACCCCTTAATACTAAGGTATATTAAAATCCAACAATTTTTTGAAAATTCGTCCACCATATTGGATCCGCCATATTGAATTTTGTAATTTTGACATCAGATTCGTAATCAGCGACCCCAAAAACCCCTTAATACCAAGCTGTATTAAATTCAACAATTTTTTGAAAATTCGTACGCCATATTAGATCCGCCATTTTGAATTTTGTAATTTTGACATCAGATTGGTAATCAGCGACCCCAAAAACCCCTTAATACCAAGTTATATTAAAATCCAACAATTTTTTGAAAATTCGTCCACCATATTGAATCCGCCATTTTAAATTTTGTAATTCTGACTTCAGATTCGTAATCAGCGACCCCAAAAACCCCTTAATACCAAGTTATATTAAAATCCAACAATTTTTTGAAAATTCGTCCACCATATTGGATCCGCAATTTTGAATTTTGTAATTCTGACATCAGATTGGTAATCACCGACCCCAAAAACCCCTTAATACCAAGCTGTATTAAATTCAACAATTTTTTGAAAATTCGTCCACCATATTGGATCCGTCATTTGGAATTTTGTAATTCTGAATTCAGATTCGTAATCAGCGACCCCAAAAACCCCTTAATACTAAGGTATATTAAAATCCAACAATTTTTTGAAAATTCGTCCACCATATTGGATCCGCCATATTGAATTTTGTAATTTTGACATCAGATTCGTAATCAGCGACCCCAAAAACCCCTTAATACCAAGCTGTATTAAATTCAACAATTTTTTGAAAATTCGTACGCCATATTAGATCCGCCATTTTGAATTTTGTAATTTTGACATCAGATTGGTAATCAGCGACCCCAAAAACCCCTTAATACCAAGTTATATTAAAATCCAACAATTTTTTGAAAATTCGTCCACCATATTGAATCCGCCATTTTGAATTTTGTAATTCTGACTTCAGATTCGTAATCAGCGACCCCAAAAACCCCTTAATACCAAGTTATATTAAAATCCAACAATTTTTTGAAAATTCGTCCGCCATATTAGATCCGCCATTTTGAATTTTGTAATTCTGACTTCAGATTCGTAATCAGCGATCCCAAAAACCCCTTAATACCAAGTTATATTTAAATCCAACAATTTTTTGAAAATTCGTCCACCATATTGGATCCGCCATTTGGAATTTTGTAATTCTGACTTCAGATTCGTAATCAGCGACCCCAAAAACCCCTTAATACCAAGGTATATTAAAATCCAACAATTTTTTGAAAATTCGTCTACCATATTAGATCCGCCATTCTGAATTTTGTAATTCTGACTTCAGATTCGTAATTAGGGATCCCAAAAACCCCAGAATACCAAGTTATATTAAAATCCAACAATTTTTTGAAAATTCGTCCGCCGTATTAGATCCGCCATTTTGAATTTTGTAATTCTGACATCAGATTCGTAATCAGCGACCCCAAAAACCCCTTAATACCAAGCTGTATTAAATTAAACAATTTTTTGAAAATTCGTCCGCCATATTGGATCCGCCATTTTGAATTTTGTAATTCTGACTTCAAATTCATAATCAGCGACCCCAAAAACCCCTTAATACCAAGCTGTATTAAATTCAACAATTTTTTGAAAATTCGTCCACCACATTGGATCCGCCATATTGAATTTTGTAATTTTAACATCAGATTAGTAATCAGCGACCCCCAAAAACCCCTTAATACCAGGCTGTATTAAATTCAACAATTTTTTGAAAATTCGTCCGCCATATTAGATCCGCCATTTTGAATTTTCTTATTTTGACATCAGATTGGTAATCAGCGACCCCAAAAACCCCTTAATACCAAGTTATATTAAAATCCAACAATTTTTTGAAAATTCGTCCACCATATTGAATCCGCCATTTTGAATTTTGTAATTCTGACTTCAGATTCGTAATCAGCAACCCCAAAAACCCCTTAATACCAAGTTATATTAAAATCCAACAATTTTTTGAAAATTCGTCCGCCATATTAGATCCGCCATTTTGAATTTTGTAATTCTGACATCAGATTCGTAATCAGCGACCCCAAAAACCCCTTAATACCAAGCTGTATTAAATTCAACAATTTTTTGAAAATTCGTCCGCCATATTGGATCCGCCATTTTAAATTTTGTAATTCTGACTTCAAATTCGTAATCAGCGACCCCAAAAACCCATTAATACCAAGCTGTATTAGATTCAACAATTTTTTGAAAATTCGTCCGCCATATTGGATCCGCCATTTTGAATTTTGTAATTCTGACTTCAGATTCGTAATCAGTGACCCCAAAAACCCTTTAATACCAAGGTATATTAAAATCCAACAATTTTTTGAAAATTCGTTTGCCATATTAGATCCGCCATTTTGAATTTTGTAATTCTGACATCAGATTCGTAATCAGCGACCCCAAAAACCCCTTAATACCAAGCTGTATTAAATCCAACAATTTTTTGAAAATTCGTCCACCATATTGGATCCGCCATTTTGAATTTAGTAATTCTGACTTCAGATTCGTAATCAGTGACCCCAAAAACCCTTTAATACCAAGGTATATAAAAATCCAACAATTTTTTGAAAATTCGTTTGCCATATTAGATCCGTTATTTTGAATTTTGTAATTCTGACATCAGATTCGTAATCAGCGACCCTAAAAACCCCTTAATACCAAGCTGTATTAAATTCAACAATTTTTTGAAAATTCGTCCGCCATATTGGATCCGCCATTTTAAATTTTGTAATTCTGACTTCAAATTCGTAATCAGCGACCCCAAAAACCCATTAATACCAAGCTGTATTAAATTCAACAATTTTTTGAAAATTCGTCCGCCATATTGGATCCGCCATTTTGAATTTTGTAATTCTGACTTCAGATTCGTAATCAGTGACCCCAAAAACTCTTTAATACCAAGGTATATTAAAATCCAACAATTTTTTGAAAATTCATTTGCCATATTAGATCCGCCATTTTGAATTTTGTAATTCTGACATCAGATTTGTAATCAGCGAGCCCAAAAACCCCTTAAAACCAAGCTGTATTAAATCCAACAATTTTTTGAAAATTCGTCCACCATATTGGATCCGCAATTTTGAATTTTGTAATTCTGACATCAGATTGGTAATCACCGACCCCAAAAACCCCTTAATACCAAGCTGTATTAAATTCAACAATTTTTTGAAAATTCGTCCACCATATTGGATCCGTCATTTGGAATTTTGTAATTCTGAATTCAGATTCGTAATCAGCGACCCCAAAAACCCCTTAATACTAAGGTATATTAAAATCCAACAATTTTTTGAAAATTCGTCCACCATATTGGATCCGCCATATTGAATTTTGTAATTTTGACATCAGATTCGTAATCAGCGACCCCAAAAACCCCTTAATACCAAGCTGTATTAAATTCAACAATTTTTTGAAAATTCGTACGCCATATTAGATCCGCCATTTTGAATTTTGTAATTTTGACATCAGATTGGTAATCAGCGACCCCAAAAACCCCTTAATACCAAGTTATATTAAAATCCAACAATTTTTTGAAAATTCGTCCACCATATTGAATCCGCCATTTTGAATTTTGTAATTCTGACTTCAGATTCGTAATCAGCGACCCCAAAAACCCCTTAATACCAAGTTATATTAAAATCCAACAATTTTTTGAAAATTCGTCCACCATATTGGATCCGCAATTTTGAATTTTGTAATTCTGACATCAGATTGGTAATCACCGACCCCAAAAACCCCTTAATACCAAGCTGTATTAAATTCAACAATTTTTTGAAAATTCGTCCACCATATTGGATCCGTCATTTGGAATTTTGTAATTCTGAATTCAGATTCGTAATCAGCGACCCCAAAAACCCCTTAATACTAAGGTATATTAAAATCCAACAATTTTTTGAAAATTCGTCCACCATATTGGATCCGCCATATTGAATTTTGTAATTTTGACATCAGATTCGTAATCAGCGACCCCAAAAACCCCTTAATACCAAGCTGTATTAAATTCAACAATTTTTTGAAAATTCGTACGCCATATTAGATCCGCCATTTTGAATTTTGTAATTTTGACATCAGATTGGTAATCAGCGACCCCAAAAACCCCTTAATACCAAGTTATATTAAAATCCAACAATTTTTTGAAAATTCGTCCACCATATTGAATCCGCCATTTTGAATTTTGTAATTCTGACTTCAGATTCGTAATCAGCGACCCCAAAAACCCCTTAATACCAAGTTATATTAAAATCCAACAATTTTTTGAAAATTCGTCCGCCATATTAGATCCGCCATTTTGAATTTTGTAATTCTGACTTCAGATTCGTAATCAGCGATCCCAAAAACCCCTTAATACCAAGTTATATTTAAATCCAACAATTTTTTGAAAATTCGTCCACCATATTGGATCCGCCATTTGGAATTTTGTAATTCTGACTTCAGATTCGTAATCAGCGACCCCAAAAACCCCTTAATACCAAGGTATATTAAAATCCAACAATTTTTTGAAAATTCGTCTACCATATTAGATCCGCCATTCTGAATTTTGTAATTCTGACTTCAGATTCGTAATTAGGGATCCCAAAAACCCCAGAATACCAAGTTATATTAAAATCCAACAATTTTTTGAAAATTCGTCCGCCGTATTAGATCCGCCATTTTGAATTTTGTAATTCTGACATCAGATTCGTAATCAGCGACCCCAAAAACCCCTTAATACCAAGCTGTATTAAATTAAACAATTTTTTGAAAATTCGTCCGCCATATTGGATCCGCCATTTTGAATTTTGTAATTCTGACTTCAAATTCATAATCAGCGACCCCAAAAACCCCTTAATACCAAGCTGTATTAAATTCAACAATTTTTTGAAAATTCGTCCACCACATTGGATCCGCCATATTGAATTTTGTAATTTTAACATCAGATTAGTAATCAGCGACCCCCAAAAACCCCTTAATACCAGGCTGTATTAAATTCAACAATTTTTTGAAAATTCGTCCGCCATATTAGATCCGCCATTTTGAATTTTCTTATTTTGACATCAGATTGGTAATCAGCGACCCCAAAAACCCCTTAATACCAAGTTATATTAAAATCCAACAATTTTTTGAAAATTCGTCCACCATATTGAATCCGCCATTTTGAATTTTGTAATTCTGACTTCAGATTCGTAATCAGCAACCCCAAAAACCCCTTAATACCAAGTTATATTAAAATCCAACAATTTTTTGAAAATTCGTCCGCCATATTAGATCCGCCATTTTGAATTTTGTAATTCTGACATCAGATTCGTAATCAGCGACCCCAAAAACCCCTTAATACCAAGCTGTATTAAATTCAACAATTTTTTGAAAATTCGTCCGCCATATTGGATCCGCCATTTTAAATTTTGTAATTCTGACTTCAAATTCGTAATCAGCGACCCCAAAAACCCATTAATACCAAGCTGTATTAGATTCAACAATTTTTTGAAAATTCGTCCGCCATATTGGATCCGCCATTTTGAATTTTGTAATTCTGACTTCAGATTCGTAATCAGTGACCCCAAAAACCCTTTAATACCAAGGTATATTAAAATCCAACAATTTTTTGAAAATTCGTTTGCCATATTAGAACCGCCATTTTGAATTTTGTAATTCTGACATCAGATTCGTAATCAGCGACCCCAAAAACCCCTCAATACCAAGCTGTATTAAATCCAACAATTTTTTGAAAATTCGTCCACCATATTGGATCCGCCATTTTGAATTTTGTAATTCTGACATCAGATTGGTAATCAGCGACCCCAAAAACCCCTTAATACTAAGGTATATTAAAATCCAACAATTTTTTGAAAATTCGTTCACTATATTGGATCCGCCATTCTGAATTTTGTAATTCTGACTTCAGATTCGTAATCAGCGATCCCAAAAACCCCAGAATACCAAGTTATATTAAAATCCAACAATTTTTTAAAAATTCGTCCGCCTTATTAGATCCGCCATTTTGAATTTTGTAATTCTGAAATCAGATTCGTAATCAGTGACCCCAAAAACCCTTTAATACCAAGGTATATTAAAATCCAACAATTTTTTGAAAATTCGTTTGCCATATTAGATCCGCCATTTTAAATTTTGTAATTCTGACATCAGATTCGTAATCAGCGACCCCAAAAACCCCTTAATACCAAGCTGTATTAAATCCAACAATTTTTTGAAAATTCGTCCACCATATTGAATCCGCCATTTTAAATTTTGTAATTCTGACATCAGATTCGTAATCAGCGACCCCAAAAACCCCTTAATACCAAGTTATATTAAAATCCAACAATTTTTTGAAAATTCGTCCACCATATTGGATCCGCAATTTTGAATTTTGTAATTCTGACATCAGATTGGTAATCACCGACCCCAAAAACCCCTTAATACCAAGCTGTATTAAATTCAACAATTTTTTGAAAATTCGTCCACCATATTGGATCCGTCATTTGGAATTTTGTAATTCTGAATTCAGATTCGTAATCAGCGACCCCAAAAACCCCTTAATACTAAGGTATATTAAAATCCAACAATTTTTTGAAAATTCGTCCACCATATTGGATCCGCCATATTGAATTTTGTAATTTTGACATCAGATTCGTAATCAGCGACCCCAAAAACCCCTTAATACCAAGCTGTATTAAATTCAACAATTTTTTGAAAATTCGTACGCCATATTAGATCCGCCATTTTGAATTTTGTAATTTTGACATCAGATTGGTAATCAGCGACCCCAAAAACCCCTTAATACCAAGTTATATTAAAATCCAACAATTTTTTGAAAATTCGTCCACCATATTGAATCCGCCATTTTGAATTTTGTAATTCTGACTTCAGATTCGTAATCAGCGACCCCAAAAACCCCTTAATACCAAGTTATATTAAAATCCAACAATTTTTTGAAAATTCGTCCGCCATATTAGATCCGCCATTTTGAATTTTGTAATTCTGACTTCAGATTCGTAATCAGCGATCCCAAAAACCCCTTAATACCAAGTTATATTTAAATCCAACAATTTTTTGAAAATTCGTCCACCATATTGGATCCGCCATTTGGAATTTTGTAATTCTGACTTCAGATTCGTAATCAGCGACCCCAAAAACCCCTTAATACCAAGGTATATTAAAATCCAACAATTTTTTGAAAATTCGTCTACCATATTAGATCCGCCATTCTGAATTTTGTAATTCTGACTTCAGATTCGTAATTAGGGATCCCAAAAACCCCAGAATACCAAGTTATATTAAAATCCAACAATTTTTTGAAAATTCGTCCGCCGTATTAGATCCGCCATTTTGAATTTTGTAATTCTGACATCAGATTCGTAATCAGCGACCCCAAAAACCCCTTAATACCAAGCTGTATTAAATTAAACAATTTTTTGAAAATTCGTCCGCCATATTGGATCCGCCATTTTGAATTTTGTAATTCTGACTTCAAATTCATAATCAGCGACCCCAAAAACCCCTTAATACCAAGCTGTATTAAATTCAACAATTTTTTGAAAATTCGTCCACCACATTGGATCCGCCATATTGAATTTTGTAATTTTAACATCAGATTAGTAATCAGCGACCCCCAAAAACCCCTTAATACCAGGCTGTATTAAATTCAACAATTTTTTGAAAATTCGTCCGCCATATTAGATCCGCCATTTTGAATTTTCTTATTTTGACATCAGATTGGTAATCAGCGACCCCAAAAACCCCTTAATACCAAGTTATATTAAAATCCAACAATTTTTTGAAAATTCGTCCACCATATTGAATCCGCCATTTTGAATTTTGTAATTCTGACTTCAGATTCGTAATCAGCAACCCCAAAAACCCCTTAATACCAAGTTATATTAAAATCCAACAATTTTTTGAAAATTCGTCCGCCATATTAGATCCGCCATTTTGAATTTTGTAATTCTGACATCAGATTCGTAATCAGCGACCCCAAAAACCCCTTAATACCAAGCTGTATTAAATTCAACAATTTTTTGAAAATTCGTCCGCCATATTGGATCCGCCATTTTAAATTTTGTAATTCTGACTTCAAATTCGTAATCAGCGACCCCAAAAACCCATTAATACCAAGCTGTATTAGATTCAACAATTTTTTGAAAATTCGTCCGCCATATTGGATCCGCCATTTTGAATTTTGTAATTCTGACTTCAGATTCGTAATCAGTGACCCCAAAAACCCTTTAATACCAAGGTATATTAAAATCCAACAATTTTTTGAAAATTCGTTTGCCATATTAGATCCGCCATTTTGAATTTTGTAATTCTGACATCAGATTCGTAATCAGCGACCCCAAAAACCCCTTAATACCAAGCTGTATTAAATCCAACAATTTTTTGAAAATTCGTCCACCATATTGGATCCGCCATTTTGAATTTAGTAATTCTGACTTCAGATTCGTAATCAGTGACCCCAAAAACCCTTTAATACCAAGGTATATAAAAATCCAACAATTTTTTGAAAATTCGTTTGCCATATTAGATCCGTTATTTTGAATTTTGTAATTCTGACATCAGATTCGTAATCAGCGACCCTAAAAACCCCTTAATACCAAGCTGTATTAAATTCAACAATTTTTTGAAAATTCGTCCGCCATATTGGATCCGCCATTTTAAATTTTGTAATTCTGACTTCAAATTCGTAATCAGCGACCCCAAAAACCCATTAATACCAAGCTGTATTAAATTCAACAATTTTTTGAAAATTCGTCCGCCATATTGGATCCGCCATTTTGAATTTTGTAATTCTGACTTCAGATTCGTAATCAGTGACCCCAAAAACTCTTTAATACCAAGGTATATTAAAATCCAACAATTTTTTGAAAATTCATTTGCCATATTAGATCCGCCATTTTGAATTTTGTAATTCTGACATCAGATTTGTAATCAGCGAGCCCAAAAACCCCTTAAAACCAAGCTGTATTAAATCCAACAATTTTTTGAAAATTCGTCCACCATATTGGATCCGCAATTTTGAATTTTGTAATTCTGACATCAGATTGGTAATCACCGACCCCAAAAACCCCTTAATACCAAGCTGTATTAAATTCAACAATTTTTTGAAAATTCGTCCACCATATTGGATCCGTCATTTGGAATTTTGTAATTCTGAATTCAGATTCGTAATCAGCGACCCCAAAAACCCCTTAATACTAAGGTATATTAAAATCCAACAATTTTTTGAAAATTCGTCCACCATATTGGATCCGCCATATTGAATTTTGTAATTTTGACATCAGATTCGTAATCAGCGACCCCAAAAACCCCTTAATACCAAGCTGTATTAAATTCAACAATTTTTTGAAAATTCGTACGCCATATTAGATCCGCCATTTTGAATTTTGTAATTTTGACATCAGATTGGTAATCAGCGACCCCAAAAACCCCTTAATACCAAGTTATATTAAAATCCAACAATTTTTTGAAAATTCGTCCACCATATTGAATCCGCCATTTTGAATTTTGTAATTCTGACTTCAGATTCGTAATCAGCGACCCCAAAAACCCCTTAATACCAAGTTATATTAAAATCCAACAATTTTTTGAAAATTCGTCCACCATATTGGATCCGCAATTTTGAATTTTGTAATTCTGACATCAGATTGGTAATCACCGACCCCAAAAACCCCTTAATACCAAGCTGTATTAAATTCAACAATTTTTTGAAAATTCGTCCACCATATTGGATCCGTCATTTGGAATTTTGTAATTCTGAATTCAGATTCGTAATCAGCGACCCCAAAAACCCCTTAATACTAAGGTATATTAAAATACAACAATTTTTTGAAAATTCGTCCACCATATTGGATCCGCCATATTGAATTTTGTAATTTTGACATCAGATTCGTAATCAGCGACCCCAAAAACCCCTTAATACCAAGCTGTATTAAATTCAACAATTTTTTGAAAATTCGTACGCCATATTAGATCCGCCATTTTGAATTTTGTAATTTTGACATCAGATTGGTAATCAGCGACCCCAAAAACCCCTTAATACCAAGTTATATTAAAATCCAACAATTTTTTGAAAATTCGTCCACCATATTGAATCCGCCATTTTGAATTTTGTAATTCTGACTTCAGATTCGTAATCAGCGACCCCAAAAACCCCTTAATACCAAGTTATATTAAAATCCAACAATTTTTTGAAAATTCGTCCGCCATATTAGATCCGCCATTTTGAATTTTGTAATTCTGACTTCAGATTCGTAATCAGCGATCCCAAAAACCCCTTAATACCAAGTTATATTTAAATCCAACAATTTTTTGAAAATTCGTCCACCATATTGGATCCGCCATTTGGAATTTTGTAATTCTGACTTCAGATTCGTAATCAGCGACCCCAAAAACCCCTTAATACCAAGGTATATTAAAATCCAACAATTTTTTGAAAATTCGTCTACCATATTAGATCCGCCATTCTGAATTTTGTAATTCTGACTTCAGATTCGTAATTAGGGATCCCAAAAACCCCAGAATACCAAGTTATATTAAAATCCAACAATTTTTTGAAAATTCGTCCGCCGTATTAGATCCGCCATTTTGAATTTTGTAATTCTGACATCAGATTCGTAATCAGCGACCCCAAAAACCCCTTAATACCAAGCTGTATTAAATTAAACAATTTTTTGAAAATTCGTCCGCCATATTGGATCCGCCATTTTGAATTTTGTAATTCTGACTTCAAATTCATAATCAGCGACCCCAAAAACCCCTTAATACCAAGCTGTATTAAATTCAACAATTTTTTGAAAATTCGTCCACCACATTGGATCCGCCATATTGAATTTTGTAATTTTAACATCAGATTAGTAATCAGCGACCCCCAAAAACCCCTTAATACCAGGCTGTATTAAATTCAACAATTTTTTGAAAATTCGTCCGCCATATTAGATCCGCCATTTTGAATTTTCTTATTTTGACATCAGATTGGTAATCAGCGACCCCAAAAACCCCTTAATACCAAGTTATATTAAAATCCAACAATTTTTTGAAAATTCGTCCACCATATTGAATCCGCCATTTTGAATTTTGTAATTCTGACTTCAGATTCGTAATCAGCAACCCCAAAAACCCCTTAATACCAAGTTATATTAAAATCCAACAATTTTTTGAAAATTCGTCCGCCATATTAGATCCGCCATTTTGAATTTTGTAATTCTGACATCAGATTCGTAATCAGCGACCCCAAAAACCCCTTAATACCAAGCTGTATTAAATTCAACAATTTTTTGAAAATTCGTCCGCCATATTGGATCCGCCATTTTAAATTTTGTAATTCTGACTTCAAATTCGTAATCAGCGACCCCAAAAACCCATTAATACCAAGCTGTATTAGATTCAACAATTTTTTGAAAATTCGTCCGCCATATTGGATCCGCCATTTTGAATTTTGTAATTCTGACTTCAGATTCGTAATCAGTGACCCCAAAAACCCTTTAATACCAAGGTATATTAAAATCCAACAATTTTTTGAAAATTCGTTTGCCATATTAGAACCGCCATTTTGAATTTTGTAATTCTGACATCAGATTCGTAATCAGCGACCCCAAAAACCCCTCAATACCAAGCTGTATTAAATCCAACAATTTTTTGAAAATTCGTCCACCATATTGGATCCGCCATTTTGAATTTTGTAATTCTGACATCAGATTGGTAATCAGCGACCCCAAAAACCCCTTAATACTAAGGTATATTAAAATCCAACAATTTTTTGAAAATTCGTTCACTATATTGGATCCGCCATTCTGAATTTTGTAATTCTGACTTCAGATTCGTAATCAGCGATCCCAAAAACCCCAGAATACCAAGTTATATTAAAATCCAACAATTTTTTAAAAATTCGTCCGCCTTATTAGATCCGCCATTTTGAATTTTGTAATTCTGAAATCAGATTCGTAATCAGTGACCCCAAAAACCCTTTAATACCAAGGTATATTAAAATCCAACAATTTTTTGAAAATTCGTTTGCCATATTAGATCCGCCATTTTAAATTTTGTAATTCTGACATCAGATTCGTAATCAGCGACCCCAAAAACCCCTTAATACCAAGCTGTATTAAATCCAACAATTTTTTGAAAATTCGTCCACCATATTGAATCCGCCATTTTAAATTTTGTAATTCTGACATCAGATTCGTAATCAGCGACCCCAAAAACCCCTTAATAGTAAGTTATATTAAAATCCAACAATTTTTTGAAAATTCGTCCACCATATTGGCTCCGCCATTTTGAATTTTGTAATTCTGACTTTAGATTCGTAATCAGCGATCCCAAAAACCCTTTAATACCAAGTTATATTAAAATCCAACAATTTTTTGAAAATTCGTTTACCATATTGGATCCGCCATTTGGAATTTTGTAATTCTGACTTCAGATTCGTAATCAGCGACCCCAAAACCCCTTAATACCAAGCTGTATGAAATTTAACAATTTTTTGAAAATTCGTCCGCCATATTGGATCCGCCATTTTGAATTTTGTAATTCTGACTTCAGATTCGTAATCAGCGATCCCAAAAACCCCTTAATACCAAGTTATATTAAAATCTAACAATTTTTTGAAAATTCGTCCACCATATTGGATCCGCCATTTTGAATTTTGTAATTCTGACTTCAAATTCGTAATCAGCGACCCCAAAAACCCCTTAATACCAAGCTGTATTAAATTCAACAATTTTTTGAAAATTCGTCCACCACATTGGATCCGCCATATTGAATTTTGTAATTTTAACATCAGATTAGTAATCAGCGACCCCAAAAACCCCTTAATACCAAGCTGTATTAAATTCAACAATTTTTTGAAAATTCGTCCGCCATATTGGATCCGCCATTTGGAATTTTGTAATTCTGACTTCAGATTCGTAATCAGCGACCCCAAAAACCCCTTAATACCAAGGTATATTAAAATCCAACAATTTTTTGAAAATTCGTCTACCATATTGGCTCCGCCATTTTGAATTTTGTAATTCTGACTTCAGATTCGTAATCAGCGACCCCAAAAACCCCTTAATAGTAAGTTATATTGAAATCCAACAATTTTTTGAAAATTCGTCCACCATATTGGCTCCGCCATTTTGAATTTTGTAATTCTGACTTCAGATTCGTAATCAGCGACCCCAAAAACCCCTTAATACCAAGTTATATTAAAATCCAACAATTTTTTGAAAATTCGTCTGCCATATTAGATCCGCCATTTTGATTTTTGTAATTTTGACATCAGATTCGTTATCAGCGACCCCAAAAACCCCTTAATACCAAGCTGTATTAAATTCAACAATTTTTTGAAAATTCGTCCGCCATATTGGATCCGCCATTTTGAATTTTGTAATTCTGACTTCAGATTCGTAATCAGCGATCCCAAAAACCCCTTAATACCAAGTTATATTAAAATCCAACAATTTTTTGAAAATTCGTCCGCCATATTAGATCTGCCATTTTGAATTTTGTAATTTTAACATCAGATTCGTAATCAGCGACCCCAAAAACCCCTTAATACCAAGTTATATTAAAATCCAACAATTTTTTGAAAATTCGTCCACCATATTGGATCCGTCATTTGGAATTTTGTAATTCTGATTTCAGATTCGTAATCAGCGACCTAAAAAACCCCTTAATAGTAAGTTATATTAAAATCCAACAATTTTTTGAAAATTCGTCCGCCATATTAGATCTGCCATTTTGAATTTTGTAATTTTAACATCAGATTCGTAATCAGCGACCCCAAAAACCCCTTAATACCAAGTTATATTAAAATCCAACAATTTTTTGAAAATTCGTCCACCATATTGGATCCACCATTTTAAATTTTGTAATTCTGACATCAGATTCGTAATCAGCGACCCCAAAAACCCCTTAATAGTAAGTTATATTAAAATCCAACAATTTTTTGAAAATTCGTCCACCATATTGGCTCCGCCATTTTGAATTTTGTAATTCTGACTTCAGATTCGTAATCAGCGACCCCAAAAACCCCTTAATACCAAGTTATATTAAAATCCAACAATTTTTTGAAAATTCGTCCGCCATATTAGATCCGCCATTTTGAATTTTGTAATTTTGACATCAGATTCGTAATCAGCGACCCCAAAACCCCTTAATACCAAGCTGTATGAAATTTAACAATTTTTTGAAAATTCGTCCGCCATATTGGATCCGCCATTTTGAATTTTGTAATTCTGACTTCAGATTCGTAATCAGCGATCCCAAAAACCCCTTAATACCAAAATATTAAAATATAACAATTTTTTGAAAATTCGTCCACCATATTGGATCCGCCATTTTGAATTTTGTAATTCTGACTTCAGATTCGTAATCAGCGACCCCAAAAACCCCTTAATAGTAAGTTATATTGAAATCCAACAATTTTTTGAAAATTCGTCCACCATATTGGCTCCGCCATTTTGAATTTTGTAATTCTGACTTCAGATTCGTAATCAGCGACCCCAAAAACCCCTTAATACCAAGTTATATTAAAATCCAACAATTTTTTGAAAATTCGTCCGCCATATTAGATCCGCCATTTTGAATTTTGTAATTCTGACTTCAGATTCGTAATCAGCGATCCCAAAAACCCCTTAATACCAAGTTATATTAAAATCCAACAATTTTTTAAAAATTCGTCCGCCATATTAGATCCGCCATTTTGAATTTTGTAATTTTGACATCAGATTCGTTATCAGTGAGCCCAAAAACCCCTTAATACCAAGCTGTATTAAATCCAAACATTTTTGAAAATTCGTCCGCCATATTGGATCCGCCATTTTGAATTTTGTAATTCTGACTTCAGATTCGTAATCAGCGATCCCAAAAACCCCTTAATACCAAGTTATATTAAAATCCAACAATTTTTTGAAAATTCGTCCGCCATATTAAATCCGCCATTTTGAATTTTGTAATTTTAACATCAGATTCGTAATCAGCGACCCCAAAAACCCCTTAATACCAAGTTATATTAAAATCCAACAATTTTTTGAAAATTCTTCTGCCATATTAGATCCGCCATTTTGAATTTTGTAATTTTGACATCAGATTCGTTATCAGTGAGCCCAAAAACCCCTTAATACCAAGCTGTATTAAATCCAACAATTTTTTGAAAATTCGTCCACCATATTGGATCCGCCATTTTGAATTTTGTAATTCTGACATCAGATTGGTAATCAGCGACCCCAAAAACCCCTTAATACTAAGGTATATTAAAATCCAACAATTTTTTGAAAATTCGTTCACTATATTGGATCCGCCATTCTGAATTTTGTAATTCTGACTTCAGATTCGTAATCAGCGATCCCAAAAACCCCAGAATACCAAGTTATATTAAAATCCAACAATTTTTTAAAAATTCGTCCGCCTTATTAGATCCGCCATTTTGAATTTTGTAATTCTGAAATCAGATTCGTAATCAGTGACCCCAAAAACCCTTTAATACAAAGGTATATTAAAATCCAACAATTTTTTGAAAATTCGTTTGCCATATTAGATCCGCCATTTTGAATTTTGTAATTCTGACATCAGATTCGTAATCAGCGACCCCAAAAACCCCTTAATACCAAGCTGTATTAAATCCAACAATTTTTTGAAAATTCGTCCACCATATTGGATCCGCCATTTTGAATTTTGTAATTCTGACTTCAGATTCGTAATCAGTGACCCCAAAAACCCTTTAATACCAAGGTATATTAAAATCCAACAATTTTTTGAAAATTCGTTTGCCATATTAGATCCGTTATTTTGAATTTTGTAATTCTGACATCAGATTCGTAATCAGCGACCCCAAAAACCCCTTAATACCAAGCTGTATTAAATCCAACAATTTTTTGAAAATTCGTCCACCATATTGGATCCGCCATTTTAAATTTTGTAATTCTGACATCAGATTCGTAATCAGCGACCCCAAAAACCCCTTAATAGTAAGTTATATTAAAATCCAACAATTTTTTGAAAATTCGTCCATTATATTGGCTCCGCCATTTTGAATTTTGTAATTCTGACTTCAGATTCGTAATCAGCGACCCCAAAAACCCCTTAATACCAAGTTATATTAAGATCCAACAATTTTTTGAAAATTCGTCCGCCATATTAGATCCGCTATTTTGAATTTTGTAATTTTGACATCAGATTCGTAATCAGCGACCCCAAAACCCCTTAATACCAAGCTGTATGAAATTTAACAATTTTTTGAAAATTCGTCCGCCATATTGGATCCGCCATTTTGAATTTTGTAATTCTGACTTCAGATTCGTAATCAGCGATCCCAAAAACCCCTTAATACCAAGTTATATTAAAATCTAACAATTTTTTGAAAATTCGTCCACCATATTGGATCCGCCATTTTGAATTTTGTAATTCTGACTTCAGATTCGTAATCAGCGACCCCAAAAACCCCTTAATAGTAAGTTATATTGAAATCCAACAATTTTTTGAAAATTCGTCCACCATATTGGCTCCGCCATTTTGAATTTTGTAATTCTGACTTCAGATTCGTAATCAGCGACCCCAAAAACCCCTTAATACCAAGTTATATTAAAATCCAACAATTTTTTGAAAATTCGTCCGCCATATTAAATCCGCCATTTTGAATTTTGTAATTTTAACATCAGATTCGTAATCAGCGACCCCAAAAACCCCTTAATACCAAGTTATATTAAAATCCAACAATTTTTTGAAAATTCGTCTGCCATATTAGATCCGCCATTTTGATTTTTGTAATTTTGACATCAGATTCGTTATCAGCGACCCCAAAAACCCCTTAATACCAAGCTGTATTAAATTCAACAATTTTTTGAAAATTCGTCCGCCATATTGGATCCGCCATTTTGAATTTTGTAATTCTGACTTCAGATTCGTAATCAGCGATCCCAAAAACCCCTTAATACCAAGTTATATTAAAATCCAACAATTTTTTGAAAATTCGTCCGCCATATTAGATCTGCCATTTTGAATTTTGTAATTTTAACATCAGATTCGTAATCAGCGACCCCAAAAACCCCTTAATACCAAGTTATATTAAAATCCAACAATTTTTTGAAAATTCGTCCACCATATTGGATCCGTCATTTGGAATTTTGTAATTCTGATTTCAGATTCGTAATCAGCGACCTAAAAAACCCCTTAATAGTAAGTTATAATAAAATCCAACAATTTTTTGAAAATTCGTCCGCCATATTAGATCTGCCATTTTGAATTTTGTAATTTTAACATCAGATTCGTAATCAGCGACCCCAAAAACCCCTTAATACCAAGTTATATTAAAATCCAACAATTTTTTGAAAATTCGTCCACCATATTGGATCCACCATTTTAAATTTTGTAATTCTGACATCAGATTCGTAATCAGCGACCCCAAAAACCCCTTAATAGTAAGTTATATTAAAATCCAACAATTTTTTGAAAATTCGTCCACCATATTGGCTCCGCCATTTTGAATTTTGTAATTCTGACTTCAGATTCGTAATCAGCGACCCCAAAAACCCCTTAATACCAAGTTATATTAAAATCCAACAATTTTTTGAAAATTCGTCCGCCATATTAGATCCGCCATTTTGAATTTTGTAATTTTGACATCAGATTCGTAATCAGCGACCCCAAAACCCCTTAATACCAAGCTGTATGAAATTTAACAATTTTTTGAAAATTCGTCAGCCATATTGGATCCGCCATTTTGAATTTTGTAATTCTGACTTCAGATTCGTAATCAGCGATCCCAAAAACCCCTTAATACCAAGTTATATTAAAATCTAACAATTTTTTGAAAATTCGTCCACCATATTGGATCCGCCATTTTGAATTTTGTAATTCTGACTTCAGATTCGTAATCAGCGACCCCAAAAACCCCTTAATAGTAAGTTATATTGAAATCCAACAATTTTTTGAAAATTCGTCCACCATATTGGCTCCGCCATTTTGAATTTTGTAATTCTGACTTCAGATTCGTAATCAGCGACCCCAAAAACCCCTTAATACCAAGTTATATTAAAATCCAACAATTTTTTGAAAATTCGTCCGCCATATTAGATCCGCCATTTTGAATTTTGTAATTTTGACATCAGATTCGTAATCAGCGACCCCAAAACCCCTTAATACCAAGCTGTATGAAATTTAACAATTTTTTGAAAATTCGTCCGCCATATTAGATCCGCCATTTTGAATTTTGTAATTCTGACTTCAGATTCGTAATCAGCGATCCCAAAAACCCCTTAATACCAAGTTATATTAAAATCCAACAATTTTTTGAAAATTCGTCCGCCATATTAAATCCGCCATTTTGAATTTTGTAATTTTAACATCAGATTCGTAATCAGCGACCCCAAAAACCCCTTAATACCAAGTTATATTAAAATCCAACAATTTTTTGAAAATTCTTCTGCCATATTAGATCCGCCATTTTGAATTTTGTATTTTTGACATCAGATTCGTTATCAGTGAGCCCAAAAACCCCTTAATACCAAGCTGTATTAAATCCAAACATTTTTGAAAATTCGTCCGCCATATTGGATCCGCCATTTTGAATTTTGTAATTCTGACTTCAGATTCGTAATCAGCGATCCCAAAAACCCCTTATCACCAAGTTATATTAAAATACAACAATTTTTTGAAAATTCGTCTGCCATATTAGATCTGCCATTTTGAATTTTGTAATTTTGACATCAGATTCGTTATCAGCGACCCCAAAAACCCCTTAATACCAAGCTGTTTTAAATTCAACAATTTTTTGAAAATTCGTCTGCCATATTGGATCCGCCATTTTGAATTTTGTAATTCTGACTTCAGATTCGTAATCAGCGATCCCAAAAACCCCTTAATACCAAGTTATATTAAAATCCAACAATTTTTTGAAAATTCGTCCGCCATATTAGATCTGCTATTTTGAATTTTGTAATTTTAACATCAGATTCGTAATCAGCGATCCCAAAAACCCCTTAATACCAAGTTATATTAAAATCTAACAATTTTTTGAAAATTCGTCCACCATATTGGATCCGCCATTTTGAATTTTGTAATTCTGACTTTACATTCGTTATCAGCGACCCCAAAAACCCCTTAATAGTAAGTTATATTAAAATCCAACAATTTTTTGAAAATTCGTCCGCTATATTAGATCCGTCATTTTGAATTTTGTAATTCTGACTTCAGATTCGTAATCAGCGATCCCAAAAACCCCTTAATACCAAGTTATATTAAAATCCAACAATTTTTTGAAAATTCTTCTGCCATATTAGATCCGCCATTTTGAATTTTGTAATTTTGACATCAGATTCGTTATCAGCGACCCCAAAAACCCCTTAATACCAAGCTGTATTAAATCCAAACATTTTTTGAAAATTCGTCAGCCATATTAGATCCGTCATTTTGAATTTTGTAATTTTGACATCAGATTCGTAATCAGCGATCCCAAAAACCCCTTAATACCAAGTTATATTAAAATCTAACAATTTTTTGAAAATTCGTCCACCATATTGGATCCGCCATTTTGAATTTTGTAATTCTGACTTTACATTCGTAATCAGCGACCCCAAAAACCCCTTAATACCAAGTTATATTAAAATCCAACAATTTTTTGAAAATTCGTCCGCCATATTGGATCCGCCATTTTGAATTTTGTAATTCTGACTTTAGATTCGTAATCAGCGATCCCAAAAACCCTTTAATACCAAGTTATATTAAAATCCAACAATTTTTTGAAAATTCGTTTACCATATTGGATCCGCCATTTGGAATTTTGTAATTCTGACTTCAGATTCGTAATCAGCGACCCCAAAAATCCCTTAATACCAAGTTATATTAAAATCCAACAATTTTTTGAAAATTCGTCCGCCATATTGGATCCGCCATTTTGAATTTTGTAATTCTGACTTCAGATTCGTAATCAGCGATCCCAAAAACCCCTTAATACCAAGTTATATTAAAATCTAACAATTTTTTGAAAATTCGTCCACCATATTGGATCTGCCATTTTGAATTTTGTAATTCTGACTTCAGATTCGTGATCAGCGACCCCAAAAACCCCTTAATAGTAAGTTATATTAAAATCCAACAATTTTTTGAAATTTTGTTTACCATATTGGCTCCGCCATTTTGAATTTTGTAATTCTGACTTCAGATTCGTAATCAGCGACCCCAAAAACCCCTTAATACCAAGTTATATTAAAATCCAACAATTTTTTGAAAATTCCTCCGCCATATTAGATCCGCCATTTTGAATTTTGTAATTTTGACATCAGATTCGTAATCAGCGACCCCAAAAACCCCTTAATACCAAGCTGTATGAAATTCAACAAATTTTTGAAAATTCGTCCGCCATATTGGATCCGCCATTTTGAATTTTGTAATTCTGACTTCAGATTCGTAATCAGCGATCCCAAAAACCCCTTAATACCAAGTTATATTAAAATCTAACAATTTTTTAAAAATTCGTCCACCATATTGGATCCGCCATTTTGAATTTTGTAATTCTGACTTCAGATTCGTAATCAGCGACCCCAAAAACCCCTTAATAGTAAGTTATATTAAAATCCAACAATTTTTTAAAATTTTGTTTACCATATTGGCTCCGCCATTTTGAATTTTGTAATTCTGACTTCAGATTCGTAATCAGCGACCCCAAAAACCCCTTAATACCAAGTTATATTAAAATCGAACAATTTTTTGAAAATTCGTCCGCCATATTAGATCCGCCATTTTGAATTTTGTAATTTTGACATCAGAGTCGTAATCAGCGACCCCAAAAACCCCTTAATACCAAGCTGTATGAAATTCAACAATTTTTTGAAAATTCGTCCGCCATATTGGATCCGCCATTTTGAATTTTGTAATTCTGACTTCAGATTCGTAATCAGCGACCCCAAAAACCCCTTAATACCAAGTTATATTAAAATCCAACAATTTTTTGAAAATTCGTCCACCATATTGGATCCGCCATTTTGAATTTTGTAATTCTGACTTCAGATTCGTAATCAGCGATCCCAGAAACCCCTTAATACCAAGTTATATTAAAATCCAACAATTTTTTGAAAATTCGTCCGCCATATTAGATCCGCATTTTGAATTTTGTAATTTTGACATCAGTTTGGTAATCAGCGACCCCAAAAACCCCTTAATACAAAGTTATATTAAAATCCAACAATTTTTTGAAAATTCGTCCACTATATTGGATCCGTCATTTGGAATTTTGTAATTCTGACTTCAGATTCGTAATCAGCGACCCCAAAAACCCCTTAATACCAAGGTATAATAAAATCCAACAATTTTTTGAAAATTCGTCTACTATATTGGATCCGTCATTTTGAATTTTGTAATTCTGACTTCAGATTCGTAATCAGCGACCCCAAAAATCCCTTAATACCAAGTTATATTAAAATCCAACAATTTTTTGAAAATTCCTCCGCCATATTAGATCCGCCATTTTGAATTTTGTAATTTTGACATCAGATTCGTAATCAGCGACCCCAAAACCCCTTAATACCAAGCTGTATGAAATTTAACAATTTTTTGAAAATTCGTCCGCCATATTAGATCCGCCATTTTGAATTTTGTAATTCTGACTTCAGATTCGTAATCAGCGATCCCAAAAACCCCCTAATACCAAGTTATATTAAAATCCAACAATTTTTTGAAAATTCGTCCGCCATATTAAATCCGCCATTTTAAATTTTGTAATTTTAACATCAGATTCGTAATCAGCGAACCCAAAAACCCCTTAATACCAAGTTATATTAAAATCCAACAATTTTTTGAAAATTCTTCTGCCATATTAGATCCGCCATTTTGAATTTTGTAATTTTGACATCAGATTCGTTATCAGTAAGCCCAAAAACCCCTTAATACCAAGCTGTATTAAATCCAAACATTTTTGAAAATTCGTCCGCCATATTGGATCCGCCATTTTGAATTTTGTAATTCTGACTTCAGATTCGTAATCAGCGATCCCAAAAACCCCTTATCACCAAGTTATATTAAAATCCAACAATTTTTTGAAAATTCGTCTGCCATATTAGATCTGCCATTTTGAATTTTGTAATTTTGACATCAGATTCGTTATCAGCGACCCCAAAAACCCCTTAATACCAAGCTGTTTTAAATCCAACAATTTTTTGAAAATTCGTCCGCCATATTAGATCTGCTATTTTGAATTTTGTAATTTTAACATCAGATTCGTAATCAGCGACCCCAAAAACCCCTTAATAGTAAGTTATATTAAAATCTAACAATTTTTTGAAAATTCGTCCACCATATTGGATCCGCCATTTTGAATTTTGTAATTCTGACTTTAGATTCGTAATCAGCGACCCCAAAAACCCCTTAATAGTAAGTTATATTAAAATCCAACAATTTTTTGAAAATTCGTCCGCCATATTAGATCCGTCATTTTGAATTTTGTAATTCTAACTTCAGATTCGTAATCAGCGATCCCAAAAACCCCTTAATACCAAGTTATATTAAAATCCAACAATTTTTTGAAAATTCTTTTGCCATATTAGATCCGCCATTTTAAATTTTGTAATTTTGACATCAGATTCGTTATCAGCGACCCCAAAAACCCCTTAATACCAAGCTGTATTAAATCCAAACATTTTTTGAAAATTCGTCCGCCATATTAGATCCGTCATTTTGAATTTTGTAATTTTGACATCAGATTCGTACTCAGCGATCCCAAAAACCCCTTAATACCAAGTTATATTAAAATCTAACAATTTTTTGAAAATTCGTCCACCATATTGGATCTGCCATTTTGAATTTTGTAATTCTGACTTCAGATTCGTGATCAGCGACCCCAAAAACCCCTTAATAGTAAGTTATATTAAAATCCAACAATTTTTTGAAATTTTGTTTACCATATTGGCTCCGCCATTTTGAATTTTGTAATTCTGACTTCAGATTCGTAATCAGCGACCCCAAAAACCCCTTAATACCAAGTTATATTAAAATCCAACAATTTTTTGAAAATTCCTCCTCCATATTAGATCCGCCATTTTGAATTTTGTAATTTTGACATCAGATTCGTAATCAGCGACCCCAAAAACCCCTTAATACCAAGCTGTATGAAATTCAACAATTTTTTGAAAATTCGTCCGCCATATTGGATCCGCCATTTTGAATTTTGTAATTCTGACTTCAGATTCGTAATCAGCGACCCCAAAAACCCCTTAATACCAAGTTATATTAAAATCCAACAATTTTTTGAAAATTCGTCCACCATATTGGATCCGCCATTTTGAATTTTGTAATTCTGACTTCAGATTCGTAATCAGCGATCCCAGAAACCCCTTAATACCAAGTTATATTAAAATCCAACAATTTTTTGAAAATTCGTCCGCCATATTAGATCCGCATTTTGAATTTTGTAATTTTGACATCAGTTTGGTAATCAGCGACCCCAAAAACCCCTTAATACAAAGTTATATTAAAATCCAACAATTTTTTGAAAATTCGTCCACTATATTGGATCCGTCATTTGGAATTTTGTAATTCTGACTTCAGATTCGTAATCAGCGACCCCAAAAACCCCTTAATACCAAGGTATATTAAAATCCAACAATTTTTTGAAAATTCGTCTACTATATTGGATCCGTCACTTTGAATTTTGTAATTCTGACTTCAGATTCGTAATCAGCGACCCCAAAAATCCCTTAATACCAAGTTATATTAAAATCCAACAATTTTTTGACAATTCGTCCGCCATATTGGATCCGCCATTTTGAATTTTTCAATTCTGACTTTAGATTCGTAATCAGCGACCCCAAAAACCCCTTAATGCCAAGTTATATTAAAATCCAACAATTTTTTGAAAATTCGTCCGCCATATTGGATCCGCCATTTTGAATTTTGTAATTCTGACTTCAGATTCGTAATCAGCGATCCCAAAAACCCCTTAATACCAAGTTATATTAAAATCTAACAATTTTTTGAAAATTCGTCCACCATATTGGATCCGCCATTTTGAATTTTGTAATTCTGACTTCAGATTCGTAATCAGCGACCCCAAAAACCCCTTAATAGTAAGTTATATTAAAATCCAACAATTTTTTGAAAATTCGTTTACCATATTGGATCCGCCATTTGGAATTTTGTAATTCTGACTTCAGATTCGTAATCAGCGACCCCAAAAACCCCTTAATACCAAGGTATATTAAAATCCAACAATTTTTTGAAAATTCGTCCGCCACATTAGAACCGCCATTTTGAATTTTGTAATTTTGACATCAGATTCGTAATCAGCGACCCCAAAAACCCCTTAATACCAAGCTGTATGAAATTCAACAATTTTTTGAAAATTCGTCCGCCATATTGGATCCGCCATTTTGAATTTTGTAATTCTGACTTCAGATTCGTAATCAGCGATCCCAAAAACCCCTTAATACGAAGTTATATTAAAATCCAACAATTTTTTGAAAATTCGTCCGCCATATTAGATCCGCTATTTTGAATTTTGTAATTTTAACATCAGATTCGTAATCAGCGACCCCAAAAACCCCTTAATACCAAGTTATATTAAAATCCAACAATTTTTCGAAAATTCGTCCACCATATTGGATCCGCCATTTTGAATTTTGTAATTCTGACTTCAGATTCGTAATCAGCGATCCCAAAAACCCCTTAATACCAAGTTATATTAAAATCCAACAATTTTTTGAAAATTCGTTTGCCATATTAGATCCGCCATTTTGAATTTTGTAATTTTGACATCAGTTTGGTAATCAGCGACCCCAAAAAACCCTTAATACAAAGTTATATTAAAATCCAACAATTTTTTGAAAATTCGTCCACCATATTGGATCCGTCATTTGGAATTTTGTAATTCTGACTTCAGATTCGTAATCAGCGACCCCAAAAACCCCTTAATACCAAGGTATATTAAAATCCAACAATTTTTTGAAAATTCGTCTACTATATTGGATCCGTCATTTTGAATTTTGTAATTCTGACTTCAGATTCGTAATCAGCGACCCCAAAAATCCCTTAATACCAAGTTATATTAAAATCCAACAATTTTTTGACAATTCGTCCGCCATATTGGATCCGCCATTTTGAATTTTTTAATTCTGACTTTAGATTCGTAATCAGCGACCCCAAAAACCCCTTAATGCCAAGTTATATTAAAATCCATAAGTCTGAAAAATGTATGCATTTGGAAACGACTTTCTAGGTAGAAACTCATGCGCAGGAGGGTTAATGAAAATTCAAAGATCTTAAAAAATTCTTTTATTTACATTTTCACTTATTACGTTTTTAATAAAATAGCCTAAAATACGCCTAGGATACACCAATCATTCGGTTATCTTCAAGGTTATGTCAAAAAAAAAAAAAATTTATTGCTTTTTGCTTTAAGTTTATCTTTTGACTAAGATGTGCTTTTACTATTTACATGAAATTCGAAGGACAAATAAAGATTTTATGTTAGATATATGAAATTAATAAATTTAAAAAATTATTATACTATTATATTATTTGTTGATTTCGTAATTTTAAACCTTATTTTAAATCTATTAAATATATTATTTCTGGCGCGTTGTAGCAAAGGATCTTATTTAACACATTATAATAAGTTCCTTTTGTTTTATTTACTATAATTATTTATAATTTAATAAGGAAAGGTTTAATTTTTAATCCGAGTAGTGAAAAGAATAATTAAACTTTATTAAATTTTAAAAAATACAAATTTTTGTACATTTCTACTCCTATATAATAATTTGCCAGTGTTCTTTTAGCTGAAAATTTTCGTTTCAAAATGGGTGGAGATTTGGCATTGTTCTCCTATTGTTCTCCTTTTGTCTGCATTACAATGAGTCTACTGTTCTTCTTTTGTCTAAATAACAATGAGCTAATTATTAGCCTTTTGTCAAAATTACAATAACCTTATTATTAGCCTTTTGTCAAAATTACAATGAGGTGATTATTAACCTTTTCTTTACCTTTAAGGAGTTAGGGTATTCTGGGCGTTTACTTGAAATTACCAAATGATTCGATGGGTATTTTCTGTGAGTAAAGTTCGCCTCTTTTTAAAAAATGATGTTGATGAGAGGGGATAGTTTTGTTTTGTAAGGCCGAGTGAAAGGACCGTCCTGAATCTAAAAACGCGAAGAGGATCTGAGGTGAATTTTTGACAGGTACGTAATTTTACTTGTCTATAAATATAAATTAAAAAGTTTATTTACATTTACAAACAGATTTAGATTACTTTTCAAATTTTAAATTAGATTTGGTTAAACTCGAGTTTAGTAGCTGCTACCGAGAGAATATAGAGAGATTCCATACCAAAAAGATTAAAGTTGCATGTCAAGTTTTTTGATTTTGATCAAAGTTGGTCAATTTGTAGTATTTAGGGGTAGTAATAACTTAGTCAAGTATTTTTAAAAAATTTTCAAAATTTTAGGAATTACGTAACTTTGAATTTTTTACCCTTTATTTTTTCAAATTCTTGTAATTTAAAGAGTTTTTAATCGATTTCAATAAAATTTATAGGGTGTATATAGAAAACTATAGGGTTTTAAATATAAATTTGAAGTAGATTTAAAAACTTCAAAAATTCATGTATAAAAACACAAAAATTTCTGGCTACGTGCCTGGACAGTAACTCAAAAAACTGTAAGGCTTAAAAAAGCGTTGCAGATTAATTTAATCTTACTTTATCACTAAACTCCAACCATTGGTTTTTTGTGACACTTTAAGATAAGTAGTTATTCCTATTAATTTATTATTAATAATTGAAAACAGTAAGAAGAAAAAACTGAAATAATTTTCTGGTTACGCTATTGTTGAAGCTCATTAATACTACGTAAATTATTGTTACACTGAGAAAATAAGCCTCTAGTCAATTTCTAGGTTAAGGGACTCTGATCAAAACACACAAGATACCGGCGATCACAACCAAACTGCAAGGTTAACAGTAGCATTTAATCTGATAATGATAAACAAAGAGCTTTGCAGGTGCTATATCAACAACCTCTCTCTGCTAAATTTAATCAAAAATTGGTTATATTTAGTTAACTTATTTTCTCAGTGTAACAACAGATCAAAACGTATTTACAACTATACATATATATGTATATACATATTTATAAGATTAATCGACTTCTTGTGGTTGCTGGGACTATTTCATCGTTTTGCTTCTCGAGCAAACTTCTTTTTTAGAATAGATTTCTGTATATCTACAGTGTTTGTGTCAATAAAAGCAGAAAATCGTTTGCAGAGTATCTTCAAAATCGTTTGCAGAGTATCTCGGAAAATTTTTTGCAATTAATTTTCTGCTTTCATTGATTCAAAAACTGTAGATATCCAGAAATCTGCTCTAAAAAAGAAGATTGCTTGAAAATCCAAACATTAAAATGGTCCTCGCAACTACATTAAGACTAATGATTTTGTAGATAAGTATAAAGTTATAAATGTATAATTGTATAAATTTTCTGGTCTACTGCTAAAAGTTATTTAGGGGAAAATTTAGTAGTAAATTTAGACTAAATTAATCTGCAACGCTTTTTCGTACCTCACTGAGAGAAATAGATCTTCAAACTTACTATCCACGATATTAAAATATACTAATTTTAATATCTGGGTATTATGTTTAATAATCTAAATACTAAATTTCATTATGTGGATGCTAAATTTAAATATCCACGAATATCCATATTTTGATGCCGTACAGTTTTTTGTATTACTGTCGCCAACGAAAAATTTGTAATATACATTTTTCATTGTTTCACAATTGTTAGACTATTAACTCAGATCGGCAAATTTATCACATTCATTTGCATTAAATTTCTGTCTTACTTGCGGTAAAATTAATTGAATGATAACTACTTTTAAACTTTTTGACACTACCATGGTTATGTATTCATAAATGTTTATTTATTTCTTATAATATTTATAGATAGTTGTCAGGAATAAATCATTGTAGTTTATTCATTTACAATATTTTTAAAAACAAATAAAACTCAAAAATCGTTGTGCTTATAGGATAGAAGACGTGAAGCGTAATACTCTTTTGCCGATATCTCGAGAACTAAGAGACCCTCCATCAATTTTTTTTTAAATAATGGTAAAATAAAAAGCTTTTATTATATTGTGACAAAATTAAAAAATATGAATTAGCACACATACAAAAATAGGTTTAAATCTTTTTTTTGTTTTTATACATGAATTTGTGTAGTTTTTAAATCTACTTCAAATTTATTTAAAACCTTATAGTTTTCTATATGAGCGATTCTTACGTAACTGCCTTACTTGGCGGCGTTGAAAAAATACATCTAAATTAAAAATATATTCTGAAGTGTATTAGTGAATTTTAAAGGTATGTAAGAGAGTAACTGAAAACCAAATATACATAAATATATATGTACAATGTAGGTTTCGAGGACTTTTCTTTCATCCAAAGTATATTTCGGGGACATTTTGCTATTTTGAGGACGTCCTCAAAAGAGCAATTGTGTACAACGCATAGTTTGGGGACATTTTGCCGATTATGAAGAAAAAAAGATGTTTTGAGAACCTCGAAGTTCCCGGGTAGATCAGAGATGGCGGGTCGATGTCAATTTTCGAGTTAATTTAGATTTTCATGGGAAGGCCTCAAAATATGCAGTACATAAAATATAATTATATAAAACGGATTATTACAAATAATTGAGTCTGACGATACCACAGGGCATTCCAGTACCCACAATTCGAACTTGCGCAGTAGAACTGTGTTTAACGAAAACATGCGCACTAATGTTCTAGTGCACAAATACATGCGCAGAAGTGACCTAATGATAAAAAACATGCGCACTTGTGTTCTAGTGCACAAATACATGCGTAGTAGTGACCTAATAATCGAAAATATGCGCATTAATGTTCTAGTGAACAAACATATGCGCAGTCATGACCTAATAATCGAAAAAATGAGCACTAATGTTCTAGTGAACAAACATATGCGCAGTCGTGACCTAATGATCAAAAACATGCGCACTTGTGTTCTAGTGCACAAATACATGCGCAGTAGTAACCTAATAATCGAAAACATGCGCACTAATGTTCTAGTGCACAAACACATGCGCAATAGTGACAAATTATCAAAACCATGCGCGAGATTGTTCTAGTACACAAACACATGCGCAGTAGTGTCACAATGATGATAAACATGCGCACTAGTGTTCTATTACACCAATACACGCGCAGTAGTGTCGTAATGATCAAATACATTAAAACTAGTGTTCCAGCGCACAAACTCATGCGCATTAGTGTTCTAATGCTCAAATACGTGCGCACTAGCGTTCTAATGCTCGAATATATGCTCACTCGTGTTTTAACGCAAATGTACATGCGCAGTAGTTACGTACGTGCAAGAACAAATACAAGTGCACTAATGTCGAGGCACACAAATGTACTCCTAAAAAATTTGAAAGCAAGCGGCCGTTGGATGTTTGATTCTATGCCTTAAGAATGAAATTCGATGTGAGCAGAAAGCGTAAATGGTGAAGTCTCATGATTGATCTTTAATCACGTTTGTAACTAAACCACGAAAGCAAGGACTGTACAAAAACATGTGTGTCAACAACCCTCAAAAACGAAATCTTTAGAAATTATGTACAAAAATAAAAAAATCAGAACAAATGCATAGTCCAAGCACATAGTCCCAGTTATTTCTTACAACGAGTAAACAAAATAAGTCTAGCTTCATTAAAATACTTGACATTTATTAAACCCAATTTCAAACAAAATTCCAAAATTTTAGGCTTGTTCACAAGAAACTAAGTCAACTTTCCTAGAAAACGTTTCCTAAAAATTAATGAATTTGAACGATTTTGATCATACCAATGCTGCCTAACATTAGTTTAGTAACAAACGACGAACTTAATCGATTCTCATTATCACATTCATGTCTAAAATTAAATTGAAAAAATAACTCTTGCAACATTAAGTGCTTTACCATTTTCTAGACCCACATACAAAGTAACTCGTACAACATGTCCAAAAACCTTAGGTAATAAAAGCAATATTTTTCTTTTTCCTTCTAAGGCATCACTGGGATGATCAGCATCGTCTAAATTCACAATTTATCAGGACAAGTTTTCGAGGCCAGAGGGCGTAGATTTTTGTGTACAAGTCAAATAATCTTAAATTGGTTTAAAATGGGGTCTAATAGCTATCGAAGATGTTAATGTAGCTCGAAAAATTCCTTTACTACTTGTTGTTAGAGGTATCTGGGATGATGTCCCCGAAATATACCTTGAGTCTTTAATTTAAATATTTATAAAGAATTTCTAAAATCGACATTTTCAATGGTTGTTGACTTACATGTTTGTGGATAGGGCTACAAATCGAAAATAAGTCTTTATTTGGATCCAGAACACGACAAAGAACCTTAGGTAGTAAAAATTAATTTTGTGCTTTTTCCTGTTAGGCATCACTGGAATGATCAAAAACGCCTCAACACTGTAACTGTCAAGAAACGTTTTAGAGGTCAGGGGGCGTAGACTTTTTGGTACAAGTCTAATAATGTGTACATTGGTTTAAAATGGGGTCTAATAGCTAGCAATGATGTTAATGTAGCTAGAGAAATTCTTTTACTACTTGTTGTTAGAGGTATCTAGGCTGATGTCCCCGAAATATGCCTTAAGTCTTTAATTTAAATATTTATGAAGAATTTCTAAAATCGACATTTTCAATGGTTGTTGACTTACATGTTTGTGAATAGGGCTACAAATCCGAAAATAAGTCTTTATTTGGATCCAGAACACGACAAAGAACCTTAGGTAGTAAAAGTAATTTTGTTCTTTTTCCTGTTAGGCATCACTGGAAATTATAAATTGGTTTAAAATGGGGTCTAATAGCTAGCAAAGATGTTAATGCAGCTAGAGAAATTCTTTTACTACTTGTTGTTGGAGGTATCTAGGCTAATATCCCCGAAATATGCCTTGAGTCTTTCATTTTAATATTTATAAAGAATTTCTAAAATCGACAATTTCAAGGGTTGTTGACTTACATGTCTGTGTATGGGGCTAGGAATACTAAAATAAGTCTTTATTTAGATCCAGAACATGACAAATAACCTTACGTAGTAAAAGTAATTTTGTTCTTTTTCCTGTTAGGCTTCACTGAAATGATCAGAACCGCCTAAACACTCCATTTGTCACGAAACGTTTTCGAGGTTTGGGGACGTACATTTTGGTGTACAAGTCTAATAATTTGTAAATTGGTTTAAAATGGGATCTAATAGCTAGCGAAGATGTTAATGTAGCTCGAAAAATTCTTTCACTACTTGTTGTTAGAGGTATCTGGGATGATGTCCCCGAAATAAGCATAGAGTTTTTAATTTTAATATTTATAAAGAATTATTAAAATCGACATTTTCAAGGGTTGTTGACTCACATGTTTGTGTACGGGGCTACAAATTTGAAAATAAGTCTTTATTTGGATCCAGAAGATGACAAAGAACCTTAGGTAGTGAAAGTAATTTTGTTATTTTTCCTGTTAGGCCTCACTAAAATGATCAAAAACGCCTGAACACTCCATTTGTCACGAAACGTTTTCGAGGTTTGGGGACGTACATTTTTGTGTACAAGTCTAATAATTTGTAAATTGGTTTAAAATGGGATCTAATAGCTAGCGAAGATGTTAATGTAGCTCGAAAAATTCTTTCACTACTTGTTGTTAGAGGTATCTGGGATGATGTCCCCGAAATAAGCATTGTGTTTTTAATTTTAATATTTATAAAGAATTTTTAAAATCGACATTTTCAAGGGTTGTGGACTCACATGTTTGTGTATGGGGCTATAAATCCGAAAATTAGTCTTTATTTGGATCCAGAACATGTCAAAGAACCTTAGGTAGTAAAAGTAATTTTGTTCTCTTTCCTGTTAATACAGGATTAATGTAGCTAGAGAAATTCTTTCACTACTTGTTGTTAGAGGTATCTGGGATGATGTCCCCGAAATAAGCATTAAGTCTATAATTTTAATATTTATAAAGAATTTCTAAAATCGACATTTTCAAGGGTTGTTGACTCACATGTTTGTCGATAGGGCTACAAATCCAAAAATTAGTCTTTATTTGGATCCAAAACATGACAAAAAACCTTAGGTTGTAAAAGTAATTTTGTTCTTTTTCCTGTTAGGCATTACTGGAATGATCAAAAACGCCTAAACACTGTAACTGTCAAGAAACGTTTTCGAGGCTAGGGGTCGTCGATTTTTGTGTACAAGTCTAATAATTTATAAATTGGTTTAAAATGGGGTCTAATAGCTAGCGAAGACGTTAATGTAGCTCGAAAAATTCCTTTACTACTTGTTGTTAGAGGTATCTGGGATGATGTCCCCGAAATATACCTTGAGTCTTTCATTTTAATATTTATAAAGAATTTCTAAAATCGACATTTTCATGGGTTGTTGACTCACATGTTTGTGTACGGGGCTACAAATTTGAAAATAAGTCTTTATTTGGATCCAGAAGATGACAAAGAACCTTAGGTAGTAAAAGTAATTTTGTTATTTTTCCTGTTAGGCACCACTTAAATGATCAAAAACGCCTAAACACTGTAACTGTCAACAAACGTTTTCGATGCCAGTAGGCGTAGATTTTTGGGTACAAGTCTTCTAATGTGTAAATTGGTTCAAAATGGGGTCTAATAGCTAGCAAAGATGTTAATGCAGCTAGAGAAATTCTTTTACTACTTGTTGTTAGGGCACAGTCCCATGGAGTGGAATAGTAGAATAGTGGAATAGAATTTGACCAATGAGGTGGTTCTAGGGTATCTGGTATGCATGTGTTCTTAAACTCATCAAATTGACTGCAATGTAAGCAATATGTCAATCTCGTCATTTTGTGTGGTTCGTGGCTATTTGATTGTTGACAATAAAATTATCAAAATTATTGAGAAGAGGTTATCGGCAAATTTAAAAAAATAATTAATTGACAAAAAAAGCAGTAGAATGAGTGGGAATAAGGAGAATGATGGCCCCATTTTGGTAAGTTTACGAAATAGTATAACGTAATATTATTTATTATATAATATGTATTATTATATAGTTTGAGGTTATGTAATTTTCAAGCATGTCAAGCATCAAGTTGATTATACTATCTAGGATACATTTTTAATACACATACTTTATTGTTCCAGTTGCATACTTGTACATACTGCAAGGCGAAAATAGATATTGAGGTTGAGAATGTGGAAAGGCATATATGCTTCTCAGATTTTGATGGTTCAAAGTATGCGATAGGAGTATTTAACGAAAATTGTCTTGCTTTTTACGAAATTGGTGAGTACGCTTTTCTAATGATAAAAGAATAATAATAACATTAATATCCTATTTTTACAGCTTCAAAAAAAAGTGAAATATCGTGCAGCGCCAAAACCAAAACGTCAGCAGTAAAAAAAGGAGTAGGCGAGAAAACAGTTATAGATAGTAATATGACGGGACCAGTAAGTATTAATTGTAAATAAACTTGAACAATATCTGTATATTATAATAACAGGGATTACAGTTTCTCCCCTTTTTCACCTAATCTCCTTTTTTCCCCTTATTTTTCCCTTTTTTTAGAAAAATCACCTAAAATCAAGATTTTATCACCTAAAACATCTAAAATCAACATTTTTCTCTTCTTTGACCTTCTTTTTTTTAAAAAGTTTCTATTTTCCACTTTCGGAAATGCAAAAATTTATCCTTTTTTAGGGTATCTGTACAATGATGAGAAATTAGTTATTGAATTTAAATGTTTAAAAATAATTTTTTACTTAAAATGGTTTTTTATTATTATTTATTGAATTTATTTAGATTTTAAACAGGAAACATGAAAAAAACATAAATAAAAAAAAATTATTTTAAAAACTTATATAATTTTCTTATTACCATGTATTCTTAATTAATTAAAGCAAATTAATTTATTGGATAAAAAATTTTTTATTAAATATTTTTTACTTGTTTTAAACAAATATTACTACTTTTGCATCATAAAATAAAACCATTTATTCCTCCTGAAATACATCAAATTTATTTTATTGGATGAAAAAAAATTGTTTATGAAATATATTTACTTATTTTAAACAAAAATTAATTATTTTGAATTAGAAAATATGAAAACACAATAAAAGAGATTAATAAAAATAATTTAAATTGATTTTGTCACATTTCACTGCAAGATTTATAATTTAATTTCTTTAATATTATATCAGAACATTTTACATCACAGATTTTTATGTTTCCTGTTTAAAATCTAATAATTAAATAGATAATTTAAAAAACCATAAGTTAAAAATTATTTTTAAAAATATTTAATTGCAACAACCATCTTCTCGACATTGAACAGAAAACCTGGTAAAAGATAAATTTTTGTATTTCCGAAAGTGCTCTTTCTTTTGAAATTTTCATAAACAAATTGAACAAAACAAGACTAAATTAATTAATAAAACTGTTCTGAAAAAAAGAAACAATAAAATTTAGTAAAAAAAACTTAAATTATTAATATAACCTTTTTTTTTTAATTTTCAAAATCCCCTTTTTATTAAAGAAAATCTCCGTTTTCACCTAAAATTGAACGAAGTAACGACTGTGATCCCTGTAATAATGAATTGAACATATTAATTACAAAATTAGAAATTTGTAAATTTATATTGCCAAGACATTAAATTTATGTTATATAATGTATTAATTATTTTGCAGCTTATGAAATGTGGCTATTGTGGTACCCTTCTAAAATCTGAACAAGGAGTGTTGGAGATACTTCCTGCAATACATCAATGTTTCGAAACCTTCAATGCAGCCATTCACTGTTTCAATATTGATAAAAACATGATAATAAGAATGGGTGTGTTTAACCCTTCATAAATAGATGAAGTACAATTTGTTAAAATTTTTCTGATTATTTGTTTCAATGAAATAAATAATTTTCTGTTGCTTTAATAAAAGAAGTATTTAGCTTCCAACAGCATATTTTTCATTATAAGGTAAATGACTTATAGTTTTTATTACAATATTTTTTCTAGTAAATATGTCACCTTCTGAGTCAGACTTATCACTTACAAACGTGGATTTGAATGATCAAATAATATTTGAAGTCCAAAAACGACCAGCCCTTTATGATGTGAGAAATACATCTTGTACAGAAAGAAACCCGTTAAAAAAAATGTCCTTTGGAACGAAATTGCCTGCTGTCTGAATGGTAAACTTCAAAAAGAGTTGTGTTGTACCTACAAGCTTACAAACAAAAATTAGTAACTATAAAATAACTTATATAAATAGTGTCTTCGTTACTATAAAACAAATTTATTTGTAGATGCACTTACAGCTACGGAGATTGAAAACAGATGGAATAAATTAAGAGCTCGATACCTGGAGCTTAGAAGAGAGCAAAATGAATACGTGCCTAGTGGCTCTAAAACTTACAATAGTATTAAAAAAAAAAGTTTAACCTAACGGTACACTCCGACGAGGATTGCCAGGTGGTGGGTTTCTCTCTCGCTTGCTCTCAAACATCTCACGGAAGGTTGAGTGCGATAAAAATCCGCCACCTGGAAGCCTTGTTTACATAAAACGGGTTAAAAAACTTGTTCACTACTGTCAGAATTTTCTTTTTTTCAAAAATAGTGAATTTAAAAATTTCTGTCCGTCAACTTTCTTGCATATGGGCGATTCCATGTCAAATTTACAGTCCACATTTTAAAGTCGATTAAATCTTTTTTTTATTTGTTCCTTATAAAAAAATATTAGATACGTATTTTTTCAATTTTTTATAAGAGGCCAAATTTTCGAGTTATAAATCTTCAAAATTCTAGATTTTTAAAAATAGACCTTTTTTTAATCACATATGTATAACTCTAAACCTATTGAATTTAGAAAATTTTTGCCAATATAAAAAAAGTTAGGTTTTTCTTAAACTTTTAAATAGTGTTTACAAAAAAAAGAAAATATATCTATATTTTTTTTAAAAAAAAACACCATTTTTTAGAAACAAATCCATTTTTTTTAAATTCGGACCCGAATAACAAATTATTATTTTTTATTTATACATACCTCGAAATGTCAAGAACATTTTACAAAAAGATTCCGGTCGGCTAGAAGAGTATTATTAGTTTAAATTAATTTTCAAACTCTAGCTGTTATATCTAAGTGCTGTACTGTGCCTATTTAAATTGAAAAAATTGTTTTAACTTGAATTTAGCTGCATATCTTCTTTTTTCTAAATGTCAAATCAAATTAATATAACCAAAACAGGTACAGAATAGCACTTAGATATAACAGCTAGAGTTTGAAAATTAATTTAAAGTAATAATACTCTTCTAGTCGACCGAAATCTTTTTGTAAAATGTTCTTGACATTTCGAGGTATGTATAAATAAAAAATAATAATTTGTTATTCGGGTCCGAATTTAAAAAAAAGTGGATTGGTTTCTAAAAAATGGTGTTTTTTAAAAAAATAAATATATTTTCTTTTTTTTTAAAACACTATTTAAAAGTTGAAGAAAAATCTAACTTTTTTTGTATTGGCAAAACTTTTCTAAAGTCAATAGGTTCAGAGTTATATGTGATTAAAAAAAGGTCTATTTTTAAAAATCTAGAATTTTGAAGATTTATAACTTGAAAATTTGGCCTCTTATAAAAAATTAAAAACATACGTATCTAATATTTTTTTATAAGGAACAAATAAAAAATAGTTTTAATCGATTTTAAAATGTGGACTGTAAATTTGACATGGAATCGCCCATATGGAGTTTATGACTTAAAGTAAATTTTTCGACTTTATTTTGGAAACAATTCTTCTTTTCGAATTTTTAAGTAGAAAATACGATCCTAATAGACTGTTTCTTATTCATTATAATATTTATTTTGTTTTTATTTTCTTAACAATTCACTTTTATTATTCAGGCGCGTAGGAGCGAATTTATTTCTGGGTGAATAAAAATCTAAAATATATAAGTATATATTAAATGTATATGTGTAGATATATATATCAGTACATTTAACGGGACATTTCTGAGGGGGCAAACATAATATTTGCCCCCCCCCGGTGTTTAGACCGGGGGCAACTGCCCCCTCTGCCCCACAGGTTCCTACGCCACTGTCTTATTTAAATTAAATTTTTTAAAATTATTTATTTATTTATTATATTGCTATTTTCATTTAAATATCTCAATAAGTTCACATACCTTTAGGGCATTTGCATTAAAATCATGTTTAAATAAAAAAAAAATTTACAAATCTCTGGATGTCTAATACTGTATGTAAAACATCGCAAACCATAAACAAAACCCACAAATTTATGGATAAATCTTAAAAATTTCAATTTTAATATTTCAATCTTTATAAAATTTAAAAATCGTGCTAATGCAGATCGTCGCTTGGGGGCAGCAACATGTCAAATCACCTTAATGGTAAAAAATATGCCTTTTTAGATAAAAAGCGAAAAACATGCCGTTTCAAGAAAATTGTGAACACTATGCCTTTTCGTGTTAGCGGTGAAAAACATACCTTTTCAGACGAACGGTGAAGAACATGCCTTTTCAAATTATCAAACAGTTCTTCCTTATTAAAAAGCTAAAAATTGCAATAATATAACAATAAAATAATTAATATATTTATAAATAATATAAATAATAAATATTAATATAATACATAAATAAAAAAATAATAGAATAATTTTTTTCTATTAAATAGAAAAAAAGTTTTCACTATTTTAAAAGGCATGTTCTTCACCGTTTGTCTGAAAAGGTATGTTTTTCACCTCCAACATCAAAAGGCATGGTTTTCGCAATTTTCCTAAAACGGCATGTTTTTTGCTTTTTATTGGAAAGGGCATCTTTTTTACCGTACAGCTGATTTGGCATCTTGCTGCCCTCAAGCGACGAGATGATCAAAACACCTACGATTTACAAATTTTTGGTATGAAGATAGCAAAAATAGAATTACATTTTTATATCTTTAAGTCGTGATAATTTAAATAAATTCTAAACGTCAATTAACTTATATTCTAATTTGTTTCAACTTTTAAATTTCAATTATTTCAAATTCAAATGCATGTTAATTAATGCAAATTAATTAAATGATATATTTAATTATTTTCCATATTCTCTATAATACTTTTTTTACTTTTTACAATATTTCTAAGAAATATTATATTTAAAGCTGTTTACTTTTTATATTACAATTTCTCATTTTTACACAATTCGAAGATTTGTTCTCCTTTTACTTTTGATATTTTTTTTTTTTTTTGTATTTGAGTCAAAATTCCTGAAGTGTATCAGCCAATTTTCAAATTTATTGTATTTATTTGGCTTTATGAAAAATCTAAACGTCATTATGAACTTATTAAATGGTCCAAAGGATTTTTCGAAAAAATTAAATTTACGTTAGTTATAAACAATTGAAGTTTTTTATAGTGCTTAATTGAAAAATTAATATCTCAGGATGTAATGATCGGATTTTAATGAAATTTAGTATGAGTGTGTAGTAAGTATTGTAGTTTTAATTTAAATAAAAAAAAATTTTAATTGTTAATATTTAGTAATTGTTATTGCAAAATTAATTGTTTAATTGAAAAATTAACAATTTTCTCAACGTCCTAGAAGGTTCGTTCAAATTTCATTGCATAGGATATTTTGTGTCGATTAAATACCTTTTTTAAAATTTCGTGGCCCGCAATTAGAAGCAAAGTTATTGTGTTTTTTGTGACGGGAGGCGCGTATCTCTACCTCTCCGCGCGGCACATACACGAGCAATGCGAAATCGCGTTGCGCTGTTTTCGTTTCACTTACATTGTGCGCAGGTATTCCTATTATTATTTTGAAATATTTTTCGAAAACATTAGTGTTTTTGCATACACATTCTTCACTCATACATTATTATATTCGAACATTTCTTATCAATATTTTTCTCTGAAGTGCGCTAAATAAGATGAGACGTATTTTGGCAACTGAACATTCACTTTACTCGTAAGTTGATTATTGTAGAATCAGTACTGTCATTTTATATAGATAAGTTTTACAATTTGTAGACGTAAAATCAATAACGATGGAATTATTCACTTATTTTTAAAAACTTTTATTTAATATTTACCACTGCTGCTGAGATCTTGAAAATTAACATTGAATTCTTACGGAAGAAATGCATTTTTTCGAAAATTTGTTTAAAAAAACCTATAATAGTTGATATTATATTATTCAATAAGCAAATCGTGTTTCTCTGTAAAATTGTCCAGAAAATGAAAATCGATGCTTTATATATTAATAAATTATTGTAATTATTTTTAATAACGTCCCAAACCTCTCCCCCTTAAAAAAATTGGAAATAACTAGTTTTTTCTCTATCATCTAGAACTGTTTGTTTTAAATGTTTTTAATAACAAAAAATATATTACTGTGTTTTTTGTAAAAAATTTCTTAAATTGTTTAAATTATTTGTCGATTATTATTATAATTGTTTATTATTAACAATTTTTAGTTTACCCTTAAAGAATATAGGAATTTTGAATTATGCAAATTTCTTCCTGAAACAAAATCATGTGTTATAATCACTTCTTAATTTATAATTTAACAATTACACTGCAAAAACATGGTGTCTTAAATTGGATAAAAATGTCTGAAATTAAGATACTTTTGGTGCCTAAGACACGAAAAATATCTTAATTTAAGACATTTTTGATCAATTTAAGACACCTGTTTTTGCAGTGTATATAAACAATTTTCTTTTGTTAATTAATAATATTTTTTTAATCTTATATTGATAGTTCTACTTTTTTACTAGTTTGTAATTTTTGGTATATTATTGAACAAAAAAAAAAAGTTTGTAGAAATGAATCAAACCATAATAATACTTTTTTCTGAACTTTTATTTAGAGTGCATAGGGAATACTAAAAAAAAATTAAATTTATAGTTGAGAAAGAATGAAACAATAATAACCATAATTTGTTTAAACAATATTTAATGTGCATGTACTAATAAATCTTTGTTTGTTTGTTTGTTTAATAATACACCAAATTACAAATTTACAAATTACAATGTCTAATATTATTATGTACCAATACATTTTTTTTATTCGAATAAATATAGAAAGTTTTAAAGTAAGGTAGTTTCCCCGGCAGTTATACTTGAAAAAATCAATTTTCTATGTATTTTCTTTAAATTGTGAGAGAACGTTATTTTATATGTGCCTTCTATCTGGTTAAAATTTCAGTACCTCTTGCGATGCTCAAAATTACATTTATATTATCACAGTAAAAAAAAATTATTTAATATTTACTACTGCTGCTGAGATCTTGAAAATTAACATTGAATTATTACGAAAAAAATGCATTTTTTCGAAAATTTGTTTAAAAAAATCTGTAAAAGTTGATATTATATTATTCAATCATCAAATTGTGTATCTCCTTAAAGTTGTCCAGAAAATAAAAATCGATGCTTCATATATTAATAAATTATTGTAATTATTTTTAATAACGTCCCAAACCCTTCCCCCTTAAAACTTCACATTTTTGTAAACTGAATTATGGTTTTCTTTTTACAATAGGTTAGAGCACTTATTTACAGAGAGCATTTTTAATAAATAAAAGATTATTAATTAACATTGTAAAAATTATTTATATAAAATGACAGTACTGATTCTAAAATAATCAACTTACGAGTAACGTGAATGTTCAGTTGCCAAAATACGTCTCATCTTATTTAGCGCACTTCAGAGAAAAATATTGATAAGAAATGTTCGAATATAATAATGTATGAGTGAAGAATGTGTATGCAAAAACACTAATGTTTTCGAAAAATATTTCAAAATAATAATAGGAATACCTGCGCACAATGTAAGTGAAACGAAAACAGCGCAACGCGATTTCGCATTGCTCGTGTATGTGCCGCGCGGAGAGGTAGAGATACGCGCCTCCCGTCACAAAAAACACAATAACTTTGCTTCTAATTGCGGGCCACGAAATTTTAAAAAAGGTATTTAATCGACACAAAATATCCTATGCAATGAAATTTGAACGAACCTTCTAGGACGTTGAGAAAATTGTTAATTTTTCAATTAAACAATTAATTTTGCAATAACAATTACTAAATATTAACAATTAAAATTTTTTTTTATTTAAATTAAAACTACAATACTTACTACACACTCATACTAAATTTCATTAAAATCCGATCATTACATCCTGAGATATTAATTTTTCAATTAAGCACTATAAAAAACTTCAATTGTTTATAACTAACGTAAATTTAATTTTTTCGAAAAATCCTTTGGACCATTTAATAAGTTCATAATGACGTTTAGATTTTTCATAAAGCCAAATAAATACAATAAATTTGAAAATTGGCTGATACACTTCAGGAATTTTGACTCAAATACAAAAAAAAAAAAAAATATCAAAAGTAAAAGGAGAACAAATCTTCGAATTGTGTAAAAATGAGAAATTGTAATATAAAAAGTAAACAGCTTTAAATATAATATTTCTTAGAAATATTGTAAAAAGTAAAAAAAGTATTATAGAGAATATGGAAAATAATTAAATATATCATTTAATTAATTTGCATTAATTAACATGCATTTGAATTTGAAATAATTGAAATTTAAAAGTTGAAACAAATTAGAATATAAGTTAATTGACGTTTAGAATTTATTTAAATTATCACGACTTAAAGATATAAAAATGTAATTCTATTTTTGCTATCTTCATACCAAAAATTTGTAAATCGTAGGTGTTTTGATCATCTCGTCGCTTGAGGGCAGCAAGATGCCAAATCAGCTGTACGGTAAAAAAGATGCCCTTTCCTTTGAAAACTTTTATCCTTTTATTATATATTATGTAAATTTAATGTTGTACTGAATATTTTAATTTTAACATCGTTCATCTATTTCATAAAATTTCTTTTCTTTTTTAAATTTTTTTTTAATTTTCCAAAATTGTATTCATTTTTCTTTTATTCAATTTGTAAAATAATTTTCTAATTTTTATAATTTTAAAATGTTGTGCTCTTCAGTAATATATTTCAACGTTTCTTTAAAATATCTTCTTATTTATTATTTTAATTTTAAAGAAATGTCCGTAAATAGTTTAATTTTTTAAAAGAGTTTCTACTTTTTTATATATTTTTATGTCACTTTTCCATTCTTGTATTGTTTTTTAAATTGTTTTTTTTTTTTTTTTTTTAATAAACTACGTGTAAATAAACATTTTAAGATTTTATATACACTCAAAGTCCCATCGGTGGAACTTCGATCGGTGGAATACTGTTTACTTAGTTCGCCGAAGTTTGTTGACGAAGTGGGATGGAGGGAAAGCGGAGACTCTGAAGCGACGAATCAAATGCTTCAAATTCTCATTCGATCCGTGGGGTTCCATCCCCGATCAACCCCACCGATGGGACTTTGAGTGTACTGATTTTATTTTTAAAAAAATAAGTTTTTGATTTAAAAAAAAAATCTGACTTTAATAAAAAAAACGGATTTTTTTAAAAATATCATGTTTTTTAGCAGCCCTGCTTTTAAGAATAAAGCAAAATTTTATTTTATATTAGCTGTTTCTTTATTACTTAAAATAAAAATTTTATGTCAGCAAAATGTTAGGGAAATTTGTAAATTAAGTTTTGTGGACACACCAAAATTTCACTACAAAATAATTATGCATCTGTATAAACACTTTGTTTCATTCTTACAACAGGACAGAGTGTACCTTAAAGGCACTACCTTCAGAAATAGATGTTAATATGGAAACAGCTGTAGAACCAGATTTATCTAATGAAGATAATAGAACAGGTATTTATGGGTTTCAATTTCCCTGATATTTATTAATTACGTTTAACAAATCAAGAAATAAAAGCGCGCGTTGAGTTTCAATTTCTATTATGTTCTTTTAAAAATTTTTCTAAATTTTTTTTAAAATAAATTGATACAATTAGTTTATCATTATACATGTAAACAATCAGTAAGACATTTTGTTTTATAATTCTCTAGTCAAATACATAATTTGTGTAGGTCAATCGATTTGTTTTGGTTCTGGAAAGTCAATTATTATATTAATTACGTCACTTTTTTAGTAAAAGAAAATTTGTACGAAATAAAGACTGTTTTAAAAAAGAAAAATGTGTTACAAATTTTAAAGGCAAAAACAACTAACTTTAAGTGTCGAGATAAGGAAAGAAAGATTACGAAAATTATTATGGTTATAATTAATCACTACTTATTTTTTAGAAGCAGATGAACGATTGCTCGATTCGTTTCAAACATCTGTACATGATGTAATAAACCAATTCCAGAAAAAAGCAGACGCTGTGGATGGATTTGTAACCGTTGTCAGCGAAGAAATCAGAAAGCTACCTAATTCTGACCGCATGACTATACAGATAAAACTTCTTTCCTATGCAAATGATATCGTCAGCAAATACAAAAAAATTTCACAGTAATATTTAAAAACTTTGTATAAATATTCAATAAAAATAATAAACCACAAAGTTGTCATTAACTCACATAAGTATCCTTACACTATTCGCACACAAAATATTTCCAAAAAGCAAGATCATAATTATTTCTTTAGATTTTAAAAGCAAGAAACCATTTATGATAAAATTAAAGTTTCATTTAATGAAAGAATTAGTGTAAACATTTTTAGTTCTGAATTAATATTATTATCATTATTATTAAAATATTTAATTAGCCATAAGCATACATTTAATAGAGTACATTCCACACTGATGATCAATGATGATCATCAACAATCATACTTTTTGAGATATTTAGGTTATGTTACTTTAGCTGGGATTCTCCGGCCTCAGGATTTTTTTAATAGCCAAGTCTCGTATGTAACATGTCTGGGGAACATTCCAGAGTAATGATCAATGATGATCAGCAACTTGAGCAACTTTAATTAGCAACGTTAGAGGGAACCTAAATGAACTTTTAGATAACAATTGTTTAAATATTGATTGTTAATAATTATAAACTAGGTGAGAATTATGTCCATTTCATGGACAGTTCGCTTCCAAGTAAGCAATTATTATCATAGAGGAAGCAAGAAATTAATAATATAAAAGTTAATTGGGGGAGTTATTTAAAAATGAAGAATTTTAAATGCAAAAAAATGTAAAAATATTAATTATTTTACGAATTCTTGATCAATTATAAAAGTTATATAGGTCAATCGATTCGCTTTGAGATAAGGAATATGATTTTTGTATTCATTAAGTTGTATTTTTAGGATAAAAAAATTTTTTGGCAAAAAACGATTTTTTTCGATGAAAAAAGGTGCTCAAAAAAATTTGGTTGGGTATTTTCAAAAATCCTTGTGTCCAAATTTAGATATTCATGAGCTTAATAAGTCATCCAAATTTTATAGGAATCCGTTTAAGCGTTCTCAAGATATCTTGTACACAAAAAACGCTATACACACACACACACACACACAGACTATTTAGACTATTTTTGGAAAATCGAAAATTTTAACGATCACAAAGCTTCCTCTATGAGGAAGCAAAATATGTAAAAAACTTTAACAGATTGGTTACAAAGAAAGGAACAAATAAACAATCTTAGTTAACAAATAAATAACTTTAAAAGTTTTCATTACTTTGATTTCGTTTCTTTTGTGAAATCAACTAATTACTATTGTCCTAGAGTAAAAATACAGTTCTAAATGTATATAAACAATTTATAAATTGTTTAAACAATCTTAGTTAACAAATTAATAACATCAAATGTTTTCGTTATTTTGATTTCGTTTCTTTTGTGAAGTCAACTAATTACTATTAGCCTAAAGTAAAACTACAGTTCAAATTGTATATGAACAATTTTTAAATTGTTTAAACAATCTTAGTTAACAAATTAATAATATCAAATGTTTTCGTTATTTTGATTTCGTTTCTTTTGTTAAGTCAACTAATTACTATTAGCCTAAAGTGAAAATACGGTTTAAAATGTATACAAATAATTTTTAAATTGTTTAAACAATTTTATTTAACAAATAAATAAAATCAAAAGTTTTCCTTACTTTGATTCCGTTTTTTTTTTTGTAAACTCAACTAACTACTATTGGCCTAGAGTGAAAATACAGTTCAAAATGTATAAAAACAATTTATAAATTGTTTAAACAATCTTAGTTAACAAATTAAAAACATCAAATGTTTTCGTTATTTCGATTTCGTTTCTTTTGTGAAGTCAACTAATTACTATTAGCCTAAAGTGAAAATACAGTTTAAAATGTATACAAATAATTTTTAAATTGTTTAAACAATTTTATTTAACAAAAAAATAAAATCAAAAGTTTTCCTTACTTTGATTCCCTTTTTGTTTGTAAAATCCACTAATTAATATTAGCCTGGAGCAGGGGTGACCGGGGCTGGTTAGGCCATTTTTCACTCTTCGTTGTTCAACTTCGTTCATACATATATGGATCATGTCAGTGGGACACCCAAGAATGATGATCAATGGTGATCATCAACAATTAACCCTTTCCGACCAACCCATATTCAGATAATTATGCTATACCACCTTGGCTCACATTCTCAAGCCCCAAGGTTTTTTTATCACTCGACCAGGGTATAGATCATGTCAGTGGGACACCCAAGAATGATGATCAATGGTGATCTTCAACAATTAACCCTTTCCGACCAACCCATATTCAGATAATTATGCTATACCAACTTGGCTCAGATTCTCAAGCCCCACGATTTTTTTATACCTCGACTAGGGTATAGATCATGTCAGTAGGACACCCTAGAATGATGATCAATGATGATCATCAACATTTAACTCTTTCCGACCAACCCATATTCAGATAATTATGCTATACCATCTTGGCTCAGATTCTCAAGCCCCAAGATTTTTTTATCACTCGACCAGGGTATAGATCATGTCAGTGGGAGACCCAAGAATGATGATCAATGGTGATCATCAACAATTAACCCTTCCCAACCAACCCATATGCAGATAATTGTGATGTACCACCTTGGCTCAGATTCTCAAGCCCCAAGATTTTTTTATCACTCGACCAGGGTATAGATCATGTCAGTGGGATACCCTAGAATGATGATAAATGATGATCATCGACAATTAACCCTTTCCGACCAACCTATATTCAGATAATTATGCTATACCACCTTGGCTCAGATTCTCTAGCCCCAAGATTTTTTTATCACTCGACCAGGGTATAGATCATGTCAGTAGGACACCCTAGAATGATGATCATTGATGATCATCAACATTTAACCCTTTCCGACCAACCCATATTCAGATAATTATGCTATACCATCTTGGCTCAGATTCTATAGCCCCAAGATTTTTTTATTTCTCGCCCAGGGTATGCATCATGCAAGTGGGATACCCTAGAATGATGATCAATGATGATCATCAACAATTAACCCTTTCCGACCAACCCATATTCAGATAATTATGCTATACCACCTTGGCTCAGATTCTCAAGCCCCAAAATTTTTTTATCACTCGGCCAGGGTATAGATCATGTCAGTAGGACACCCTAGAATGATGATCAATGATGATCATCAACATTTAACCCTTTCCGACCAACCCATATTCAGATAATTATGCTATACCACCTTGGCTCAGATTCTTAAGCCCCAAGATTTTTTTATCACTCGACCAGAGTATAGATCATGTCAGTAGGACACCCTAGAATGATAATCAATGATGATCATCAACATTTAACCCTTTCCGACCAACCCATATTCAGATAATTATGCTATACCATCTTGGCTCAGATTCTCAAGCCCCAAGATTTTTTTATCACTCGACCAGGGTATAGATCATGTCAGTGGGATACCCTAGAATGATGATCAATGATGATCATCGACAATTAACCCTTTCCGACCAACCCATATTCAGATAATTATGCTATACCACCTTGGCTCAGATTCTCTAGCCCCAAGATTTTTTTATCACTCGACCAGGGTATAAATCATGTCAGTAGGACACCCTAGAATGATAATCAATGATGATCATCAACATTTAACCCTTTCCGACCAACCCATATTCAGATAATTATGCTATACCATCTTGGCTCAGATTCTCAAGCCCCAAGATTTTTTTAACACTCGACCAGGGTATGCATCATGTCAGTGGGATACCCTAGAATGATGATCAATGATGATCATCGACAATTAACCCTTTCCGACCAATCTATATTCAGATAATTATGCTATACCACCTTGGCTCAGATTCTCTAGCCCCAAGATTTTTTTATCACTCGACCAGGGTATGAATTATGTCAGCGGGACAACCTAGAATGATGATCAATGATGATCATCAACAATTAACCCTTTCCGACCAACCCATATTCAGATATTTATGATGTACCAACTTGGCTCAGATTCTCAAGCCCCAAGATTTTTTTATCACTCGACCAGGGTATAGATCATGTCAGTGGGATACCCTAGAATGATGATCAATGATGATCATCGACAATTAACCCTTTCCGACCAACCCATATTCAGATAATTATGCTATACCACCTTGGCTCAGATTCTCTAGCCCCAAGATTTTTTTATCACTCGACCAGGGTATAGATCATGTCAGTAGGACACCCTAGAATGATGATCAATGATGATCATCAACATTTAACCCTTTCCGACCAACCCATATTCAGATAATTATGCTATACCATCTTGGCTCAGATTCTCAAGCCCCAAGATTTTTTTATCACTCGACCAGGGTATAGATCATGTCAGTAGGACACCCTAGAATGATGATCAATGATGATCATCAACATTTAACCCTTTCCGACCAACCCATATTCAGATAATTATGCTATACCACCTTGGCTCAGATTCTCAAGCCCCAAGATTTTTTTATCACTCGACCAGAGTATAGATCATGTCAGTAGGACACCCAAGAATGATGATCAATGGTGATCATCAACAATTAACCCTTTCCGACCAACCCATATGCAGATAATTATGATGTACCAACTTAGCTCAGATTCTCAAGCCCCAAGATTTTTTTATCACTCGACCAGGGTATGCATCATGTCACTGGGATACCCTAGAATGATGATCAATGATGATCATAGACAATTAACCCTTTCCGACCAACCTATATTCACATAATTATGCTATACCACCTTGGCTCAGATTCTCAAGCGCCAAGATTTTTTTATCACTCGACCAGGGTATAGATCATGTCAGTAGGACACCCTAGAATGATGATCAATGATGATCATCAACATTTAACTCTTTCCGACCAACCTATATTCAGATAATTATGCTATACCATCTTGGCTCAGATTCTCAAGCCCCAAGATTTTTTTATCACTCGACCAGGGTATAGATCATGTCAGTAGGACACCCTAGAATGATTATCAATGATGATCATCACCATTTAACTCTTTCCGACCAACCCATATTCAGATAATTATGCTATACCATCTTGGCTCAGATTCTTAAGCCCCAAGATTTTTTTATCACTCGACCAGGGTATAGATCATGTCAGTAGGACACCCTAGAATGATGATCAATAATGATCATCAACATTTAACCCTTTCCGACCAACCCATATTCAGATAATTATGCTATACCATCTTGGCTCAGATTCTCAAGCCCCACGATTTTTTTATACCTCGACCAGGGTATAGATCATGTCAGTGGGACACCCAAGAATGACGATCAATGGTGATCATCAACAATTAACCCTTTCCGACCAACCCATATTCAGATAATTATGCTATACCAGCTTGGCTCAGATTCTCAAGCCCCAAGATTTTTTTATCACTCAACCAGGGTATAGATCATGTCAGTGGGACACCCAAGAATGATGATCAATGGTGATCATCAACAATTAACCCTTTCAGACCAACCCATATGAAGATAATTATGATGTACAAACTTGGCTCAGATTCTCAAGCCCCAAGATTTTTTTATCACTCGACCAGGGTATGCATCATGTCAGTGGGATACCCTAGAATGATGATCAATGATGATCATCGACAATTAACCCTTTCCGACCAATCTATATTCAGATAATTATGCTATACCACCTTGGCTCAGATTCTCTAGCCCCAAGATTTTTTTAGCACTCGACCAGGGTATAGATCATGTCAGTAGGACACCCTAGAATGATGATCATTGATGATCATCAACATTTAACCCTTTCCGACCAACCCATATTCAGATAATTATGCTATACCATCTTGGCTCAGATTCTATAGCCCCAAGATTTTTTTATTTCTCGCCCAGGGTATGCATCATGCAAGTGGGATAACCTAGAATGATGATTAATGATGATCATCAACAATTAACCCTTTCCGACCAACCCATATTCAGATAATTATGCTATACCACCTTGGCTCAGATTCTCAAGCCCCAAGATTTTTTTATCACTCGGCCAGGGTATAGATCATGTCAGTTGGACACCCAACAATGATGATCAATGGTGATCATCAACAATTAACCCTTTCCAACCAACCCATATTCAGAAAATTATGCTATACCACCTTGGCTCAGATTCTCTAGCCCCAAGATTTTTTTATCACTAGACCAGGGTATAGATCATGTCAGTAGGACACCCTAGAATGATGATCAATGATGATCATTAACATTTAACCCTTTCCGACCAACCCATATTCAGATAATTATGCTATACCATCTTGGCTCAGATTCTCAAGCCCCAAGATTTTTTTATCACTCGACCAGGGTATAGATCATGTCAGTAGGACACCCTAGAATGATGATCAATGATGATCATCAACATTTAACCCTTTCCGACCAACCCATATTCAGATAATTATGCTATACCACCTTGGCTCAGATTCTCAAGCCCCAAGATTTTTTTATTACTCGACCAGAGTATAGATCATGTCAGTAGGACACCCAAGAATGATGATCAATGGTGATTATCAACAATTAACCCTTTCCGACCAACCCATATTCAGATAATTATGCTATACCATCTTGGCTCAGATTCTCAAGCCCCAAAATTTTTTTATCACTAGACCAGTGTATAGATCATGTCAGTGGGACACCCAAGAATGATGATCAATGGTGATCATCAACAATTAACCCTTTCAGACCAACCCATATTCAGAAAATTATGCTATACCACATTGGCTCAGATTCTCTAGCCCCAAGATTTTTTTATCACTTGACCAGAGTATAGATCATGTCAGTAGGACACCCAAGATCGATGATCAATAGTGATCATCAACAATTAACCCTTTCCGACCAACCCATATTCAGATAATTATGCTATACCATCTTGGCTCAGATTCTCAAGCCCCAAGATTTTTTTATCACTCGACCAGTGTATAGATCATGTCAGTGGGACACCCTAGAATGATGATCAATGATGATCATCAACATTTAACCCTTTCCGACCAACCCATATTCAGATAATTATGCTATACCATCTTGGCTCAGATTCTCAAGCCCCAAGATTTTTTTATCACTCGACCAGGGTATGAATTATGTCAGCGGGACAACCTAGAATGATGATCAATGGTGATCATCAACATTTAACCCTTTCCGACCAACCCATATTCAGAAAATTATGCTATACCACCTTGGCTCAGATTCTCTAGCCCCAAGATTTCTCTATCACTCGACCAGGGTATAGATCATGTCAGTAGGACACCCTAGAATGATGATCAATGACGATCATCAACATTTAACCCTTTCCGACCAACCCATATTCAGATAATTATGCTATACCATCTTGGCTCAGATTCTCAAGCCCCAAGATTTTTTTATCACTCGACCAGGGTATAGATCATGTCAGTAGGACACCCTAGAATGATGATCAATGATGATCATCAACATTTAACCCTTTCCGACCAACCCATATTCAGATAATTATGCTATACTACCTTGGCTCATATTCACAAGCCCCAAGATTTTTTTATCACTCGACCAGAGTATAGATCATGTCAGTAGGACACCCAAGAATGATGATCAATAGTGATCATCAACAATTAACCCTTTCCGACCAACCCATATTCAGATAATTATGCTATACCATCTTGGCTCAGATTCTCAAGCCCCAAGATTTTTTTATCACTCGACCAGGGTATGAATTATGTCAGTGGGACAACCTAGAATGATGATCAATGATAATCTTCAACAATTAACCCTTTCCAACCAACCCATATTCAGATATTTATGATGTACCACCTTGGCTCAGATTTTCAAGCCCCAAGATTTTTTTATCACTCGACCAGGGTATAGATCATGTCAGTGGGATAACCTAGAATAATGATCAATGATGATCATCGACAATTAACCCTTTCCGACCAACCCATATTCAGATAATTATGCTATACCACCTTGGCTCAGATTCTCTAGCCCCAAGATTTTTTTATCACTCGACCAGGGTATAGATCATGTCAGTAGGACACCCTAGAATGATGATCAATGATGATCATCAACATTTAACCCTTTCCGAACAACCTATATTCAGATAATTATGCTATACCATCTTGGCTCAGATTCTCAAGCCCCCAGATTTTTTTATCACTCGACCAGGGTATAGATCATGTCAGTGGGACACCCAAGAATGATGATCAATGGTGATCATCAACAATTAACTCTTTCCGACCAACCCATATTCAGATAATTATGCTATACCAACTTGGCTCAGATTCTCAAGCCCCACGATTTTTTCATCACTCGACCAGGGTATAGATCATGTCAGTGGGACACCCAAGAATGCCGATCAATGGTGATCATCAACAAATAACCCTTTCCGACCAACCCATATTCAGATAATTATGCTATACCACCGTTGCTCAGATTCACAAGCGCCAAGATTTTTTTATCACTCGACCAGGGTATGCATCATGTCAGTGGGATACCCTAGAATGATGATCAATGATGATCATCGCCCATTAACTCTTTCCGACCAACCCATATTCAGATAATTATGCTATACCACCTTGGCTCAGATTCTCAAGCCCCAAGATTTTTTTATCACTCGACCAGGGTATGCATCATGTCAGTGGGATACCCTAGAATGATGATCAATGATGATCATCGACAATTAACCCTTTCCGACCAATCTATATTCAGATAATTATGCTATACCACCTTGACTCAGATTCTCTAGCCCCAAGATTTTTTTATGACTCGACCAGGGTATGAATTATGTCAGCGGTACAACCTAGAATGATGATCAATGATGATCATCAACAATTAACCCTTTCCGACCAACCCATATTCAGATATTTATGATGTACCAACTTGGCTCAGATTCTCAAGCCCCAAGATTTTTTTATCACTCGACCAGGGTATAGATCATGTCAGTGGGATACCCTAGAATGATGATCAATGATGATCATCAACATTTAACTCTTTCCGACCAACCCATATTCAGATAATTATGCTATACCATCTTGGCTCAGATTCTCAAGCCCCAAGATTTTTTTATCACTCGACCAGGGTATAGATCATGTCAGTAGGACACCCTAGAATGATTATCAATGATGATCATCACCATTTAACTCTTTCCGACCAACCCATATTCAGATAATTATGCTATACAATCTTGGCTCAGATTCTCAAGCCCCAAGATTTTTTTATCACTCGACCAGGGTATAGATCATGTCAGTAGGACACCCTAGAATGATGATCAATGATGATCATCAACATTTAACCCTTTCCGACCAACCCATATTCAGATAATTATGCTATACTACCTTGGCTCATATTCACAAGCCCCAAGATTTTTTTATCACTCGACCAGAGTATAGATCATGTCAGTAGGACACCCAAGAATGATGATCAATAGTGATCATCAACAATTAACCCTTTCCGACCAACCCATATTCAGATAATTATGCTATACTATCTTGGCTCAGATTCTCAAGCCCCAAGATTTTTTTATCACTCGACCAGGGTATGAATTATGTCAGTGGGACAACCTAGAATGATGATCAATGATAATCTTCAACAATTAACCCTTTCCAACCAACCCATATTCAGATATTTATGATGTACCACCTTGGCTCAGATTTTCAAGCCCCAAGATTTTTTTATCACTCGACCAGGGTATAGATCATGTCAGTGGGATAACCTAGAATAATGATCAATGATGATCATCGACAATTAACCCTTTCCGACCAACCCATATTCAGATAATTATGCTATACCACCTTGGCTCAGATTCTCTAGCCCCAAGATTTTTTTATCACTCGACCAGGGTATAGATCATGTCAGTAGGACACCCTAGAATGATGATCAATGATGATCATCAACATTTAACCCTTTCCGAACAACCCATATTCAGATAATTATGCTATACCATCTTGGCTCAGATTCTCAAGCCCCCAGATTTTTTTATCACTCGACCAGGGTATAGATCATGTCAGTGGGACACCCAAGAATGATGATCAATGGTGATCATCAACAATTAACTCTTTCCGACCAACCCATATTCAGATAATTATGCTATACCAACTTGGCTCAGATTCTCAAGCCCCACGATTTTTCATCACTCGACCAGGGTATAGATCATGTCAGTGGGACACCCAAGAATGCCGATCAATGGTGATCATCAACAAATAACCCTTTCCGACCAACCCATATTCAGATAATTATGCTATACCACCGTTGCTCAGATTCACAAGCGCCAAGATTTTTTTATCACTCGACCAGGGTATGCATCATGTCAGTGGGATACCCTAGAATGATGATCAATGATGATCATCGCCCATTAACTCTTTCCGACCAACCCATATTCAGATAATTATGCTATACCACCTTGGCTCAGATTCTCAAGCCCCAAGATTTTTTTATCACTCGACCAGGGTATGCATCATGTCAGTGGGATACCCTAGAATGATGATCAATGATGATCATCGACAATTAACCCTTTCCGACCAATCTATATTCAGATAATTATGCTATACCACCTTGACTCAGATTCTCTAGCCCCAAGATTTTTTTATGACTCGACCAGGGTATGAATTATGTCAGCGGTACAACCTAGAATGATGATCAATGATGATCATCAACAATTAACCCTTTCCGACCAACCCATATTCAGATATTTATGATGTACCAACTTGGCTCAGATTCTCAAGCCCCAAGATTTTTTTATCACTCGACCAGGGTATAGATCATGTCAGTGGGATACCCTAGAATGATGATCAATGATGATCATCAACATTTAACTCTTTCCGACCAACCCATATTCAGATAATTATGCTATACCATCTTGGCTCAGATTCTCAAGCCCCAAGATTTTTTTATCACTCGACCAGGGTATAGATCATGTCAGTAGGACACCCTAGAATGATTATCAATGATGATCATCACCATTTAACTCTTTCCGACCAACCCATATTCAGATAATTATGCTATACCATCTTGGCTCAGATTCTCAAGCCCCAAGATTTTTTTATCACTCGACCAGGGTATAGATCATGTCAGTAGGACACCCTAGAATGATGATCAATGATGATCATCAACATTTAACCCTTTCCGACCAACCCATATTCAGATAATTATGCTATACTACCTTGGCTCATATTCACAAGCCCCAAGATTTTTTTATCACTCGACCAGAGTATAGATCATGTCAGTAGGACACCCAAGAATGATGATCAATAGTGATCATCAACAATTAACCCTTTCCGACCAACCCATATTCAGATAATTATGCTATACCATCTTGGCTCAGATTCTCAAGCCCCAAGATTTTTTTATCACTCGACCAGGGTATGAATTATGTCAGTGGGACAACCTAGAATGATGATCAATGATAATCTTCAACAATTAACCCTTTCCAACCAACCCATATTCAGATATTTATGATGTACCACCTTGGCTCAGATTTTCAAGCCCCAAGATTTTTTTATCACTCGACCAGGGTATAGATCATGTCAGTGGGATAACCTAGAATAATGATCAATGATGATCATCGACAATTAACCCTTTCCGACCAACCCATATTCAGATAATTATGCTATACCACCTTGGCTCAGATTCTCTAGCCCCAAGATTTTTTTATCACTCGACCAGGGTATAGATCATGTCAGTAGGACACCCTAGAATGATGATCAATGATGATCATCAACATTTAACCCTTTCCGAACAACCCATATTCAGATAATTATGCTATACCATCTTGGCTCAGATTCTCAAGCCCCCAGATTTTTTTATCACTCGACCAGGGTATAGATCATGTCAGTGGGACACCCAAGAATGATGATCAATGGTGATCATCAACAATTAACTCTTTCCGACCAACCCATATTCAGATAATTATGCTATACCAACTTGGCTCAGATTCTCAAGCCCCACGATTTTTTCATCACTCGACCAGGGTATAGATCATGTCAGTGGGACACCCAAGAATGCCGATCAATGGTGATCATCAACAAATAACCCTTTCCGACCAACCCATATTCAGATAATTATGCTATACCACCGTTGCTCAGATTCACAAGCGCCAAGATTTTTTTATCACTCGACCAGGGTATGCATCATGTCAGTGGGATACCCTAGAATGATGATCAATGATGATCATCGCCCATTAACTCTTTCCGACCAACCCATATTCAGATAATTATGCTATACCACCTTGGCTCAGATTCTCAAGCCCCAAGATTTTTTTATCACTCGACCAGGGTATGCATCATGTCAGTGGGATACCCTAGAATGATGATCAATGATGATCATCGACAATTAACCCTTTCCGACCAATCTATATTCAGATAATTATGCTATACCACCTTGACTCAGATTCTCTAGCCCCAAGATTTTTTTATGACTCGACCAGGGTATGAATTATGTCAGCGGTACAACCTAGAATGATGATCAATGATGATCATCAACAATTAACCCTTTCCGACCAACCCATATTCAGATATTTATGATGTACCAACTTGGCTCAGATTCTCAAGCCCCAAGATTTTTTTATCACTCGACCAGGGTATAGATCATGTCAGTGGGATACCCTAGAATGATGATCAATGATGATCATCGACAATTAACCCTTTCCGACCAACCCATATTCAGATAATTATGCTATACCACCTTGGCTCAGATTCTCTAGCCCCAAGATTTTTTTATCACTCGACCAGGGTATAGATCATGTCAGTAGTACATTTCATTTAATGAAAGAATTAGTGTAAACATTTTTAGTTCTGAATTAATATTATTATCATTATTATTAAAATATTTAATTAGCCATAAGCATACATTTAATAGAGTACATTCCACACTGATGATCAATGATGATCATCAACAATCATACTTTTTGAGATATTTAGGTTATGTTACTTTAGCTGGGATTCTCCGGCCTCAGGATTTTTTTAATAGCCAAGTCTCGTATGTAACATGTCTGGGGAACATTCCAGAGTAATGATCAATGATGATCAGCAACTTGAGCAACTTTAATTAGAAACGTTAGAGGGAACCTAAATGAACTTTTAGATAACAATTGTTTAAATATTGATTGTTAATAATTATAAACTAGGTGAGAATTATGTCCATTTCATGGACAGTTCGCTTCCAAGTAAGCAATTATTATCATAGAGGAAGCAAGAAATTAATCATATATAAGTTAATTGGGGGAGTTATTTAAAAATGAAGAATTTTAAATGCAAAAAAATGTAAAAATATTAATTATTTTACGAATTCTTGATCAATTATAAAAGTTATATAGGTCAATCGATTCGCTTTGAGATAAGGAATATGATTTTTGTATTCATTAAGTTGTATTTTTAGGATAAAAAAATTTTTTGGCAAAAAACGATTTTTTTCGATGAAAAAAGGTGCTCAAAAAAATTTGGTTGGGTATTTTCAAAAATCCTTGTGTCCAAATTTAGATATTCATGAGCTTAATAAGTCATCCAAATTTTATAGGAATCCGTTTAAGCGTTCTCAAGATATCTTGTACACAAAAAACGCTATACACACACACACACACACACAGACTATTTAGACTATTTTTGGAAAATCGAAAATTTTAACGATCACAAAGCTTCCTCTATGAGGAAGCAAAATATGTAAAAAACTTTAACAGATTGGTTACAAAGAAAGGAACAAATAAACAATCTTAGTTAACAAATAAATAACTTTAAAAGTTTTCATTACTTTGATTTCGTTTCTTTTGTGAAATCAACTAATTACTATTGTCCTAGAGTAAAAATACAGTTCTAAATGTATATAAACAATTTATAAATTGTTTAAACAATCTTAGTTAACAAATTAATAACATCAAATGTTTTCGTTATTTTGCTTTCGTTTCTTTTGTGAAGTCAACTAATTACTATTAGCCTAAAGTAAAACTACAGTTCAAATTGTATATGAACAATTTTTAAATTGTTTAAACAATCTTAGTTAACAAATTAATAATATCAAATGTTTTCGTTATATTGATTTCGTTTCTTTTGTTAAGTCAACTAATTACTATTAGCCTAAAGTGAAAATACGGTTTAAAATGTATACAAATAATTTTTAAATTGTTTAAACAATTTTATTTAACAAATAAATAAAATCAAAAGTTTTCCTTACTTTGAATCCGTTTTTTTTTTTGTAAACTCAACTAACTACTATTGGCCTAGAGTGAAAATACAGTTCAAAATGTATAAAAACAATTTATAAATTGTTTAAACAATCTTAGTTAACAAATTAAAAACATCAAATGTTTTCGTTATTTCGATTTCGTTTCTTTTGTGAAGTCAACTAATTACTATTAGCCTAAAGTGAAAATACAGTTTAAAATGTATACAAATAATTTTTAAATTGTTTAAACAATTTTATTTAACAAAAAAATAAAATCAAAAGTTTTCCTTACTTTGATTCCCTTTTTGTTTGTAAAATCCACTAATTAATATTAGCCTGGAGCAGGGGTGACCGGGGCTGGTTAGGCCATTTTTTACTCTTCGTTGTTTAACTTCGTTCATACATATATGGATCATGTCAGTGGGACACCCAAGAATGATGATCAATGGTGATCATCAACAATTAACCCTTTCCGACCAACCCATATTCAGATAATTATGCTATACCACCTTGGATCACATTCTCAAGCCCCAAGGTTTTTTTATCACTCGACCAGGGTATTGATCATGTCAGTGGGACACCCAAGAATGCCGATCAATGGTGATCATCAACAAATAACCCTTTCCGACCAACCCATATTCAGATAATTATGCTATACCACCGTTGCTCAGATTCACAAGCGCCAAGATTTTTTTATCACTCGACCAGGGTATGCATCATGTCAGTGGGATACCCTAGAATGATGATCAATGATGATCATCGCCCATTAACTCTTTCCGACCAACCCATATTCAGATAATTATGCTATACCACCTTGGCTCAGATTCTCAAGCCCCAAGATTTTTTTATCACTCGACCAGGGTATGCATCATGTCAGTGGGATACCCTAGAATGATGATCAATGATGATCATCGACAATTAACCCTTTCCGACCAATCTATATTCAGATAATTATGCTATACCACCTTGACTCAGATTCTCTAGCCCCAAGATTTTTTTATGACTCGACCAGGGTATGAATTATGTCAGCGGTACAACCTAGAATGATGATCAATGATGATCATTAACAATTAACCCTTTCCGACCAACCCATATTCAGATATTTATGATGTACCAACTTGGCTCAGATTCTCAAGCCCCAAGATTTTTTTATCACTCGACCAGGGTATAGATCATGTCAGTGGGATACCCTAGAATGATGATCAATGATGATCATCGACAATTAACCCTTTCCGACCAACCCATATTCAGATAATTATGCTATACCACCTTGGCTCAGATTCTCTAGCCCCAAGATTTTTTTATCACTCGACCAGGGTATAGATCATGTCAGTAGTACATTTCATTTAATGAAAGAATTAGTGTAAACATTTTTAGTTCTGAATTAATATTATTATCATTATTATTAAAATATTTAATTAGCCATAAGCATACATTTAATAGAGTACATTCCACACTGATGATCAATGATGATCATCAACAATCATACTTTTTGAGATATTTAGGTTATGTTACTTTAGCTGGGATTCTCCGGCCTCAGGATTTTTTTAATAGCCAAGTCTCGTATGTAACATGTCTGGGGAACATTCCAGAGTAATGATCAATGATGATCAGCAACTTGAGCAACTTTAATTAGAAACGTTAGAGGGAACCTAAATGAACTTTTAGATAACAATTGTTTAAATATTGATTGTTAATAATTATAAACTAGGTGAGAATTATGTCCATTTCATGGACAGTTCGCTTCCAAGTAAGCAATTATTATCATAGAGGAAGCAAGAAATTAATCATATATAAGTTAATTGGGGGAGTTATTTAAAAATGAAGAATTTTAAATGCAAAAAAATGTAAAAATATTAATTATTTTACGAATTCTTGATCAATTATAAAAGTTATATAGGTCAATCGATTCGCTTTGAGATAAGGAATATGATTTTTGTATTCATTAAGTTGTATTTTTAGGATAAAAAAATTTTTTGGCAAAAAACGATTTTTTTCGATGAAAAAAGGTGCTCAAAAAAATTTGGTTGGGTATTTTCAAAAATCCTTGTGTCCAAATTTAGATATTCATGAGCTTAATAAGTCATCCAAATTTTATAGGCATCCGTTTAAGCGTTCTCAAGATATCTTGTACACAAAAAACGCTATACACACACACACACACACACAGACTATTTAGACTATTTTTGGAAAATCGAAAATTTTAACGATCACAAAGCTTCCTCTATGAGGAAGCAAAATATGTAAAAAACTTTAACAGATTGGTTACAAAGAAAGGAACAAATAAACAATCTTAGTTAACAAATAAATAACTTTAAAAGTTTTCATTACTTTGATTTCGTTTCTTTTGTGAAATCAACTAATTACTATTGTCCTAGAGTAAAAATACAGTTCTAAATGTATATAAACAATTTATAAATTGTTTAAACAATCTTAGTTAACAAATTAATAACATCAAATGTTTTCGTTATTTTGATTTCGTTTCTTTTGTGAAGTCAACTAATTACTATTAGCCTAAAGTAAAACTACAGTTCAAATTGTATATGAACAATTTTTAAATTGTTTAAACAATCTTAATTAACAAATTAATAATATCAAATGTTTTCGTTATTTTGATTTCGTTTCTTTTGTTAAGTCAACTAATTACTATTAGCCTAAAGTGAAAATACGGTTTAAAATGTATACAAATAATTTTTAAATTGTTTAAACAATTTTATTTAACAAATAAATAAAATCAAAAGTTTTCCTTACTTTGAATCCGTTTTTTTTTTTGTAAACTCAACTAACTACTATTGGCCTAGAGTGAAAATACAGTTCAAAATGTATAAAAACAATTTATAAATTGTTTAAACAATCTTAGTTAACAAATTAAAAACATCAAATGTTTTCGTTATTTCGATTTCGTTTCTTTTGTGAAGTCAACTAATTACTATTAGCCTAAAGTGAAAATACAGTTTAAAATGTATACAAATAATTTTTAAATTGTTTAAACAATTTTATTTAACAAAAAAATAAAATCAAAAGTTTTCCTTACTTTGATTCCCTTTTTGTTTGTAAAATCCACTAATTAATATTAGCCTGGAGCAGGGGTGACCGGGGCTAGTTAGGCCATTTTTTACTCTTCGTTGTTTAACTTCGTTCATACATATATGGATCATGTCAGTGGGACACCCAAGAATGATGATCAATGGTGATCATCAACAATTAACCCTTTCCGACCAACCCATATTCAGATAATTATGCTATACCACCTTGGCTCACATTCTCAAGCCCCAAGGTTTTTTTATCACTCGACCAGGGTATAGATCATGTCAGTGGGACACCCAAGAATGATGATCAATGGTGATCTTCAACAATTAACCCTTTCCGACCAACCCATATTCAGATAATTATGCTATACCACCTTGGCTCACATTCTCAAGCCCCAAGGTTTTTTTATCACTCGACCAGGGTATAGATCATGTCAGTGGGACACCCAAGAATGATGATCAATGGTGATCTTCAACAATTAACCCTTTCCGACCAACCCATATTCAGATAATTATGCTATACCAACTTGGCTCAGATTCTCAAGCCCCACGATTTTTTTATACCTCGACCAGGGTATAGATCATGTCAGTAGGACACCCTAGAATGATGATCAATGATGATCATCAACATTTAACTCTTTCCGACCAACCCATATTCAGATAATTATGCTATACCATCTTGGTTCAGATTCTCAAGCCCCAAGATTTTTTTATCACTCGACCAGGGTATAGATCATGTCAGTGGGACACCCAAGAATGATGATCAATGGTGATCATCAACAATTAACCCTTCCCAACCAACCCATATGCAGATAATTATGATGTACCACCTTGGCTCAGATTCTCAAGCCCCAAGATTTTTTTATCACTCGACCAGGGTATAGATCATGTCAGTGGGATACCCTAGAATGATGATAAATGATGATCATCGACAATTAACCCTTTCCGACCAACCTATATTCAGATAATTATGCTATACCACCTTGGCTCAGATTCTCTAGCCCCAAGATTTTTTTATCACTCGACCAGGGTATAGATCATGTCAGTAGGACACCCTAGAATGATGATCATTGATGATCATCAACATTTAACCCTTTCCGACCAACCCATATTCAGATAATTATGCTATACCATCTTGGCTCAGATTCTATAGCCCCAAGATTTTTTTATTTCTCGCCTAGGGTATGCATCATGCAAGTGGGATACCCTAGAATGATGATCAATGATGATCAACAACATTTAACCCTTTCCGACCAACCCATATTCAGATAATTATGCTATACCACCTTGGCTCAGATTCTTAAGCCCCAAGATTTTTTTATCACTCGACCAGAGTATAGATCATGTCAGTGGGACACCCAAGAATGATGATCAATGGTGATCATCAACAATTAACCCTTTCCGACCAACCCATATTCAGATATTTATGATGTACCACCTTGGCTCAGATTCTCAAGCCCCAAGATTTTTTTATCACTCGACCAGGGTATAGATCATGTCAGTGGGATACCCTAGAATGATGATCAATGGTGATCATCAACAATTAACCCTTTCCGACCAACCCATATTCAGATAATTATGCTATACCACCTTGGCTCAGATTCTCAAGCCCCAAGATTTTTTTATCACTCGACCAGGGTATGCATCATGTCAGCGGGACAACCTAGAATGATGATCAATGATGATCATCAACAATTAACCCTTTCCGACCAACCCATATTCAGATAATTATGCTATACCACCTTGGCTCAGATTCTCAAGCCCCAAGATTTTTTTATCACTCGACCAGGGTATAGATCATGTCAGTGGGATACCCTAGAATGATGATCAATGATGATCATCGACAATTAACCCTTTCCGACCAATCTATTTTCAGATAATTATGCTATACCACCTTGGCTCAGATTCTCTAGCCCCAAGATTTTTTTATCACTCGACCAGGGTATGAATTATGTCAGCGGGACAACCTAGAATGATGATCAATGATGATCATCAACAATTAACCCTTTCCGACCAACCCATATTCAGATATTTATGATGTACCAACTTGGCTCAGATTCTCAAGCCCCAAGATTTTTTTATCACTCGACCAGGGTATAGATCATGTCAGTAGGACACCCTAGAATGATGATCAATGATGATCATCAACATTTAACCCTTTCCGACCAACCCATATTCAGATAATTATGCTATACCACCTTGGCTCAGATTCTCAAGCCCCAAGATTTTTTTATCACTCGACCAGAGTATAGATCATGTCAGTAGGACACCCAAGAATGATGATCAATGGTGATCATCAACAATTAACCCTTTCCGACCAACCCATATGCAGATAATTATGATGTACCAACTTAGCTCAGATTCTCAAGCCCCAAGATTTTTTTATCACCCGACCAGGGTATGCATCATGTCACTGGGATACCCTAGAATGATAATCAATGATGATCATAGACAATTAACCCTTTCCGACCAACCTATATTCACATAATTATGCTATACCACCTTGGCTCAGATTCTCAAGCGCCAAGATTTTTTTATCACTCGACCAGGGTATAGATCATGTCAGTAGGACACCCTAGAATGATGATCAATGATGATCATCAACATTTAACTCTTTCCGACCAACCCATATTCAGATAATTATGCTATACCATCTTGGCTCAGATTCTCAAGCCCCAAGATTTTTTTATCACTCGACCAGGGTATAGATCATGTCAGTAGGACACCCTAGAATGATTATCAATGATGATCATCACCATTTAACTCTTTCCGACCAACCCATATTCAGATAATTATGCTATACCATCTTGGCTCAGATTCTCAAGCCCCAAGATTTTTTTATCACTCGACCAGGGTATAGATCATGTCAGTAGGACACCCTAGAATGATGATCAATGATGATCATCAACATTTAACCCTTTCCGACCAACCCATATTCAGATAATTATGCTATACCATCTTGGCTCAGATTCTCAATCCCCACGATTTTTTTATACCTCGACCAGGGTATAGATCATGTCAGTGGGACACCCAAGAATGACGATCAATGGTGATCATCAACAATTAACCCTTTCCGACCAACCCATATTCAGATAATTATGCTATACCATCTTGGCTCAGATTCTCAATCCCCAAGATTTTTTTATCACTCGACCAGGGTATAGATCATGTCAGTAGGACACCCTAGAATGATGATCAATGATGATCATCAACATTTAACCCTTTCCGACCAACCCATATTCAGATAATTATGCTATACCACCTTGGCTCAGATTCTCAAGCCCCAAGATTTTTTTATCACTCGACCAGGGTATGCATCATGTCAGTGGGATACCCTAGAATGATGATCAATGATGATCATCGACAATTAACCCTTTCCGACCAATCTATATTCAGATAATTATGCTATACCACCTTGACTCAGATTCTCTAGCCCCAAGATTTTTTTATGACTCGACCAGGGTATGAATTATGTCAGCGGTACAACCTAGAATGATGATCAATGATGATCATCAACAATTAACCCTTTCCGACCAACCCATATTCAGATATTTATGATGTACCAACTTGGCTCAGATTCTCAAGCCCCAAGATTTTTTTATCACTCGACCAGGGTATAGATCATGTCAGTGGGATACCCTAGAATGATGATCAATGATGATCATCGACAATTAACCCTTTCCGACCAACCCATATTCAGATAATTATGCTATACCACCTTGGCTCAGATTCTCTAGCCCCAAGATTTTTTTATCACTCGAGCAGGGTATAGATCATGTCAGTAGTACATTTCATTTAATGAAAGAATTAGTGTAAACATTTTTAGTTCTGAATTAATATTATTATCATTATTATTAAAATATTTAATTAGCCATAAGCATACATTTAATAGAGTACATTCCACACTGATGATCAATGATGATCATCAACAATCATACTTTTTGAGATATTTAGGTTATGTTACTTTAGCTGGGATTCTCCGGCCTCAGGATTTTTTTAATAGCCAAGTCTCGTATGTAACATGTCTGGGAAACATTCCAGAGTAATGATCAATGATGATCAGCAACTTGAGCAACTTTAATTAGAAACGTTAGAGGGAACCTAAATGAACTTTTAGATAACAATTGTTTAAATATTGATTGTTAATAATTATAAACTAGGTGAGAATTATGTCCATTTCATGGACAGTTCGCTTCCAAGTAAGCAATTATTATCATAGAGGAAGCAAGAAATTAATCATATATAAGTTAATTGGGGGAGTTATTTAAAAATGAAGAATTTTAAATGCAAAAAAATGTAAAAATATTAATTATTTTACGAATTCTTGATCAATTATAAAAGTTATATAGGTCAATCGATTCGCTTTGAGATAAGGAATATGATTTTTGTATTCATTAAGTTGTATTTTTAGGATAAAAAAATTTTTTGGCAAAAAACGATTTTTTTCGATGAAAAAAGGTGCTCAAAAAAATTTGGTTGGGTATTTTCAAAAATCCTTGTGTCCAAATTTAGATATTCATGAGCTTAATAAGTCATCCAAATTTTATAGGAATCCGTTTAAGCGTTCTCAAGATATCTTGTACACAAAAAACGCTATACACACACACACACACACACAGACTATTTAGACTATTTTTGGAAAATCGAAAATTTTAACGATCACAAAGCTTCCTCTATGAGGAAGCAAAATATGTAAAAAACTTTAACAGATTGGTTACAAAGAAAGGAACAAATAAACAATCTTAGTTAACAAATAAATAACTTTAAAAGTTTTCATTACTTTGATTTCGTTTCTTTTGTGAAATCAACTAATTACTATTGTCCTAGAGTAAAAATACAGTTCTAAATGTATATAAACAATTTATAAATTGTTTAAACAATCTTAGTTAACAAATTAATAACATCAAATGTTTTCGTTATTTTGATTTCGTTTCTTTTGTGAAGTCAACTAATTACTATTAGCCTAAAGTAAAACTACAGTTCAAATTGTATATGAACAATTTTTAAATTGTTTAAACAATCTTAGTTAACAAATTAATAATATCAAATGTTTTCGTTATTTTGATTTCGTTTCTTTTGTTAAGTCAACTAATTACTATTAGCCTAAAGTGAAAATACGGTTTAAAATGTATACAAATAATTTTTAAATTGTTTAAACAATTTTATTTAACAAATAAATAAAATCAAAAGTTTTCCTTACTTTGATTCCGTTTTTTTTTTTGTAAACTCAACTAACTACTATTGGCCTAGAGTGAAAATACAGTTCAAAATGTATAAAAACAATTTATAAATTGTTTAAACAATCTTAGTTAACAAATTAAAAACATCAAATGTTTTCGTTATTTCGATTTCGTTTCTTTTGTGAAGTCAACTAATTACTATTAGCCTAAAGTGAAAATACAGTTTAAAATGTATACAAATAATTTTTAAATTGTTTAAACAATTTTATTTAACAAAAAAATAAAATCAAAAGTTTTCCTTACTTTGATTCCCTTTTTGTTTGTAAAATCCACTAATTAATATTAGCCTGGAGCAGGGGTGACCGGAGCTGGTTAGGCCATTTTTTACTCTTCGTTGTTTAACTTCGTTCATACATATATGGATCATGTCAGTGGGACACCCAAGAATGATGATCAATGGTGATCATCAACAATTAACCCTTTCCGACCAACCCATATTCAGATAATTATGCTATACCACCTTGGCTCACATTCTCAAGCCCCAAGGTTTTTTTAACACTCGACCAGGGTATAGATCATGTCAGTGGGACACCCAAGAATGATGATCAATGGTGATCTTCAACAATTAACCCTTTCCGACCAACCCATATTCAGATAATTATGCTATACCACCTTGGCTCACATTCTCAAGCCCCAAGGTTTTTTTATCACTCGACCAGGGTATAGATCATGTCAGTGGGACACCCAAGAATGATGATCAATGGTGATCTTCAACAATTAACCCTTTCCGACCAACCCATATTCAGATAATTATGCTATACCAACTTGGCTCAGATTCTCAAGCCCCACGATTTTTTTATACCTCGACCAGGGTATAGATCATGTCAGTAGGACACCCTAGAATGATGATCAATGATGATCATCAACATTTAACTCTTTCCGACCAACCCATATTCAGATAATTATGCTATACCATCTTGGCTCAGATTCTCAAGCCCCAAGATTTTTTTATCACTCGACCAGGGTATAGATCATGTCAGTGGGACACCCAAGAATGATGATCAATGGTGATCATCAACAATTAACCCTTCCCAACCAACCCATATGCAGATAATTATGATGTACCACCTTGGCTCAGATTCTCAAGCCCCAAGATTTTTTTATCACTCGACCAGGGTATAGATCATGTCAGTGGGATACCCTAGAATGATGATAAATGATGATCATCGACAATTAACCCTTTCCGACCAACCTATATTCAGATAATTATGCTATACCACCTTGGCTCAGATTCTCTAGCCCCAAGATTTTTTTATCACTCGACCAGGGTATAGATCATGTCAGTAGGACACCCTAGAATGATGATCATTGATGATCATCAACATTTAACCCTTTCCGACCAACCCATATTCAGATAATTATGCTATACCATCTTGGCTCAGATTCTATAGCCCCAAGATTTTTTTATTTCTCGCCCAGGGTATGCATCATGCAAGTGGGATACCCTAGAATGATGATCAATGATGATCATCAACAATTAACCCTTTCCGACCAACCCATATTCAGATATTTATGATGTACCACCTTGGCTCAGATTCTCAAGCCCCAAGATTTTTTTATCACTCGACCAGGGTATAGATCATGTCAGTGGGATACCCTAGAATGATGATCAATGGTGATCATCAACAATTAACCCTTTCTGACCAACCCATATTCAGATATTTATGATGTACCACCTTGGCTCAGATTCTCAAGCCCCAAGATTTTTTTATCACTCGACCAGGGTATAGATCATGTCAGTGGGATACCCTAGAATGATGATCAATGATGATCATCGACAATTAACCCTTTCCGACCAATCTATTTTCAGATAATTATGCTATACCACCTTGGCTCAGATTCTCTAGCCCCAAGATTTTTTTATCACTCGACCAGGGTATAAATTATATCAGCGGGACAACCTAGAATGATGATCAATGATGATCATCAACAATTAACCCTTTCCGACCAACCCATATTCAGATATTTATGATGTACCAACTTGGCTCAGATTCTCAAGCCCCAAGATTTTTTTATCACTCGACCAGGGTATAGATCATGTCAGTAGGACACCCTAGAATGATGATCAATGATGATCATCAACATTTAACCCTTTCCGACCAACCCATATTCAGATAATTATGCTATACCACCTTGGCTCAGATTCTCAAGCCCCAAGATTTTTTTATCACTCGACCAGAGTATAGATCATGTCAGTAGGACACCCAAGAATGATGATCAATGGTGATCATCAACAATTAACCCTTTCCGACCAACCCATATGCAGATAATTATGATGTACCAACTTAGCTCAGATTCTCAAGCCCCAAGATTTTTTTATCACCCGACCAGGGTATGCATCATGTCACTGGGATACCCTAGAATGATAATCAATGATGATCATAGACAATTAACCCTTTCCGACCAACCTATATTCACATAATTATGCTATACCACCTTGGCTCAGATTCTCAAGCGCCAAGATTTTTTTATCACTCGACCAGGGTATAGATCATGTCAGTAGGACACCCTAGAATGATGATCAATGATGATCATCAACATTTAACTCTTTCCGACCAACCCATATTCAGATAATTATGCTATACCATCTTGGCTCAGATTCTCAAGCCCCAAGATTTTTTTATCACTCGACCAGGGTATAGATCATGTCAGTAGGACACCCTAGAATGATTATCAATGATGATCATCAACATTTAACTCTTTCCGACCAACCCATATTCAGATAATTATGCTATACCAACTTGGCTCAGATTCTCAAGCCCCAAGATTTTTTTATCACTCGACCAGGGTATAGATCATGTCAGTAGGACACCCTAGAATGATGATCAATGATGATCATCAACATTTAACCCTTTCCGACCAACCCATATTCAGATAATTATGCTATACCACCTTGGCTCAGATTCTCAAGCCCCAAGATTTTTTTATCACTCGACCAGGGTATAGATCATGTCAGTGGGACACCCAAGAATGACGATCAATGGTGATCATCAACAATTAACCCTTTCCGACCAACCCATATTCAGATAATTATGCTATACCAGCTTGGCTCAGATTCTCAAGCCCCAAGATTTTTTTATCACTCAACCAGGGTATAGATCATGTCAGTGGGACACCCAAGAATGATGATCAATGGTGATCATCAACAATTAACCCTTTCCGACCAACCCATATGAAGATAATTATGATGTACAAACTTGGCTCAGATTCTCAAGCCCCAAGATTTTTTTATCACTCGACCAGGGTATGCATCATGTCAGTAGGACACCCTAGAATGATGATCATTGATGATCATCAACATTTAACCCTTTTCGACCAACCCATATTCAGATAATTATGCTATACCATCTTGGCTCAGATTCTATAGCCCCAAGATTTTTTTATTTCTCGCCCAGGGTATGCATCATGCAAGTGGGATAACCTAGAATGATGATTAATGATGATCATCAACAATTAACCCTTTCCGACCAACCCATATTCAGATAATTATGCTATACCAACTTGGCTCAGATTCTCAAGCCCCAAGATTTTTTTATCACTCAGCCAGGGTATAGATCATGTCAGTGGGACACCCAACAATGATGATCAATGGTGATCATCAACAATTAACCCTTTCCAACCAACCCATATTCAGAAAATTATGCTATACCACCTTGGCTCAGATTCTCTAGCCCCAAGATTTTTTTATCACTAGACCAGGGTATAGATCATGTCAGTAGGACACCCTAGAATGATGATCAATGATGATCATTAACATTTAACCCTTTCCGACCAACCCATATTCAGATAATTATGCTATACCATCTTGGCTCAGATTCTCAAGCCCCAAGATTTTTTTATCACTCGACCAGGGTATAGATCATGTCAGTAGAACACCCTAGAATGATGATCAATGATGATCATCAACATTTAACCCTTTCCGACCAACCCATATTCAGATAATTATGCTATACCAACTTGGCTCAGATTCTCAAGCCCCAAGATTTTTTTATCACTCGACCAGAGTATAGATCATGTCAGTAGGACACCCAAGAATGATGATCAATGGTGATCATCAACAATTAACCCTTTCCGACCAACCCATATTCAGATAATTATGCTATACCATCCTTGCTCAGATTCTCAAGCCCCAAGATTTTTTTATCACTCGACCAGTGTATAGATCATGTCAGTGGGACACCCAAGAATGATGATCAATGGTGATCATCAACAATTAACCTTTTCCGACCAACCCATATTCAGATAATTATGCTATACCACCTTGGCTCAGATTCTCAAGCCCCAAGATTTTTTTATCACTCGACCAGAGTATAGATCATGTCAGTAGGACACCCAAGAATGATGATCAATGGTGATCATCAACAATTAACCCTTTCCGACTAACCCATATTCAGATAATTATGCTATACCATCTTGGCTCAGATTCTCAAGCCCCAAGATTTTTTTATCACTCGACCAATGTATAGATCATGTCAGTGGGACACCCAAGAATGATGATCAATGGTGATCATCAACAATTAACCCTTTCAGACCAACCCATATTCAGAAAATTATGCTATACCACCTTAGCTCAGATTCTCTAGCCCCAAGATTTTTTTATCACTTGACCAGGGTATAGATCATGTCAGTAGGAGACCCTAGAATGATGATCAATGATGATCATCAACATTTAACCCTTTCCGACCAACCCATATTCAGATAATTATGCTATACCATCTTGGCTCAGATTCTCAAGCCCCAAGATTTTTTTATCACTCGACCAGGGTATGAATTATGTCAGCGGGACAACCTAGAATGATGATCAATGGTGATCATCAACATTTAACCCTTTCCGACCAACCCATATTCAGAAAATTATGCTATACCACCTTGGCTCAGATTTTCTAGCCCCAAGATTGTTCTATCACTCGACCAGGGTATAGATCATGTCAGTAGGACACCCTAGAATGATGATCAATGACGATCATCAACATTTAACCCTTTCCGACCAACCCATATTCAGATAATTATGCTATACCATCTTGGCTCAGATTCTCAAGCCCCAAGATTTTTTTATCACTCGACCAGGGTATAGATCATGTCAGTAGGACACCCTAGAATGATGATCATCAACATTTAACCCTTTCCGACCAACCCATATTCAGATAATTATGCTATACCACCTTGGCTCATATTCTCAAGCCCCAAGATTTTTTTATCACTCGACCAGAGTATAGATCATGTCAGTAGGACACCCAAGAATGATGATCAATAGTGATTATCAACAATTAACCCTTTCCGACCAACCCATATTCAGATAATTATGCTATACCATCTTGGCTCAGATTCTCAAGCCCCAAGATTTTTTTATCACTCGACCAGGGTATGAATTATGTCAGTGGGACAACCTAGAATGATGATCAATGATAATCTTCAACAATTAACCCTTTCCAACCAACCCATATTCAGATATTTATGATGTACCACCTTGGCTCAGATTCTCAAGCCCCAAGATTTTTTTATCACTCCACCAGGGTATAGATCATGTCAGTGGGATAACCTAGAATGATGATCAATGATGATCATCGACAATTAACCCTTTCCGACCAACCCATATTCAGATAATTATGCTATACCATCTTGGCTCAGATTCTATAGCCCCAAGATTTTTTTATTTCTCGCCCAGGGTATGCATCATGCAAGTGGGATACCCTAGAATGATGATCAATGATGATCATCAACAATTAACCCTTTCCGACCAACCCATATTCAGATAATTATGCTATACCACCTTGGCTCAGATTCTCAAGCCCCAAGATTTTTTTATCACTCGGCCAGTGTATAGATCATGTCAGTGGGACACCCAAGAATGATGATCAATGGTGATCATCAACAATTAACCCTTTCAGACCAACCCATATTCAGAAAATTATGCTATACCAACTTGGCTCAGATTCTCTAGCCCCAAGATTTTTTTATCACTTGACCAGGGTATAGATCATGTCAGTAGGACACCCTAGAATGATGATCAATGATGATCATCAACATTTAACCCTTTCCGACCAACCCATATTCAGATAATTATGCTATACCATCTTGGCTCAGATTCTCAAGCCCCAAGATTTTTTTATCACTCGACCAGGGTATAGATCATGTCAGTAGGACACCCTAGAATGATGATCAATGATGATCATCAACATTTAACCCTTTCCGACCAACCCATATTCAGATAATTATGCTATACCACCTTGGCTCAGATTCTCAAGCCCCAAGATTTTTTTATCACTCGACCAGAGTATAGATCATGTCAGTGGGACACCCAGGAATGATGATCAATGGTGATCATCAACAATTAACCCTTTCCGACCAACCCATATTCAGATAATTATGCTATACCATCTTGGCTCAGATTCTCAAGCCCCAAGATTTTTTTATCACTCGAGCAGGGTATAGATCATGTCAGTGGGACACCCAAGAATGATGATCAATGGTGATCATCAACAATTAACCCTTTCCGACCAACCCATATGCAGATAATTATGATGTACCAACTTGGCTCAGATTCTCAAGCCCCAAGATTTTTTTATCACTCGACCAGGGTATGCATCATGTCAGTGGGATACCCTAGAATGATGATCAATGATGATCATCGACAATTAACCCTTTCCGACCAATCTATATTCAGATAATTATGCTATACCACCTTGGCTCAGATTCTGTAGCCCCAAGATTTTTTTATCACTCGACCAGGGTATGAATTATGTCAGCAGGACAACCTAGAATGATGATCAATGATGATCATCAACAATTAACCCTTTCCGACCAACCCATATTCAGATATTTATGATGTACCAACTTGGCTCAGATTCTCAAGCCCCATGATTTTTTTATCACTCGACCAGGGTATAGATCATGTCAGTAGGACACCCTAGAATGATGATCAATGATGATCATCAACATTTAACCCTTTCCGACCAACCCATATTCAGATAATTATGCTATACCACCTTGGCTCAGATTCTCAAGCCCCAAGATTTTTTTATCACTCGACCAGAGTATAGATCATGTCAGTGGGACACCCAGGAATGATGATCAATGGTGATCATCAACAATTAACCCTTTCCGACCAACCCATATTCAGATAATTATGCTATACCATCTTGGCTCAGATTCTCAAGCCCCAAGATTTTTTTATCACTCGACCAGAGTATAGATCATGTCAGTAGGACACCCAAGAATGATGATCAATGGTGATCATCAACAATTAACCCTTTCCGACCAACCCATATGCAGATAATTATGATGTACCAACTTGGCTCAGATTCTCAAGCCCCAAGATTTTTTTATCACTCGACCAGGGTATGCATCATGTCAGTGGGATACCCTAGAATGATGATCAATGATGATCATCGACAATTAACCCTTTCCGACCAATCTATATTCAGATAATTATGATATACCACCTTGGCTCAGATTCTGTAGCCCCAAGATTTTTTTATCACTCGACCAGGGTATGAATTATGTCAGCAGGACAACCTAGAATGATGATCAATGATGATCATCAACAATTAACCCTTTCCGACCAACCCATATTCAGATATTTATGATGTACCAACTTGGCTCAGATTCTCAAGCCCCATGATTTTTTTATCACTCGACCAGGGTATAGATCATGTCAGTGGGATACCCTAGAATGATGATCAATGATGATCATCGACAATTAACCCTTTCTGACCAACCCATATTCAGATAATTATGCTATACCACCTTGGCTCAGATTCTCTAGCCCCAAGATTTTTTTATCACTCGACCAGGTTATAGATCATGTCAGTAGGACACCCAAGAATGATGATCAATGGTGATCATCAACAATTAACCCTTTCCGACCAACCCATATGCAGATAATTATGATGTACCAACTTAGCTCAGATTCTCAAGCCCCAAGATTTTTTTATCACTCGACCAGGGTATGCATCATGTCACTGGGATACCCTAGAATGATGATCAATGATGATCATAGACAATTAACCCTTTCCGACCAACCTATATTCACATAATTATGCTATACCACCTTGGCTCAGATTCTCAAGCGCCAAGATTTTTTTATCACTCGACCAGGGTATAGATCATGTCAGTAGGACACCCTAGAATGATGATCAATGATGATCATCAACATTTAACTCTTTCCGACCAACCCATATTCAGATAATTATGCTATACCATGTTGGCTCAGATTCTCAACCCCCAAGATTTTTTTATCACTCGACCAGGGTATAGATCATGTCAGTAGGACACCCTAGAATGATTATCAATGATGATCATCACCATTTAACTCTTTCCGACCAACCCATATTCAGATAATTATGCTATACCATCTTGGCTCAGATTCTCAAGCCCCAAGATTTTTTTATCACTCGACCAGGGTATAGATCATGTCAGTAGGACACCCTAGAATAATGATCAATGATGATCATCAACATTTAACCCTTTCCGACCAACCCATATTCAGATAATTATGCTATACCATCTTGGCTCAGATTCTCAAGCCCCACGATTTTTTTATACCTCGACCAGGGTATAGATCATGTCAGTGGGACACCCAAGAATGACGATCAATGGTGATCATCAACAATTAACCCTTTCCGACCAACCCATATTCAGATAATTATGCTATACCAGCTTGGCTCAGATTCTCAAGCCCCAAGATTTTTTTATCACTCAACCAGGGTATAGATCATGTCAGTGGGACACCCAAGAATGATGATCAATGGTGATCATCAACAATTAACCCTTTCCGACCAACCCATATGAAGATAATTATGATGTACAAACTTGGCTCAGATTCTCAAGCCCCAAGATTTTTTTAACTCGACCAGGGTATGCATCATGTCAGTGGGATACCCTAGAATGATGATCAATGATGATCATCGACAATTAACCCTTTCCGACCAATCTATATTCAGATAATTATGCTATACCAACTTGGCTCAGATTCTCTAGCCCCAAGATTTTTTTATCACTCGACCAGGGTATAGATCATGTCAGTAGGACACCCTAGAATGATGATCAATGATGATCATCAACATTTAACCCTTTCCGACCAACCCATATTCAGATAATTATGCTATACCACCTTGGCTCAGATTCTCAAGCCCCAAGATTTTTTTATCACTCGACCAGAGTATAGATCATGTCAGTAGGACACCCAAGAATGATGATCAATGGTGATCATCAACAATTAACCCTTTCCGACCAACCCATATTCAGATAATTATGCTATACCATCTTGGCTCAGATTCTCAAGCCCCAAGATTTTTTTATCACTCGACCAGTGTATAGATCATGTCAGTGGGACACCCAAGAATGATGATCAATGGTGATCATCAACAATTAACCCTTTCAGACCAACCCATATTCAGAAAATTATGCTATACCACCTTGGCTCAGATTCTCTAGCCCCAAGATTTTTTTATCACTTGACCAGGGTATAGATCATGTCAGTAGGACACCCTAGAATGATAATCAATGATGATCATCAACATTTAACCCTTTCCGACCAACCCATATTCAGATAATTATGCTATACCAGCTTGGCTTAGATTCTCAAGCCCCAAGATTTTTTTATCACTCGACCAGAGTATAGATCATGTCAGTAGGACACCCAAGAATGATGATCAATGGTGATCATCAACAATTAACCCTTTCCGACCAACCCATATTCAGATAATTATGCTATACCATCTTGGCTCAGATTCTCAAGCCCCAAGATTTTTTTATCACTCGACCAGTGTATAGATCATGTCAGTGGGACACCCAAGAATGATGATCAATGGTGATCATCAACAATTAACCCTTTCAGACCAACCCATATTCAGAAAATTATGCTATACCACCTTGGCTCAGATTCTCTAGCCCCAAGATTTTTTTATCACTTGACCAGGGTATAGATCATGTCAGTAGGACACCTTAGAATGATGATCAATGATGATCATCAACATTTAACCCTTTCCGACCAACCCATATTCAGATAATTATGCTATACCATCTTGGCTCAGATTCTCAAGCCCCAAGATTTTTTTATCACTCGACCAGGGTATGAATTATGTCAGCGGGACAACCTAGAATGATGATCAATGGTGATCATCAACATTTAACCCTTTCCGACCAACCCATATTCAGAAAATTATGCTATACCACCTTGGCTCAGATTCTCTAGCCCCAAGATTTTTCTATCACTCGACCAGGGTATAGATCATGTCAGTAGGACAGCCTAGAATGATGATCAATGACGATCATCAACATTTAACCCTTTCCGACCAACCCATATTCAGGTAATTATGCTATACCATCTTGGCTCAGATTCTCAAGCCCCAAGATTTTTTTATCACTCGACCAGGGTATAGATCATGTCAGTAGGACACCCTAGAATGATGATCAATGATGATCATCAACATTTAACCCTTTCCGACCAACCCATATTCAGATAATTATGCTATACCACCTTGGCTCATATTCTCAAGCCCCAAGATTTTTTTATCACTCGACCAGAGTATAGATCATGTCAGTAGGACACCCAAGAATGATGATCAATAGTGATCATCAACAATTAACCCTTTCCGACCAACCCATATTCAGATAATTATGCTATACCATCTTGGCTCAGATTCTCAAGCCCCAAGATTTTTTTATCACTCGACCAGGGTATAGATCATGTCAGTAGGACACCCTAGAATGATGATCAATGATGATCATCAACATTTAACCCTTTCCGAACAACCCATATTCAGATAATTATGCTATACCATCTTGGCTCAGATTCTCAAGCCCCCAGATTTTTTTATCACTCGACCAGGGTATAGATCATGTCAGTGGGACACCCAAGAATGATGATCAATGGTGATCATCAACAATTAACTCTTTCCGACCAACCCATATTCAGATAATTATGCTATACCAACTTGGCTCAGATTCTCAAGCCCCACGATTTTTTCATCACTCGACCAGGGTATAGATAATGTCAGTGGGACACCCAAGAATGCCGATCAATGGTGATCATCAACAATTAACCCTTTCCGACCAACCCATATTCAGATAATTATGCTATACCACCTTTGCTCAGATTCACAAGCGCCAAGATTTTTTTATCACTCGACCAGGGTATGCATCATGTCAGTGGGATACCCTAGAATGATGATCAATGATGATCATCGCCCATTAACTCTTTCCGACCAACCCATATTCAGATAATTATGCTATACCACATTGGCTCAGATTCTCAAGCCCCAAGATTTTTTTATCACTCGACCAGGGTATGCATCATGTCAGTGGGATACCCTAGAATGATGATCAATGATGATCATCGACAATTAACCCTTTCCGACCAATCTATATTCAGATAATTATGCTATACCACCTTGACTCAGATTCTCTAGCCCCAAGATTTTTTTATGACTCGACCAGGGTATGAATTATGTCAGCGGGCAACCTAGAATGATGATCAATGATGATCATCAACAATTAACCCTTTCCGACCAACCCATATTCAGATATTTATGATGTACCAACTTGGCTCAGATTCTCAAGCCCCAAGATTTTTTTATCACTCGACCAGGGTATAGATCATGTCAGTGGGATACCCTAGAATGATGATCAATGATGATCATCAACATTTTACTTTTTCCGATCAACCCATATTCAGATAATTATGCTATACCACCTTGGCTCAGATTCTCTAGCCCTAAGATTTTTTTATCACTCGACCAGGGTATAGATCATGTCAGTAGGACACCCTAGAATGATGATCAATGATGATCATCAACATTTTACTTTTTCCGACCAACCCATATTCAGATAATTATGCTATACCATCTTGGCTCAGATTCTATAGCCCCAAGATTTTTTTATTTCTCGCCCAGGGTATGCATCATGCAAGTGGGATACCCTAGAATGATGATCAATGATGATCATCAACAATTAACCATTTCCGACCAACCCATATTCAGATAATTATGCTATACCACCTTGGCTTAGATTCTCAAGCCCCAAGATTTTTTTATCACTCGGCCAGTTTATAGATCATGTCAGTGGGACACCCAAGAATGATGATCAATGGTGATCATCAACAATTAACCCTTTCAGACCAACCCATATTCAGATAATTATGCTATACCAACTTGGCTCAGATTCTCAAGCCCCACGATTTTTTCATCACTCGACCAGGGTATAGATAATGTCAGTGGGACACCCAAGAATGCCGATCAATGGTGATCATCAACAATTAACCCTTTCCGAACAACCCATATTCAGATAATTATGCTATACCATCTTGGCTCAGATTCTCAAGCCCCCAGATTTTTTTATCACTCGACCAGGGTATGCATCATGTCAGTGGGATACCCTAGAATGATGATCAATGATGATCATCGCCCATTAACTCTTTCCGACCAACCCATATTCAGATAATTATGCTATACCACATTGGCTCAGATTCTCAAGCCCCAAGATTTTTTTATCACTCGACCAGGGTATGCATCATGTCAGTGGGATACCCTAGAATGATGATCAATGATGATCATCGACAATTAACCCTTTCCGACCAATCTATATTCAGATAATTATGCTATACCACCTTGACTCAGATTCTCTAGCCCCAAGATTTTTTTATGACTCGACCAGGGTATGAATTATGTCAGCGGGCAACCTAGAATGATGATCAATGATGATCATCAACAATTAACCCTTTCCGACCAACCCATATTCAGATATTTATGATGTACCAACTTGGCTCAGATTCTCAAGCCCCAAGATTTTTTTATCACTCGACCAGGGTATAGATCATGTCAGTGGGATACCCTAGAATGATGATCAATGATGATCATCAACATTTTACTTTTTCCGATCAACCCATATTCAGATAATTATGCTATACCACCTTGGCTCAGATTCTCTAGCCCTAAGATTTTTTTATCACTCGACCAGGGTATAGATCATGTCAGTAGGACACCCTAGAATGATGATCAATGATGATCATCAACATTTTACTTTTTCCGACCAACCCATATTCAGATAATTATGCTATACCATCTTGGCTCAGATTCTATAGCCCCAAGATTTTTTTATTTCTCGCCCAGGGTATGCATCATGCAAGTGGGATACCCTAGAATGATGATCAATGATGATCATCAACAATTAACCATTTCCGACCAACCCATATTCAGATAATTATGCTATACCACCTTGGCTTAGATTCTCAAGCCCCAAGATTTTTTTATCACTCGGCCAGTTTATAGATCATGTCAGTGGGACACCCAAGAATGATGATCAATGGTGATCATCAACAATTAACCCTTTCAGACCAACCCATATTCAGAAAATTATGCTATACCACCTTGGCTCAGATTCTCTAGCCCCAAGATTTTTTTATCACTTGACCAGGGTATAGATCATGTCAGTAGGACACCCTAGAATGATGATCAATGATGATCATCAACATTTAACCCTTTCCGACCAACCCATATTCAGATAATTATGCTATACCATCTTGGCTCAGATTCTCAAGCCCCAAGATTTTTTTATCACTCGACCAGGGTATAGATCATGTCAGTAGGACACCCTAGAATGATGATCAATGATGATCATCAACATTTAACCCTTTCCGACCAACCCATATTCAGATAATTATGCTATTTCACCTTGGCTCAGATTCTCAAGCCCCAAGATTTTTTTATCACTCGACCAGAGTATAGATCATGTCAGTGGGACACCCAAGAATGATGATCAATGGTGATCATCAACAATTAACCCTTTCCGACCAACCCATATTCAGATAATTATGCTATACCATCTTGGCTCAGATTCTCAAGCCCCAAGATTTTTTTATCACTCGACCAGGGTATAGATCATGTCAGTGGGACACCCAAGAATGATGATCAATGGTGATCATCAACAATTAACCCTTTCCGACCAACCCATATGCAGATAATTATGCTATACCACCTTGGCTCATATTCTCAAGCCCCAAGATTTTTTTATCACTCGACCAGGGTATAGATCATGTCAGTAGGACACCCTAGAATGATGATCAATGATGATCATCAACATTTAACCCTTTCCGAACAACCCATATTCAGATATTTATGATGTACCAACTTGGCTCAGATTCTCAAGCCCCAAGATTTTTTTATCACTCGACCAGGGTATAGATCATGTCAGTGGGATACCCTAGAATGATGATCAATGATGATCATCAACATTTAACCCTTTCCGACCAACCCATATTCAGATAATTATGCTATACCATCTTGGCTCAGATTCCCAAGCCCCAAGATTTTTTTATCACTCGACCAGGGTATAGATCATGTCAGTGGGACACCCAAGAATGATGATCAATGGTGATCATCAACAATTAACTCTTTCCGACCAACCCATATTCAGATAATTATGCTATACCAACTTGGCTCAGATTCTCAAGCCCCACGATTTTTTCATCACTCGACCAGGGTATAGATCATGTCAGTGGGACACCCAAGAATGCCGATCAATGGTGATCATCAACAATTAACCCTTTCCGACCAACCCATATTCAGATAATTATGCTATACCACCTTTGCTCAGATTCACAAGCGCCAAGATTTTTTTATCACTCGACCAGGGTATGGATCATGTCAGTGGAATACCCTAGAATGATGATCAATGATGATCATCGCCCATTAACTCTTTCCGACCAACCCATATTCAGATAATTATGCTAAACCACCTTGACTCAGATTCTCTAGCCCCAAGATTTTTTTATGACTCGACCAGAGTATGAATTATGTCAGCGGGACAACCTAGAATGATGATCAATGATGATCATCAACAATTAACCCTTTCCGACCAACCCATATTCAGATATTTATGATGTACCAACTTGGCTCAGATTCTCAAGCCCCAAGATTTTTTTATTACTCGACCAGGGTATAGATCATGTCAGTGGGATACCCTAGAATGATGATCAATGATGATCATCGACAATTAACCCTTTCCGACCAACCCATATTCAGATAATTATGCTATACCACCTTGGCTCAGATTCTCTAGCCCCAAGATTTTTTTATCACTTGACCAGGGTATAGATCATGTCAGTAGGACACCCTAGAATGATGATCAATGATGATCATCAACATTTTACCCTTTCCGACCAACCCATATTCAGATAATTATGCTATACCATCTTGGCTCAGATTCTATAGCCCCAAGATTTTTTTATTTCTCGCCCAGGGTATGCATCATGCAAGTAGGATACCCTAGAATGATAATCAATGATGATCATCAACAATTAACCCTTTCCGACCAACCCATATTCAGATAATTATGCTATACCACCTTGGCTCAGATTCTCAAGCCCCAAGATTTTTTTATCACTCGACCAATGTATAGATCATGTCAGTGGGACACCCAAGAATGATGATCAATGGTGATCATCAACAATTAACCCTTTCAGACCAACCCATATTCAGAAAATTATGCTATACCAACTTGGCTCAGTTTCTCTAGCCCCAAGATTTTTTTATCACTTGACCAGGGTATACATCATGTCAGTAGGTCACCCTAGAATGATGATCAATGATGATCATCAACATTTAACCCTTTCCGACCAACCCATATTCAGATAATTATGCTATACCATCTTGGCTCAGATTCTCAAGCCCCAAGATTTTTTTATCACTCGACCAGGGTATAGATCATGTCAGTAGGACACCCTAGAATGATGATCAATGATGATCATCAACATTTAACCCTTTCCGACCAACCCATATTCAGATAATTTTGCTATACCAACTTGGCTCAGATTCTTAAGCCCCAAGATTTTTTTATCACTCGACCAGAGTATAGATAATGTCAGTGGGACACCCAAGAATGATGATCAATGGTGATCATCAACAATTAACCCTTTCCGACCAACCCATATTCAGATAATTATGCTATACCATCTTGGCTCAGATTCTCAAGCCCCAAGATTTTTTTATCACTCGACCAGGGTATAGATCATGTCAGTGGGACACCCAAGAATGATGATCAATGGTGATCATCAACAATTAACCCTTTCCGACCAACCCATATGCAGATAATTATGATGTACCAACTTGGCTCAGATTCTCAAGCCCCAAGATTTTTTTATCACTCGACCAGGGTATGCATCATGTCAGTGGGATACCCTAGAATGATGATGAATGATGATCATCGACAATTAACCCTTTCCGACCAATCTATATTCAGATAATTATGCTATACCACCTTGGCTCAGATTCTCTAGCCCCAAGATTTTTTTATCACTCGACCAGGGTATGAATTATGTCAGCAGGACAACCTAGAATGATGATCAATGATGATCATCAACAATTAACCCTTTCCGACCAACCCATATTCAGATATTTATGATGTACCAACTTGGCTCAGATTCTCAAGCCCCAAGATTTTTTTATCACTCGACCAGGGTATAGATCATGTCAGTGGGACACCCAAGAATGATCATCAATGGTGATCATCAACAATTAACCCTTTCAGACCAACCCATATTCAGAAAATTATGCTATACCACCTTGGCTCAGATTCTCTAGCCCCAAGATTTTTTTATCACTTGACCAGGGTATAGATCATGTCAGTAGGACACCCTAGAATGATGATCAATGATGATCATCAACATTTAACCCTTTCCGACCAACCCATATTCCGATAATTATGCTATACCATCTTGGCTCAGATTCTCAAGCCCCAAGATTTTTTTATCACTCGACCAGGGTATAGATCATGTCAGTAGGACACCGTAGAATGATGATCAATGATGATCATCAACATTTAACCCTTTCCGACCAACCCATATTCAGATAATTATGCTATACCACCTTGGCTCAGATTCTTAAGCCCCAAGATTTTTTTATCACTTGACCAGAGTATAGATCATGTCAGTGGGACACCCAAGAATGATGATCAATGGTGATCATCAACAATTAACCCTTTCCGACCAACCCATATTCAGATAATTATGCTATACCATCTTAGCTCAGATTCTCAAGCCCCAAGATTTTTTTATCACTCGACCAGGGTATGAATTATGTCAGTGGGACAACCTAGAATGATGATCAATGATGATCATCAACAATTAACCCTTTCCGACCAACCCATATTTAGATATTTATGATGTACCACCTTGGCTCAGATTCTCAAGCCCCAAGATTTTTTTATCACTCGACCAGGGTATAGATCATGTCAGTGGGATACCCTAGAATGATGATCAATGATGATCATCGACAATTAACCATTTCCGACCAACCCATATTCAGATAATTATGCTATACCACCTTGGCTCAGATTCTCTAGCCCCAAGATTTTTTTATCACTCGACCAGGGTACAGATCATGTCAGTAGGACACCCTAGAATGATGATCAATGATGATCATCAACATTTAACCCTTTCCGACCAACCCATATTCAGATAATTATGCTATACCATCTTGGCTCAGATTCTCAAGCCCCAAGATTTTTTTATCACTCGACCAGGGTATAGATTATGTCAGTGGGACACCCAAGAATGATGATCAATGGTGATCATCAACATTTAACCCTTTCCGACCAACCCATATTCAGATAATTATGCTATACCAACTTGGCTCAGATTCTCAAGCCCCAAGATTTTTTTATCACTCGACCAGGGTATAGATCATATCAGAAGGAAACCCAAGAATGATGATCAATGGTGATCATCAACAATTAACCCTTTGCGACCAACCTATATGCAGATAATTATGCTATACCATCTTAGCTCAGATTCTCAAGCCCCAAGATTTTTTTATCACTCGACCAGGGTATGAATTATGTCAGTGGGACAACCTAGAATGATGATCAATGATGATCATCAACAATTAACCCTTTCCGACCAACCCATATTCAGATAATTATGCTATACCACCTTGGCTCAGATTCTCTAGCCCCAAGATTTTTTTATCACTCGACCAGGGTATAGATTATGTCAGTGGGACACCCAAGAATGACGATCAATGGTGATCATCAACAATTAACCCTTTCCGACCAACCCATATTCAGATAATTATGCTATACCACCTTAGCTCAGATTTTCAAGCCCCAAGATTTTTTTATCACTCGACTAGGGTATGAATTATGTCAGTGGGACAACCTAGAATGATGATCAATGATGATCATCGACAATTAACCCTTTCCGACCAACCTATATTCAGATAATTATGCTATACCACCTTGGCTCAGATTCTCTAGCCCCAAGATTTTTTTATCACTCGACCAGAGTATAGATCATGTCAGTGGGACACCCAAGAATGATGATCAATGGTGATCATCAACAATTAACCCTTTCCGACCAACCCATATTCAGATAATTATGCTATACCATCTTAGCTCAGATTCTCAAGCCCCAAGATTTTTTTATCACTCGACCAGGGTATGAATTATGTCAGTGGGACAACCTAGAATGATGATCAATGATGATCATCAACAATTAACCCTTTCCGACCAACCCATATTCAGATAATTATGCTATACCACCTTGGCTCAGATTCTCTAGCCCCAAGATTTTTTTATCACTCGACCAGGGTATAGATTATGTCAGTGGGACAGCCAAGAAAGACGATCAATGGTGATCATCAACAATTAACCCTTTCCGACCAACCCATATTCAGATAATTATGCTATACCACCTTGGCTCAGATTCTCAAGCCCCAAGATTTTTTTATCACTCGACCAGGGTATAGATCATGTCAGTGGGACACCCAAGAATGATGATCAATGGTGATCATCAACAATTAACCCTTTCCGACCAACCCATATGCAGATAATTATGATGTACCAACTTGGCTCAGATTCTCAAGCCCCAAGATATTTTTATCACTCGACCAGGGTATGCATCATGTCAGTGGGATACCCTAGAATGATGATCAATGATGATCATCGACAATTAACCCTTTCCGACCAACCTATATTCAGATAATTATGCTATACCACCTTGGCTCAGATTCTCTAGCCCCAAGATTTTTTTATCACTCGACCAGAGTATAGATCATGTCAGTGGGACACCCAAGAATGATGATCAATGGTGATCATCAACAATTAACCCTTTCCGACCAACCCATATTCAGATAATTATGCTATACCATCTTGGCTCAGATTCTCAATCCCCACGATTTTTTTATACCTCGACCAGGGTATAGATCATGTCAGTGGGACACCCAAGAATGACGATCAATGGTGATCATCAACAATTAACCCTTTCCGACCAACCCATATTCAGATAATTATGCTATACCATCTTGGCTCAGATTCTCAATCCCCAAGATTTTTTTATCACTCGACCAGGGTATAGATCATGTCAGTAGGACACCCTAGAATGATGATCAATGATGATCATCAACATTTAACTCTTTCCGACCAACCCATATTCAGATAATTATGCTATACCATCTTGGCTCAGATTCTCAAGCCCCAAGATTTTTTTATCACTCGACCAGGGTATAGATCATGTCAGTGGGACACCCAAGAATGATGATCAATGGTGATCATCAACAATTAACCCTTTCCGACCAACCCATATGCAGATAATTATGATGTACCAACTTGGCTCAGATTCTCAAGCCCCAAGATATTTTTATCACTCGACCAGGGTATGCATCATGTCAGTGGGATACCCTAGAATGATGATCAATGATGATCATCGACAATTAACCCTTTCCGACCAACCTATATTCAGATAATTATGCTATACCACCTTGGCTCAGATTCTCTAGCCCCAAGATTTTTTTATCACTCGACCAGAGTATAGATCATGTCAGTGGGACACCCAAGAATGATGATCAATGGTGATCATCAACAATTAACCCTTTCCGACCAACCCATATTCAGATAATTATGCTATACCATCTTAGCTCAGATTCTCAAGCCCCAAGATTTTTTTATCACTCGACCAGGGTATAGATCATGTCAGTAGGACACCCTAGAATGATGATCAATGATGATCATCAACATTTAACTCTTTCCGACCAACCCATATTCAGATAATTATGCTATACCATCTTGGCTCAGATTCTCAAGCCCCAAGATTTTTTTATCACTCGACCAGGGTATAGATCATGTCAGTGGGACACCCAAGAATGATGATCAATGGTGATCATCAACAATTAACCCTTTCCGACCAACCCATATGCAGATAATTATGATGTACCAACTTGGCTCAGATTCTCAAGCCCCAAGATATTTTTATCACTCGACCAGGGTATGCATCATGTCAGTGGGATACCCTAGAATGATGATCAATGATGATCATCGACAATTAACCCTTTCCGACCAACCTATATTCAGATAATTATGCTATACCACCTTGGCTCAGATTCTCTAGCCCCAAGATTTTTTTATCACTCGACCAGAGTATAGATCATGTCAGTGGGACAACCTAGAATGATGATCAATGATGATCATCAACAATTAACCCTTTCCGACCAACCCATATTCAGATAATTATGCTATACCACCTTGGCTCAGATTCTCTAGCCCCAAGATTTTTTTATCACTCGACCAGGGTATAGATTATGTCAGTGGGACACCCAAGAAAGACGATCAATGGTGATCATCAACAATTAACCCTTTCCGACCAACCCATATTCAGATAATTATGCTATACCACCTTGGCTCAGATTTTCGAGCGCCAAGATTTTTTTATCACTCCACCAGGGTATAGATCATGTCAGTAGGACACCCTAGAATGATGATCAATGATGATCATCAACATTTAACTCTTTCCGACCAACCCATATTCAGATAATTATGCTATACCATCTTGGCTCAGATTCTCAAGCCCCAAGATTTTTTTATCACTCGACCAGGGTATAGATCATGTCAGTGGGACACCCAAGAATGATGATCAATGGTGATCATCAACAATTAACCCTTTCCGACCAACCCATATGCAGATAATTATGATGTACCAACTTGGCTCAGATTCTCAAGCCCCAAGATATTTTTATCACTCGACCAGGGTATGCATCATGTCAGTGGGATACCCTAGAATGATGATCAATGATGATCATCGACAATTAACCCTTTCCGACCAACCTATATTCAGATAATTATGCTATACCACCTTGGCTCAGATTCTCTAGCCCCAAGATTTTTTTATCACTCGACCAGAGTATAGATCATGTCAGTGGGACACCCAAGAATGATGATCAATGGTGATCATCAACAATTAAACCTTTCCGACCAACCCATATTCAGATAATTATGCTATACCATCTTGGCTCAGATTCTCAAGCCCCAAGATTTTTTTATCACTCGACTAGGGTATGAATTATGTCAGTGGGACAACCTAGAATGATGATCAATGATGATCATCGACAATTAACCCTTTCCGACCAACCTATATTCAGATAATTATGCTACACCACCTTGGCTCAGATTCTCTAGCCCCAAGATTTTTTTATCACTCGACCAGAGTATAGATCATGTCAGTGGGACACCCAAGTATAATGATCAATGGTGATCATCAACAATTAACCCTTTCCGACCAACCCATATTCAGATAATTATGCTATACCATCTTGGCTCAGATTCTCAAGCCCCAAGATTTTTTTATCACTTGACCAGGGTATGAATTATGTCAGTGGGACAACCTAGAATAATGATCAATGATGATCATCAACAATTAACCCTTTCCGACCAACCCATATTCAGATAATTATGCTATACCAACTTGGCTCAGATTCTCAAGCCCCAAGATTTTTTTATCACTCGACCAGGGTATGAATTATGTCAGTGGGACAAGCTAGAATGATGATCAATGATGATCATCAACAATTAACCTTTTCCGACCAACCCATATTCAGATATTTATGATGTACCACCTTGGCTCAGATTCTCAAGCCCCAAGATTTTTTTATCACTCGACCAGGGTATAGATTATGTCAGTGGGATACCCTACAATGATGATCAATGATGATCATCGACAATTAACCCTTTCCGACCAACCCATATTCAGATAATTATGCTATACCACCTTGGCTCAGATTCTCTAGCCCCAAGATTTTTTTATCACTCGACCAGGGTATAGATCATGTCAGTAGGACACCCTAGAATGATGATCAATGATGATCATCAACATTTAACCCTTTCCGACCAACCCATATTCAGATAATTATGCTATACAAACTTGGCTCAGATTCTCTAGCCCCAAGATTTTTTTATCACTCGACCAGGGTATAGATCATGTCAGTAGGACACCCTAGAATGATGATCAATGATGATCATCAACATTTAACCCTTTCCGACCAACCCATATTCAGATAATTATGCTATACCATCTTGGCTCAGATTCTCAAGCCCCAAGATTTTTTTATCACTCGACCAGGGTATAGATCATGTCAGTGGGGCACCCAAGAATGATGATCAATGGTGATCATCAACAATTAACTCTTTCCGACCAACCCATATTCAGATAATTATGCTATACCATCTTGGCTCAGATTCTCAAGCCCCAAGATTTTTTTATCACTCGACCAGGGTATAGATCATGTCAGTGGGGCACCCAAGAATGATGATCAATGGTGATCATCAACAATTAACCCTTTCCGACCAACCCATATTCAGATAATTATGCTATACCACCTTGGCTCAGATTCTCAAGCCCCAAGATTTTTTTATCACTCGGCCAGTGTATAGATCATGTCAGTGGGACACTCAAGAATGATGATCAATGGTGATTATCAACAATTAACCCTTTCCGACCAACCTATATTCAGATAATTATGCTACACCACCTTGGCTCAGATTCTCTAGCCCCAAGATTTTTTTATCACTCGACCAGAGTATAGATCATGTCAGTGGGACACCCAAGTATAATGATCAATGGTGATCATCAACAATTAACCCTTTCCGACCAACCCATATTCAGATAATTATGCTATACCATCTTGGCTCAGATTCTCAAGCCCCAAGATTTTTTTATCACTTGACCAGGGTATGAATTATGTCAGTGGGACAACCTAGAATAATGATCAATGATGATCATCAACAATTAACCCTTTCCGACCAACCCATATTCAGATAATTATGCTATACCAACTTGGCTCAGATTCTCAAGCCCCAAGATTTTTTTATCACTCGACCAGGGTATGAATTATGTCAGTGGGACAAGCTAGAATGATGATCAATGATGATCATCAACAATTAACCTTTTCCGACCAACCCATATTCAGATATTTATGATGTACCACCTTGGCTCAGATTCTCAAGCCCCAAGATTTTTTTATCACTCGACCAGGGTATAGATTATGTCAGTGGGATACCCTACAATGATGATCAATGATGATCATCGACAATTAACCCTTTCCGACCAACCCATATTCAGATAATTATGCTATACCACCTTGGCTCAGATTCTCTAGCCCCAAGATTTTTTTATCACTCGACCAGGGTATAGATCATGTCAGTAGGACACCCTAGAATGATGATCAATGATGATCATCAACATTTAACCCTTTCCGACCAACCCATATTCAGATAATTATGCTATACAAACTTGGCTCAGATTCTCTAGCCCCAAGATTTTTTTATCACTCGACCAGGGTATAGATCATGTCAGTAGGACACCCTAGAATGATGATCAATGATGATCATCAACATTTAACCCTTTCCGACCAACCCATATTCAGATAATTATGCTATACCATCTTGGCTCAGATTCTCAAGCCCCAAGATTTTTTTATCACTCGACCAGGGTATAGATCATGTCAGTGGGGCACCCAAGAATGATGATCAATGGTGATCATCAACAATTAACTCTTTCCGACCAACCCATATTCAGATAATTATGCTATACCATCTTGGCTCAGATTCTCAAGCCCCAAGATTTTTTTATCACTCGACCAGGGTATAGATCATGTCAGTGGGGCACCCAAGAATGATGATCAATGGTGATCATCAACAATTAACCCTTTCCGACCAACCCATATTCAGATAATTATGCTATACCATCTTGGCTCAGATTCTCAAGCCCCAAGATTTTTTTATCACTCGAACAGGGTATAGATCATGTCAGTGGGGCACCCAAGAATGATGATCAATGGTGATCATCAACATTTAACCCTTTCCGACCAACCCATATTCAGATAATTATGCTATACCATCTTGGCTCAGATTCTCAAGCCCCAAGATTTTTTTATCACTCGACCAGGGTATAGATCATGTCAGTGGGGCACCCAAGAATGATGATCAATGGTGATCATCAACATTTAACCCTTTCCGACCAACCCATATTCAGATAATTATGCTATACCATCTTGGCTCAGATTCTCAAGCCCCAAGATTTTTTTATCACTCGACCAGGGTATAGATCATGTCAGTGGGGCACCCAAGAATGATGATCAATGGTGATCATCAACAATTAACCCTTTCCGACCAACCCATATTCAGATAATTATGCTATACAAACTTGGCTCAGATTCTCAAGCCCCAAGATTTTTTTATCACTCGGCCAGTGTATAGATCATGTCAGTGGGACACTCAAGAATGATGATCAATGGTGATTATCAACAATTAACCCTTTCAGATTAACCCATATTCAGAAAATTATGCTATACCACCTTGGCTCAGATTCTCTAGCCCCAAGATTTTTTTATCACTTGACCAGGGTATAGATCATGTCAGTGGGACACCCAAGAATGATGATCAATGGTGATCATCAACAATTAACCCTTTCAGACCAACCCATGTTCAGAAAATTATGCTATACCACCTTGGCTCAGATTCTCTAGCCCCAAGATTTTTTTATCACTTGACCAGGGTATAGATCATGTCAGTAGGACACCCTAGAATGATGATCAATGATGATCATCAACATTTAACCCTTTCCGACCAACCCATATTCAGATAATTATGCTATACCATCTTGGCTCAGATTCTCAAGCCCCAAGATTTTTTTATCACTCGACCAGGGTATAGATCATGTCAGTAGGACACCCTAGAATGATGATCAATGATGATCATCAACATTTAACCCTTTCCGACCAACCCATATTCAGATAATTATGCTATACCACCTTGGCTCAGATTCTCAAGCCCCAAGATTTTTTTATCACTCAACCAGAGTATAGATCATGTCAGTGGGACACCCAAGAATGATGATCAATGATGATCATCGACAATTAACCCTTTCCGACCAACCCATATTCAGATAATTATGCTATACCACCTTGGCTCAGATTCTCTAGCCCCAAGATTTTTTTATCACTCGACCAGGGTATAGATCATGTCAGTGGGACACCCAAGAATGATGATCAATGGTGATCATCAACATTTAACCCTTTCTGACCAACCCATATTCAGATAATTATGCTATACCATCTTGGCTCAGATTCTCAAGCCCCAAGATTTTTTTATCACTCGACCAGGGTATAGATCATGTCAGTGGGACACCCAAGAATGATGATCAATGGTGATCATCAACATTTAACCCTTTCCGACCAACCCATATTCAGATAATTATGCTATACCATCTTGGCTCAGATTCTATAGCCCCAAGATTTTTTTATTTTTCGCCCAGGGTATGCATCATGCAAGTGGGATACCCTAGAATGATGATCAATGATGATCATCAACAATTAACCCTTTCCGACCAACCCATATTCAGATAATTATGCTATACCACCTTGGCTCAGATTCTCAAGCGCCAAGATTTTTTTATCACTCGACCAGGGTATAGATCATGTCAGTAGGACACCCTAGATTGATGATTAATGATGATCATCAACATTTAACTCTTTCCGACCAACCCATATTCAGATAATTATGCTATACCACCTTGGCTCAGATTCTCTAGCCCCAAGATTTTTTTATCACTCGACCAGGGTATAGATCATGTCATTAGGACACCCTAGAATGATGATCAATGATGATCATCAACATTTAACCCTTTCCGACCAACCCATATTCAGATAATTATGCTATACAACCTTGGCTCAGATTCTCTAGCCCCAAGATTTTTTTATCACTCGACCAGGGTATAGATCATGTCAGTGGGGCACCCAAGAATGATGATCAATGGTGATCATCAACAATTAACTCTTTCCGACCAACCCATATTCAGATAATTATGCTATACCATCTTGGATCAGATTCTCAAGCCCCAAGATTTTTTTATCACTCGACCAGGGTATAGATCATGTCAGTGGGACACCCAAGAATGATGATCAATGGTGATCATCAACAATTAACCCTTTCCGACCAACCCATATGCAGATAATTATGATGTACCAACTTGGCTCAGATTCTCAAGCCCCAAGATTTTTTTATCACTCGACCAGGGTATGCATCATGCAAGTGGGATACCCTAGAATGATGATCAATGATGATCATCAACAATTAACCCTTTCCGACCAACCCATATTCAGATAATTATGCTATACCACCTTGGCTCAGATTCTCAAGCCCCAAGATTTTTTTATCACTCGGCCAGTGTATAGATCATGTCAGTGGGACACCCAAGAATGATGATCAATGGTGATCATCAACAATTAACCCTTTCAGACCAACCCATATTCAGAAAATTATGCTATACCACCTTGGCTCAGATTCTCTAGCCCCAAGATTTTTTTATCACTTGACCAGGGTATAGATCATGTCAGTAGGACACCCTAGAATGATGATCAATGATGATCATCAACATTTAACCCTTTCCGACCAACCCATATTCAGATAATTATGCTATACCATCTTGGCTCAGATTCTCTAGCCCCAAGATTTTTTTATCACTCGACCAGGGTATAGATCATGTCAGTAGGACACCCTAGAATGATGATCAATGATGATCATCAACATTTAACCCTTTCCGACCAACCCATATTCAGATAATTATGCTATACCACCTTGGCTCAGATTCTCAAGCCCCAAGATTTTTTTATCACTCAACCAGAGTATAGATCATGTCAGTGGGACACCCAAGAATGATGATCAATGATGATCATCGACAATTAACCCTTTCCGACCAACCCATATTCAGATAATTATGCTATACCACCTTGGCTCAGATTCTCTAGCCCCAAGATTTTTTTATCACTCGACCAGGGTATAGATTATGTCAGTGGGACACCCAAGAATGATGATCAATGGTGATCATCAACATTTAACCCTTTCCGATCAACACATATTCAGATAATTATGCTATACCATCTTGGCTCAGATTCTCAAGCCCCAAGATTTTTTTATCACTCGACCAGGGTATAGATCATGTCAGTGGGACACCCAAGAATGATGATCAATGGTGATCATCAACAATTAACCCTTTCCGACCAACCCATATGCAGATAATTATGATGTACCAACTTGGCTCAGATTCTCAAGCCCCAAGATTTTTTATCACTCGACCAGGGTATGCATCATGCAAGTGGAATACCCTAGAATGATGATCAATGATGATCATCTACAATTAACCCTTTCCGACCAACCCATATTCAGATAATTATGCTATACCATCTTGGCTCAGATTCTCAAGCCCCAAGATTTTTTTATCACTCGGCCAGTGTATAGATCATGTCAGTGGGACACCCAAGAATGATGATCAATGGTGATCATCAACATTTAACCCTTTCTGACCAACCCATATTCAGATAATTATGCTATACCATCTTGGCTCAGATTCTCAAGCCCCAAGATTTTTTTATCACTCGACCAGGGTATAGATCATGTCAGTGGGACACCCAAGAATGATGATCAATGGTGATCATCAACAATTAACTCTTTCCGACCAACCCATATTCAGATAATTATGCTATACCATCTTGGCTCAGATTCTCAAGCCCCAAGATTTTTTTATCACTCGGCCAGTGTATAGATCATGTCAGTGGGACACCCAAGAATGATGATCAATGGTGATCATCAACATTTAACTCTTTCCGACCAACCCATATTCAGATAATTATGCTATACCATCTTGGCTCAGATTTTCAAGCCCCAAGATTTTTTTATCACTCGGCCAGTGTATAGATCATGTCAGTGGGACACCCAAGAATGATGATCAATGGTGATCATCAACATTTAACCCTTTCTGACCAACCCATATTCAGATAATTATGCTATACCATCTTGGCTCAGATTCTCAAGCCCCAAGATTTTTTTATCACTCGGCCAGTGTATAGATCATGTCAGTGGGACACCCAAGAATGATGATCAATGGTGATCATCAACATTTAACTCTTTCCGACCAACCCATATTCAGATAATTATGCTATACCATCTTGGCTCAGATTCTCAAGCCCCAAGATTTTTTTATCACTCGACCAGGGTATAGATCATGTCAGTGGGACACCCAAGAATGATGATCAATGGTGATCATCAACAATTAACTCTTTCCGACCAACCCATATTCAGATAATTATGCTATACCATCTTGGCTCAGATTCTCAAGCCCCAAGATTTTTTTATCACTCGGCCAGTGTATAGATCATGTCAGTGGGACACCCAAGAATGATGATCAATGGTGATCATCAACATTTAACCCTTTCTGACCAACCCATATTCAGATAATTATGCTATACCATCTTGGCTCAGATTCTCAAGCCCCAAGATTTTTTTATCACTCAACCAGAGTATAGATCATGTCAGTGGGACACCCAAGAATGATGATCAATGATGATCATCGACAATTAACCCTTTCCGACCAACCCATATTCAGAAAATTATGCTATACCACCTTGGCTCAGATTCTCTAGCCCCAAGATTTTTTTATCACTTGACCAGGGTATAGATCATGTCAGTAGGACACCCTAGAATGATGATCAATGATGATCATCAACATTTAACCCTTTCCGACCAACCCATATTCAGATAATTATGCTATACCATCTTGGCTCAGATTCTCAAGCCCCAAGATTTTTTTATCACTCGACCAGGGTATAGATTATGTCAGTAGGACACCCTAGAATGATGATCAATGATGATCATCAACATTTAACCCTTTCCGACCAACCCATATTCAGATAATTATGCTATAACACCTTGGCTCAGATTCTCAAGCCCCAAGATTTTTTTATCACTCAACCAGAGTATAGATCATGTCAGTGGGACACCCAAGAATGATGATCAATGATGATCATCGACAATTAACCCTTTCCGACCAACCCATATTCAGATAATTATGCTATACCACCTTGGCTCAGATTCTCTAGCCCCAAGATTTTTTTATCACTCGACCAGGGTATAGATTATGTCAGTGGGACACCCAAGAATGATGATCAATGGTGATCATCAACATTTAACCCTTTCCGATCAACACATATTCAGATAATTATGCTATACCATCTTGGCTCAGATTCTCAAGCCCCAAGATTTTTTATCACTCGACCAGGGTATAGATCATGTCAGTGGGACACCCAAGAATGATGATCAATGGTGATCATCAACAATTAACCCTTTCCGACCAACCCATATGCAGATAATTATGATGTACCAACTTGGCTCAGATTCTCAAGCCCCAAGATTTTTTATCACTCGACCAGGGTATGCATCATGCAAGTGGAATACCCTAGAATGATGATCAATGATGATCATCTACAATTAACCCTTTCCGACCAACCCATATTCAGATAATTATGCTATACCATCTTGGCTCAGATTCTCAAGCCCCAAGATTTTTTTATCACTCGGCCAGTGTATAGATCATGTCAGTGGGACACCCAAGAATGATGATCAATGGTGATCATCAACAATTAACCCTTTCAGACCAACCCATATTCAGAAAATTATGCTATACCACCTTGGCTCAGATTCTCTAGCCCCAAGATTTTTTTATCACTTGACCAGGGTATAGGTCATGTCAGTAGGACACCCTAGAATGATGATCAATGATGATCATCAACATTTCACCCTTTCCGACCAACCCATATTCAGATAATTATGCTATACCATCTTGGCTCAGATTCTCAAGCCCCAAGATTTTTTTATCACTCGACCAGGGTATAGATCATGTCAGTAGGACACCCTAGAATGATGATCAATGATGATCATCAACATTTAACCCTTTCCGACCAACCCATATTCAGATAATTATGCTATACCACCTTGGCTCAGATTCTCAAGCCCCAAGATTTTTTTATCACTCAACCAGAGTATAGATCATGTCAGTAGGACACCCAAGAATGATGCTCAATGATGATCATCGACAATTAACCCTTTCCGACCAACCCGTATTCAGATAATTATGCTATACCACCTTGGCTCAGATTCTCTAGCCCCAAGATTTTTTTATCACTCGACCAGGGTATAGATCATGTCAGTGGGACACCCAAGAATGATGATCAATGGTGATCATCAACATTTAACCCTTTCCGACCAACCCATATTCAGATAATTATGCTATACCACCTTGGCTCAGATTCTCAAGCCCCAAGATTTTTTTATCACTCAACCAGAGTATAGATCATGTCAGTAGGACACCCAAGAATGATGCTCAATGATGATCATCGACAATTAACCCTTTCCGACCAACCCATATTCAGATAATTATGCTATACCATCTTGGCTCAGATTCTCAAGCCCCAAGATTTTTTTATCACTCGACCAGGGTATAGATCATGTCAGTGGGACACCCAAGAATGATGATCAATGGTGATCATTAACAATTAACCCTTTCCGACCAACCCATATGCAGATAATTATGATGTACCTACTTGGCTCAGATTCTCAAGCCCCAAGATTTTTTTATCACTCGACCAGGGTATGCATCATGCAAGTGGGATACCCTAGAATGATGATCAATGATGATCATCAACAATTAACCCTTTCCGACCAACCCATATTCAGATAATTATGCTATACCACCTTGGCTCAGATTCTCTAGCCCCAAGATTTTTTTATCACTCGACCAGGGTATAGATTATGTCAGTGGGACACCCAAGAATGATGATCAATGGTGATCATCAACATTTAACCCTTTCCGATCAACACATATTCAGATAATTATGCTATACCATCTTGGCTCAGATTCTCAAGCCCCAAGATTTTTTTATCACTCGACCAGGGTATAGATCATGTCAGTGGGACACCCAAGAATGATGATCAATGGTGATCATCAACAATTAACCCTTTCCGACCAACCCATATGCAGATAATTATGATGTACCAACTTGGCTCAGATTCTCAAGCCCCAAGATTTTTTATCACTCGACCAGGGTATGCATCATGCAAGTGGGATACCCTAGAATGATGATCAATGATGATCATCAACAATTAACCCTTTCCGACCAACCCATATTCAGATAATTATGCTATACCATCTTGGCTCAGATTCTCAAGCCCCAAGATTTTTTTATCACTCGGCCAGTGTATAGATCATGTCAGTAGGACACCCAAGAATGATGATCAATGGTGATCATCAACAATTAACCCTTTCAGACCAACCCATATTCAGAAAATTATGCTATACCACCTTGGCTCAGATTCTCTAGCCCCAAGATTTTTTTATCACTTGACCAGGGTATAGGTCATGTCAGTAGGACACCCTAGAATGATGATCAATGATGATCATCAACATTTAACCCTTTCCGACCAACCCATATTCAGATAATTATGCTATACCATCTTGGCTCAGATTCTCAAGCCCCAAGATTTTTTTATCACTCGACCAGGGTATAGATCATGTCAGTAGGACACCCTAGAATGATGATCAATGATGATCATCAACATTTAACCCTTTCCGACCAACCCATATTCAGATAATTATGCTATACCACCTTGGCTCAGATTCTCAAGCCCCAAGTTTTTTTTATCACTCAACCAGAGTATAGATCATGTCAGAAGGACACCCAAGAATGATGATCAATGATGATCATCGACAATTAACCCTTTCCGACCAACCCGTATTCAGATAATTATGCTATACCACCTTGGCTCAGATTCTCTAGCCCCAAGATTTTTTTATCACTCGACCAGGGTATAGATCATGTCAGTGGGACACCCAAGAATGATGATCAATGGTGATCATCAACATTTAACCCTTTCCGACCAACCCATATTCAGATAATTATGCTATACCATCTTGGCTCAGATTCTCAAGCCCCAAGATTTTTTTATCACTCAACCAGGGTATAGATCATGTCAGTGGGACACCCAAGAATGATGATCAATGGTGATCATCAACAATTAACCCTTTTCGACCAACCCATATGCAGATAATTATGATGTACCTACTTGGCTCAGATTCTCAAGCCCCAAGATTTTTTTATCACTCGACCAGATTATGCATCATGCAAGTGGGATACCCTAGAATGATGATCAATGATGATCATCAACAATTAACCCTTTCCGACCAACCCATATTCAGATAATTATGCTATACCACCTTGGCTCAGATTCTCTAGCCCCAAGATTTTTTTATCACTCGACCAGGGTATAGATTATGTCAGTGGGACACCCAAGAATGATGATCAATGGTGATCATCAACATTTAACCCTTTCCGATCAACACATATTCAGATAATTATGCTATACCATCTTGGCTCAGATTCTCAAGACCCAAGATTTTTTTATCACTCGACCAGGGTATAGATCATGTCAGTGGGACACCCAAGAATGATGATCAATGGTGATCATCAACAATTAACCCTTTCAGACCAACCCATATTCAGAAAATTATGCTATACCACCTTGGCTCAGATTCTCTAGCCCCAAGATTTTTTTATCACTTGACCAGGGTATAGATCATGTCAGTAGGACACCCTAGAATGATGATCAATGATGATCATCAACATTTAACCCTTTCCGACCAACCCATATTCAGATAATTATGCTATACCATCTTGGCTCAGATTCTCAAGCCCCAAGATTTTTTTATCACTCGACCAGGGTATAGATCATGTCAGTAGGACACCCTAGAATGATGATCAATGATGATCATCAACATTTAACCCTTTCCGACCAACCCATATTCAGATAATTATGCTATACCACCTTGGCTCAGATTCTCAAGCCCCAAGATTTTTTTATCACTCAACCAGAGTATAGATCATGTCAGTGGGACACCCAAGAATGATGATCAATGATGATCATCGACAATTAACCCTTTCCGACCAACCCATATTCAGATAATTATGCTATACCACCTTGGCTCAGATTCTCTAGCCCCAAGATTTTTTTATCACTCGACCAGGGTATAGATTATGTCAGTGGGACACCCAAGAATGCTGATCAATGTTGATCATCAACATTTAACCCTTTCCGATCAACACATATTCAGATAATTATGCTATACCATCTTGGCTCAGATTCTCAAGACCCAAGATTTTTTTATCACTCGACCAGGGTATAGATCATGTCAGTGGGACACCCAAGAATGATGATCAATGGTGATCATCGACAATTAACCCTTTCCGACCAACCCATATTCAGATAATTATGCTATACCATCTTGGCTCAGATTCTCAAGCCCCAAGATTTTTTTATCACTCGGCCAGTGTATAGATCATGTCAGTGGGACACCCAAGAATGATGATCAATGGTGATCATCAACAATTAACCCTTTCAGACCAACCCATATTCAGAAAATTATGCTATACCACCTTGGCTCAGATTCTCTAGCCCCAAGATTTTTTTATCACTTGACCAGGGTATAGGTCATGTCAGTAGGACACCCTAGAATGATGATCAATGATGATCATCAACATTTAACCCTTTACGACCAACCCATATTCAGATAATTATGCTATACCATCTTGGCTCAGATTCTCAAGCCCCAAGATTTTTTTATCACTCGACCAGGGTATAGATCATGTCAGTAGGACACCCTAGAATGATGATCAATGATGATCATCAACAAGTAACCCTTTCCGACCAACCCATATTCAGATAATTATGCTATACCACCTTGGCTCAGATTCTCTAGCCCCAAGATTTTTTTATCACTCGACCAGGGTATAGATTATGTCAGTGGGACACCCAAGAATGATGATCAATGGTGATCATCAACATTTAACCCTTTCCGATCAACACATATTCAGATAATTATGCTATACCATCTTGGCTCAGATTCTCAAGACCCAAGATTTTTTTATCACTCGACCAGGGTATAGATCATGTCAGTGGGACACCCAAGAATGATGATCAATGGTGATCATCAACAATTAACCCTTTCAGACCAACCCATATTCAGAAAATTATGCTATACCACCTTGGCTCAGATTCTCTAGCCCCAAGATTTTTTTATCACTTGACCAGGGTATAGATCATGTCAGTAGGACACCCTAGAATGATGATCAATGATGATCATCAACATTTAACCCTTTCCGACCAACCCATATTCAGATAATTATGCTATACCATCTTGGCTCAGATTCTCAAGCCCCAAGATTTTTTTATCACTCGACCAGGGTATAGATCATGTCAGTAGGACACCCTAGAATGATGATCAATGATGATCATCAACATTTAACCCTTTCCGACCAACCCATATTCAGATAATTATGCTATACCACCTTGGCTCAGATTCTCAAGCCCCAAGATTTTTTTATCACTCAACCAGAGTATAGATCATGTCAGTGGGACACCCAAGAATGATGATCAATGATGATCATCGACAATTAACCCTTTCCGACCAACCCATATTCAGATAATTATGCTATACCACCTTGGCTCAGATTCTCTAGCCCCAAGATTTTTTTATCACTCGACCAGGGTATAGATTATGTCAGTGGGACACCCAAGAATGCTGAACAATGTTGATCATCAACATTTAACCCTTTCCGATCAACACATATTCAGATAATTATGCTATACCATCTTGGCTCAGATTCTCAAGACCCAAGATTTTTTTATCACTCGACCAGGGTATAGATCATGTCAGTGGGACACCCAAGAATGATGATCAATGGTGATCATCGACAATTAACCCTTTCCGACCAACCCATATTCAGATAATTATGCTATACCATCTTGGCTCAGATTCTCAAGCCCCAAGATTTTTTTATCACTCGGCCAGTGTATAGATCATGTCAGTGGGACACCCAAGAATGATGATCAATGGTGATCATCAACAATTAACCCTTTCAGACCAACCCATATTCAGAAAATTATGCTATACCACCTTGGCTCAGATTCTCTAGCCCCAAGATTTTTTTATCACTTGACCAGGGTATAGGTCATGTCAGTAGGACACCCTAGAATGATGATCAATGATGATCATCAACATTTAACCCTTTACGACCAACCCATATTCAGATAATTATGCTATACCATCTTGGCTCAGATTCTCAAGCCCCAAGATTTTTTTATCACTCGACCAGGGTATAGATCATGTCAGTAGGACACCCTAGAATGATGATCAATGATGATCATCAACATTTAACCCTTTCCGACCAACCCATATTCAGATAATTATGCTATACCACCTTGGCTCAGATTCTCAAGCCCCAAGATTTTTTTATCACTCAACCAGAGTATAGATCATGTCAGTAGGACACCCAAGAATGATGATCAATGGTGATCATCAACATTTAACCCTTTCCGACCAACCCATATTCAGATAATTATGCTATACCATCTTGGCTCAGATTCTATAGCCCCAAGATTTTTTTATTTTTCGCCCAGGGTATAGATCATGTCAGTGGGACACCCAAGAATGATGATCAATGGTGATCATCAACATTTAACCCTTGCCGACCAACCCATATTCAGATAATTATGCTATACCATCTTGGCTCAGATTCTCAAGCCCCAAGATTTTTTTATCACTCGACCAGGGTATAGATCATGTCAGTGGGACACCCAAGAATGATGATCACTGGTGATCATCAACAATTAACTCTTTCCGACCAACCCATATTCAGATAATTATGCTATACCATCTTGGCTCAGATTCTCAAGCCCCAAGATTTTTTTATCACTCGACCAGGGTATGCATCATGTCAGTGGGATACCCTAGAATGATGATCAATGATGATCATCGACAATTAACCCTTTCCGACCAACCTATATTCAGATAATTATGCTATACCACCTTGGCTTAGATTCTCTAGCCACAAGATTTTTTTATCACTCGACCAGGGTATAGATCATGTCAGTAGGACACCCTAGAATGATGATCATTGATGATCATCAACATTTAACCCTTTCCGACCAACCCATATTCAGATAATTATGCTATACCATCTTGGCTCAGATTCTATAGCCCCAAGATTTTTTTATTTCTCGCCCAGGGTATAGATCATGTCAGTGGGACACCCAAGAAAAATGATCAATGGTGATCATCAACAATTAACCCTTTCAGACCAACCCATATTCAGAAAATTATGCTATACCACCTTGGCTCAGATTCTCTAGCCCCAAGATTTTTTTATCACTCGACCAGGGTATAGATTATGTCAGTGGGACACCCAAGAATGATGATCAATGGTGATCATCAACATTTAACCCTTTCCGATCAACACATATTCAGATAATTATGCTATACCATCTTGGCTCAGATTCTCAAGACCCAAGATTTTTTTATCACTCGACCAGGGTATAGATCATGTCAGTGGGACACCCAAGAATGATGATCAATGGTGATCATCAACAATTAACCCTTTCAGACCAACCCATATTCAGAAAATTATGCTATACCACCTTGGCTCAGATTCTCTAGCCCCAAGATTTTTTTATCACTTGACCAGGGTATAGATCATGTCAGTAGGACACCCTAGAATGATGATCAATGATGATCATCAACATTTAACCCTTTCCGACCAACCCATATTCAGATAATTATGCTATACCATCTTGGCTCAGATTCTCAAGCCCCAAGATTTTTTTATCACTCGACCAGGGTATAGATCATGTCAGTAGGACACCCTAGAATGATGATCAATGATGATCATCAACATTTAACCCTTTCCGACCAACCCATATTCAGATAATTATGCTATACCACCTTGGCTCAGATTCTCAAGCCCCAAGATTTTTTTATCACTCAACCAGAGTATAGATCATGTCAGTGGGACACCCAAGAATGATGATCAATGATGATCATCGACAATTAACCCTTTCCGACCAACCCATATTCAGATAATTATGCTATACCACCTTGGCTCAGATTCTCTAGCCCCAAGATTTTTTTATCACTCGACCAGGGTATAGATTATGTCAGTGGGACACCCAAGAATGCTGAACAATGTTGATCATCAACATTTAACCCTTTCCGATCAACACATATTCAGATAATTATGCTATACCATCTTGGCTCAGATTCTCAAGACCCAAGATTTTTTTATCACTCGACCAGGGTATAGATCATGTCAGTGGGACACCCAAGAATGATGATCAATGGTGATCATCGACAATTAACCCTTTCCGACCAACCCATATTCAGATAATTATGCTATACCATCTTGGCTCAGATTCTCAAGCCCCAAGATTTTTTTATCACTCGGCCAGTGTATAGATCATGTCAGTGGGACACCCAAGAATGATGATCAATGGTGATCATCAACAATTAACCCTTTCAGACCAACCCATATTCAGAAAATTATGCTATACCACCTTGGCTCAGATTCTCTAGCCCCAAGATTTTTTTATCACTTGACCAGGGTATAGGTCATGTCAGTAGGACACCCTAGAATGATGATCAATGATGATCATCAACATTTAACCCTTTACGACCAACCCATATTCAGATAATTATGCTATACCATCTTGGCTCAGATTCTCAAGCCCCAAGATTTTTTTATCACTCGACCAGGGTATAGATCATGTCAGTAGGACACCCTAGAATGATGATCAATGATGATCATCAACATTTAACCCTTTCCGACCAACCCATATTCAGATAATTATGCTATACCACCTTGGCTCAGATTCTCAAGCCCCAAGATTTTTTTATCACTCAACCAGAGTATAGATCATGTCAGTAGGACACCCAAGAATGATGATCAATGGTGATCATCAACATTTAACCCTTTCCGACCAACCCATATTCAGATAATTATGCTATACCATCTTGGCTCAGATTCTATAGCCCCAAGATTTTTTTATTTTTCGCCCAGGGTATAGATCATGTCAGTGGGACACCCAAGAATGATGATCAATGGTGATCATCAACATTTAACCCTTGCCGACCAACCCATATTCAGATAATTATGCTATACCATCTTGGCTCAGATTCTCAAGCCCCAAGATTTTTTTATCACTCGACCAGGGTATAGATCATGTCAGTGGGACACCCAAGAATGATGATCACTGGTGATCATCAACAATTAACTCTTTCCGACCAACCCATATTCAGATAATTATGCTATACCATCTTGGCTCAGATTCTCAAGCCCCAAGATTTTTTTATCACTCGACCAGGGTATGCATCATGTCAGTGGGATACCCTAGAATGATGATCAATGATGATCATCGACAATTAACCCTTTCCGACCAACCTATATTCAGATAATTATGCTATACCACCTTGGCTTAGATTCTCTAGCCACAAGATTTTTTTATCAGTCGACCAGGGTATAGATCATGTCAGTAGGACACCCTAGAATGATGATCATTGATGATCATCAACATTTAACCCTTTCCGACCAACCCATATTCAGATAATTATGCTATACCATCTTGGCTCAGATTCTATAGCCCCAAGATTTTTTTATTTCTCGCCCAGGGTATAGATCATGTCAGTGGGACACCCAAGAAAAATGATCAATGGTGATCATCAACAATTAACCCTTTCAGACCAACCCATATTCAGAAAATTATGCTATACCACCTTGGCTCAGATTCTCTAGCCCCAAGATTTTTTTATCACTCGACCAGGGTATAGATCATGTCAGTGGGACACCCAAGAATGATGATCAATGGTGATCATCAACAATTAACTCTTTCCGACCAACCCATATTCAGATAATTATGCTATACCATCTTGGCTCAGATTCTATAGCCCCAAGATTTTTTTATTTTTCGCCCAGGGTATGCATCATGCAAGTGGGATACCCTAGAATGATGATCAATGATGATCATCAACAATTAACCCTTTCCGACCAACCCATATTCAGATAATTATGCTATACCACCTTAGCTCAGAGTCTCAAGCGCCAAGAATTTTTTATCACTCGACCAGGGTATAGATCATGTCAGTAGGACACCCTAGATTGATGATTAATGATGATCATCAACATTTAACTCTTTCCGACCAACCCATATTCAGATAATTATGCTATACCACCTTGGCTCAGATTCTCTAGCCCCAAGATTTTTTTATCACTCGACCAGGGTATAGATCATGTCAGTAGGACACCCTAGAATGATGATCAATGATGATCATCAACATTTAACCCTTTCCGACCAACCCATATTCAGATAATTATGCTATACAACCTTGGCTCAGATTCTCTAGCCCCAAGATTTTTTTATCACTCGACCAGGGTATAGATCATGTCAGTGGGGCACCCAAGAATGATGATCAATGGTGATCATCAACAATTAACTCTTTCCGACCAACCCATATTCAGATAATTATGCTATACCATCTTGGCTCAGATTCTCAAGCCCCAAGATTTTTTTATCACTCGACCAGGGTATAGATCATGTCAGTGGGACACCCAAGAATGATGATCACTGGTGATCATCAACAATTAACTCTTTCCGACCAACCCATATTCAGATAATTATGCTATACCATCTTGGCTCAGATTCTCAAGCCCCAAGATTTTTTTATCACTCGACTAGGGTATGCATCATGTCAGTGGGATACCCTAGAATGATGATCAATGATGATCATCGACAATTAACCCTTTCCGACCAACCTATATTCAGATAATTATGCTATACCACCTTGGCTTAGATTCTCTAGCCACAAGATTTTTTTATCACTCGACCAGGGTATAGATCATGTCAGTAGGACACCCTAGAATGATGATCATTGATGATCATCAACATTTAACCCTTTCCGACCAACCCATATTCAGATAATTATGCTATACCATCTTGGCTCAGATTCTATAGCCCCAAGATTTTTTTATTTCTCGCCCAGGGTATAGATCATGTCAGTGGGACACCCAAGAAAAATGATCAATGGTGATCATCAACAATTAACCCTTTCAGACCAACCCATATTCAGAAAATTATGCTATACCACCTTGGCTCAGATTCTCTAGCCCCAAGATTTTTTTATCACTCGACCAGGGTATAGATCATGTCAGTGGGACACCCAAGAATGATGATCAATGGTGATCATCAACAATTAACTCTTTCCGACCAACCCATATTCAGATAATTATGCTATACCATCTTGGCTCAGATTCTATAGCCCCAAGATTTTTTTATTTTTCGCCCAGGGTATGCATCATGCAAGTGGGATACCCTAGAATGATGATCAATGATGATCATCAACAATTAACCCTTTCCGACCAACCCATATTCAGATAATTATGCTATACCACCTTAGCTCAGAGTCTCAAGCGCCAAGATTTTTTTATCACTCGACCAGGGTATAGATCATGTCAGTAGGACACCCTAGATTGATGATTAATGATGATCATCAACATTTAACTCTTTCCGACCAACCCATATTCAGATAATTATGCTATACCACCTTGGCTCAGATTCTCTAGCCCCAAGATTTTTTTATCACTCGACCAGGGTATAGATCATGTCAGTAGGACACCCTAGAATGATGATCAATGATGATCATCAACATTTAACCCTTTCCGACCAACCCATATTCAGATAATTATGCTATACAACCTTGGCTCAGATTCTCTAGCCCCAAGATTTTTTTATCACTCGACCAGGGTATAGATCATGTCAGTGGGGCACCCAAGAATGATGATCAATGGTGATCATCAACAATTAACTCTTTCCGACCAACCCATATTCAGATAATTATGCTATACCATCTTGGCTCAGATTCTCAAGCCCCAAGATTTTTTTATCACTCGGCCAGTGTATAGATCATGTCAGTGGGACACCCAAGAATGATGATCAATGGTGATCATCAACAATTAACCCTTTCAGACCAACCCATATTCAGAAAATTATGCTATACCACCTTGGCTCAGATTCTCTAGCCCCAAGATTTTTTTATCACTTGACCAGGGTATAGATCATGTCAGTAGGACACCCTAGAATGATGATCAATGATGATCATCAACAGTTAACCCTTTCCGACCAACCCATATTCAGATAATTATGCTATACCATCTTGGCTCAGATTCTCAAGCCCCAAGATTTTTTTATCACTCGACCAGGGTATGCATCATGCAAGTGGGATACCCTAGAATGATGATCAATGATGATCATCAACAATTAACCCTTTCCGACCAACCCATATTCAGATAATTATGCTATACCACCTTGGCTCAGATTCTCAAGCCCCAAGATTTTTTTATCACTCGGCCAGTGTATAGATCATGTCAGTGGGACACCCAAGAATGATGATCAATGGTGATCATCAACAATTAACCCTTTCAGACCAACCCATATTCAGAAAATTATGCTATACCACCTTGGCTCAGATTCTCTAGCCCCAAGATTTTTTATCACTTGACCAGGGTATAGATCATGTCAGTAGGACACCCTAGAATGATGATCAATGATGATCATCAACATTTAACCCTTTCCGACCAACCCATATTCAGATAATTATGCTATACCATCTTGGCTCAGATTCTCAAGCCCCAAGATTTTTTTATCACTCGACCAGGGTATAGATCATGTCAGTGGGACACCCAAGAATGATGATCAATGGTGATCATCAACATTTAACCCTTTCCGACCAACCCATATTCAGATAATTATGCTATACCACCTTGGCTCAGATTCTCTAGCCCCAAGATTTTTTTATCACACGACCAGGGTATAGATTATGTCAGTGGGACACCCAAGAATGATGATCAATGGTGATCATCAACATTTAACCCTTTCCGATCAACACATATTCAGATAATTATGCTATACCATCTTGGCTCAGATTCTCAAGCCCCAAGATTTTTTTATCACTCGACCAGGGTATAGATCATGTCAGTAGGACACCCTAGAATGATGATCAATGATGATCATCAACAGTTAACCCTTTCCGACCAACCCATATTCAGATAATTATGCTATACCATCTTGGCTCAGATTCTCAAGCCCCAAGATTTTTTTATCACTCGACCAGGGTATGCATCATGCAAGTGGGATACCCTAGAATGATGATCAATGATGATCATCAACAATTAACCCTTTCCGACCAACCCATATTCAGATAATTATGCTATACCACCTTGGCTCAGATTCTCAAGCCCCAAGATTTTTTTATCACTCGGCCAGTGTATAGATCATGTCAGTGGGACACCCAAGAATGATGATCAATGGTGATCATCAACAATTAACCCTTTCAGACCAACCCATATTCAGAAAATTATGCTATACCACCTTGGCTCAGATTCTCTAGCCCCAAGATTTTTTATCACTTGACCAGGGTATAGATCATGTCAGTAGGACACCCTAGAATGATGATCAATGATGATCATCAACATTTAACCCTTTCCGACCAACCCATATTCAGATAATTATGCTATACCATCTTGGCTCAGATTCTCAAGCCCCAAGATTTTTTTATCACTCGACCAGGGTATAGATCATGTCAGTGGGACACCCAAGAATGATGATCAATGGTGATCATCAACATTTAACCCTTTCCGACCAACCCATATTCAGATAATTATGCTATACCACCTTGGCTCAGATTCTCTAGCCCCAAGATTTTTTTATCACACGACCAGGGTATAGATTATGTCAGTGGGACACCCAAGAATGATGATCAATGGTGATCATCAACATTTAACCCTTTCCGATCAACACATATTCAGATAATTATGCTATACCATCTTGGCTCAGATTCTCAAGCCCCAAGATTTTTTTATCACTCGACCAGGGTATAGATCATGTCAGTGGGACACCCAAGAATGATGATCAATGGTGATCATCAACAATTAACCCTTTCCGACCAACCCATATGCAGATAATTATGATGTACCAACTTGGCTCAGATTCTCAAGCCCCAAGATTTTTTATCACTCGACCAGGGTATGCATCATGCAAGTGGGATACCCTAGAATGATGATCAATGATGATCATCAACAATTAACCCTTTCCGACCAACCCATATTCAGATAATTATGCTATACCATCTTGGCTCAGATTCTCAAGCCCCAAGATTTTTTTATCACTCGGCCATTGTATAGATCATGTCAGTGGGACACCCAAGAATGATGATCAATGGTGATCATCAACAATTAACCCTTTCAGACCAACCCATATTCAGAAAATTATGCTATACCACCTTGGCTCAGATTCTCTAGCCCCATGATTTTTTTATCACTTGACCAGGGTATAGGTCATGTCAGTAGGACACCCTAGAATGATGATCAATGATGATCATCAACATTTAACCCTTTCCGACCAACCCATATTCAGATAATTATGCTATACCATCTTGGCTCAGATTCTCAAGCCCCAAGATTTTTTTATCACTCGACCAGGGTATAGATCATGTCAGTAGGACACCCTAGAATGATGATCAATGATGATCATCAACATTTAACCCTTTCCGACCAACCCATATTCAGATAATTATGCTATACCACCTTGGCTCAGATTCTTAAGCCCCAAGATTTTTTTATCACTCAACCAGAGTATAGATCATGTCAGTAGGACACCCAAGAATGATGATCAATGATGATCATCGACAATTAACCCTTTCCGACCAACCCGTATTCAGATAATTATGCTATACCACCTTGGCTCAGATTCTCTAGCCCCAAGATTTTTTTATCACTCGACCAGGGTATAGATCATGTCAGTGGGACACCCAAGAATGATGATCAATGGTGATCATCAACATTTAACCCTTTCCGACCAACCCATATTCAGATAATTATGCTATACCATCTTGGCTCAGATTCTCAAGCCCCAAGATTTTTTTATCACTCGACCAGGGTATAGATCATGTCAGTGGGACACCCAAGAATGATGATCACTGGTGATCATCAACAATTAACTCTTTCCGACCACCCCATATTCAGATAATTATGCTATACCATCTTGGCTCAGATTCTATAGCCCCAAGATTTTTTTATTTCTCGCCCAGGGTATGCATCGTGCAAGTGGGATACCCTAGAATGATGATCAATGATGATCATCAACAATTAACCCTTTCCGACCAACCCATATTCAGATAATTATGCTATACCACCTTGGCTCAGATTCTCAAGCGCCAAGATTTTTCTATCACTCGACCAGGGTATAGATCATGTCAGTAGGACACCCTAGATTGATGATTAATGATGATCATCAACATTTAACTCTTTCCGAGCAACCCATATTCAGATAATTATGCTATACCATCTTGGCTCAGATTCTCAAGCCCCAAGATTTTTTTATCACTCGACCAGGGTATGCATCATGTCAGTGGGATACCCTAGAATGATGATCAATGATGATCATCGACAATTAACCCTTTCCGACCAACCTATATTCAGATAATTATGCTATACCACCTTGGCTTAGATTCTCTAGCCACAAGATTTTTTTATCACTCGACCAGGGTATAGATCATGTCAGTAGGACACCCTAGAATGATGATCATTGATGATCATCAACATTTAACCCTTTCCGACCAACCCATATTCAGATAATTATGCTATACCATCTTGGCTCAGATTCTATAGCCCCAAGATTTTTTTATTTCTCGCCCAGGGTATAGATCATGTCAGTGGGACACCCAAGAATAATGATCAATGGTGATCATCAACAATTAACTCTTTCAGACCAACCCATATTCAGAAAATTATGCTATACCACCTTGGCTCAGATTCTCTAGCCCCAAGATTTTTTTATCACTCGACCAGGGTATAGATCATGTCAGTAGGACACCCTAGAATGATGATCAATGATGATCATCAACATTTAACCCTTTCCGACCAACCCATATTCAGATAATTATGCTATACCACCTTGGCTCAGATTCTCAAGCCCCAAGATTTTTTTATCACTCAACCAGAGTATAGATCATGTCAGTGGGACACCCAAGAATGATGATCAATGGTGATCATCAAGATTTAACCCTTTCCGTCCAACCCATATTCAGATAATTATGCTATACCATCTTGGCTCAGATTCTCAAGCCCCAAGATTTTTTTATCACTCGACCAGGGTATAGATCATGTCAGTGGGACACCCAAGAATGATGATCAATGGTGATCATCAACATTTAACCCTTTCCGACCAACCCATATTCAGATAATTATGCTATACCATCTTGGCTCAGATTCTCAAGCCCCAAGATTTTTTTATCACTTGACCAGGGTATAGATCATGTCAGTGGGGCACCCAAGAATGATGATCAATGGTGATCATCAACAATTAACTCTTTCCGACCAACCCATATTCAGATAATTATGCTATACCATCTTGGCTCAGATTCTCAAGCCCCAAGATTTTTTTATCACTCGAACAGGGTATAGATCATGTCAGTGGGACACCTAAGAATGATGATCAATGGTGATCATCAACAATTAACCCTTTTCGACCAATCTATATTCAGATAATTATGCTATACCACCTTGGCTCAGATTCTCTAGCCCCAAGATTTTTTTATCACTCGACCAGGGTATAGATCATGTCAGTAGGACACCCTAGAATGATGATCAATGATGATCATCAACATTTAACCCTTTCCGACCAACCCATATTCAGATAATTATGCTATACCACCTTGGCTCAGATTCTCAAGCCCCAAGATTTTTTTATCACTCAACCAGAGTATAGATCATGTCAGTGGGACACCCAAGAATGATGATCAATGATGATCATCGACAATTAACCCTTTTCGACCAACCCATATTCAGATAATTATGCTATACCACCTTGGCTCAGATTCTCAAGCCCCAAGATTTTTTTATCACTCGACCAGGGTATAGATCATGTCAGTGGGACACCCAAGAATGATGATCAATGGTGATCATCAACATTTAACCCTTTCCGACCAACCCATATTCAGATAATTATGCTATACCATCTTGGCTCAGATTCTCAAGCCCCAAGATTTTTTTATCACTCGACCAGGGTATAGATCATGTCAGTGGGGCACCCAAGAATGATGATCAATGGTGATCATCAACAATTAACTCTTTCCGACCAACCCATATTCAGATAATTATGCTATACCACCTTGGCTTAGATTCTCTAGCCACAAGATTTTTTTATCACTCGACCAGGGTATAGATCATGTCAGTAGGACACCCTAGAATGATGATCATTGATGATCATCAACATTTAACCCTTTCCGACCAACCCATATTCAGATAATTATGCTATACCATCTTGGCTCAGATTCTATAGCCCCAAGATTTTTTTATTTCTCGCCCAGGGTATAGATCATGTCAGTGGGACACCCAAGAATAATGATCAATGGTGATCATCAACAATTAACCCTTTCAGACCAACCCATATTCAGAAAATTATGCTATACCACCTTGGCTCAGATTCTCTAGCCCCAAGATTTTTTTATCACTCGACCAGGGTATAGATCATGTCAGTAGGACACCCTAGAATGATGATCAATGATGATCATCAACATTTAACCCTTTCCGACCAACCCATATTCAGATAATTATGCTATACCACCTTGGCTCAGATTCTCAAGCCCCAAGATTTTTTTATCACTCAACCAGAGTATAGATCATGTCAGTGGGACACCCAAGAATGATGATCAATGGTGATCATCAAGATTTAACCCTTTCCGTCCAACCCATATTCAGATAATTATGCTATACCATCTTGGCTCAGATTCTCAAGCCCCAAGATTTTTTTATCACTCGACCAGGGTATAGATCATGTCAGTGGGACACCCAAGAATGATGATCAATGGTGATCATCAACATTTAACCCTTTCCGACCAACCCATATTCAGATAATTATGCTATACCATCTTGGCTCAGATTCTCAAGCCCCAAGATTTTTTTATCACTTGACCAGGGTATAGATCATGTCAGTGGGGCACCCAAGAATGATGATCAATGGTGATCATCAACAATTAACTCTTTCCGACCAACCCATATTCAGATAATTATGCTATACCATCTTGGCTCAGATTCTCAAGCCCCAAGATTTTTTTATCACTCGAACAGGGTATAGATCATGTCAGTGGGACACCTAAGAATGATGATCAATGGTGATCATCAACAATTAACCCTTTTCTACCAACCCATATGCAGATAATTATGCTATACCATCTTGGCTCAGATTCTCAAGCCCCAAGATTTTTTTATCACTCGTCCAGGGTATAGATCATGTCAGTGGGACACCCAAGAATGATGATCAATGGTGATCATCAACAATTAACCCTTTCCGACCAACCCATATGCAGATAATTATGATGTACCAACTTGGCTCAGATTCTCAAGCCCCAAGATTTTTTTATCACTCGACCAGGGTATGCATTATGTCAGTGGGATACCCTAGAATGATGATCAATGATGATCATCGACAATTAACCCATTCCGACCAATCTATATTCAGATAATTATGCTATACCACCTTGGCTCAGATTCTCTAGCCCCAAGATTTTTTTATCACTCGACCAGGGTATAGATCATGTCAGTAGGACACCCTAGAATGATGATCAATGATGATCATCAACATTTAACCCTTTCCGACCAACCCATATTCAGATAATTATGCTATACCACCTTGGCTCAGATTCTCAAGCCCCAAGATTTTTTTATCACTCAACCAGAGTATAGATCATGTCAGTGGGACACCCAAGAATGATGATCAATGATGATCATCGACAATTAACCCTTTTCGACCAACCCATATTCAGATAATTATGCTATACCACCTTGGCTCAGATTCTCAAGCCCCAAGATTTTTTTATCACTCGACCAGGGTATAGATCATGTCAGTGGGACACCCAAGAATGATGATCAATGGTGATCATCAACATTTAACCCTTTCCGACCAACCCATATTCAGATAATTATGCTATACCATCTTGGCTCAGATTCTCAAGCCCCAAGATTTTTTTATCACTCGACCAGGGTATAGATCATGTCAGTGGGGCACCCAAGAATGATGATCAATGGTGATCATCAACAATTAACTCTTTCCGACCAACCCATATTCAGATAATTATGCTATACCATCTTGGCTCAGATTTTCAAGCCCCAAGATTTTTTTATCACTCGAACAGGGTATAGATCATGTCAGTGGGACACCCAAGAATGATGATCAATGGTGATCATCAACATTTAACCCTTTCCGACCAACCCATATTCAGATAATTATGCTATACCATCTTGGCTCAGATTCTCAAGCCCCAAGATTTTTTTATCACTTGACCAGGGTATAGATCATGTCAGTGGGGCACCCAAGAATGATGATCAATGGTGATCATCAACAATTAACTCTTTCCGACCAACCCATATTCAGATAATTATGCTATACCATCTTGGCTCAGATTCTCAAGCCCCAAGATTTTTTTATCACTCGAACAGGGTATAGATCATGTCAGTGGGACACCTAAGAATGATGATCAATGGTGATCATCAACAATTAACCCTTTTCGACCAACCCATATGCAGATAATTATGCTATACCATCTTGGCTCAGATTCTCAAGCCCCAAGATTTTTTTATCACTCGTCCAGGGTATAGATCATGTCAGTGGGACACCCAAGAATGATGATCAATGGTGATCATCAACAATTAACCCTTTCCGACCAACCCATATGCAGATAATTATGATGTACCAACTTGGCTCAGATTCTCAAGCCCCAAGATTTTTTTATCACTCGACCAGGGTATGCATTATGTCAGTGGGATACCCCAGAATGATGATCAATGATGATCATCGACAATTAACCCATTCCGACCAATCTATATTCAGATAATTATGCTATACCACCTTGGCTCAGATTCTCTAGCCCCAAGATTTTTTTATCACTCGACCAGGGTATAGATCATGTCAGTAGGACACCCTAGAATGATGATCAATGATGATCATCAACATTTAACCCTTTCCGACCAACCCATATTCAGATAATTATGCTATACCACCTTGGCTCAGATTCTCAAGCCCCAAGATTTTTTTATCACTCGACCAGGGTATAGATCATGTCAGTGGGACACCCAAGAATGATGATCAATGGTGATCATCAACATTTAACCCTTTCCGACCAACCCATATTCAGATAATTATGCTATACCATCTTGGCTCAGATTCTCAAGCCCCAAGATTTTTTTATCACTCGACCAGGGTATGCATCATGTCAGTGGGATACCCTAGAATGATGATCAATGATGATCATCGACAATTAACCCTTTCCGACCAACCTATATTCAGATAATTATGCTATACCACCTTGGCTTAGATTCTCTAGCCACAAGATTTTTTTATCACTCGACCAGGGTATAGATCATGTCAGTAGGACACCCTAGAATGATGATCATTGATGATCATCAACATTTAACCCTTTCCGACCAACCCATATTCAGATAATTATGCTATACCATCTTGGCTCAGATTCTATAGCCCCAAGATTTTTTTATTTCTCGCCCAGGGTATAGATCATGTCAGTGGGACACCCAAGAATAATGATCAATGGTGATCATCAACAATTAACCCTTTCAGACCAACCCATATTCAGAAAATTATGCTATACCAACTTGGCTCAGATTCTCTAGCCCCAAGATTTTTTTATCACTCGACCAGGGTATAGATCATGTCAGTAGGACACCCTAGAATGATGATCAATGTTGATCATCAACATTTAACCCTTTCCGACCAACCCATATTCAGATAATTATGCTATACCACCTTGGCTCAGATTCTCAAGCCCCAAGATTTTTTTATCACTCAACCAGAGTATAGATCATGTCAGTGGGACACCCAAGAATGATGATCAATGGTGATCATCAACAATTAACCCTTTCCGACCAACCCATATGCAGATAATTATGATGTACCAACTTGGCTCAGATTCTCAAGCCCCAAGATTTTTTTATCACTCGACCAGGGTATGCATTATGTCAGTGGGATACCCTAGAATGATGATCAATGATGATCATCGACAATTAACCCATTCCGACCAATCTATATTCAGATAATTATGCTATACCACCTTGGCTCAGATTCTCTAGCCCCAAGATTTTTTTATCACTCGACCAGGGTATAGATCATGTCAGTAGGACACCCTAGAATGATGATCAATGATGATCATCAACATTTAACCCTTTCCGACCAACCCATATTCAGATAATTATGCTATACCACCTTGGCTCAGATTCTCAAGCCCCAAGATTTTTTTATCACTCAACCAGAGTATAGATCATGTCAGTGGGACACCCAAGAATGATGATCAATGATGATCATCGACAATTAACCCTTTTCGACCAACCCATATTCAGATAATTATGCTATACCACCTTGGCTCAGATTCTCAAGCCCCAAGATTTTTTTATCACTCGACCAGGGTATAGATCATGTCAGTGGGACACCCAAGAATGATGATCAATGGTGATCATCAACATTTAACCCTTTCCGACCAACCCATATTCAGATAATTATGCTATACCATCTTGGCTCAGATTCTCAAGCCCCAAGATTTTTTTATCACTCGACCAGGGTATGCATCATGTCAGTGGGATACCCTAGAATGATGATCAATGATGATCATCGACAATTAACCCTTTCCGACCAACCTATATTCAGATAATTATGCTATACCACCTTGGCTTAGATTCTCTAGCCACAAGATTTTTTTATCACTCGACCAGGGTATAGATCATGTCAGTAGGACACCCTAGAATGATGATCATTGATGATCATCAACATTTAACCCTTTCCGACCAACCCATATTCAGATAATTATGCTATACCATCTTGGCTCAGATTCTATAGCCCCAAGATTTTTTTATTTCTCGCCCAGGGTATAGATCATGTCAGTGGGACACCCAAGAATAATGATCAATGGTGATCATCAACAATTAACCCTTTCAGACCAACCCATATTCAGAAAATTATGCTATACCACCTTGGCTCAGATTCTCTAGCCCCAAGATTTTTTTATCACTCGACCAGGGTATAGATCATGTCAGTAGGACACCCTAGAATGATGATCAATGTTGATCATCAACATTTAACCCTTTCCGACCAACCCATATTCAGATAATTATGCTATACCACCTTGGCTCAGATTCTCAAGCCCCAAGATTTTTTTATCACTCAACCAGAGTATAGATCATGTCAGTGGGACACCCAAGAATGATGATCAATGGTGATCATCAACATTTAACCCTTTCCGTCCAACCCATATTCAGATAATTATGCTATACCATCTTGGCTCAGATTCTCAAGCCCCAAGATTTTTTTATCACTCGACCAGGGTATAGATCATGTCAGTGGGACACCCAAGAATGATGATCAATGGTGATCATCAACATTTAACCCTTTCCGACCAACCCATATTCAGATAATTATGCTATACCATCTTGGCTCAGATTCTCAAGCCCCAAGATTTTTTTATCACTTGACCAGGGTATAGATCATGTCAGTGGGGCACCCAAGAATGATGATCAATGGTGATCATCAACAATTAACTCTTTCCGACCAACCCATATTCAGATAATTATGCTATACCATCTTGGCTCAGATTCTCAAGCCCCAAGATTTTTTTATCACTCGAACAGGGTATAGATCATGTCAGTGGGACACCTAAGAATGATGATCAATGGTGATCATCAACAATTAACCCTTTTCGACCAACCCATATGCAGATAATTATGCTATACCATCTTGGCTCAGATTCTCAAGCCCCAAGATTTTTTTATCACTCGTCCAGGGTATAGATCATGTCAGTGGGACACCCAAGAATGATGATCAATGGTGATCATCAACAATTAACCCTTTCCGACCAACCCATATGCAGATAATTATGATGTACCAACTTGGCTCAGATTCTCAAGCCCCAAGATTTTTTTATCACTCGACCAGGGTATGCATTATGTCAGTGGGATACCCTAGAATGATGATCAATGATGATCATCGACAATTAACCCATTCCGACCAATCTATATTCAGATAATTATGCTATACCACCTTGGCTCAGATTCTCTAGCCCCAAGATTTTTTTATCACTCGACCAGGGTATAGATCATGTCAGTAGGACACCCTAGAATGATGATCAATGATGATCATCAACATTTAACCCTTTCCGACCAACCCATATTCAGATAATTATGCTATACCACCTTGGCTCAGATTCTCAAGCCCCAAGATTTTTTTATCACTCAACCAGAGTATAGATCATGTCAGTGGGACACCCAAGAATGATGATCAATGATGATCATCGACAATTAACCCTTTTCGACCAACCCATATTCAGATAATTATGCTATACCACCTTGGCTCAGATTCTCAAGCCCCAAGATTTTTTTATCACTCGACCAGGGTATAGATCATGTCAGTGGGACACCCAAGAATGATGATCAATGGTGATCATCAACATTTAACCCTTTCCGACCAACCCATATTCAGATAATTATGCTATACCATCTTGGCTCAGATTCTCAAGCCCCAAGATTTTTTTATCACTCGACCAGGGTATAGATCATGTCAGTGGGGCACCCAAGAATGATGATCAATGGTGATCATCAACAATTAACTCTTTCCGACCAACCCATATTCAGATAATTATGCTATACCATCTTGGCTCAGATTTTCAAGCCCCAAGATTTTTTTATCACTCGAACAGGGTATAGATCATGTCAGTGGGACACCTAAGAATGATGATCAATGGTGATCATCAACAATTAACCCTTTCCGACCAACCCATATTCAGATATTTATGATGTACCAACTTGGCTCAGATTCTCAAGCCCCAAGATTTTTTTATCACTCGACCAGGGTATAGATCATGTCAGTGGGATACCCTAGAATGATGATCAATGATGATCATCGACAATTAACCCTTTCCGACCAACCCATATTCAGATAATTATGCTATACCACCTTGGCTCAGATTCTCTAGCTTCAAGATTTTTTTATCACTCGACCAGGGTATAGATCATGTCAGTAGGACACCCTAGAATGATGATCAATGATGATCATCAACATTTTACCCTTTCCGACCAACCCATATTCAGATAATTATGCTATACCATCTTGGCTCAGATTCTATAGCCCCAAGATTTTTTTATTTCTCGCCCAGGGTATGCGTCATGCAAGTGGGATACCCTAGAATGATGATCAATGATGATCATCAACAATTAACCCTTTCCGACCAACCCATATTCAGATAATTATGCTATACCACCTTGGCTCAGATTCTCAAGCCTCAATATTTTTTTATCACTCGGCCAGTGTATAGATCATGTCAGTGGGACACCCAAGAATGATGATCAATGGTGATCATCAACAATTAACCCTTTCAGACCAACCCATATTCAGAAAATTATGCTATACCACCTTGGCTCAGATTCTCTAGCCCCAAGATTTTTTTATCACTCGACCAGGGTATAGATCATGTCAGTGGGATACCCTAGAATGATGATCAATGATGATCATCGACAATTAACCATTTCCGACCAACCCATATTCAGATAATTATGCTATACCACCTTGGCTCAGATTCTCTAGCCCCAAGATTTTTTTATCACTCGACCAGGGTATAGATCATGTCAGTAGGACACCCTAGAATAATGATCAATGATGATCATCAACATTTAACCCTTTCCGACCAACCCATATTCAGATAATTATGCTATACCATCTTGGCTCAGATTCTCAAGCCCCAAGATTTTTTTATCACTCGACCAGGGTATATATCATGTCAGTGAAACACCTAAGAATGATGATCAATGGTGATCATCAACATTTAACCCTTTCCGACCAACCCATATTCAGATAATTATGCTATACCATCTTGGATCAGATTCTCAAGCCCCAAGATTTTTTTATCACTCGACCAGGGTATAGATCATGTCAGTGGGACACCCAAGAATGATGATCAATGGTGATCATCAACAATTAACCCTTTCCGACCAACACATATTCAGATAATTATGCTATACCAACTTGGCTCAGATTCTCAAGCCCCAAGATTTTTTTATACCTCGACCAGGGTATAGATCATGTCAGTGGGACACCCAAGAATGATGATCAATGGTGATCATCAACAATTAACCCTTTCCGACCAACCCATATTCAGATAATTATGCTATACCACCTTGGCTCAGATTTTCAAGCGCCAAGATTTTTTTATCACTCGACCAGGGTATAGATCATGTCAGTAGGACACCCTAGAATGATGATCAATGATGATCATCAACATTTAACTCTTTCCGACCAACCCATATTCAGATAATTATGCTATACCATCTTGGCTCAGATTCTCAAGCCCCAAGATTTTTTTATCACTCGACTAGGGTATAGATCATGTCAGTGGGACACCCAAAAATGATGATCAATGGTGATCATCAACAATTAACCCTTTCCGACCAACCCATATTCAGAAAATTATGCTATACCACCTTGGCTCAGATTCTCTAGCCCCAAGATTTTTTTATCACTCGACCAGGGTATAGATCATGTCAGTAGGACACCATAGAATGATGATCAATGATGATCATCAACATTTAACCCTTTCCGACCAACCCATATTCAGATAATTATGTTATACCACCTTGGCTCAGATTCTCAAGCCCCAAGATTTTTTTATCACTCGACCAGAGTATAGATCATGTCAGTGGGACACCCAAGAATGATGATCAATGGTGATCATCAACAATTAACCCTTTCCGACCAACCCATATTCAGATAATTATGCTATACCATCTTGGCTCAGATTCTCAAGCCCCAAGATTTTTTTATCACTCGACCAGAGTATAGATCATGTCAGTGGGACACCCAAGAATGATGATCAATGGTGATCATTAACAATTAACCCTTTCCGACCAACCCATATTCAGATAATTATGCTATACCAACTTGGCTCAGATTCTCAAGCCCCAAGATTTTTTTATCACTCGGCATGGGTATAGATCATGTCAGTGGGACACCCAAGAATGATGATCAATGGTGATCATCAACAATTAACCCTTTCCGACCAACCCATATTCAGATAATTATGCTATACCACCTTGGCTCAGATTCTCAAGCCCCAAGATTTTTTTATCACTCGACCAGAGTATAGATCATGTCAGTGGGACACCCAAGAATGATGATCAATGGTGATCATCAACAATTAACCCTTTCTGACCAACCCATATTCAGATAATTATGCTATACCATCTTGGCTCAGATTCTCAAGCGCCAAGATTTTTTTATCACTCGACCAGGGTATAGATCATGTCAGTAGGACACCATAGAATGATGATCAATGATGATCATCAACATTTAACCCTTTCCGACCAACCCATATTCAGATAATTATGTTATACCACCTTGGCTCAGATTCTCAAGCCCCAAGATTTTTTTATCACTCGACCAGAGTATAGATCATGTCAGTGGGACACCCAAGAATAATGATCAATGGTGATCATCAACAATTAACCCTTTCCGACCAACCCATATTCAGATAATTATGCTATACCATCTTGGCTCAGATTCTCAAGCCCCAAGATTTTTTTATCACTCGACCAGGGTATGAATTATGTCAGTGGGACAACCTAGAATGATGATCAATGATGATCATCAACAATTAACCCTTTCCGACCAACCCATATTCAGATAATTATGCTATACCAACTTGGCTCAGATTCTCAAGCCCCAAGATTTTTTTATCACTCGGCCAGGGTATAGATCATGTCAGTGGGACACCCAAGAATGATGATCAATGGTGATCATCAACAATTAACCCTTTCCGACCAACCCATATTCAGAAAATTATGCTATACCACCTTGGCTCAGATTCTCTAGCCCCAAGATTTTTTTATCACTCGACCAGGGTATAGATCCTGTCAGTAGGACACCCTAGAATGATGATCAATGATGATCATCAACATTTAACCCTTTCCGACCAACCCATATTCAGATAAATATGCTATACCACCTTGGCTCAGATTCTCAAGCGCCAAGATTTTTTTATCACTCGACCAGGGTATAGATCATGTCAGTAGGACACCATAGAATGATAATCAATGATGATCATCAACATTTAACCCTTTCCGACCAACCCATATTCAGATAATTATGTTATACCACCTTGGCTCAGATTCTCAAGCCCCAAGATTTTTTTATCACTCGACCAGAGTATAGATCATGTCAGTGGGACACCCAAGAATGATGATCAATGGTGATCATCAACAATTAACCCTTTCCGACCAACCCATATGCAGATAATTATGATGTACCAACTTGGCTCAGATTCTCAAGCCCCAAGATTTTTTTATCACTCGACCAGGGTATGCATTATGTCAGTGGGATACCCTAGAATGATGATCAATGATGATCATCGACAATTAACCCATTCCGACCAATCTATATTCAGATAATTATGCTATACCACCTTGGCTCAGATTCTCTAGCCCCAAGATTTTTTTATCACTCGACCAGGGTATAGATCATGTCAGTAGGACACCCTAGAATGATGATCAATGATGATCATCAACATTTAACCCTTTCCGACCAACCCATATTCAGATAATTATGCTATACCACCTTGGCTCAGATTCTCAAGCCCCAAGATTTTTTTATCACTCAACCAGAGTATAGATCATGTCAGTGGGACACCCAAGAATGATGATCAATGATGATCATCGACAATTAACCCTTTTCGACCAACCCATATTCAGATAATTATGCTATACCACCTTGGCTCAGATTCTCAAGCCCCAAGATTTTTTTATCACTCGACCAGGGTATAGATCATGTCAGTGGGACACCCAAGAATGATGATCAATGGTGATCATCAACATTTAACCCTTTCCGACCAACCCATATTCAGATAATTATGCTATACCATCTTGGCTCAGATTCTCAAGCCCCAAGATTTTTTTATCACTCGACCAGGGTATAGATCATGTCAGTGGGGCACCCAAGAATGATGATCAATGGTGATCATCAACAATTAACTCTTTCCGACCAACCCATATTCAGATAATTATGCTATACCATCTTGGCTCAGATTTTCAAGCCCCAAGATTTTTTTATCACTCGAACAGGGTATAGATCATGTCAGTGGGACACCTAAGAATGATGATCAATGGTGATCATCAACAATTAACCCTTTCCGACCAACCCATATTCAGATATTTATGATGTACCAACTTGGCTCAGATTCTCAAGCCCCAAGATTTTTTTATCACTCGACCAGGGTATAGATCATGTCAGTGGGATACCCTAGAATGATGATCAATGATGATCATCGACAATTAACCCTTTCCGACCAACCCATATTCAGATAATTATGCTATACCACCTTGGCTCAGATTCTCTAGCTTCAAGATTTTTTTATCACTCGACCAGGGTATAGATCATGTCAGTAGGACACCCTAGAATGATGATCAATGATGATCATCAACATTTTACCCTTTCCGACCAACCCATATTCAGATAATTATGCTATACCATCTTGGCTCAGATTCTATAGCCCCAAGATTTTTTTATTTCTCGCCCAGGGTATGCGTCATGCAAGTGGGATACCCTAGAATGATGATCAATGATGATCATCAACAATTAACCCTTTCCGACCAACCCATATTCAGATAATTATGCTATACCACCTTGGCTCAGATTCTCAAGCCTCAATATTTTTTTATCACTCGGCCAGTGTATAGATCATGTCAGTGGGACACCCAAGAATGATGATCAATGGTGATCATCAACAATTAACCCTTTCAGACCAACCCATATTCAGAAAATTATGCTATACCACCTTGGCTCAGATTCTCTAGCCCCAAGATTTTTTTATCACTCGACCAGGGTATAGATCATGTCAGTGGGATACCCTAGAATGATGATCAATGATGATCATCGACAATTAACCATTTCCGACCAACCCATATTCAGATAATTATGCTATACCACCTTGGCTCAGATTCTCTAGCCCCAAGATTTTTTTATCACTCGACCAGGGTATAGATCATGTCAGTAGGACACCCTAGAATAATGATCAATGATGATCATCAACATTTAACCCTTTCCGACCAACCCATATTCAGATAATTATGCTATACCATCTTGGCTCAGATTCTCAAGCCCCAAGATTTTTTTATCACTCGACCAGGGTATATATCATGTCAGTGAAACACCTAAGAATGATGATCAATGGTGATCATCAACATTTAACCCTTTCCGACCAACCCATATTCAGATAATTATGCTATACCATCTTGGATCAGATTCTCAAGCCCCAAGATTTTTTTATCACTCGACCAGGGTATAGATCATGTCAGTGGGACACCCAAGAATGATGATCAATGGTGATCATCAACAATTAACCCTTTCCGACCAACACATATTCAGATAATTATGCTATACCAACTTGGCTCAGATTCTCAAGCCCCAAGATTTTTTTATACCTCGACCAGGGTATAGATCATGTCAGTGGGACACCCAAGAATGATGATCAATGGTGATCATCAACAATTAACCCTTTCCGACCAACCCATATTCAGATAATTATGCTATACCACCTTGGCTCAGATTTTCAAGCGCCAAGATTTTTTTATCACTCGACCAGGGTATAGATCATGTCAGTAGGACACCCTAGAATGATGATCAATGATGATCATCAACATTTAACTCTTTCCGACCAACCCATATTCAGATAATTATGCTATACCATCTTGGCTCAGATTCTCAAGCCCCAAGATTTTTTTATCACTCGACTAGGGTATAGATCATGTCAGTGGGACACCCAAAAATGATGATCAATGGTGATCATCAACAATTAACCCTTTCCGACCAACCCATATTCAGAAAATTATGCTATACCACCTTGGCTCAGATTCTCTAGCCCCAAGATTTTTTTATCACTCGACCAGGGTATAGATCATGTCAGTAGGACACCATAGAATGATGATCAATGATGATCATCAACATTTAACCCTTTCCGACCAACCCATATTCAGATAATTATGTTATACCACCTTGGCTCAGATTCTCAAGCCCCAAGATTTTTTTATCACTCGACCAGAGTATAGATCATGTCAGTGGGACACCCAAGAATGATGATCAATGGTGATCATCAACAATTAACCATTTCCGACCAACCCATATTCAGATAATTATGCTATACCACCTTGGCTCAGATTCTCTAGCCCCAAGATTTTTTTATCACTCGACCAGGGTATAGATCATGTCAGTAGGACACCCTAGAATAATGATCAATGATGATCATCAACATTTAACCCTTTCCGACCAACCCATATTCAGATAATTATGCTATACCATCTTGGCTCAGATTCTCAAGCCCCAAGATTTTTTTATCACTCGACCAGGGTATATATCATGTCAGTGAAACACCTAAGAATGATGATCAATGGTGATCATCAACATTTAACCCTTTCCGACCAACCCATATTCAGATAATTATGCTATACCATCTTGGATCAGATTCTCAAGCCCCAAGATTTTTTTATCACTCGACCAGGGTATAGATCATGTCAGTGGGACACCCAAGAATGATGATCAATGGTGATCATCAACAATTAACCCTTTCCGACCAACACATATTCAGATAATTATGCTATACCAACTTGGCTCAGATTCTCAAGCCCCAAGATTTTTTTATACCTCGACCAGGGTATAGATCATGTCAGTGGGACACCCAAGAATGATGATCAATGGTGATCATCAACAATTAACCCTTTCCGACCAACCCATATTCAGATAATTATGCTATACCACCTTGGCTCAGATTTTCAAGCGCCAAGATTTTTTTATCACTCGACCAGGGTATAGATCATGTCAGTAGGACACCCTAGAATGATGATCAATGATGATCATCAACATTTAACTCTTTCCGACCAACCCATATTCAGATAATTATGCTATACCATCTTGGCTCAGATTCTCAAGCCCCAAGATTTTTTTATCACTCGACTAGGGTATAGATCATGTCAGTGGGACACCCAAAAATGATGATCAATGGTGATCATCAACAATTAACCCTTTCCGACCAACCCATATTCAGAAAATTATGCTATACCACCTTGGCTCAGATTCTCTAGCCCCAAGATTTTTTTATCACTCGACCAGGGTATAGATCATGTCAGTAGGACACCATAGAATGATGATCAATGATGATCATCAACATTTAACCCTTTCCGACCAACCCATATTCAGATAATTATGTTATACCACCTTGGCTCAGATTCTCAAGCCCCAAGATTTTTTTATCACTCGACCAGAGTATAGATCATGTCAGTGGGACACCCAAGAATGATGATCAATGGTGATCATCAACAATTAACCCTTTCCGACCAACCCATATTCAGATAATTATGCTATACCATCTTGGCTCAGATTCTCAAGCCCCAAGATTTTTTTATCACTCGACCAGAGTATAGATCATGTCAGTGGGACACCCAAGAATGATGATCAATGGTGATCATTAACAATTAACCCTTTCCGACCAACCCATATTCAGATAATTATGCTATACCAACTTGGCTCAGATTCTCAAGCCCCAAGATTTTTTTATCACTCGGCATGGGTATAGATCATGTCAGTGGGACACCCAAGAATGATGATCAATGGTGATCATCAACAATTAACCCTTTCCGACCAACCCATATTCAGATAATTATGCTATACCACCTTGGCTCAGATTCTCAAGCCCCAAGATTTTTTTATCACTCGACCAGAGTATAGATCATGTCAGTGGGACACCCAAGAATGATGATCAATGGTGATCATCAACAATTAACCCTTTCTGACCAACCCATATTCAGATAATTATGCTATACCATCTTGGCTCAGATTCTCAAGCGCCAAGATTTTTTTATCACTCGACCAGGGTATAGATCATGTCAGTAGGACACCATAGAATGATGATCAATGATGATCATCAACATTTAACCCTTTCCGACCAACCCATATTCAGATAATTATGTTATACCACCTTGGCTCAGATTCTCAAGCCCCAAGATTTTTTTATCACTCGACCAGAGTATAGATCATGTCAGTGGGACACCCAAGAATAATGATCAATGGTGATCATCAACAATTAACCCTTTCCGACCAACCCATATTCAGATAATTATGCTATACCATCTTGGCTCAGATTCTCAAGCCCCAAGATTTTTTTATCACTCGACCAGGGTATGAATTATGTCAGTGGGACAACCTAGAATGATGATCAATGATGATCATCAACAATTAACCCTTTCCGACCAACCCATATTCAGATAATTATGCTATACCAACTTGGCTCAGATTCTCAAGCCCCAAGATTTTTTTATCACTCGGCCAGGGTATAGATCATGTCAGTGGGACACCCAAGAATGATGATCAATGGTGATCATCAACAATTAACCCTTTCCGACCAACCCATATTCAGAAAATTATGCTATACCACCTTGGCTCAGATTCTCTAGCCCCAAGATTTTTTTATCACTCGACCAGGGTATAGATCCTGTCAGTAGGACACCCTAGAATGATGATCAATGATGATCATCAACATTTAACCCTTTCCGACCAACCCATATTCAGATAAATATGCTATACCACCTTGGCTCAGATTCTCAAGCGCCAAGATTTTTTTATCACTCGACCAGGGTATAGATCATGTCAGTAGGACACCATAGAATGATAATCAATGATGATCATCAACATTTAACCCTTTCCGACCAACCCATATTCAGATAATTATGTTATACCACCTTGGCTCAGATTCTCAAGCCCCAAGATTTTTTTATCACTCGACCAGAGTATAGATCATGTCAGTGGGACACCCAAGAATGATGATCAATGGTGATCATCAACAATTAACCCTTTCCGACCAACCCATATTCAGATAATTATGCTATACCATCTTGGCTCAGATTCTCAAGCCCCAAGATTTTTTTATCACTCGACCAGCGTATAGATTATGTCAGTGGGATACCCTAGAATGATGATCAATGATGATCATCGACAATTAACCCTTTCCGACCAACCCATATTCAGATAATTATGCTATACCACCTTGGCTCAGATTCTCTAGCCCCAAGATTTTTTTATCACTCGACCAGGGTATAGATCATGTCAGTAGGACACCCTAGAATGATGATCAATGATGATCATCAACATTTAACCCTTTCCGACCAACCCATATTCAGATAATTATGCTATACAACCTTGGCTCAGATTCTCTAGCCCCAAGATTTTTTTATCACTCGACCAGGGTATAGATCATGTCAGTGGGGCACCCAAGAATGATGATCAATGGTGATCATCAACAATTAACTCTTTCCGACCAACCCATAATCAGATAATTATGCTATACCATCTTGGCTCAGATTCTCAAGCCCCAAGATTTTTTTATCACTCGACCAGGGTATAGATCATGTCAGTGGGACACCCAAGAATGATGATCAATGGTGATCATCAACAATTAACCCTTTCCGACCAACCCATATGCAGATAATTATGATGTACCAACTTGGCTCAGATTCTCAAGCTACAAGATTTTTTTATCACTCGACCAGGGTATGCATCATGCAAGTGGGATACCCTAGAATGATGAACAATGATGATCATCAACAATTAACCCTTTCCGACCAACCCATATTGAGATAATTATGCTATACCACCTTGGCTCAGATTCTCAAGCCCCAAGATTTTTTTATCACTCGGCCAGTGTTTAGATCATGTCAGTGGGACACCCAAGAATGATGATCAATGGTGATCATCAACAATTAACCCTTTCAGACCAACCCATATTCAGAAAATTATGCTATACCACCTTGGCTCAGATTCTCTAGCCCCAAGATTTTTTTATCACTTGACCAGGGTATAGATCATGTCAGTAGGACACCCTAGAATGATGATCAATGATGATCATCAACATTTAACCCTTTCCGACCAACCCATTTTCAGATAATTATGCTATACCATCTTGGCTCAGATTCTCAAGCCCCAAGATTTTTTTATCACTCGACCAGGGTATAGATCATGTCAGTAGGACACCCTAGAATGATGATCAATGATGATGATAAACATTTAACTCTTTCCGACCAACCCATATACAGATAATTATGCTATACCACCTTGGCTCAGATTCTCAAGCCCCAAGATTTTTTTATCACTCGACCAGAGTATAGATCATGTCAGTGGGACACCCAAGAATGATGATCAATGGTGATCATCAACAATTAACCCTTTCCGACCAACCCATATTCAGATAATTATGCTATACCATCTTGGCTCAGATTCTCAAACCCCAAGATTTTTTTATCACTCGACCAGGGTATGAATTATGTCAGTGGTACAACCTAGAATGATGATCAATGATGATCATCAACAATTAACCCTTTCCGATCAACCCATATTCAGATATTTATGATGTACCACCTTGGCTCAGATTCTCAAGCCCCAAGATTTTTTTATCACTCGACCAGGGTATAGATCATGTCAGTGGGAAACCCTAGAATGATGATCAATGATGATCATCGACAATTAACCATTTCCGACCAACCCATATTCAGATAATTATGCTATACCAACTTGGCTCAGTTTCTCTAGCCCCAAGATTTTTTTATCACTCGACCAGGGTATAGATCATGTCAGTAGGACACCCTAGAATGATGATCAATGATGATCATCAACATTTAACCCTTTCCGACCAACCCATATTCAGATAATTATGCTATACCATCTTGGCTCAGATTCTCAAGCCCCAAGATTTTTTTATCACTCGACCAGGGTATATATCATGTCAGTGAAACACCCAAGAATGATGATCAATGGTGATCATCAACATTTAACCCTTTCCGACCAACCCATATTCAGATAATTATGCTATACCATCTTGGATCAGATTCTCAAGCCCCAAGATTTTTTTATCACTCGACCAGGGTATAGATCATGTCAGTGGGACACCCAAGAATGATGATCAATGGTGATCATCAACAATTAACCCTTTCCGACCAACCCATATTCAGATAATTATGCTATACCAACTTGGCTCAGATTCTCAAGCCCCACGATTTTTTTATACCTCGACCAGGGTATAGATCATGTCAGTGGGACACCCAAGAATGACGATCAATGGTGATCATCAACAATTAACCCTTTCCGACCAACCCATATTCAGATAATTATGCTATACCACCGTGGCTCAGATTTTCAAGCGCCAAGATTTTTTTATCACTCGACCAGGGTATAGATCATGTCAGTGGGACACCCAAGAATGATGATCAATGGTGATCATCAACAATTAACCCTTTCCGACCAACCCATATGCAGATAATTATGATGTACCAACCTGGCTCAGATTCTCAAGCCCCAAGATTTTTTTATCACTCGACCAGGGTATGCATCATGTCAGTGGGATACCCTAGAATGATGATCAATGATGATCATCGACAATTAACCTTTTCCGACCAACCTATATTCAGATAATTATGCTATACCACCTTGGCTCAGATTCTCAAGCCCCAAGATTTTTTTATCACTCGACCAGGGTATAGATTATGTCAGTGGGATACCCTAGAATGATGATCAATGATGATCATCGACAATTAACCCTTTCCGACAAACCCATATTCAGATAATTATGCTATACCACCTTGGCTCAGATTCTCTAGCCCCAAAATTTTTTTATCACTCGACCAGGGTATAGATCATGTCAGTAGGACACCCTAGAATGATGATCAATGATGATCATCAACATTTAACCCTTTCCGACCAACCCATATTCAGATAATTATGCTATACAACCTTGGCTCAGATTCTCAAGCCCCAAGATTTTTTTATCACTCGGCCAGGGTATAGATCATGTCAGTGGGACACCCAAGAATGATGATCAATGGTGATCATCAACAATTAACCCTTTCCGACCAACCCATATTCAGATAATTATGCTATACCACCTTGGCTCAGATTCTCAAGCCCCAAGATTTTTTTATCACTCGACCAGAGTATAGATCATGTCAGTGGGACACCCAAGAATGATGATCAATGGTGATCATCAACAATTAACCCTTTCCGACCAACCCATATTCAGATAATTATGCTATACCAACTTGGCTCAGATTCTCAAGCCCCAAGATTTTTTTTATCACTCGGCCAGGGTATAGATCATGTCAGTGGGACACCCAAGAATGATGATCAATGGTGATCATCAACAATTAACCCTTTCCGACCAACCCATATTCAGAAAATTATGCTATACCACCTTGTCTCAGATTCTCTAGCCCCAAGATTTTTTTATCACTCGACCAGGTTATAGATCATGTCAGTAGGACACCCTAGAATGATGATCAATGATGATCATCAACATTTAACCCTTTCTGACCAACCAATATTCAGATAAATATGCTATACCATCTTGGCACAGATTCTCAAGCCCCAAGATTTTTTTATCACTCGACCAGAGTATAGATCATGTCAGTGAGACACCCAAGAATGATGATCAATGGTGATCATCAACAATTAACCCTTTCCGACCAACCCATATTCAGAAAATTATGCTATACCATCTTGGCTCAGATTCTCAAGCCCCAAGATTTTTTTATCACTCGACCAGGGTATGAATTATGTCAGTGGGACAACCTAGAATGATGATCAATGATGATCATCAACAATTAACCCTTTCCGACCAACCCATATTTAGATAATTATGCTATACCAACTTGGCTCAGATTCTCAAGCCCCAAGATTTTTTTATCACTCGGCCAGGGTATAGATCATGTCAGTGGGACACCCAAGAATGATGATCAATGGTGATCATCAACAATTAACCCTTTCCGACCAACCCATATTCAGAAAATTATGCTATACCACCTTGGCTCAGATTCTCTAGCCCCAAGATTTTTTTATCACTCGACCAGGTTATAGATCATGTCAGTAGGACACCCTAGAATGATGATCAATGATGATCATCAACATTTAACCCTTTCCGACCAACCCATATTCAGATAATTATGCTATACAACCTTGGCTCAGATTCTCTAGCCCTAAGATTTTTTTATCACTCGACCAGGGTATAGATCATGTCAGTGGGGCACCCAAGAATGATGATCAATGGTGATCATCAACAATTAACTCTTTCCGACCAACCCATATTCAGATAATTATGCTATACCATCTTGGCTCAGAGTCTCAAGCCCCAAGATTTTTTTATCACTCGACCAGGGTATAGATCATGTCAGTGGGACACCCAAGAATGATGATCAATGGTGATCATCAACATTTAACCCTTTCCGACCAACCCATATTCAGATAATTATGCTATACCAACTTGGCTCAGATTCTCAAGCCCCAAGATTTTTTTATCACTCGACCAGGGTATAGATCATGTCAGTGGGACACCCAAGAATGATGATCAATGGTGATCATCAACAATTAACCCTTTCCGACCAACCCATATTGAGATAATTATGCTATACCACCTTGGCTCAGATTCTCAAGCCCCAACATTTTTTTATCACTCGACCAGGGTATGCATCATGCAAGTGGGATACCCTAGAATGATGATCAATGATGATCATCAAGAATTAACCCTTTCCGACCAACCCATATTGAGATAATTATGCTATACCACCTTGGCTCAGATTCTCAAGCCCCAAGATTTTTTTATCACTCGGCCAGTGTATGCATCATGCAAGTGGGATACCCTAGAATGATGATCAATGATGATCATCAACAATTAACCCTTTCCGACCAACCCATATTGAGATAATTATGCTATACCACCTTGGCTCAGATTCTCAAGCCCCAAGATTTTTTTATCACTCGGCCAGTGTATAGATCATGTCAGTGGGACACCCAAGAATGATGATCAATGGTGATCATCAACAATTAACCCTTTCAGACCAACCCATATTCAGAAAATTATGCTATACCACCTTGGCTCAGATTCTCTAGCCCCAAGATTTTTTTATCACTTGACCATGGTATAGATCATGTCAGTAGGACACCCTAGAATGATGATCAATGATGATCATCAACATTTAACCCTTTCCGACCAACCCATATTCAGATAATTATGCTATACCATTTTGGCTCAGATTCTCTAGCCCCAAGATTTTTTTATCACTCGACCAGGGTATAGATCATGTCAGTAGGACACCCTAGAATGATGATCAATGATGATCATCAACATTTAACCCTTTCCGACCAACCCATATTCAGATAATTATGCTATACCAACTTGGCTCAGATTCTCTAGCCCCAAGATTTTTTTATCACTCGACCAGGGTATAGATCATGTCAGTGGAACACCCAAGAATAATGATCAATGGTGATCATTAACATTTAACCCTTTCCGACCAACCCATATTCAGATAATTATGCTATACCAACTTGGCTCAGATTCTCAAGCCCCAAGATTTTTTTATCACTCGACCAGGGTATAGATCATGTCAGTGGGACACCCAAGAATGATGATCAATGGTGATCATCAACAATTAACCCTTTCCGACCAACCCATATGCAGATAATTATGATGTACCAACTTGGCTCAGATTCTCAAGCCCCAAGATTTTTTTATCACTCGACCAGGGTATGCATCATGCAAGTGGGATACCCTAGAATGATGATCAATGATGATCATCAACAATTAACCCTTTCCGACCAACCCATATTCAGATAATTATGCTATACCACCTTGGCTCAGATTCTCAAGCCCCAAGATTTTTTTATCACTCGGCCAGTGTATAGATCATGTCAGTGGGACACCCAAGAATGATGATCAATGGTGATCATCAACAATTAACCCTTTCAGACCAACCCATATTCAGAAAATTATGCTATACCACCTTGGCTCAGATTCTCTAGCCCCAAGATTTTTTTATCACCTGACCAGGGTATAGATCATGTCAGTAGGACACCCTAGAATGATGATCAATGATGATCATCAACATTTAACCCTTTCCGACCAACCCATATTCAGATAATTATGCTATACCACCTTGGCTCAGATTCTCTAGCCCCAAGATTTTTTTATCACTCGACCAGGGTATAGATCATGTCAGTGGGACACCCAAGAATGATGATCAATGGTGATCATCAACATTTAACCCTTTCCGACCAACCCATATTCAGATAATTATGCTATACGATCTTGGCTCAGATTCTCAAGCCCCAAGATTTTTTTATCACTCGACCAGGGTATAGATCATGTCAGTGGGACACCCAAGAGTGATGATCAATGGTGATCATCATCAATTAACTTTTTCCGACCAACCCATATTCAGATAATTATGCTATACCATCTTGGCTCAGATTCTATAGCCCCAAGATTTTTTTATTTCTCGCCCAGGGTATGCATCATGCAAGTGGGATACCCTAGAATGATGATCAATGATGATCATCAACAATTAACCCTTTCTGACCAACCCATATGCAGATAATTATGATGTACCAACTTGGCTCAGATTCTCAAGCCCCAAGATTTTTTTATCACTCGACCAGGGTATGTATCATGTCAGTGGGATACCCTAGAATGATGATCAATGATGATCATCGACAATTAACCCTTTCCGACCAACCTATATTCAGATAATTATGCTATACCACCTTGGCTCAGATTCTCTAGCCCCAAGATTTTTTTATCACTCGACCAGGGTATAGATCTTGTCAGTAGGACACCCTAGAATGATGATGATTGATGATCATCAACATTTAACCCTTTCCGACCAACCCATATTCAGATAATTATGCTATACCATCTTGGCTCAGATTCTATAGCCCCAAGATTTCTTTATTTCTCGCCCAGGGTATAGATTATGTCAGTGGGACACCCAAGAATGATGATCAATGGTGATCATCAACAATTAACCCTTTCAGACCAACCCATATTCAGAAAATTATGCTATACCACCTTGGCTCAGATTCTCTAGCCCCAAGATTTTTTTATCACTCGACCAGGGTATAGATCATGTCAGTAGGACACCCTAGAATGATGATCAATGATGATCATCAACATTTAACCCTTTCCGACCAACCCATATTCAGATAATTATGCTATACCACCTTGGCTCAGATTCTCAAGCCCCAAGATTTTTTTATCACTCAACCAGAGAATAGATCATGTCAGTGGGACACCCAAGAATGATGATCAATGATGATCATCGACAATTAACCCTTTCCGACCAACCCATATTCAGATAATTATGCTATACCATCTTGGCTCAGATTCTCAAGCCCCAAGATTTTTTTATCACTCGACCAGGGTATAGATCATGTCAGTAGGACACCCTAGAATGATGATCAATGATGATCATCAACATTTAACCCTTTCCGACCAACCCATATTCAGATAATTATGCTATACCACCTTGGCTCAGATTCTCAAGCCCCAAGATTTTTTATCACTCAACCAGAGTATAGATCATGTCAGTGGGACACCTAAGAATGATGATCAATGGTGATCATCAACATTTAACCCTTTCCGACCAACCCATATTCAAATAATTATGCTATACCATCTTGGCTCAGATTCTCAAGCCCCAAGATTTTTTTATCACTCGACCAGGGTATAGATCATGTCAGTGGGGCACCCAAGAATGATGATCAATGGTGATCATCAACAATTAACTCTTTCCGACCAACCCATATTCAGATAATTATGCTATACCATCTTGGCTCAGATTCTCAAGCCCCAAGATTTTTTTATCACTCGAACAGGGTATAGATCATGTCAGTGGGACACCTAAGAATGATGATCAATGGTGATCATCAACAATTAAACCTTTCCGACCAACCCATATGCAGATAATTATGCTATACCATCTTGGCTCAGATTCTCAAGCCCCAAGATTTTTTTATCACTCGTCCAGGGTATAGATCATGTCAGTGGGACACCCAAGAATGATGATCATTGGTGATCATCAACAATTAACCCTTTCCGACCAACCCATATGCAGATAATTATGATGTACCAACTTGGCTCAGATTCTCAAGCCCCAAGATTTTTTTATCACTCGACCAGGGTATGCATCATGTCAGTGGGATACCCTAGAATGATGATCAATAATTATCATCGACAATTAACCCTTTCCGACCAACCTATATTCAGATAATTATGCTATACCACCTTGGCTCAGATTTTGTAGCCCCAAGATTTTTTTATCACTCGACCAGGGTATAGATCATGTCAGTAGGACACCCTAGAATGATGATCATTGATGATCATCAACATTTAACCCTTTCCGACCAACCCATATTCAGATAATTATGCTATACCATCTTGGCTCAGATTCTATAGCCCCAAGATTTTTTTATTTCTCGCCCAGGGTATAGATCATGTCAGTGGGACACCCAAGAATGATGATCAATGGTGATCATCAACAATTAACCCTTTCAGACCAACCCATATTCAGAAAATTATGCTATACCACCTTAGCTCAGATTCTCTAGCCCCAAGATTTTTTTATCACTCGACCAGGGTATAGATCATATCAGTAGGACACCCTAGAATGATGATCAATGATGATCATCAACAATTAACCCTTTCCGACCAACCCATATTCAGATAACTATGCTATAGCATCTTGGCTCAGATTCTCAAGCCCCAAGATTTTTTTATCACTCGACCAGGGTATAGATCATGTCAGTGGGACACCCAAGAATGGTGATCAATGGTGATCATCAACATTTAACCCTTTCCGACCAACCCATATGCAGATAATTATGCTATACCATCTTGGCTCAGATTCTCAAGCCCCAAGATTTTTTTATCACTCGACCAGGGTATAGATCATGTCAGTGGGGCACCCAAGAATGATGATCAATGGTGATCATCAACATTTAACCCTTTCCGACCAACCCATATTCAGATAATTATGCTATACCATCTTGGCTCAGATTCTATAGCCCCAAGATTTTTTTATTTCTCGCCCAGGGTATAGATCATGTTAGTGGGACACCCAAGAATGATGATCAATGGTGATCATCAACATTTAACCCTTTCCGACCAACCCATATTCAGATAATTATGCTATACCATCTTGGCTCAGATTCTCAAGCCCCAAGATTTTTTTATTACTCGACCAGGGTATAGATCATGTCAGTGGGGCACCCAAGAATGATGATCAATGGTGATCATCAACATTTAACTCTTTCCGACCAACCCATATTCAGATAATTATGCTATACCATCTTGGCTCAGATTCTCAAGCCCCAAGATTTTTTTATCACTCGATCAGGGTATAGATCATGTCAGTAGGACACCCTAGAATGATGATCAATGATGATCATCAACATTTAACCCTTTCCGACCAACCCATATTCTGATAATTATGCTATACCTCCTTGGCTCAGATTCTCAAGCCCCAAGATTTTTTTATTACTTAACCAGAGTATAGATCATGTCAGTGGGACACCCAAGAATGATGATCAATGATGATCATCGACAATTAACCCTTTCCGACCAACCCATATTCAGATAATTATGCTATACCACCTTGGCTCAGATTCTCAAGCCTCAAGATTTTTTTATCACTCGGCCAGTGTATAGATCATGTCAGTGGGACACCCAAGAATGATGATCAATGGTGATCATCAACAATTAACCCTTTCAGACCAACCCATATTCAGAAAATTATGCTATACCACCTTGGCTCAGATTCTCTAGCCCCAAGATTTTTTTATCACTTGACCAGGGTATAAATCATGTCAGTAGGACACCCTAGAATGATGATCAATGATGATCATCAACATTTAACCCTTTCCGACCAACCCATATTCAGATAATTATGCTATACCATCTTGGCTCAGATTCTCAAGCCCCAAGATTTTTTTATCACTCGACCAGGGTATAGATCATGTCAGTAGGACACCCTAGAATGATGATCAATGATGATCATCAACATTTAACCCTTTCCGACCAACCCATATTCAGATAATTATGCTATACCACCTTGGCTCAGATTCTCAAGCCCCAAGATTTTTTTATCACTCAACCAGAGTATAGATCATGTCAGTGGGACACCCATGAATGATGATCAATGATGATCATCGACAATTAACCCTTTCCGACCAACCCATATTCAGATAATTATGCTATACCACCTTGGCTCAGATTCTCTAGCCCCAAGATTTTTTTATCACTCGACCAGGGTATAGATCATGTCAGTGGGACACCCAAGAATGATGATCAATGGTGATCATCAACATTTAACCCTTTCCGACCAACCCATATTCAGATAATTATGCTATACCATCTTGGCTCAGATTCTCAAGCCCCAAGATTTTTTTATCACTCGACCAGGGTATAGATCATGTCAGTGGGACACCCAAGAATGATGATCAATGGTGATCATCAACAATTAACTCTTTCCGACCAACCCATATTCAGATAATTATGCTATACCATCTTGGCTCAGATTTTATAGCCCCAAGATTTTTTTATTTCTCGCCCAGGGTATGCATCATGCAAGTGGGATACCCTAGAATGATGATCAATGATGATCATCAACAATTAACCCTTTCTGACCAACCCATATTCAGATAATTATGCTATACCACCTTGGCTCAGATTCTCAAGCGCCAAGATTTTTTTATCACTCGACCAGGGTATAGATCATGTCAGTAGGACACTCTAGATTGATGATCAATGATGATCATCAACATTTAACTCTTTCCGACCAACCCATATTCAGATAATTATGCTATACCATCTTGGCTCATATTCTCAAGCCCCAAGATTTTTTTATCACTCGTCCAGGGTATAGATCATGTCAGTGGGACACCCAAGAATGATGATCAATGGTGATCATCAACAATTAACCCTTTCCGACCAACCCATATGCAGATAATTATGATGTACCAACTTGGCTCAGATTCTCAAGCCCCAAGATTTTTTTATCACTCGACCAGGGTAAGCATCATGTCAGTGGGATACCCTAGAATGATGATCAATGATGATCATCGACAATTAACCCTTTCCGACCAACCTTTATTCAGATAATTATGCTATACCACCTTGGCTCAGATTCTCTAGCCCCAAGATTTTTTTATCACTCGACCAGGGTATAGATCATGTCAGTAGGACAACCTAGAATGATGATCATTGATGATCATCAACATTTAACCCTTTCCGACCAACCCATATTCAGATAATTATGCTATACCATCTTGGCTCAGATTCTATAGCCCCAAGATTTTTTTATTTCTCGCCCAGGGTATAGATCATGTCAGTGGGACACCCAAGA